>OY740802.1:22467433-23134788 GCA_963514005.1 Raja brachyura
TATCAGCATAGTTGAGTTTGAATATAAGTTTGGGTTTAGGGGTATTTTGAGTCCTAGATATGTAAAATGATCATATACTATCTTAAATGGTAGAGCCTCAAGGAAAACTGAATCTATACTGTCTGATAAAGGCATAAACTCGCTCTTACTCCAGTTGACTGTGTATCTGGAAAGCTTGCCAAATGATTTAGTAAAATCTAACATGGGAGGGACAGAGACTTCTGGATAGGAGAGATATAATAATGTGTCATCGGCGTAAAGTCCCACACGGCTTTCCACATTCTCCACCTTAATACCCCTGATGTTAGGGTGACTCCTGATACCTATTGCTAGAGGTTCCAGAGCAATATCAAAGAG
This sequence comes from Raja brachyura, assembly GCA_963514005.1. Next base: position 22,467,791 of record OY740802.1, read on the forward strand.
TAGGAGGGGACAGAGGATCTCCCTGTCTAACCCCACGTTGTAAGTCAAAAGGTTCAGATTTATCATTATTAGTGAGGATGGCTGATGTCGGACAAAGATACACCATTTTGATCAATGCAATAAAGGAATCCCCAAACCCAAATCTTTTAAGTGCTTCTAACATATAGGGCCACTCTATCTGGTCGAACGCTTTTTCGGCATCTAAGGATAAGATGGCCGCTCTGGAATCCCCCCTCTTGGTGGAACTGTATGGATTATTCAGGAGTCGACGCACATTACAAAATGAAAATCTACCTGGAATAAACCCTGTTTGGTTAGGGTGTATAACTGATGAAATATGCTTTCCCAATCTATTAGCTAATATTTTGGTGATAGTCTTTTGATCAAAGTTGAGGAGAGCAATTGGCCTATAGCTGCCAGGTTCAGTTTTATTCTTGTCTTTTTTTAACAGGATGCATATATTTGCCTCATACAGGGACTTCGGAAATCTGTTATTCTTAACGAATCATTGATCATCCTAACTAGAAGTGGGGCAGGCAACTTATGAAATGCTTTGTAGAATTCACAACCAAATCAATCTGGTCCAGCTGCTTTACCGGAGGGAAAAGATTTAATAGCCTCAACTAGCTCGCTTTCTAAGAAATTTGAGTCCACTTCTAGCCTGGCTGATTCATCTAGGTTTGGCAAACTGAGGGAGTCAAAGAGACCTGCAAAATCTGCATTAGTGGCCCGAGTTTTAGCAGTATATAATTCTGAGTAAAATACTTTGAAGCGGTTGTTTATTTCTTTAGGATTGGTAAGCAAATCACCTGTTTTGGATTTAATTTTATGGATTGCACGGTTCGCCAGTTCCCCTTTTAATTGTCTGGCCCGCAGCCTCTCTGGTTTGTCGCCCAACTCAAAGTGTCTCTGTCTGAGCTTGAGTAGGAGCTTGCCAACATTTTCACTAAGAATATGATTATATTCATATTTTAAATTCAAGATTTTGTTGTAATCCTCTTGTAGGAGGGAATTCTACAGGAGACGAGTTTGAGAGAGTTTGTTCAAGAGGTAGAAGTGCATTTTTAATTTCTACCAATTGATGATGCTATTCCCTTCTTTTGGAGACTACATAGGATATAATGTGACCCCTCATTACCACCTTAAGGGTCTCCCAGAACGTAGAATCTGATACATCCCCTGTATCGTTGGTCTCAAGGAACTCTGTAAGCCTTGCAGTCAAAAAATCAATAAACACTTGGTGTCTGAACAAATACGGGTCAAAGCTGCAACAATAGCTTTGTTTAGGCAGAGCAAGCTTCAAATCTAGGGATACTGGACTGTGGTCTGATACCAATATATTATGATATTTGGTATGTTCAATGCTCGATGTTAATTTTGCATCCACTAGGAAATAATCAATTCTTGTGTATGATTTGTGGACATAAGAAAAAAATGAATACTTTGTCTGTTGGATGTTGTATCCTCCAGATATCGACAATATTTCTAGACTTAATCAGGTTATTTAATGTTTGAACAGATGCAATTGCAGGTGGGCTGCGGGTGGAGAGCCTGTCAAGAAATGGGTCAAGGTAACAATTAAAATCTCCGCCCATTAGCAGATTGGTGGTATTGAGGTCTGGAATTAAATCAAACACTTTACAGAAAAAATTTGGATCATCAATGTTTGGACCATATATATTCAGTAGTGTGACAGGAAGTGAATTAATATTTCCAGTAATCATAATATATCTTCCATTTGGGTCTGTAACCATTGAAACAAGTTGAAATGGAATATTCTTACGAAAAAGAATGGCTACACCTCTAGCCTTGGATGTAAAAGGCGACTGATAAACTTGCGAGATCCAATTAGCTTTCAGTCTCAGTCTCTTGAATAAATATTATGTCTGGCGCTAGAAATTTCAAATGCATAAACACTTTACTCTGCTTAATTGCATGCCCAAGGCCACGTACATTCCACGAGACCAATGTTATCTTACTGATATCATCCTGTTTTTACACTGTTAAGTCCTGACATATTCTGCTAAGAGGGAAAAAAAGGCACACCATGGTGAAATAAAAGAATGTAAAAAATAAAAAGTCTGGCAGCTCTGGAATACATTGAACATTAACGAACCTCTCTCCCCCTCCCCCCTCCCCAAAGACACTTCCCCAAACAAAGCGTCACCTTCTCCCTCATTGTTTAACGAGGACCGCCGGGCGTATGGCAAGTAAGATTGCCTCTCAGGCCCACTACCTAACCAGTCTATAAAAAAATAGACCAGCTAAGATGCTTTGTTAGTCACTGATGCTCTCAGTGACTAACTCCTCTGTCCTGCGGGATTATCCTGTCTGTTCATTTTCAGCATCGCGTCTCAAGTACACTTCCACAAATGTCTTTGCTTCTCTAGGAGAGGTGAAGACCTTCTGTTGCCCGTTGTGTTGAAGCTGGAGTTTAGCTGGGCAGCGCAGGCTGTACTTCACCTCCATCTCTCGCAGGGTCTGCATGACCTTGTGGAACCCGCGTCGCTGCTCCATTACCTCAGCTGTGTAATCCGTGAAGATAAAGACTCGCCGTCCGTTGTATTCCAGAGTCTGTTGTCGACCAAGTCGTATTATCATATCTTTCTCGGGAAAGAAATGGACCTTGGCGATGAGTGTGCGAGGCCTGGCTCCCTCCGCGGGCTTTGCCTGTTTGGTGCGGTGTGCACGGTCAATAATGATTGTTTTTTGGAAGTGTAACTCCCCCAGCAGTTTTGGGATTATGGTGCTGATACATTCTGTTGGTTTCCCCTTCACTTCTCCTTCTGGAATACCTACGATTTTAATGTTATTTCGACGCGAGCGGCCCTCTAGGTCGTTGATTTTTGCTCGCAGGAGGGCGTTTTCCCTTTGTAATTCGCTTATATTTTTCTCCATTAACTCAGGCGGGTGTCATGCTCTCCAGCTATCTCATCCATCGAATCCATTCGGACAATCAGGGCATTTTGTGAGGAATGAAGAAGTATAAACTTGGCTTCAAATTGGTCAAAGCGGTCGTTGATAGCCTTTAAAATCACATCTGACATCTCTCTCAGCATTGCATCTGACGGTGTGGAGTGGCTGCTTGTTTCGTTGTTAGAGTCACTATCTTCTCCTTTGCTGGCCAAGGTTGCTAGCGGTTTTTGTTTAGCTCTTCTCTTGTGTGCGCCTGACATTTGCAGGTCTTTTTATGCAGGTCTGCACCACGCCGAGGTTGATAAACAGACTGTGAAAAGTGCTGAGAGCGACCTTAACTGGAAAACGGTATTTTTAAATAATTTTAAACTGAGCGGAGGAGACCTCTTGAAAGCACTTCTTACTCCATCTGCTGTGCACTAGCGCAAAGGGGTATTTTCTGAGGAATGGCTTACTGATGCAAAAGTGGTCTCCGTTGGATATGTCCTCCATATGGAGGACATTTAAAGGGGAAATTGTAAGAGTGCAGAATCTTTATGTCCCTGTTCGGTTGAAAGGAAATGGTAAAAATCGGAAAGAGCCATGGTTTTCAAGGGAAATTGGACACTTGGTTCGAAAAAAGAGAGATATCTACAATAATTATAGGTGGCATGGAGTAAATCAGGTGCTAGATGAGTATAAAGAATGTAAAAAGAATCTTAAGAAAGAAATAAGAAAAGTTAAAAGAAGATATGAGGTTGCTTTGGCAAGAAAGGTGAAAGTAAATCCAAAGGGTTTCTACAGCTATATTAATAGCAAAAGGATAATGTGAGGGATAAGATGATTAAACCGCCATCATTGTGAGGGGCCGAGTGGTTGTAACCACCGACCTTGTGATGGGCCGAATAGTTTGAATCACCAACCTTATGATTCGAACAAACTGTTACTGTCCTTCAGAGCTGTTGATAACATTGTAGAATAACACGATGAGGTAAGGAATGTAGCTGACAACACAGAAGCTAGTCTTTAGGTCAAAGGCAATTAAGTAGGTTAGGGCAAAAGTGACTGAGCATGCTTAATGAAATAAATGAATATTAACTTTACGCCCCTCATGACAAAGAACCTAATTTAAATGTACATGTGATGTATGATGTGGGGGAAGAGGGAATGATTGATGATGCACGGAGGGGAGAGTTGGAAGATTGTGAACCTCGGTACCCTGATTGGAAAGGGTCAGAAGGGGAGGCGTCCGATCAAGAAAGACTATAATGAATTGTATAAAAATAGACGTTTTTCCTTTGCTCGGTGTGTCTCAACTTGGAGAGGCACCCGATTCTGCAGACTCGCAAATAAAGCATTTCTTGTTTCCACAATTTAGTCTCTGAGTAGTGATTGTGAGCACAAACTATATCTCACAATAACGAAGGATAAAATTGGACCATTAGAGAGCCAGAATGGACAGCTATCTGCAAGAGCCAAAAGAGATGGGGAGATATTGAACAATTTATTTTCTTCGGTATTCACCAAGGAGAAGGATATTGAACTCTGTGAGGTAAGGAAAAAAAGGTGGAGTAGCTAGGGAAACTATGAGATTCAAAGAGGAGGAAGTACTGACACTTTTGAAAAATATAAAAGTGGATAAGTCTCCACATCCTGACAGGATATTCCCTAGAACAATGAGGGAAGTTAGTGTAGAAATAGCAGGGGCTATGACAGAAATATTTCAAATGTCATTAGAAACTGGAATAGTGCCGGAGGATTGGCGTACTGCGCATGTTGTTCCATTGTTTAAAAAGGGTTCATAGAATAAACCTAGCAATTATAGACCTGTTAGTTTGACGTCAGTGGTGGGCAAATTAATGCAAAGAATACTTAGAGATAATATATAAGCATCTGGATAAACAGGGTCTGATCAAGAACAGTCAACATGGATTTGTGCATGGAAGGTCATGTTTGACAAACCTTCTTGAATTTTTTGAAGAGGTTACTAGGGAAATTGATGAGGGTAAAGCAGTGGATGTTGTCTATATGGATTTCAGTAAGGCCTTTGACAAGGTTCCCCATGGAAGGTTGGTTAAGAAGGTTCAATCTTTGGGTATTAATGGCGGAGTAGCAAGATGGATTCAACAGTGGCTGAATGGGAGATGCCAGAGAGTAATAGTGGATGGCTGTTGTCAGGGTGGAAGCCGGTAACCAGTGGGGTGCCTCAGGGATCTGTGTTGGGTCCACTGTTGTTTGTCATGTACATCAATGATCTAGATGATGGGGTGGAAAATTGGATAAGTAAGTATGCAGATGATACTAAGATAGGTGGTGCTGTGGATAATGAAGTAGATTTTCAAAGTCTACAAAGAGATTTGGAACATTTGGAAGAGTGGGCTGAAAGATGGCAGATGAAGTTTAATGCTGATAAGTGTGAGGTGCTACATCTTGGCAGGGCAAATCAAAATTGGACGTACATGGTAAATGGTAGGGAATTGAGGAATGCTGTGGAACAGAGGGATCTGGGAATGACTGTGCATAGTTCCCTGAAGGTGGAATCGCATGTAGATAGGGTGGTAAAGAAAGCTTTTGGTGTGCTGGCCTTTATAAATCAGAGCATTGAATATAGGAGGGAAGTAATGTTAAAATTGTACAAGGCATTGGTGAGACCAATTCTGGAGTACGGTGTATAATTTTGGTCGCCTAATTATAGGAAGGATGTCAACAAAATAGAGAGCGTACAGAGGAGATTTACTAGAATATTGCCTGGGTTCCAGCAACTAAGTTACAGAGAAAGGTTGAACAAGTTAGATCTTTATTCTTTGGAGCGCAGAAGGTTAAGGGGGGGACTTGATTGAGGTCTTTAAAATGATGAAAGGGATAGACAGAGTTGACGTGGATAAGCTTTTCCCATTGAGGGTAGGGAAGATTCAAACGAGGGCATGACATGAGAATTAAGGGACAGACGTTTAGGGGTAACATGAGGGGGAACTTCTTTACTCAGAGAGTGGTGGCTGTGTGGAATGATCTTCCAGCAGAAGTGGTGGAGGCAGGATCGATTTTAACATTTAATAGTAAAGTGGATAGGTATATGGACGGGAAGGGAATGTAGGGGTATGGTCTGAGTGCAGGTAGATGGGACTAGGGGAAAATAAATGATCGGCACGGACTGGAAGGGCCGAGAAGGCCTGTTTCCGTGCTGTAATTGTTATATGGTTATGTCAGGGCATAATGATTGTGGCGTGGTTGATCAGATTGTGATACCTCGTCGGTATAGGGATGAGATACTCAGTTTGGCTCATGATGGACCTCTGGGTGGACATTTGGGAGTCAATAAGACGTATGACCGTATCTTACAGAATTCTTTTTGGCCAGGGTTGAAAAAGGACGTGAAGCAGCCCTGCAGGTGTTGTCACATTTGCCAGGTGGCAGGAAAGCCGAACCAATTAATTGTTCCTGCGCCTTTATATCCAATCCCTGTGTCGTAACAATCTGGTAAACTTTCTCTGAATTTATTCTGAATCATTTATATCCCATCATAAATAAGGAGACTAATGCTGTTCAAATTACTCCAGACGTTGTCTCACAAAAGTACTGCTTTATTGAATTCTACCTTCTTATTATGCATAGAACTCCTTTGGCCATTAAAAAAACATAGAAACATAGAAAATAGGTGCAGGAGTAGGCCATTTGGCCCTTCGAGCCTGCACCGCCATTCAATATGATCATGGCTGATCATCCAACTCAGTATCCCGTACCTGCCTTCTCTCCATACCCCCTGATCCCCTTAGCCACAAGGGCCACACCTAACTCCCTCTTAAATATAGCCAATGAACTGGCCTCAACTACCTTCTGTGGCAGAGAATTCCAGAGATTCACCACTCTGTGTGAAAAATGTTTGTCTCATCTCAGTCCTAAAAGACTTTCCCCTTATCCTTAAACTGTGACCCCTTGTTCTGGACTTCCCCAACATCGGGAACAATCTTACTGCATCTAGCCTGTCCAACCCCTTAAGAATTTTGTAAGTCTCTATAAGATCCCCCCTCAATCTTCAAAATTCTAGCGAGTACGAGCGGAGTCTATCCTGTCTTTCTTCATATGAAGGTCCTGACATCCCAGGAATCAGTTTGGTGAACCTTCTCTGTACTCCCTCTACGGCAAGGATGTCTTTCCTCAGATTAGGAGACCAAAACCGTACGCAATACTCCAGGTATGGTCTCACCAAGACCCCGTAGAACTGCAGTAAAACCTCCCTGCTCCTATACTCAAATCCTTTTGCTATGAATGTCAACATACCATTCTCTTTCTTCATTACCTGCTGCACCTGCATTCCTACTTTCAATGACTGGTGTACTATGACACCCAGTTCTCGTTGCATCTCCCCTTTTCCTAATCGGCCACAATTCAGATAATATTCTACTTTCCTGTTTTTGCCACCAAAGTGGATTATCTCACATTTATCCACATTATACTGCATCTGCCATGCATTTGCCAACTGATCCAACCTATCCAAGTCACCTTGCAGCCTCCTAGCATCCTCCTCACAGCTAACACTGCCCCCCAACTTTGTGTCATCCGCAAACTTGGAGATGTTGCATTCAATTCCCTCGTCCAAATCATTATTATATATTGTAAATAGCTGGGTTCCCAGCACCGAGCCTTGCAGTTCCCCACTAGTCACTGCCTGCCATTCTGAAAAGGACCTGTTTAGTCCTACTCTTTGCTTCCTGTCTGCCAGCCAGTCCTCTATCCACATCAATATTGAACCCCCAATACCGTGTGCTTTAAGTTTCCATACTAATCTCTTATATGGGACCTTGTCGAAAGCCTTCTGGAAGTCCAGATACACCACATCCACTGGTTCTCCCTTATCCAATAATCTACTGGTTACATCCTCAAAAAAATCTGTAAGATTCGTCAGTCATGATTTATCTTTCATAAATCCATAAGGCCGACTTTGTCCAATGATTTCACCACTTTCCAAATGTGCTGCTATCCCATCTTTAATAACTGACTCTAGCAGTTTCCCAACTACCGATGTTAGACTAACTGGTCTGTAATTCCCCGTTTTCTCTCTCCCTCCCTTTTTAAAAATTGGGGCTACATTAGCTACCCTCCAATCCTCAGGAACTACTCCAGAATCTAAAGAGTTTTGAAAAATTAACACTAATGCATCCACTATTTCTGGGGCTACTTCCTTATGTACTCTGGGATGCAGTATATCTGGCCCTGGGACTTTATCGGCCTTAAATCCATTCAATTTACCTAACACTACTTCCCGGCTAACCTGGATTTCACTCAGTTCCTCCATCTCATTTGACTCACGGTCCCCTGCTAATTCCGGCAGATTATTTATGTCTTCCTTAGTGAAGACAGAACCAAAGTAGTTATTCAATAGGTCTGCCATGTCCTTTCTCCCCATGATCAATTCACCTGTTTCTGACTGCAAGGGACCTGCATTTGTTTTAACTAATCTTTTTCTCTTCACATGTCCATAAAATCTTTTGCAGTCAGTTTTTATGTTCCCTGCCAGTTTTCTTTCATAATCTATTTCCCCTTTCCTAATTAAGCCCTTTGTCCTCCTCTGCTGGACTCTGAATTTCTCCCAGTCCTCTGGTGGGCTGTTTTTTCTAGCTAATTTGCATAATTTGTAAAACATTTTGTAACCTTTCCTAATTATTAATTGTACCCACCAACGAGTCTTGTGAATCATGTAGCAGTATCTCAGCGCTCCACAATCTCTAGCAGTTGCGATATAATGCTATTTTATTCTTCCTTCCACAGTTTTCCCAAAACATACTCCATTTGCCAGATCTTTGTCCATTCACTTCAATTATTAATATCCCTTCACAACTTACTTTCCAACTTAACTATATCATTAGCAAATTTTTCTATAATACCTTTCGTGTGTTCATCCAAGTAAGTTACATAATAGTTCAGGCTCCAGCACAATCCCTTTGAAACACCGTTCATTGAATGTGATTAAACTGAATAGGATGCAGAAAAGATTGTCAAGGAAGTCACCATTACGGGATGGCTTGAGTTACAAGGAGAGACTGGATATACTGGGGCAATTTTCCTTCAATGGAGGAAGCTGAAGGGTGATTTTGAAGACGTATATAAGATCATGAGGGGTATAAGGTGAATGGTCACAAAATCTTCTCCAAGGAAGGGGAGTGTAAAGCTAGAGGAGAAAGATTTAAAGAGGCTCTGTTTTTCAAGAAAGGTGGGTATGCAGAATGAGCTGCCAGTGGCAATGGTAGAGGTGGGTACAATTATAAGGATTAAAATATATATGGACGGGTACATGGTTAGGAAGGGATTAAAGGGATATGAGCCAAACACAGGTAAATGGGACTAAAACATTGAAGCCGTTTGGTCTATCTGCATGAGTTGAGCTTAAGTGACTCACCATGCTGAATACCACAGTGACTCATATCTACTGGTGTCCCCCACAACCGTGCACATGGCATTTGCTTCCTTTTGTTTATTTTGAACCCTTTGGCTATCTGATCACAATCACAACACCCTCATCTTCTAGTTACCAAAATATGCTGCTGAGAAAATAAGAATCTCCTAAGTTTATGAATCCAGCCTCAGTTGCCTTGTCAGCACCTCTGAGACAGGCCAGAAAGTTGCTGTTAATTGGGAAGATGCAGCCTCTGTGCAATCTTGTTCTAAGGTATTTATCTCTCTCTCTCTCCCTCTATCTGACCGCTGCTGTTACACTTACCAAACAATCAAATACTTCAGTAATGTTAAATGTTTTCTCAACTCACAAACCTATGAGGCAATAATTATCTTGGCACCTGGTCCATTTCCACGATAAATAAACATTCATTTGTTAACATGTGGACACAATGACAAAATGTTTATTCCTGTTAATTTGTCATATAATTTGATCAACGAGCAGTATTAGAATTAAAGTAGTGAAATAGCACCAGTGGTACTATTCAGAAGGAACACAGGATATACAGATAAAACTATACTTGCCATTTCCTTTAGAAGCCTGTCTTGGACTATTTTCATGTCTTTCCTCATCAAATGCATCTATGGAAATATAATATGAAGTTTTTCTATTAATCAATGCTCATCATAAACAGCAAGCAATTTAATCAATGACTAATTAAATTGCAGTCACCAGAGAGACAGTGGATCCATCAACCAATAACCTCATTCACTAGCAAAAGACAAAATGCTGGGTAACTTGGCGGGTAAGCTAACATCGGTGGAGGAAATGGATAGGTGACACTTTGGATCAGAATCTCTTCTTCACTGACCCAAAACGTTGCCCATCCATTTCCTCCACAGATACTGCCGGACCTGCTGAGTTATTCTAGCATTTTATGTTTTACTCAAGATTCATGCACATGCAGCACCTTACGTGAACCCATTCAGTTGACTAATTGCTTTCATTCTCGTCAAATTGCTCTCAACTAAGTGGTATATAATAAAAAATAGTGGTATATATAAAAACAGTTATTTCCCCAGACTAATCTTTTGAACATCAGAACGTAATTTGGCACAAAAACATCCTTATTCATTTTACAACGAGCTTATACCAGGAATGTGTAGGTTAACCTATGATGAGTGTTTGTCGGCACTGGGCCTGTACTCGCTGGAGTTTAGAAGAATGAGGGCGGGCCTCATTGAAACATACAGAATAGTGAAAGGCTTGGATAGAGTGGATGAGAAGAGGATGTTTCCATTAGTGGGAGAGTATAGAGGTCATAGCCTCAGAATTAAAGGACGTTCTTTTAGGAAGACAAGGATAAATGTCTTTGGTCAAAGAGTGTAAATCTGTGAAATTCTTTGCCAAGTCAGTGGATATTTTTAAGGCAGAGATAGATAGATTCTTGATGAGTACAGGTGCCAGAGGTTATGGGGAGCAGGCAGGAGAATGGGGTTAGAAGGGAGAGATAGATCAGCCATGATTGAATGGCGGAGTAGACTTGATGGGCCGAATAGCCTTATTCTACTCCTATTTCTTATGACCTTATATATTAAGAACAGCCTAAGCATTTTAAGCTGCCTGTCCCACTGAGTTACTCCAGGTTTTTGTGTCCATTCTCCGGTTTAAACCAGCATCAGCAGTTCCCTCCTACACACTTCTCTTTGTTATAACTGTCCTTCACCTACCTTCTCATTTGAAAGCTACTTTGTTTGCCTCTGTCCCAGTTCTGATGAAGGGTCTCGAAAATTAAACATTAATTGTTTCCTTTTCCACAGATTCCGCCCGACCAGATTAGCTTTCCGATCTTTTTCTGTGGATACATTGATATTCATATTCCAACATTTTTAAGGCATAAGAACAATTGCACAGATTAGAAGGTAGCAAATATGATCTGTGTGTGAAGGAACTGCAGATGCTGGTTTAAACAAAGATAGACGCAAAATGCTTGAGTAATCAGCGGAACAGGACAAGCAGCATCTCTGGAGAGAAGGAATGGGTGACATTTTGGGTTGAGACCCTTCTTCAAATATGATCTAACTAAGAAAAAAGAAAGAAAATAGCGTACTACAAACTACTTAGCCTGGAATCCTCAGTAGAGAAAGTATTGCAATCTATTTTGAAGGAAATCGTAATGGTACACATAAAATAACAATTGAATTGGACGGAATAACCTGCAGACAGGAGCGAGCCAATGGATTGGCAGTACTTCAATTTCAGTGAGATGTTGCACAAGAGACTATTGAATTACAGTATATATTACAGTAACATAGGCCACTCCAATTTAGTGGTAAACTAAATTCACCCTTATATGAATTATATGCAAAAACAAAAATAAACACGAATTAGAAAAGCAACATATTTTGTCAATTCTTTCAACTCTCCTTTCTCGAAGCATGCCCAGGTTATGTGGATTTATCTGTTAGTGCTGCAGATTTAGTTCGCTCTCTAGCTGTTGGTTTTAGAACATAGAAAAGTGCAGCTCAGCCCACAATGTCTGCGCTGAAAATAATGCCAGGCTAAACTAATCAATCCGCATGGACATGATCCACACCGCTCATTCCCTGCACATCCACCTGGCCATCTAAAACCCTCTTAAACTCCAGTGAAGTTTGAATCTGCCACCACCATCACCGGCAGCGCATTCCAAACACCTGTCAGAGTGTTTCAAGAACCAACCACCATCTGTGTTAAAGATTGGCCCTGCATATTTCCTTTAAACTTTGGCCCTTTCACCTTAAAGTTAACCCTTTACTTTAGTTTTAGTTTAGCGATACAGTGTGGAAACAGGTCCTTCGGCCCACCGGATCCGCACAGACTAACGATCACCTATACACCTGTTCTATCCTACAGTCTAGGGAGAAATTACTGAAGCCAATTAACCTGCATGCCTTTGGCATGTGGGAGAAAATCGGTACACCCAGAGAAAACACACGCAGTCATAGGGAGAACATACAAACTCCTTACAACGGTCCCCATAGTCAGGATCAAACCCAGGTCTGGTGCTGTAAGGCAACAACTCTACTGCTGCACCACTGTGCCGCCCCAGTCACCTTTAACATTTCCACCTTGAGTAAAGGGTTCTGTCCAAATACTAATATTCTAAATACTACTTATGAATTAACTAACATACAGGCTAATGAAAAGTGTGATTACTGACGAGGTACTTTAACCCATAATAACTCTATTTTATTTTAAATCTTCTAGCTTTTCTTCTATTTTATTTTTAATTTTTTAGCTATTAATCGACCTGACATGATAATTTTGGTTATAAGTGGAGGAAACCGACTAACGTTGGATGATACTTTAATAGGGGGTCAAAGCCCAGTTCATAATTCCATCGACGGAGGTCAATTTAAAATTAATCTTAGCCACCGTAGGTGGCTTTTTTGTAAGATATCGCTTTTTTGATAACTTACTCTCACTTTTGTATGATTTAATAATCTTTATGAACACTTAATTTTATGTTTTTCTCTTTCCCTTAATTATGTTTAATAGTGCCAGGAGATGTAAAACTAGTGCAGAAATTATGAAGGACAACCCTGGGCTCGGGATTTCGAAGTACTTGGCTACATCACATGAATCATACATTCTGGTAATAATAGCTAATGCAAGATAATAGTCGATAAACAACGGAGGTCTCACTTTCTGTAGTTGGAACATTAGAGGTGCGAAAGAGCAAATTAAGAGGGGTAAAATTCTGGCACAATTAAAATCATTAAACACGGATATTGCTTTCCTGCAAGAAACACATTTGAAGCAACAAACTCAGATCAGATTAAGGGCAAACTGGATAGGTCAAACCTACTACTGTGCATTCACTTCTAAAGCAAGAGGCATGGCCATTATAATTTGGAAAGGTCTACCTTTTAAATTAAAGAAGTCCATATATGATAAAGAGGGAAGATACGTTATAGTCACGGGAGAAATTTATAATACACCATTAACTATGATAAATATTTATGCGCCTAATTTTGATAACCCCCAATTTTTAAAGAAAATAGAAGATATAATTGCAGAGCATAATTATCAAAATATAATAATGGGGGGTGATTTTAATTGTTATCGACCCATATTTAGATAAATCAATAAACATAGGGAAGCGTCTTCTTAAAACTAAGACCTGTGAATTTTTAAATACTTATATAAAAAATAATAACATAACAGATGTTTGGAGAATAGCAAACCCAATTGGAAGGGAATATTCGTTTTACTCATCGGTTCATAAAACTTATTCACGAATTGACTATTTCTTATTTGATACAAAATTAATCCCGTATACGACTAAACCATTATACTATAATAGTATTATTTCCGATCATTTACCACTGACGTTTATACTTAAAATCGAGGGAATGCCGGGTATAAAGCCTTTTTGGAGATTCAATGCACAAATATTTTAAAAAAACCCGCAGGGTTATGAGTATATAGAAGAACAAACAAAACATTTTATCGAGATAAATGAGACGCTGGGTATTTCTGTATCGCTATTATGGGAAACCTTTAAGGCATACATTCGCGGTGCTATAATCTCTTATCAAAGTTTTCAAAATAAAGAAAATACAAGAGAACTTCAGAGGATAGAACAGGAAATAAAATTACTAGACAATGCAAGTGACCCAACCATAGATAAACATAATAAGTTAACCTTATTGAAATATAAACTCAATAGAATATTATCGGCAATAGTAATAAGACTATTCCATATTACAAAACAAGCACACTTCGAATTTGGGGATAAGCCACATAAATTATTAGCGAGGCAACTGAAGCAACAAGAAAAGGAAAATACTATCGCTGAAATTAAATCTGATGAGGGTGAGCTTCTAACACTACCAAAGGATATTAATAAAAGATTTGCCCAATTTTATCATAATTTATACATAACTAAAATGAATACAGATGATAGTAAAATTAAATAGATGCATTTATTATGGATAAAAATTGCATTTTAGATAATTGCAACCTCCCTAAATTGGATAGTTTAGAAAAGAGGAATTAGGTGCATGGATTACTAGTGAAGAAATAAAACAAATAATAAACTCATTGAAAAATGGGAAGATCCCAGGACCAGATGGTTTTAGCAATGAATTTTATAAACGATTTCAGGAGTCAATTGTACCAAGATAACTCAACTTATACATGCAGGCTTACACTGAAAATAAACTACCAGAAACTTTAGCAGAATCAACAATAACGCTTATACCAAAAAAAGATAAAGATTTAGATGAACCGGGTTCTTACAGAGCTAGATCACGTCTAAATATGGATCAAAAAATCTTAGCAAAGATTCTAGCAAGAAGACTGAATAATTATATTAACAAATTGGTAAACCCGGATCAAACGGGATTTATACCCAAAAGACAATCATTTAATAACTTGAGAAGGCTTCTCAATATAATGTACTCTCACAAAGAGGACATTGAAGATATTTCAGTCGTTACGCTGGATGCAGAGAAGGCATTCGATCAGGTAGAATGGCAGTATTTATATAAGGTACTACAAAAATTTAATACGGGAGAGAATTTTATTAGATGGGTTAAACTACTTTATGATAAACCTACGGCAACAATATTAACTAATAATATGTTTTCTCCAAAATGTTATTTATCAAGGGGTAATAGGCAGGGTTGTGCCTTATTAATTGCTATTTGCCCTTATGATAGAACCACTGGCTGAAAGGATTAGAAAACATCCGAATATTCATGGATATAATACTAAGGACTCGAATAACATTTCAATATATGCTGATGTTATTCTTTTATATATTACTAATATACAAGCGAGTATCCCCACCTTATTAACACTAATTGAGGAATTTGGTTCTTTTTCAGGATATAGAATAAATTGGAATAAAAGCAAAATTATGTATTTAAAACCACAGGATGCGAGACACTTATTAAAATTCCCTTTCAAAATTGCAACAGAAAAATTCAAGTATCTGGGTATTCAAATTACAAGAAGACACAAATCATTATTTAGTGCCAATTTTATGCCACTATTAAATAAACTGAATGTTATGATTAAATTTTGGAAAACGCTCCCGCTCTCATTGATAGTTAGAATTAACGCTATAAAAATGACTTTCTTTCATAACAATGGGATAGACTGGGGATTACGAAATTAGGAGATATGTATGAATTGGGCAAATTGTTATCATTTCAACAATTAAAATCAAAATTTAATCTGAATGATAATCAATATTTTAAATATATACAGATATGTGACTTTATGCATAGATTTCAAACTATATTTTTAGACCCATTAGAAGAAGCAATTAATATTAAGGCTGATTCACAAAAACGATCATATTTTTATAATAGTATATTAAATAGAGAATTACCCTCAACAGAGGCACTAATAGAAGATTGGGAACATGAACTAATGATAAAGATCCCGAAAGATAGATGGGAAAAGTATCTGATGAACACACATAATTGTTCCATTAATGCAAGACATAATTTAATTCAATTTAAATTATTACATAGACTATATTATTAAAAAACGAGGTTGAATAAATTCTGCCCAAACGTCCCTCCCAGATGCGATAAATGTTTGTTTCAAAATGGCAATATAACACATTCATTTGTAGGATGCACAAATTTGGAGCGATATATTTGATATATTTACAAAGCTATTGAAGTCAAGAATAGAACCTAATATGGAATGCATTATATTTGGAATGATAGTAGAAGATATTAATTTAAACAAAGACCAAAATGTATTCTTTAATTATGAGTTAATAATTGGAAAGAAATTGATACTTAAATTTTGGAAAAATACAGCTATATGAACCATTAAAATGTGGATTAGGAATATGACGGACATAGCACACTTTGAAGAAATGAAACTCCGCCTATAGACAAATATGACCAATTCTTAAGGAGTTGCTCCCCTTTCATCAACTTTTTGGAATCATGTGATGCAGCAGTACCGTAAAGATTACTGTTTTTAGGTCAGGTCGTGGATAGATTTACATCTCCGAACAAAGATTTGAAAATTTCTTTTTTAAGGGTCTTTTTCTCCTATTTCTACTTTCTACTTTTTCTTTTCCTATCTACACACGTTTTTCTATTTTCTACTATCCATTTTCCCTCTTTCTCTTCTCTCTATTTTTTGTTTTTCTTTACTTCCCTAATTGGCAACGGGTTCTGCTGTAGGGTCCCGGCGGCCACTCAAGGTCAGTCACCCGAGCTGCTTCCTTCCTCGGAAGTGGCTGCCAGTCCTGCTGTCCGTGCCCGGAGTGCTACGGCTGCCACCCAAGCTAATTCACTCCCCGGCCACAATAAAACCATATAGCAATTACAGCACGGAAACAGGCCATCTCTGCCCTTTTAGTCCGTGCCGAACACTTACTCTCACCTAGTCCCATCTACCTGCACTCAGACCGGAGCGTGGCAAGTGGGTTACTGACCCCAATCCCCTCCTTCACAACGCCAGACTCCCCAAACACTGTGAACGGAGCTCTCCCCCCATCCCGGGAAATACAGTATTTAAAAACATAAAGCACCAAGAGATGTACTTACCACGTTATTGGTGCATTAAGTCCATTCTTCACTCTTTGTTTCCTGAGATACTATTGAAAGAATGGCAATCCATATTTGAAAATCCCGCCAAGAAACTTGCGCTGTGCAAGCGCAGTATGCTGCTGCGTATGTGCAGTGCTGCAAAGGCAGAATTTCTGCTGCCTTTACCTCCCCTTGAAACTGACGGCTCGTGGGCTGCAGAGAGCTTCCCGTGTTACAAGTGCTGTGGATGAAAGGCACGGAGAATTATGCCTACCTAAGAGATCGATCTCTTGGCTAGGCATAATTCTCCCATGCCTTTGCTACTTATATTTAATAATTGCCATTTCATAATTTTAGGGTAGGCAGTGCCTACCTTGCCTACCCTGACGGCACGTGCCTGACTAGCGCACACTACATTAGGGACAATTTACAATTTTTACTGGTGCCAATTAACCTAGAAACCTGTAGGTCTTTGGAATGTGGGAGGAAACCAGACACCCGGAGAAAATCCACATGGTCACGGGGAGAACACACCGCACTCGTGGTCAGGATCGAACAAAGGTCCCTGGCGCTGTAAGGCAGCAACTCCATTGCTGTGCCAGCGTGGAACCTGTATGTATAAAAAGCTTTGGAATTTTCTTTAATCTGACTTCCAAAGACATTCCATGACCTCTTTTGGCCTTTCTAATCACCCACTTATGTTCTTTCATACTTTCTTTATTTCCTCAAAGGCCCTGTCCGATTTAATCTTCTTCAGTGTTTTGCTTTATAATCAAGTTTACTACCTCTTTGGTCACACAGGTGGAACACCGATTTTCTGGCATCTGATGGTCTGCTCACCTCTATAATCCAGACAAATTACAATAGCTCAGTTGAAAGTCCCCGAGCGACCACAGATGCCAGTGTGAGTGGCGAGCGCTCTTTATGGTTCTGCCCCTCCGTCATGAAAAAAAAACAACTATGCTCTCTTCTCTCCTAACTGTTTCACAAAGATAATACAATAAATTCTCATTTTAACAACCCTTATAACAGATGTTTGATATAGCGGACAGACCTGCTGACACAACCCTGGCTCGCACCGTCTCCCCGGCTGTTTAGAGCCCCGGCTTCCAACTACACTCTCAACTAGTAAGGTGCACCAACACACCCTTTTTCACCCACTGAAAGGACACAAAATGCTGGAGTAATTCAATTGGCCAGGATATCTGGAGAACATACACAGGTGACATCGGGACTACTTCTAAGATTGATTCAGTTGTATGAGTAACTCCAGCACTTTGCGTCATTTCACTTTAAAACTAGGCACCAATGTCACTGGCTGTTGGAGGATATATCGCCAGTGGTGACGAGATCAGAAACAGTCTGGGAGATGATGGCCTGGAGTTAGAGTGTGGGGGTCATGATCGAAGGGTAGGTATGAAGGGGTGTCCGAGAGCTAGCACTTGGTCTCAGTTGAGTAGAGGTCAGCCCGCAATGGAACATCCCTTCTCTGCAGGTTTTATAACAGTGTTGGGATTGTTGCTTTCGCATACTGTTCCAATAAACCCTTTTGGATATACCTAACAAATTCTGCCCAATTCTGCATTGAACAATTCCCAATCAATATTGGGGAAGTTAAAGTCACGCACTAACTTGTGGTAATCTGTCTGCATATCTGTTCCTCTATCTCACGCTTGCTATTGGGGGTCTACAGTAGAATCCATTTTGGACTGCTTCTTCTTAAGCCCTTTGCTCCTCTAGGGAGCATCGGCCATTGACAAATGTCCTCTACCTCACTTGGTTGTTGGCAGTTCTGGAGATCTCCCCAGTTGAGCCCACTCTCAGACATTTCTGTCTGGACACCAGAATCCATTTTGGAGTGCTTGCACTGTTCTTATTTTTAAGGTCTACCCATACATCATCAGCGGACGAACCCTCCAGTGCTGTCATAACAGTCTCCCTGATTGACCGTTTTACGTTTCCTTTCCCCTCTCGTGTTCTAACAAACCTCTTCTAAACTTGCCGCCATTCATTCATTCACTTGGAACTTACCACAATATCATCATCAAATCAATGATGGTGTTGCTGTGGACTAGAAAACTCACCTCTACCTTACAGAGGGTGTGATGTCAGCTTTTGTTTGGATCATGACGCAGCACATCAATCCATGGTCGCCCAGATTGTCATGACCCGAATTTTGTTGGAAAATCTTCCTTCCACAGTTTCTAGCCTATACGTGTTCCGATAAGCATAACCCACTCTGTCTCCTGCCCAAAATAGACAAGCAGGATTGCCCAAGGAAACTGACTGTTTTAACCTGTTCTTGTCCAATCAAAATTACTTCTTCCAACCTAAACTCTATCCTTTCTCCTCTGGTTCAGTCCCCTCTACTTATATTCATGACACTTATAATGTCCTCTTCCATTTTAACCTTTTCCATTATCCCGAAAGACTCATACTTACCATGGACTTATAATCACCGTTACACAACAGGATGGTTTGAGGGACCCTCACTTTTCTCTTAAGCAGAAGCCCAACCATTTACTCTCAATCATCATACACATTCACTGAACTTGTTATCACATTGAACACCTTATCCTTCAACTCAACTCACTTTCTCCTGTTCCATGGTGTAGCCATGGCACTTGCATTGACCCAAGGTATGTCTAATTTTTGTAAGATACGTGAAACACATTTTCTTTCAGTTCTACCTCGGCCTGTTCCCTCAAATTAAATATCTTCCTTCTTCCTAAACCATGGCTTCCGTCTACCATTGTTAACAAAGCCCTTGAATGTGTTTCATACATTTCCTGTATTTGCTCTTATTCCCTCTTCTCCAGAGCCAAACACGGATAGAGTTCCCTGGTCTTCACCTTCCACCCCACATTCAACAGATCAAAAATGTGTACAGAAATGTGGAATTTGAAATATTAGTAATAAATAAAACTAAATAGAGTTCAATGCTTCAGGACAACAATGCTAGGATGGTAAAATGGGCAGCAGCAGGTTCAAGTGAACTGATTATAGGCAAGTGTGAGGGAGTAATAGAGGGAATTCCACCTGAAGCAATGATGAAATTGATTCCATATTTACTGTTAAAAGGGAGTTGGCCTGATCTTTCTGGGAATTTATATGGGTATCGATAAAGAAAATAGCAATGTGGATCTGTGTTTGATGCTGAATCAGAGTCAGTAAGATGCTGAATCAAAGTCAGTACCAGCATAGAAGTGAATATACTCTTCTATGCATGGAGAGCTTTGGGGATGAGAGTGGGAATGGTATTACAATAGATGATCAGCTGGTATTACAATAGATGATCAGGCTCTAAGAGTCAAGTCTTTCTCTACTCCCATTCTCCTGTTTCTATGGTTCTTTGAAACTAAACTAATCTAATGCCTTAAAAAATAGCAAAGGTATATATCAGATATTGTCAGGATGCCTCTTATCTGAAAATTATTTGCAATCAGAGATGGAAGGAATAGTATCTGAGTGCAAGATACAAGAGATCCATGTTGTTGATTCATGATGGGTCCTGACTTAAACTTAGATCCCAACCACACAGAAAGGAGATAGAATGCATTGTAGTGAAAATATGCCTGTCCAAAATGTTGTCCCCTATGGCTGATAATTTAAAAGCACAAGAATTAGGGAGGTAGAAGATTGGAAAGGATTACCTAATCCAGTCAAACAGATGTGGTAAATTAATCTCTCTCTTTTAAAACTGAAAACTCTTGCTGTTCAGGTCTTCCATGACATGGCCAAATGAACAACCTTAAAGGAAAAACATATGCCCCTGAACAGGAATTGTGAGGGTTTATGTAATTATCAATTGCTGCAACATTAACTGAAAATATCAAACTCGTACCAACCTCAGTGTTAAATATCCTCTCTTCAAATTCCACACTGTGACACACATTATTTTCAAAGGATGATCTCAGGTGTTGAATTCTGAAATGATAAATTATTACACTGTAAAAATAAATTAAATAAATAGTTATTCCAATGGTTATTTCAATGTTAAGCACATTGGCTAGACCCTACTTTTTGACAGAAAACAGGATCAGATGTCACCTTAATGCCATTTGTGAAAGTTGTATAAAGAGCTACAATTTCACTCGCAAAATATGAAGAACGACAGGCAGAATAATAAACTCCCCAGTACTCAGTCTGGCATTCATGTGCCTTTTGACACAGTCAGCTCACTCAGTAATAGTGCTAACCGAGCCATTCTTGGTGATTGACTTAGAAGTCTCTACCCATTTTTTATTCTATACTCTTGGCACTTTCAATTCTTCTTGCAAGTGGTTGTTCAAATTGGAATGATATTCATTCATCAGTTTAGAGAGGAAACTAGATGTTAGTCAGATGGAAGTTTCCTTTTCCATGTTTGACCTGTTGCCGTGAGATATTGTGGAGTTTGCGTTCAGCGTTGAAGACTTCCAGGGCTACTCTCTTCTGCCAGTACAACATTGTGTCTTTCTCCTCTGGTAAGTTTGTCCTGTCAGTGGGTTAAGATGCTCAAAGAGATTGTCAAGTTTGAGCTGTGAGGTTGACTATGTCAGAATTGTTACTTAGTTAATCAATCATGGCTTTTCCAATTTCTAATTGGGAGCGATTTTGTTCCATTCAAATTTAATGGAAATTACTATTTTTAAATCTTGGGACACCCCCACCATGGGAAAAATAATTCTACCCTCTACCCTATCCATTCCGATCATAATTCTATATATCTCTTGATCAGGTCACTCCTCAGCCTCATCTGCTCCAAGGAAAGTTATTTCCTTCACGTGTAAGTCTTTAAGAATTGCTCTACTTTGCCTAGTAGGAGGAATCTCATTTCTTCAAGATGTAGCGTTTCCGACATATTTGAAGTCCACATTTTGAACGTTAGCGTGGTTGCGTTTTTCCAGAATTTAAGTATAAGTTTTTTTGCTGTTATTAAACCATAATTAAGAAGAGCTTCTTGGAACGTAGTTAATTTACTTCCCTCTTCCATTGATCCAAAGATGATCTTCTGTATTGGGGTTCAATCTTGTGTTAAATAGTTTTGTAAAAGTTCCAAAAATGTAATTCCAAAATTTATGCAGTTTTGTACAAGAGACAAACGAATGTGCTATAGTCGCATTTTGAGTTAGACATTTATCACAAATGGGGTAAACATTACTATTTACTTCTGAAGAGCAATTAAGGATGGTTTACAAATGCTTGAATTGCAAACAATGTCCACATCTGTAAGTTCTTGTGACAGTCAACTGTTGCATTTTGCTTTAATTCACCAGATACTGATAATGTGTCGTAACTCTCAGATCATCTCCAGTTGAACCCTGTGCCCCCATTCAAAAATCTCATCCATGATGTAAAATGTTACAGTAAATCCCTTTTACTAATTCATAATGTCATTTAATTTTCTTTTACTTCATTAAAACTCATTGGGATTTTTAAATATAAAAATAGTTCATGGAATTCACTGATACAAAGGTATTTTTCATGAATTACTGTTTAGTAAAATAATTTGTATTTAATTTCATCTCAAACTGACAACCATTGACTTACTAACCTATGCTCTTCGTTTTCTTTCAGTTCACAGAATGTTTTTGAATGTTGCTTCCATAAATTCTGCAAGAAAGAAAAATATTAAAATACCTCAGTTGTCGAATAAATGCATGGAAGAAAGAGGCAGACATGCATGGAAGATATGACACAATTTTCTGGATATAGTCCAACTAAGACTATTTAATTGGAGCAAGTCTTATGATTTCTTCCAATATGGGCGATATATCGATTGCCTTCCTGGTTACTTGCTATATTCTCATATTTGCTTCTAGTGATTTGTGTACAGGACACTATCCTTTAATAAGATGCCATTTATAATATGCTCTATTTCTATTTATTCTACCGTTTTGGATTATCTCACATTTTCCACATTATATTCCATTCATTTTGTCCTTGCCCACTCACTTAAATCTGTCACTTGAAGTCTCTTTGCATCCTCCTCACGGCCATCACTGTAATCGAGCTTTATATCATCAGTAAACATGAATATATTATACATGGATCTCTCATTCAAATCACTAACATAAATTGTGAACTGTTTATGCACTATCCTATGACCATTTTATTTAATTATCTCTCGTGGCACCTCTGAAAGTCTTTATGAACCAGTCAATTGTGAGTGATCTAGTTGAGTTTCTGGTCAAAGGCAATATCAATATCAAAGTAGGTGGTTAAAATTTCTCATAAGAAGTAGTCATTGCCCACATCTTCTTTGATGTGATTGTTACGTGAACATTATCAATCATGCCTCATTATTGTCCAGATCTCTCTACAGATCAGCATTAATTGCCTTACTTTCTAATAAGTTATGAATGGAACTTAACATTGTGCAATCATCAGCAAATATCCCCGTTTCTGACCTTACAAAAGGAACATAATTGAAGAAGCAATTGAATATAGCTGGGGCAAGAACATAATAAACTCCTGCAGGGCTGGTATGATTAACTATCAGTAACCATAATGTTTGTGTCAACTATCATTTCAGACATTTCAGTGCTTTCCTCTTGATGCTCATCAATTTCAGTTTTGACAGGGCTCCTTAATTCACATTCAAAGTTTGTCTTGATATTAATGGCACTGCCTTTCATCTCACCACCAGAATTCAGCTATTTGAATCTATTTTTGGACTAAGATCATTGAAGAATATTGTTACGAGAGCATTGTCGCTTATATAATTCTGCTTAAGTTTGGATGTACACCCATGCATACGTTTGGCAACTATGTCATGGCTTGTATTACTTCTGATAAGGTAAAATTAAGTAGCAACACATCACTTCTGCATGAGGTCTATGCAGAATATGCTCGATTCTAACGTAAGTTTCTATGCTCGATTCACCTAATCCCCGTATCCCCTGAAAACATAGAGTTCTTAGTCTTTGAGGCCAAAATCAGATGATTTTTCACGAGGGTGAACCCTCGAAAAGCATCCAGGTCTGATGGTATACCTGGCCGCATTCTTAAAACATGCTCAGACCAACTGGCTCATGTTTTCAACAGTCCAAGGTCCCCATATGATTCAAAAGCACATCGGTAATGCTAATGCCCAAGAGGAGCAAAGTGCCAAGCCTCAAGGACTACTGGCCAGTGACACTCATATCCATAGTGATGAAGTGATCTGAGAGATACGTTATGAAGCTTATCAACTCCAACCTTAGTGAAGACCTGGAAATACCCGAATTCACCTCCCACTTCAACAGATTGACAGCAGATGTCATCTCGTTCACTCTCCACTCTGCACTAGACCACTTGGACAACAAGAACACCTACACCAGGCCATTGTTCATCGTTGAATTCAGGAAACTGGGTCTCTGTGCATCCATAGAAACCGGAACCTCAACTTCTTTATTGGCCGACCTCAATCAATATGAAAGGGGGCAACAATTCCTCCTCACTGACCATCTACACAAGGACACCTCAAATCAATAGACACAGGAGTAGGCCATTCGGCCCTTTGAGCCAGCACCACCATTCAATGTGATCATGGCTGATGAGCCACAAACAGTACCCCTTTCCAGCGTTCTCTCCATATCCCTTAACTCTGTTATCCCTAAGAGCTCTATCTAACTCTCTCTTGAAAGCATCCTGGGAATCAGCCTCCACTGCCCTCTGAGGCAGATAATTCCACACACTCACAACTCTCTGTGTGAAAAAGTTTTTCCTAATCTCCGTTCTAAATGGCTTACCACTTATTCTTAAACTATGGCCCCTGGTTCTGGACTGCATGCTCATTATCACAAGTCTGCGTGTTCATTATCCTGCTCTGCTCCTTTTAACCCCAATACGGTTTAGCTAGACATGGCATCATTACCATCTTTAAATTCTTTGATGAGACGACTTTAGTTGGATGAATAACAGGTAACAATGAGGACGTGAGGGATATCCGGTTGAATAATGCCAGAACAACAATCTTGTGCTCAACATCAACAATGCCAAAGTGCTAATTGTTGGCTTCAAGAAGGAAAAGCTGAGAGTCCCTGAACCTGTCCTCATCTGCAGGACGGCAGTTGGGTAGCTCAACAGCTTTATGTTCTTGGGTGTACATTTTTGCTGAAGATGTCCTGGACCCAGTATGTTGACGTAATTACAAGCAGATGTCATCAATACCTCTACTTCCTCAGAAGTTTGAGGAGATTCAACATGTTGCTGAATACTTCACCATTGTACAGTAGCAGGCATACTGACTGGTTGCATCATGGTAGATTGTCCTTGTGAAGGTAGTGGTTAAATACTTGCTTCAAGCACTGCAGTCCTTCTGCTGTAGATATTCCCACATTGCTGTTGGGTAGCTTTCGACATTTTCAGCATACTGACTGGTTCAGTAACTCGAACACCAAAGAACAGAGGATGCAGAAAATGGTGGACATTAACAGTCCATCATGAATATTACCTTGTTACCGTCAAAGGAATCTACAGAAGTGTTGCCTCAAGAAGGCAGCTAATATCATCAAAGACCCACACAATCCTGGCCACAATCTCATCTCAAAGTCACCATCGGAGCATGTTACATCCAGGTTCAAAAATAGCTTCTTTACATCAATCATCACCCTCTTGAATCTAACTGCACAATCCTATCTCAGCATCGGACTACAAAGGACTTTGTATAGGTGGCAATATTGCACTATTAAGGTCTGGTTATCTAGTATAACTGATAATTTATTGTATCATTGCTTATTGTATATTTATTTGTTGTGTTGTTGCATCAATGTGCTTGTAAAGCAGCAGCAAATAAGAATCTCATTGCCTGGTCCAATTGCATCTAACAATTAAACATGCTTTTTAATTGCTCTGGGATGGCAATTACCTTGATTGGATGTATCCTGGTTCTTGCAAACAGTACAAACCTGGGAATGTCAGGTAGACATCAATATTGTAACTGCATTAGAACCAATTGGCTGGAGGTTCAGCTGGTTCTGGAGCTCATATCTTTAGCAGTACAATTGGGATGTTATTTGATCCTCTTCACTTTGCTGTATGCTGTCCCTACAACTATTTCTTGATATCAATTGGAAGGAATTAAATTGGCAGATAATCATCTAATGTCACGAACACTGAATATGTTTGAGGAGCTGTCCCATGAAGGGTCCAATTTTCTACACTTTCTAAGGTCTGGGTTCCGCTGGCAAGGCGAGTATTTATTCCCTTTCCTTAATTGCCCTTAAGTAGTGATGAGCTGTCTGCTTCAACTATTGCAGTCCTTCTGCTGCAGATGCTCCCTCAGTGCTGTTCAATAGCTTTCCACATTCTCAGGTATATGTTGGAATAGCATGACCAGAGGTCCGGATAGTCTGGAGCACAGATCTTCAATATTAGTGTAGATATACTGTAGGTTCCAGAATTTAGACTCAACAACAGTGAAGACTCGCAATATATGTGCAAATGAGGATAATGTTTGATTGGGAAAACGGAGTAGCATTCCAATGCCCTTGCTTTTCTTACCCAACTTCACAAAATAAAAAACTGGTTTAGAAAATTATTGGAGTAGCCTGGTTGAGTAACTGCAATCCACTGTCAAGTCACTTTTATTTCTATAGCACATTTAAAAAACAACTCTCATTGCCCAAGTGCTTTACATTGGTGGAGGTGCTAACGTTATAACTGTCAGTGATGAACATGTTCTAGGACTTCTTCCTTCTGTTAGCTGTTTAATTGTCCACCGTCATTCATGACTGGATATAGCAGAGCAGCAGAGGTACTTTGGTTCTGTGATTGCTTAACTTGCATACTATTTTTCCTACATGCTGCTCATGCTGTTTGGCATGTGTTGTGCACTATTGTGATGTTGCATCAAAAATTAGGCAATTTAATTTTACCTTTGCCTGCTTAATTCTTAATTGAGTGATGGAGTAACCCTAGCTGATGGTGTGGGGTATGCTCGTTTATGAATTTATAGACTCCAATAATATGCATTTCTGCTTACTGTTGGCTATAATGTAAGCATTGCCCTTATCAAATCCATAAAATTTGTTCAGTCACTGTGCATGGTCTCCCCTTTAAGTTCCATGCCAGCATTCCCCGATAAATTGAAAATTGTCAAAAATGTTGAGTAATTTTATGTTTAATTCCGAATTCTAGTATGAGGAAATGTTACACAATTGGTCCATTTTTCTCTTAACAATAAAGAATGTTAACTTTCACTGACGCGGGTACAGGGATACCCAGGTCGCTTTCAATGTTTCACTATCATTTGCGATTTAAAAAGCATTCAGTAATTATGCATTCTTTGCTAAATTATAGAACCTCACATTTTTTCACTTTGCTCTCCATTGGCTGTTGCTGCCCACTCACTTTGTTCGTCCATCTTTGCCTCTTCATCATTATCATATTTCCATTTAGTTTTTGAGCATGGACAAATGGGGTTATGCAGACATCGGCGTAGTCTGCGGTATTATTGCAAAGAATCTGTGCCCAGGGAATGCGATGCAAATACAGCAATTTCACAGAAATAAATGGGTTGAAATGGCTGCCCACAAAACATAAGTAGATCTTCTTATTTGATTGAAATTAATAAAGTTTTAATCCATTTAATTGTTTTAAACATTTTTTAGTAATTAAATTTTTTTTAAACATTCTTAATGATTGTAATACTTTGATAATATTTTATTTTTGAACAGTTCAGGAACCTTTTTAAACTCTTGTGCGCTCAGCAGCAATATCTGTTGAACACTATTTCTAACCTTTTGCTTACGAGTGGCAGGTAAATGGAGTTTGCAATTGGGCAGGCATCTATATTCATAGGTTTGCTGAACTTGTCAGTTCTTTCCTAAGGGAAGGCCATTGGTGCGCATTGACTACATAAAACATTTATTGGAATGTTTATTAAAAACAAGCTACTAAAATCATAAACGTGGAGAAAGTTCTGATAAAAGGACTCTTAAATTGGTTGCGATTATGATTGGCTATATAAGGCTCGTTCAATGTACATACCGATAGTTCTTTTTCCATACACTTTAGAGACAGAGAGTCCTTTTCAAAATGCTGCAGTTCCTGCATGATGATTGCTTGAAACTTGTCCAGCCTCTTTAACCTTGCATAAACAAGATAATATATTAAAATCTTGCATTAAATATTAGTTTTTATGTTAACATCAACAACGTCTGTGCTTTGCAAACATCTTTTATGAGACCATCTTATTTAAACAAAACAGCATTCTGGAACGGATCAAACACATGAAAAATTAGCTTTGGTAACCAATCAAATCTAAGAGACTACCGGCTTGTAGTCATGGCGAATGTCATTATTTCTTAATCCTGCAATATGCCTGAAGCAGAAGCATGGCCTCTTGTAGCCACCCCTACCCCCCCCCCCCCCCCCGTTTAGCTGTTCTTCGGCCCACAGAGTTCACACAGACTATCAGTCACCAGTACACACTAGTTCTATGTTATTCCACTTTCTCATCCTTTCCCTGCACATTAAGGGCATTTTTTAAAATAGAGGCCAATTAACCTACAAACCTGCACATCTCTGGGTTGTGGGAGGAAACTGGGCACCCAGAGAAAACTCTTGGACACAGGAAGAACATACAAACTCCACATTGACAGCAACCATGGTCAAGATCATGCTGGGTCATAGGCACTGTGAGGCAGCAGCTCTACCAGCTATGCCACTGTACCGCCTGAAGTTGCGAGGCATTTTAGTTTTTTAAATGTTTCTGAATTTCAGGGACAGCTAAGAGCTATTAAAATCACCAGAAATAAAAAATAATTAATAATGAATAAAATTAAAATAGCATAACCACGTAAAACAAGTGCATAATGAAAAAAAAGTAAGACGATTTAGAAGAGTAACATCTTTCTCTCCTTGTCTCATTTTATGAACCTATTGAAATTAGAGATGTAAAGAAGTACGCAGTAAATTTGCACATTTGACGTTCTAAATCTGTCACTGAACCCCAGACTTCCATCTTTCATAGTGAGTTCTTGGAAGTCAAGCAATTACTGTTGTTTAAGTGGCCAAATGTGAGATGTTTGTTCATTCAATGCCTTAAAATAAAATCAGACTTGCAGGAACCTAATCTTATGAACATTTACAGGCTATCCATTTATTGATGCATGTATATTTTTTCTCATATAT
Source organism: Raja brachyura (assembly GCA_963514005.1). Next base: position 22,496,729 of record OY740802.1, read on the forward strand.
GGAACGAGATATCACAGGAAGTGGTAGAGCCACTAGCATAGGTAAATGGACAGAAAAAGTTTGTAGGGATAAGAGCCAGGTGCAAGTGTAACTAGCTCAATTATTCGTCTTGGACAAGTTGGGCTGCTTCCGTATATTCAAACTCCTCTCGCCAAAGAAAGTGCCAATGTGTTTGTGAAGCACCTGATGGCAACACATCTAAATCATGTTCTACTTTTGGAAAAAATGAAACAATAAAGCCAAAAGCACTATTTCCAAATTGTCACGGAATCAATGTACAATACATTGTAGTATTGAAGAAGACCATTCAGTCCATGGAATTCCTTACAGCCTTTTGCACGAGCAATTCAGGTAGTTTTATTGACCGACTCTTCCATTTGTGACTCTACCAATTTCCATTATCATTTCAAGTAGTACATTCCATTAAGTGTAGTGCTGCGTGAAAATGCTTTCCCTCATGTCTTCCATGTTTTTGCAAATCATCTTAACTCTATAGAGTCTCAACTTTGCACCATTGGGAATGGTTATAATTCATACTTCAACTTCACAATTTTGAATCCTTCTATCAAGTCATCTCCACCATCCTAACATCAGCTTCATATTCTGAGTCTATTTAATTAATAGAAATCCTTTACTCCTAAAATCATCCTTGCAAATCCTTTCATCTTTCTCCCTAAAACGTTCACATTCTTCCTGAAGGAGTGTACTAAGGGTGGAAGGATTATGCCACGTGGATGAACTCATATGACAAATATGAAGATTTTATATTTACTTACAAAGGACATCATATATATTTTAAAAACAGTTTCTCAACATGCAGACATAAAATATCGTCCAGTCCTTCCACAGATGCTGCCTTACCTGCTGGGTTCCTCCAGCAGGTTGCTTTTTGCTCAAGATTCCAGCATCTGCAGCATCAAGTGTCTCCAATTTCTCAACCTGTCCCACCATGATAATTGTTATTTCATAATTTTCTGCATTAACTTTGTTTTGAAATTAGCCCACCAACTTTAACAGCCTATCACTCCATGAATCACCTGGTGGTTTATCAGACATCTGCAGAATATTTCTATATACACAGTTATTGCTTATATTCGGAAAAGCAATAATCTTACTACAGATCCCTGTGGAGAACTATCGTAAAATGTCTAGTCCAAAATCTACTATTCAACACTTTAACTTAAGAAACATGAGCAGGAGGACGCCAACTAGAGCTTGAAGGTACTAAATTAGGGAGGACATATTACAATATGAGGCAGTAGCTTGGGAGAGTAAATTGTTATTAAGTAAGTCCACATCCGACATGTGGGAGTTTAAAGACCAGCTGATTTGATATCAGGAACAGCTTGTTCCAGTATAGCGGAGGGACAAGGATGGCAAGGAAAGGGGACCTTGGATGACAAGAGGGGTTGCAAATTTGATCAAAAAATAAAAATGTAGCAAATGTAAGGCTCAAGAAGATAAAATTATACAGGACCTTTGAGAAACCAGGAAATAACTTAAGGAGGGAATTAGATGGTCCAGACAGTACCGTAAAATGTATTTGGCATGTTGGAGTAAAGAGAATCCAAGGCTTTTTATACATACATTAAAAAAAAAACAGGTATCTAGGGAGAGGGTAGGACCACTCAAGGATAAAAGACAAAATTTACTCTTGGAAAAGGATCTAGGTGAGGTACTAAATGGTACTTTGCATTGGTTATTTGGGGAATTACTTTGCTTGAGGCAAGTCATAATATACAAACTTTATTGCGTTGCAGACAGTGAAAAAGGCTGTCAACGGATGCAGGGGGATATCTGTTACATATATGGACTGAGAAATGGCAGATGGAATTTAATCTGGGCATGAGTTAGATCCCTTTAGGAGATCAAATTAAGGGAAAAGTATACAGTTAATGGCAGGAGCCTTCACAGCAGTGATATACAGAGGGAACTTGAGGTCCAGGTTCAAGTCTAAAGTTTCTAAAGTTGCAATGCAAGTAGATTGATGGTAAAGAAGGTGTATGGTATGCTTGCCTTCATCTGCCAGTGCATTGTGTGTAAGAGTCAGGAGGTCATGTTGTTGCTTTATAAAACTTTGGTTGTATTTGTATTGTGTACAGTTCTGGTCACTCCATTACGAGAATAATGTGGGGGCTTTGGAGTGGGTGCAGAAGAGATTCTCCAGTGTTGCTAAATTAATTGAATGGCATTAGCATTAAGGAGAAGGCTTGTTTTCTCTGAAGCATTAGAAGCTAAGGAGAGACCTGATAGAAATGTCTAAAAGTATGAGAGACATAAATAGGGTAGGTAGTCAGAATCCTTTTCCTAATGGAGAAATGTCACAAACTAGAGGGCATAGATTTAAGATGACTAATGGGGGAAAAATTTAAATGAGATGTGTCTCAGCTGGTTCTTTTTCCAGAGAGTGGTAGGTACCTGGAACACAATGCCAGGGATGGTGGTGGAAGCAGATACATTGGTGACGTCTTTTAGATGACCATATGAATATGCTGGCAATGGAGGAGTAGTAATCATGTGCAGGCAGAAGAGATTTGGTTTAATTTGGCATCATGTTCAAAGAGCCTGTTTCTGTGCAGTTCAATTCTATGTTTTTGCCCACTTACTGTAGGCAATTTAAGGATCTCTAAGATCTTGCTAACCATATATCTACTGAAGGTCAGCAAATGTGGACGTCCAATTTGTCCAAATCATTAATATAGGTGAAGATCCTGCTGTTAAAGCTCGACAGACTTGATGAGTAGAATAATAATTCAAAGAGTCAAAGGTCTCTTTGAACAAACTCTTAGTAAGTCACCCAGGTGAAATAGGACACAGCCAGGAGTGTGCACTTAGATGCACACTCGCAAGCTGCCACAACTCTACTGACTATATAGAGAAATTACAAGTATCTTTATACTGATAAAACAACATTGGTCACATGGTTAGTAGGCAAAAGTTAACAAAGGGCTCAGTTACATACAATGAGACCCTTAAAACTAACATTAAAGAAATATGGGAGTATAGAGATACATGGCCCAGCTGCATAGGCAAAAAAGCACGATTGTATTAATTGCAACCTCCAGACAGAACACTTATATGACAAAGAAACGAGACGCTAGGGAACAGCTGTTATCTCTGTTCCCTTTAGTTAGTGAAGGTCATGTTCACAAGCTTCTGCAGACTAGTCAATCTTTCAATTTAACCACCATTCTATTAACAAAATGGAGGTTGCAGCTAACATGACTAAAATAGCTAAATAAGATGGCGGGGATCGTGATAGCTCTTACACTGCACATGCTGGAGCAAATAATTGATGCCTCCAGCATCAATTGCTGTAGCTCCAATATAGAAATGACCCAATTACTTGTGTCAATACTATATGTTACCCTCAATCCTGTACCCTATACATAGCAAAATATTTTATGTGGTATCCAATCAAGATTTACTAACCATTCTCTCAAAGATGTATGCACATACACACAGTCCCTGTTTCTGCACTCCTTTTAGAAAGGTGCCTTTAACTTTATATAGACTGGTTATGTAAGGGTTCCGTTCCTGAGAGCTTGTTTATAAACCAATTTTTCCCGGTCCGTAAAAAGAATGTCAATGGGGATTGATTAACACATACATTTATTTATTGTTTAACCCTGCGCAGTTACAAGGGTACAGAAGCAGAATGTCCCACATCCAATGGCTAGTTCTCAAGGCCTTAATCTATCAATGAACATTACCGTATTGCCCGGCAATGAAGACGCACCTGCATCAAAGACACACACCCAATTTAAGTTGCTACATTTTGAAAAAAGGATAGCGGGACAGGATCAAGGGTTTGGCTTAGTCCAGGGGTCGGCAACATTGCCTGCGTGCTCCGGGACTGGCTGTAGTTCCCAGGTCGGCTGCGTGCCCCACGTCTGGCTGCAGTTTACAGGTCCGGTGCGTGCCCCGGGAATGGCTGCAGTTCCTTGGTCGCCTGCATGCCTCGGGACTGGCTGTAGCACCCAGGTCGACTCGTAGCACCGAGGTCGCCTGCGTTGCCCCAGGTCTGGCTGTTACGCCCAGGTCGGCTGCGTGCCCCGTGAATGGCTGCAGTTCCTAGATCGGCTCGCTTGCTCCAGGTCCAGCTGTTGCGTCCAGGTTGGCTCGCTTGTCCTAGGTCTGGCTGTTATGCCCAGGTCACCTGCGAGCCCCTGGACTAGCTCCAGTTCCCAGGTTGCCTGCCCTGGGACTGGCAGCAGCGTCCAGGTTGCCTGCCCTGGGACTACAGGGAGGGGGAGAGGGAGGGAGAGAGAGGGAGAGAGAGAGCCTTCTGCCCAATAACTACCCGCCAACCACCACATCCATTGTTCGCGCCTGTGCCAAAGGACACCGTGGCTGACTGGCGGGCGAGCGGGCCGGCAGAAGGTGCTGAGGTGGTGGCAGGTTCCGCTGTTCAGTCCCAGCGGCCACCGGAGCTACTTTCCTCCCTAGCCACAATGCGGTGGCTCAGCGCCTGGAGTGCCATGGCAGCGGTGAGTGAGTGCCTTGCTGGCCCCCTCCTTCTCAACGCTCCTGCCGTGCTGACCCGTGCCAGACCTCCACACACTGTGAAAGGAACTCTTCCCCCCAGCGGAGCTGTCCTTTTACAGCCGCTTCCCACATTGCAGCCACTTCCCATCAGCTGCCAGCAATGAGGGAAAGACTTGGTTATCCCTCAGTACAACAACATCGTTCTTGATGTTGCTGTATTGAGGGATAGCCAAGTCTATCTTTCTTGGCTAACAACCTAACCTTCGGCCTTCAAGATGCAGGTAAATTTTCGTGCCTTATTTTTGGGTAAAAATAGCGTCTTCATTGCTGGGAAATACTGTATATTGTTTGATTAAATATTTGATACAGATTTTCTTATCAGTTTCCAAAGCAAATTTCTTAAGTGGTTTGTTTATCTCTGTGAACCGACAGTGTATTCTTAAAACAGAATGATATCTCTGGTGATTATTACATGGTGTTTACATGTAAACATTATTTTTAAGGCTGGTTGTCTTTTGAATGAATTAGCTGCTGCTCTTATTCCATAACTCATAAAGATGTTTACATTCCTGTAACTAACTTTCCTCACTTGAAAAATTATTTAAAACTCAATGGGAGAATTTAAATAAAGCTGGATTTCTGTAAACCAGGTCTTCCACAGCCTGGGAAACTCTGGCATTGACACTCCTTATTGTGACAGAATTATTTTGCACTACTCAGTATTTAGTGTCACGCACAACTTTAACACAATCCATTCTTGTCCTCATCACTGTTTCCCATTTCCAGGGTGTCTTCCCTCCACAAATGTTAAATCTGTTGATCCAGCACACTAAGGACCCTGGCATTGCTGCACCAGCAGATTTTCTAAACTACTGAAAGTTATTCTATTAATACTATAACACACTTTAAATGAACTTTTTTTTACTGTAGATGTGGAATAATTTTTAGTGAACCACGTGAGTTTAGAGAGCACAGGGCTTGGGGTCCTTGATCGCAGATTTGAGATTCCTAACAGTCCAGTAGCTGATTATCAAAGATTGACTAATTGGAAATTTAATCTGGCAACCCACTTCTAAGTGATATAACTAAAAAATGCTGAATACTCAGCACAAAACTTAACAATGTTACCATCTACATTTCTCCAAAACAAAGAAATATAATCTTTTCCCACCCCTTTTGACCTTTAACCTGTTCACTGCGAAGATTGTTTTCACTTGTATACGCTGACCCAGTATACTTGGGGTTGACACTGAACAGGTTAAGCCTACTTCCAACCTGTATTGCTAAAGAACTTTTAATCCGAATGGCCACAATTCTGCTAATCAGTATTTGTAATGGATTTTTTGAAACGCCTTGTGAAAATCCAAACGGATGACATCTTTACATAGGCTTTTTGTAACATTCATGCTACCTCATGGATATTAGCTCCTCCTTTATTAATTTAGACTTTTGCTAGATCCTATTAATGTTTCCTGATTATAATTACTAAATGTTTGCTCACAAATGAAGTTAGAATGGCAGGTTTTGTAGTTGCCTGACATGTCCTTACTGAATAGCAATATTACATTTGCCATATCCGTTCCTCTACACATCCCCTGATCAAGGTTTGGAATCATTGCCTAAAAGGGCATTGGAGGTAGGAACATTCATCATATTTAAGTAGTAATTGGACGGGCATTTTAAGTGTCGATACCTGTAGGGCTAACAGGGCAGGAAAGAGCGATTAGCCCGCATCTTGTTGCTGGTAAAATTGATTCTACTGCTGTTTATTTTATTAAACCTGGAGCATTTTCCCCGGTGGATTCTTACACTATGATTTTCAAATGTCTCTACAGATCTATCCTTGGTCCTTTCTTTGGTTTCTACACGGTCCTACTTGACATAATTTGCAAATATATATTTTCTGGCTGCATAAAACCTGCCTGTGAATTTTATTCGTGGAAACTAGATTTCAACAAGCTATTTCTAATTAATAGTAAATGGCTCATTCAGAAAAGCAATGTGTGGAACATGGAAGGATGCAATTCAAGTGATGAAAGATTAATGAAAAGTCCACTTGCCCAGTTTGATCAACAGGGCAAGTGGAATGAGGAATGGTTAATGGTGTTTAATGCAGATGGGTGTCGCGTGTTGCATTTTGGGAAGTCAAACCAGGGAAGTATCTTCATAGTCAATGCCAACAACCTGGGAAATGTTATAGACCAGAGGGATCTAGGAGTGCAGGTGCAAAATTCTCTGAAAATGGCATCACAGATAGATCGGGTGATCAAGAATTCATATCGGTACATTGACCTTCGTTAGTCGGTATTGAGTAGAGAAGTTGCGATGTTACATTATAGTCGTACAAGATGTCGAAGAGGCCGCATTTGAAGTACTGTGTTCAGTTTTGATTACCCTGCTATAGGAAGGATGTGGTTCAGGTGAAAACAGTGCAGAGAAGATTTTCACAAGGATGTTGCCAGGACTTGAGGGCCTCCGCTATAGAGAGCAGTGGGCTGGCTAGGACTTTATTCCATGGTGTGGGAAGCTGATCAAAGTCAAAGTCAAAGAGTCAAAGAGTCAAAAGAGTTTATTGTCATGTGTCCCTGACAGGACAATGAAAATCTTTCTTGGCATAGCACAACAGAACATAGAAGGCATTGACTACAATTATATACGTAAATACACCCATGAATTAATAAATTAATAAAGTGCAAATAACAGATGGAGGGATATTAATGTTGAGACTTCCGAGCCAAGTTTAATCGCCTGATGGCTGTGGGGAAGTAGCTATTCCTAAACCGGGTTGTTGCAGTCTTCAGGCTCCTGTACCTCTACCCGAAGGTAGCAGGGAGATGAGTGTGTGGCCAGGGTGGTGTGGGTCCTTGATGATGCTGCCAGCCTTTTTGAGGCAGCGACTGCGATAAATCCCCTCGATGGAAGGAAGGTCAGAGCTGATGATGGACTGGGCAGTGTTACTACTTTTTGTAGTCTTTTCCTCTCCAGGGCACTCAAATTGCCGAACCAAGCCACGATGCAACCGGTCTGCAAGCTCTCTACTGTGCACCTGTAGAAGTTAGAGAGAGTCCTCCTTGACAGACCAACTCTCCGTAATCTTCTCAGGAAGTAGAGGCGCTGATGAGCTTTCTTAATAATTGCATCTGTGTTCTCGGACCAGGAAAGATCTTCACTGCTGTGCACGCCCAGGAATTTGAAGCTCTTGACCCTTTCAACCATCGACCCGTTGATATAAACAGGAATGTGGGTCCCCATCCTACTCCTTCCAAAGTCAACAATCAGTTCCTTGGTTTTGCTGGTGTTGAGGGCCAGGTTGTTGTGCTGGCACCATATGGACAGTTGCTCAATCTCTCTTCTATACTCTGACTCATCCCCATCAGTGATACGTCCCACAACAGTGGTGCCGTCAGCGAACTTGATGATGGAGTTCGCACTGTGACCGGTTACGCAGTCATGAGTATAGAGTGAGTACAGCAGGGGGCTGAGCACGCAACCCTGAGGTGCTCCCGTGCTGATTGTTATTGAGTCTGACACATTTCCACCAATACGAAAAGACTGTGGTCTGTGGATGAGGAAGTCTAGGATCCAATTGCAGAGGGATGCGCAGAGACCCAGTTCTGCGAGTTTGGTAACCAGCTTGGAGGGGATGATTGTGTTAAATGCCGAGCTGTAGTCAATGAATAACAGCCTGGCATATGAGTTTTTGTTGTCCAAGTGATCCAGAGCGGAGTGGAGGGCCAGCGAGATCGCGTCCACCGTTGATCTGTTGTGGCGGTAAGCGAACTGCAGTGGGTCCAGCTTTTTGTCGAGGTAGGAGTTGATTTGCGCCATGATCAACCTCTCGAAGCACTTCATCACCACAGGCGTTAGTGCCACAGGTCGATAGTCATTGAGGCACGTCACCTTGCTCTTCTTGGGCACCGGTATTATTGATGCCCTTTTGAAGCAGGTGGGAACCTCAGAAGTGACAGGTTGAAAATGTCCGTAAAAACTCCAGCCAGTTGGTCCGCACAGGTTTTTAGGACACGACCAGGTATGCCATCAGATCCAGACGCTTTTCGAGGGTTCACTCCTCTGAAGGATTTCCTGACGTCGGCCTCTGTGACTGAGACTGAAATACCATCACAGTGAATAGGGGCTCGGGAAGGCACATCGGTGTTCTCCCTATCAAAGCGTGCGTAAAATGCATTGAGCTCATCAGGGAGTGATGTATCGCCGACATACGAGCTGCCTCCTGGTTTCGCCTTGTAAGAGGTGATTGCATTCAGTCCCCGCCACAGTTGCCGAACATCTGTCTCATCCTCCAGCTTGGAGCAGAACTCCCAATTATATTAAGGATACAAGGTCCTAAGGGGAAAAGATAACGTGAATGCACAGAGTTTTTACCTAAAGTAGGGGAATCATGAACCAAAGGACGTAGGTTTAAGGTAAGAGGGGAAAGATTTAATAGGAACTGTGGGGCAACCTTTTCACACAGAGGGTGGTGGGTGTATGGAATAAGCTGCCAGAGGAGGTGAGGCGGGTAGCATAACAATATTTGAAAGATATTTAGACAGGTACACGAATAGGAAAGGTTTAGAGCAAACTAGGTAAAATGTGGGCATGTGGGAGTAGCGTAGATGGGGTATCTTAGTCAGCATGGGCAAGTTGGGTTGAAGGGACTATTTCTATGTTGTCGGGCACTATGATTCTAAAATAGCTGGCTGTAAGAATGGCAGCCAATTTGCAATCTAATAAGAATAAAGTACAAAGATTGCACAACTTTGACACAGACACATGGTACAATGCCAATTCCAACAGCAATCCAAAAATCTGATTTTGCACCAAACCACTCTCATTTCACTCTGAGGACATGTGCAAACCTGTAAACGTTGATTTGAATGTTTGTTGATGACATCCTTTGCTGAGCAGATTTGAGAGAAAGCTTGGTGAAACTGTCAATCCTTTGAGAATGCTTCTAAAAAGAAAATAAATATTATGTCACCATTACAATTCTAATACATATTTTTGCAACTGTTTCTGGCGACTTGCCGGCACCCGTCGCAGTCGCAGCAGGTCACAGATAATTTTCAAAATGTTGAAAATCCAGCGCCGACCAGAAAAAGGTGCGAACGACTCTTTGGGCGACTAATCAACGACATGTCGCGGGGTGACGCCTGTATGGTCGTGTGTAGTCACCCAAAGAGTAGTACCTTTTTGTAGTCATTGCTGGATTTTCAACATTTTCGGCGACCTGCTGCTACTGCGACGGGTGCCGGCAAGTCGCCGAATAATTCACTTAAGTGGGACAGGCCCTTTATTTATCTCACCAGTCTCCAATATGCTAGTTTGTACGAACGGGTACAGGCCTTCCATGGACTATGAATGCGTGATTTAAATCAGGCATTCGTAGTCCATGGAAGGCCTGTACCCTGGAACATTAAGCTGCCAGTCCTGTCCTTCCCTCAACCACATTTCCGTGATTGCAACAATATCATAATCCCATGTGCTTCACAGCTCATCTATTTTATCCAAGCGGCTCCTTGCATTAAAATAAATGCAGTGCCTACTCTTCCAAAGGGACTCATTTTTATTTGAGTCAGCCTCTCAACCTGCTATAAAATCATTCTGTGTACAAGTTCCCAAGAGAGATACAATTACTGTTTAGTGAGACTCTGGAAGGATAGCATGTTTAAAAGCTAAGTCTTGAAAACAAACAATTATTATTTGACGTCCACTGAGTCCAACAGAACTGTTAACGATGGAATACCAGGATTAGACAATAACGGAATGGTGATATATGCATTCAAGTTACATGGATAGATCTGCCGTTAAAAAAAAATCGTTTTTTACTTCAATCATCAATTGTGTATATTTCTATCAATGTTCTGAAGGGATTAAAAGTAACATTAGCAAATTTGCAGATGACACAAAGGTGGGTGGCAATGTGAACTGTGAGGAGGATGCTATGAGGATGTAGGGTGACTTGGACAGGTTGGGTGAGTGGGCAGATGCATAGCAGATGCAGTTTAATGTGGATAAATGTAAGGTTATCCACTTTGGTGGCAAAAACAGGAAGGCAGATTATTATCTAAATGGTGTCAAGTTGGGAAATGGGGAAGTACAACGAGATCTGGGGGTCCTTGTTCATCAGTCGCTGAAAGTAAGCATGCAGGTACAGCAGGCAGTGAAGAAAGCGAATGGCATGTTGGCCTTCATAACAAGAGGAGTTGAGTATATGATCAAAGAGGTCCTTCTGCAGATATACAGGGCCCCAGTGACACCACACCTGGAGTATTGTGTGCAGTTTTGGTCTCCAAATTTGAAGGACATTCTTGCTATTGAGGGAGTGCAGCGTAGGTTCACGAGGTTAATTCCCGGAATGGCGGGACTGTCATATGTTGATAGAATGGAGCGGCTGGGCTTGTATACTCTGGAATTTAGGATGAGAGGGGATCTTATTGAAACATATAAGATCATTAAGGGTTTGGACACGCTAGAGGCAGGAAACGTGTTCCCGATGTTAGGGGAAGTCCCAAACCAGGGGCCACAGTTTAAGAATAAGGGGTAAGCCATTTAGAACGGAGATGAGGAAAAACGTTTTCACATACAACAGATAATTCTCCGACATTTTCGCAGCCTCCAACGGGATCCCACCATTAGCCACATCTTCTCATGTCCTCCCCTTTCGACTTTCCGCAGAGACTGCTCCCTCCGTAACTCCCTGGCCAATTTGCCCCTTCCCACCCAAATCACCCCCTCCCCTGGTACTTTCCCTTGCAACCGCAGGAAATGCTACGCTTGTCTTTACCTCCACCCTGACTCCATCCAAGGACCCAAGCAGTCTTTCCACGTGAGGTAGAGGTTCACCTGCACCTCCTCCAACTTCATCTATTGCATCTGCTGCTCTAGATGTCAGCTGCTCTACATCGGTGAGACCAAGCGTAGGCTTGACGATCGCCTCGCCCAACACCTCAGCTGGGTTCGCACTAACCAACCTGATCTCCCGGTGGCCCAGCACTTCAAATCTCCCTCCCATTTGCTTAGGCAGTTTACACCCGGCGGTATGAACATTGACATCTCCAATTTCAGGTAGTCCTTGCTTTCTCCCTCCTTCCCCTCCCCTTCCCAGCTCTCCCACAGCCTCTCTGCCACTTCCTTTCTTCTTCCTGCCCCACCCTCCCCCACCTCCACATCAGTCTGAAGAAACGTCACCCATTCCTTCGCTCCACAGATGCTGCCTCTCCCGCTGAGTTTCTCCAGCATTTTTGCCTACCTTCGATTTTTCCAGCATCTGTAGTTCTTTCTTAAACATAATGCTAAACTGAACTAGTATCATCTGCCACACAATCCTAATCCCTCCATTTCGTACACATCCATGTGCCCATGTAAAAGCTTCTTAAACGCCACTATCGTATCTGCCTCACCACCGCTTTCAAGGTACCCATCACCGTCTGCGTAATAGACTTTGAAATTGCTACCCTGGGAAAAAAGGACTGTCTACCCTATCCATGTCTCTCATAATTTTAGATGCTTCAATCAAGTCTCTGCCATTTGGCTTCTTTAGATGCATTGCTGCTTTAATGCTGATTTCTTATCAGTTCTATAAGAAAGGGCCACAATAACATAATGTTATCCATGCATGGGAAACCTGACATCCAGCAGCAATTCCCTGCCAGTAAACATGCCATTTAGTGGTATTTTGAATGATCTTCAGAACGTTTGATATTGTGTAGAAGGTTGGTAGATTCAGAAGAAATTGTTTTCATTTTGCAAGTGTACCACACATATGGGTTCCAAGGGGATGCTTTGTGGCTTTTCTTTTTGACCTGCAGCCTGACCAGGATTAGAAGGGAAGGATCCATGGACCACCTAATTTGTTAAGAGAGACAAGATACGGAAAAGGTGAAAGGCTCTGGCCAAGTAGGTCTTTTCTTCAAGAATATTCTAGGTTATTGGTTTTACTCGCACCTTTTGAAAGAGCAATGAATAAAAAGATTATAGTTAGAATCAGCCATGATGTCCAAAAATAGTCTTCAGATCACTTCACTGCTCTTAGTTAATGGCCCTGTAGATTATGGCTCTTATGCTCATCCACGTTCTATTTGATGTGGGTGAGAAATTCTGCCTCCATCTTCAAGACAGAAAGACCCTCATTATTTGCTGACTGAAATATTTATTACTCAAATTCCCGCCATTCATGCCTTAATTCAATCTATGCTTCCTATTACTTACTTGAGATGCTACATTGAGAACTGTCCCTTCTGCCTATTCTATCCAGCTCAACTAAATCTCCTTTCAGTCTTCATTTCTCCAAAGAAATGACCCCAAACCTGACTGTGTCTCCTCATATCTAGAATACTCATGAGAGGAATAGATTGGGTAGATGCACAGGGTCTCTTGACCAGAGTTGGGGAATCGAGGACCAGAGGCCAAGATGAAGGGGAAAAGATTTAATAGGAATCTGAGTGGTAACTTTTTCACACAAAGGGTGGTGAGTGTATGGAACAAGCTGCCAGAGGAGGTAGTTGAGGATGGGACTATCCCATCGTTTATGAAACAGTTAGACAGGTACTTGGATAGGACAGGTTTGGAGGGAGATGGGACATTGTTGGCCGGTGTGGGCAAGTTGGGCTGAAGGGCCTGTTTCCACACTGTATCACTCTATGACTATGACTTCTTAACCGTTTTAACCACTTGTTCAACTACCTTCAGAGAGTTTTGAACGTCCTCTCCAAAGTTCCACTTAACGCCCTACCATTTGTCACATACTCTTGCTTTGATTTCTCTCTCCAAAGGTTTTATCTAATGGGGCTGTCCCACTTAGGCGATTTTTCAGGCGACTGCCGGTGAATGCCAAGTTGCCGGCAGTCACCTGAAAAACTGGCAACTGGAATGGCGACTGTCAGAGTGGAACACACACACAAACACATCGCTTCCTTCACCAGCCCATTATGCAGGCGGGAGACAGGGGGAGCGCTGTCTGAGTGAAATTTATACGGTGCAAAGCCAATGTGATACAGACACACACCACGACGAACAGGATGGTTGGCGCAGTAATTAAGCTAAAAAGCACAGTGTACGGTAAGTCCTTTAAAAGAGGGGAGTAGAGTAGAGGGGAGAAGGGGGAGATAGGGGGGAGAAGGAGTGGAGACAACTTTTAAGAAGCTAGAAGCTGTGAAGATCGACGGGCATTAACATTACCGGTCGGTTATCTTTGGTTTTGAAAACAACTGCTTACGTTTTTTTCCCCTCAATGAGCCAATGAAATTTACCGGTCAGCACTGGCTACAACCTACGAGATCCTTCAACCTCCTGGCAACCCACTAGGACCTCCTGGCGACCCACCTATGGCATGAGAATTCTCGCTACTCTCCATAACGGCTTCATTCTAGTCGCCGTTAATTTTTTAACATGTTGAAGAATTTGTAGCGACCATAATAAGGCCACGATTAGTTCACCCAATGCAGGAACTCCTCACAACCATGAAGGCGACACCCCGGTAACCACCCGCGAACATGTGGCGACTGCATAGTCTCCTGCAGTCGCCTAAGTGGGACAGGCTCATAAAACTCCTCTGGATTGAATTACACTTGCAACTTCTGTATCTATTTCGATAATCTATTGATATCTTCACGAGGTCTAGATTTTCTGGAATCATCTGCAGACCTAAATTTTGGTTCTTGCACTTAAAGGCAAATTATTTATGTATATTCCAAAAAGCACCGGACCTAGTACTGAGCCTTGTGGAATTCCACAGCATTCAGCTCCCAGTCATTAAAATTCACATCAACCATTATATAGTCCTTTAATGCACTAAACTAATTTAAAAATATAATTTGAATCTCATACCCTTTTGTTTTCCTCATCAATCTGAACCATGGGGTTTTGTCAAGCACCTTGCTAAATTCCATGTAAACTACATCAAATATGAACACATAAATTGAAATATAAATGTTTTGCCCTCTTTGATCATTCTATTGCTGCTTCAAAAAATTCCTTTACCCCAATCAGGTATGACCTTTCCTTGACAAACCCACGCTTAATTTGCCAACATTTTTTCATGAGTGAATGAAAAAATATTGGCAAACAAAGTAAAGAAAAACCATAAAGTGTTCTATGAATTTGTGTAGGTAGAAATAAGTAATAAGAAAAGAGTGGCTATTATAGATCAAATTGGCAGTCTGAGTGTGGAGATTGAAAGTACAGGATGTACAGGCTTTGCATTCCACTACACAAAAGATCTCTTATATCTTTGTTGCCAGCGGGTGAGGCAGCAACTATGGAGCGAAGGAAATAGGCAACGTTTCGTTTCAAGACCTTTCTTTGGACTGAAGAAGGCTTTGTTGCCATGGTGTCTTCTACAACTCACCCGTTATTGGGCATAACCCTTGTTCAAGAGAAGGTGAAGGAGGAAGAGGAAGAAGAACGGGAAAAGTCTTGTTTTGATCTTACATGAACAAATTACTACTTCTTATTCCATTGTGTGACTTGTCCACTTTAGAGAAAATTATAATAAATTTCACAAATAAATATTCTAGGAAAAACCTACATTGTTAACAAAGCTTTCATATTAAGCTTTGGCAATCTGATTATTTCTTGAAGTGAATTATTGATTCACTGAATAATTGTGTGAAATTTTACCTGGAATTTAACTTTAAGTTCTTTACTAAACTGCTGACAAATTTCTCCCATGTTTGGCTCACTCTGTCCCCGGTAGTCCATTTGTTTGATTGAAGAACCTCCATTGATACTAGACAGAAGCTCTGAATCTGCTTAAAGAACACAAATAATCAATTATAAATGGGGGCATCCATAAGGCATAAGAACAGAATTAGGCCATTCGGCCCATCAAGTCTGCCATTTGATCATAGTTTATCTATTTTTTCCCTCTGAATCCCATTTTCTTGCCTTCTCCCATTAACCTTTAATGCCCTTACTAACCAAGAAGCTACCACTCTCCGCTTTAAAAATACCCAATGACTTGGCTTCCACTGCCATTTGCGGCAATGAATTCCATAGATTCACCACTCACTGTCTAAAGAAATTCCTCCTCATCTCCATACTAAAGATATGTCCTTTTATTCCGAGGCAGTACCCTCTGTTCCTAGACTCTCGAACTACTGGAAACATCCTCTCCACATCCACTATATTTAGGAATTTCATTAATCAGTAGGTTTCAATGAGATCCTCCCCTAATCCTTCTAAACTCCAGCAAGTACAGGCCCAGAGCCTTCAAACTCTTCTCGTACTGTGGCAATAGGGATGACATTGGTTTGGGCAGTGACCACACTGACTCTTGCATTAGGGTGAACTTGCATGATATGCTCTATTTACAGTAACAAAAAAGTCCAGAACCGCATGAGGGCACTGTCCCTCGTATCAGGGCGCTTGTGCCGCGACACTGGCGAACATGAGCTTGTCCTGGCAGCTCAGTCCTGGTCTTGAAGGAGGAGATGTTGCAATCTCATGCTTCTTTCTCCCTGCTATCCACTCTTACCTCGAGAGGAGGCACTGGTGGTCACAGGCTTATCTTGGTGGCTCAGCTTTGGGCTTAAAGAGGTGCCATTGGCCGTTTACATTATCCTAGTGGCTCAGTCTTTGCCTCTGTCTGTGGGCAGGAAGAGGCCTGGCATCTCTAGGCTTGGCACTTTGCCTTACCCTCAGTAGCGGCTCAGTGGCTGCCAAGTGCTCTTTCCTGACAGCTCAGTCTTGATCACCACATAAGTTTGGGAGATTTATGGGCAGAATTTCTGTTGTTTCTAACCTTACTGCCTTTAGCAATCTCGGTTGCATTAGCCATTAGATTTTGCTTACATGAGATGATCTAATTAAAGAGACAGTAATCTTGGGCTGGTGGTGTTGATGGTCTTGGATTTGTCCCAGTAGCTCAATCTTCTTTGAATCTGCGACAGGCGAACAAAGCTTGCAGGCAGGCGTCCTACCTTCTCTCCTTTCCCCTCTTGCCCCTTCTTCCTTCATCCACTCTATATAAGATACCGGGGGCAGAAAACACAGGGGGGGGGGCAGAGGGGACACGTCCCCCCCCATGGTTTGAGAGGTGGGGGGCTTCCCCCCGAATACCTGCGCCTCATCCGCAGCCAAGATCGATCCCGGCCGGGTCTCCGGCGCTGTCTTGTCCACGCCCGAGTGCCCACCCCCCCACCGGTGGCCAGAGAGGTCGAGTGTCAGGCCCACAGCCAGCACAGTATCTTTGTTTAGCACTGGATTGAGCCTCCGAGGCCGCACGTGCGTGCGTGTGTTCTGCTCTTGTGAGATACAACCTAGGCTGCTGAGAGTAGTAGGGTTAGAAACTGCAGAGATTCTGCCCATAAATTTCCAAAATTTATTCGGCAGGAAAGTAATTCCAAAGGAATAAGTCATGGTGAAATTCCACCCTTAAGAATATATAAGCCACATTTTTTATCACTTTTCCCAATCCATTAGCAGCAGTTCCCGAATTCTGCATCACTTGTCCAAACGGGTCAATGATCCTTCACCAGATTAGGCAGCATCTGTGGAGGGACTGGATTGGCAATGTTTTGGGTCACAACTTTTCGTCTCCGGGTCAATAATCTCTCCTCCCTTACCACACCATCAGCAGGGTCAGGGATCCCTTCTCCCTCCCTCAAGTAGCAGTGTATCTAATCCTTTGCTTATTCCCAACAACACAAAAAACTGCCATCTGATCTCCATTTTCCAATCCAAGATATCTCAAATCTACAAAGTTAATAGTGACTCCTATATCTTTGCCATCTCCAACACCAACCTACTCCCTTCCTTACGCAGCAATGCATAGAGTCACAGAGTGATATAGTATCGAAACAGGGCCCTCGGCCCAATGGCCAACAATGTTCCAGCTACACTAGTTCCACTTGCCTGCGCTTGGTCTATATCCCTCCAAACCCGTCCTATCCATGTACCTGTGTAACTCTTTCTTAAACGATGGGATAGTCCCAGCCTCAACTACCTCCAGCAGCTTGTTCCATACACCTACCACCCTTTGTGTAAAAAAAAGTTACCCCTTGGATTCCTATTAAATCTTTTCCCCTTCACCTTGAACCTATGTCCTCTGGTCCCCAACTCTGATCAAGAGACTCTGTGCATCTACATGATCTGTCTGATCACTTCTTCGTCCTGAAGGTCAGCAGTAATTTCAAATCATTTCTCCTTCTACAATACCTGTGATATCTCCGATCTTTTCTCTACTCTCCAACATTAACAATTCCTGGACATGAACTCTAATTTGTAGGTAAGTAAAAATGATCCAATGAGGAGTTTCAAAAGGGGGAGGTACAGAGATTTAGGGATACAGGTACAGAAATCTTTTAAACTGGCCACACCTGTTGATGCTTTCAGAAAAAAAAAATCAGTGGTTTTATAAATGGAGCCATATATTACAAATACACTTTATGAGAAGTGTATAAATATTTTTTAAATTGTATTTAGTTTTTTCTGCTGTTTCACATTTAGCTTAGAACATCACAATTTAAGAAGGCAGAAGGTTTAACACTTTAGTACCAAGGAATATGGACACCAGTCATGCAGAGATTGGGAGTTTAGCAGTTTTATTTTACAAAAATGAAGGCTTATTCTGCAAAAGGACCCATGATAATTTAATAAAAGGCCATGAATATTCAATACTCTGTCCAGACTCCAAAGCATTATCTGCAGTAAAATTGAAATTGAATTATTTTGTGCAAGTATGCCAAAATTGCACGTTCAGACTTTCGTGAATAATCTATTTATCGGGATGAAGAATGAGCAAGTAAGATAAGAAAATGTTGAGGAAAAGGTTGTGAACTGTTGCAGGACTGGTTGGAGATGATCAGCGTATACTACAAGCTACTACTTAAGTTACCTGGGAATGATTGAAAGTAAAGGTAATTAAAAGTCAAATACCTCTGTTACAGTTCTGGTTTCCAAAATCACAAGTGAACAGTTTTCTGGGTTTTAGCCTTGTTCTTTGCTCTGTTGTTCCCTCTTCTTCCTCATCATCATAAAAATTGCTTTGAAGATTTTTCCCATAGATGTTTTTGAGTACAGGGGAATGGCGAGCTGGACCTAGACATTTAACAAGGAAAGTGTTTGAATATAGGGGTTGACCCTCCTCAAAATAAAAAGGCAAATATTTTCCTATATTTTTATCTCTTCACTGCATCTCATATTTTCTCTGAACAGAGTCTTAATCAGCTTCCCCCCACCACCAGTCATTCGCCAGCAAAAATTGTCCCTGCATTTACCAACTTCACCTACCACTCACTTTCTAAAGGTCAAATATATAGGAAGGGATCTTGCATGGGCCAAGCTACTCGTCTTTCTGTGGGATACTTGCTTCAAGTCCACAGACTTTATCAAGCAACCCTTTTTCTGGTGCATTGGATGGTGTTTACTTGGCCTTTGATGAGGTGCCACATGAGGTTGCTAAACAAGATAAGACCATGATATTAGAAGCAAGGTACTAGCATGGATAGTTGATTTTCTGTTTGGCTGCCGGTGACAAGTGGTGTTCCGCAGCTGTCGGTGTTGGTGTCCGCTACTTTTCATGTTATATGTTAATGATCTGGATGATGGAATTGATGGCTATGTGACCAAGTTTTCAAATGATATGAAGGTAGATAGAGGGGAAGGTAGTGTTGTGGTAGCAGGGAGTCTGCAGAAGGACCAGGACAAGATGGGAGAGTGGGCAAAGATGTGCCAAATAGAATACAGCATAGCAAAATGTACAGTTATGCACCTCAGTAGAAGGAATAAAGGCATAGACTATTTTCAGAAATCAGAAGTGCAAGGGATTTGGGAGTGCTGGTGCAGGATTCCTAAAAGGTTAATTCGCAGATTGAGCTGGTAGTGAGGAAGGGAAATGCAATGTTAAGATTCATTTTGTGGGGACTAGAATATAAAAGCAAGAACGTAATGCTGAGGCTTAATAAAGTGCTGGTCAGGCCACATTTGGAATATGGGCCCCATATTTGAGGAAGGATGTGCTAGCATTGGAGAGGATGCGGAAAAGGATTTCGAGAATGTTCCAGGGGTTGATTGAGTTAATATATGTAGACTGTTTGCTGGCACTGGGCTGCACTTACTAGGGTTTAGAAGGATGAGGAGGGAATCTTATTGAAACCTACCGAATATTGAAATGCCTAGATAGAGTGGATGTGGAGAGGATGTTTTCAGTAGCGGGAAAGTCTAGAACCAGAGGGCACAGCCTCAGAATAAAGGGATGTATATCTAGAATAGAGATGAGGAATTTGTTTATTGTTAGCCAGATAGTGCATTAGGAGTACTGTGTGGAGTTCTGGTTCTTCCATTACAGGAAGGGGATGGAGGCTTTCTTGAGGGTTCAAAAGAGGTTTACCAGAATGCTTCCTGGATTAGAGGGTATTAGATATAGAGAGAGGTTGGACAAACTTGGATTCTTTTCTCTGGAGTATCAGAGGTAAGGGAAGGCTTGATAGAAGTAAATAAAATTGTGAGAGGCATTGATAAACACTCAGGATGTTTTTGCAATGGTAGCAATTTAAAGGAGATGTGCACAGCACATTTTTTGCACAGACAGTGGTAGGTACCTGGAACTTGTTGGTGGTGGTGGAGGCAGATACAAGAGTGGCATTTAAGAGATTTTTTTTAGGCACACGGATATGCAGGAAATGGAGGGTTGTGGATCATGTCCAGACAGAGGAGATTAATTTAATCTGGTATCACGTTCAGCATGGACATTGGGGTTTTGTGCTGTGCTTTTCTATGTTCTGTGTGTTAAATGTAAAACTGAAGCAATGATAACTTGTTCAGACAGAAGTATCGAACATAGAGCCCATCTTAATTTCTTCCTGAGATCCTTCCGTTAGTCAGTCTTAAGCCCATTTGATTCACTCTGCATTATATTAAGAAACGACAGACCACTGTATATAGCAAAGGCTATAGGATGAAAGCATCCCTGCTGCAGTACTGAAGACTCTCCAAAATTAACTATGACAGCATCCTTCTCACACCCAAGATCTTTCCAACATCCACAAAATGCGTCAAAAATATGATAGAATACTCTCTTCCCTTGTCTTGATGATTGGACTTCCACCAACTTATGTTCAACACACTATTCAGGACAGAACCACCTGCTTAAATGGCATGCCATTCACAACCCTGAGCATTCATTCCCTGCACCACTGGCACATAGAATATGTAGTAATAGCATCTACAAAATATACCATAGATGTATGCCTAGACCACTTTGACAGTGGCTTCCAAACATGCAACATCAGGAACCAAGAAGGCCAGCAGGTGCATGGAAACAATACCTTTATGAGGTAACCCCAAATCACGCATCATACTGATCATAATCATAATTTATTAGCCAAGTACGTTTTGCAACATATCTGGAATTTGGTTTGCCATACAGTCATACCAAAAAACCCGACACACAACTACATAAAAATCTGACATAAACATCCACCGCAACGGCTCCTCCACATTCCCCACTGTGATGGAAGGCAATAAAGTCTTATCTTCTTTCCTCCTTTCCTCTCTGTCAGTATATTGCCGGTCCATCATGTTCACTGAATTTAAATTCTGGAACTCCCTATCCATCAGCACTGTGGGACTTCTGCAACAGTTCAAAACGGCAGCTCATCACCACCTTTTCAAAGCCAATTAGTAATGGGCAATAAATGCTAGACTTGCCAGCAGCATCCAGAACTCCCCACAAAATGATTAAAAAGAAACAAGAAAAAACATTTATTTGCACCCACGTAATTGGACAAAGTAAGTTCATCAACTTGTCTGAAGGAAGTTAGTCAATATGAACCAGGGAAATAATTTATAATATTTCCTGGTTTCAGTTGATCCACATTGTTAAATTACTTACCTGACATGTATACTTCAGTTGAAGGAACTCTATCCTTCTCTACTCTTCTACTCTTTTCAAGTATAACTGATCTTGAATGAGTTTCCTGATAACAACAAAACAATCAATAATAACGTAAATTGAATAAATAAAAACACAATTTCAATAACTGCATGTCAGAGCTACTTATCCAATGAAATATCCAAAGAAATTAGTAAACACAAAATGCTGAAGTTACTCAGCGGGTCAGGCAGCATCTCTGGAGAGAAGGAATGGGTGACGTTTCGGCTTGAGACCCTTCTTGTTTTTCATGCGTGAACAGAGAATGAATTTTATAGTTGAGTAGTTTAACTTGCTCGAATTGCAAAGCAGAATCTGAAAGCCATTTGGGGGCAAAGGTCCACTTCATGACTTTGGTTGTTTAGTTACTAAAATATCGTTATGCATTGTTTCAACATGGTCAATCAGCTAATCACATTACAACTCATTAGGCCTTCATCGGCTGCTCACTGACTCACTACCAGCAGTGCCACTATAGCCACTCCCTCCCTCGCATTTACTCTTTCTGGATATGCAAGTCAAACAAGCTGCCTTCAAGAATCATCCCATCAATGGAGTGGATTGACAGGATGTTAAATTGAGGCCCTTTAACCTAGAACAAACATGTCCTCAATTGTACAGCTGTAGCATAACATCCCAACTGCTATATATATGGCACCATGGCACTGCATTGAGGAAGCTCCCAGCGGGTGCTGTGGGTCGGACGGGCCCGTGGTGGGTGGGCTGCCGAGAACAAAGAAAGACCCGGTACGGGGGCTGTCGAGAGAACAAAGAGGGCCTAAAAAGTGCTATATATATGGTGCCATGGCGCCATATATATATATAGCACTTTGTAACCTTGTTGGCAACCTACATGTGGCGACTCTTTGCATACCTGTGATAATAAAGTATAATTCATTCATTTATTAATTCTCTCAATATCCTGACTGATGAAGGCCAATATACAGAGCGCTTTCTTGACCACTCTATTCATCTGTGACGCCACGTTCAAGGAACAATGTACCTGCGCTCCTAGATCACTCTACCCCCAACAGAGAAGGTCTTGCTCTGGTGTAACTTTCCAAAATGCAACACCTCACACTATTCGGCAACGTCCTTGGCAGAACAATGAATTGCCTTTAATTCCACAAAGTTCAATAGCAGCTTAGAATTCTGTAACTACCTTATGAAAGTCCATATTGCCAACTTCCATAGATAGACCTCCAACCTATACATCAGTTGTCTTTTCAAAGATACAAAAACTGCAGATGCTGGAATCTTGAGCAAAACACAAAGTGCTGAAGGAATTCAACAGTTCAGGCAGCATCTGGGGGCGTGGACATTTAGTTTCTAATTCAACAATTAGAAACTAAACTTATTTGCTGTTGTAACTTTTAGCTAGAGAAAGCATTTTTAACTGAGAAATGCCGGTAAAGGTTGAATTCAGTAATGCAATCAAGACAGTATTTGTATTGAAGTGGTGCTCAGCATTGTTAGGTAAGAAATTTTGGACCTATTTAATGATGCTTGGTCTAATTGCGGCTTGGTTGTTATTAAGTGTTTTTTTAGTATGGTCATCAGACTCGGTACAGTATTGAATGGCTAGTTGGATTAGCCACCAGAGGAAACACATTACTGCAGAACTAGAACTATCAAGGACCACAAGTGTCAGAGAGCAAATTCAAATATAGAAAACAAAATAAACGCATATAGAGACATAGGAAACTGTGGTAGCTGAAATCTGGTGGAACAAAAAGTACTGGAGAAATCCAGTGAGTCAGGCAGTATCTGTAGAGGGAATGAACAGACAACGTTTCAGGTTGGGTCTGAGTAAGGGTCTGGGACCAAAACATCATATGTTCATCCCCTCCACAGATGCTGCATGACTGACTGAGTTCCTCTAGCATTTTGTTTTTTGCTCAAGAGAATATATTATTGTGCACACCTCAGCAGTCTTCTTCTTGCCAGATATAAAACTTAGCATTAAGTTATTTGATGACCTAGTAGAGGCAATTGAGTTCTCAGAAGAGATACTCTTATTTGTAATTATTTCTTCATCTGGATTCTTCAGTTTGACAGATTCTTGATGAATGACATCCTTTTCATTAATTTCCAGACACAATGGAGTTACCTGTGGACAGATAGAGGTGATGAAGTGAAGAAATAAGTCAAATAATTAAGAACCATGAGTATCTTCGGAACAAAAACATTGGTTAGACTAATGTTCTGCCCCTATTCAAGAAGGGCTGCAAGGAAAAGCTTGGGAACTATAGACCAGTGACACTAAAATCTGTGGTAGGCAAGTTACTGGATAGGATTCTGAGAGATAAGATATATAAACTTTTGGATAGATAGGGGCTGATTAGGGATAGTTAGTACGGTTTTGTACATGGGAGATTGTGTCTTACGAATATGATTGAGTATTTTGGAGTAACCAAAAAGGTTGAGGACAAAGCCATGGAGTTTGTCGATGTGTGTGTGATTTTGATAAGGTTCCACAGGGTATGCTACCTGGAAGATTAGGTCACATGGGATTCAGGGAGAACTAGCCAACTGGCCAGAGAATTGGCTTCATGGAAGGAAGCAGAGGGTGATGGAAGATGGTTTTTCAGACTGGAGGCCTGTGACTAGTGGTGTGCTTCAAGGATTGATGGTGAGCCCATTGGTGTTTGGGATTTACATCAATGACTTGGATTAGAATATACAAGGCATGATTAGTTTAAGTATAAAGATACAGCATGGAAAGTCCCTTCAACCAACCGTGTCCATGCCGACCATCCATCACCCATTTACACTAGTTCTACTTTATCGCACTTTCTTATCCACTCTCTACACATTAGGGGCAATTTACAGAGGCCAATTAACCTATATGCAAACATCACACAGACAGCACCCGAGGTCAGGGTCTCTGGCACTGTGAAGCCAATTAATATTCACACTGACATTAGTAAGTTTGCAGGTGACATTAAAGTGGGCAGGATTGTAGTAAGTGAAGGTGGTTAACAAAAATTGAGACAGGATTTTGATCAGCTGGGCAAGTGGGCTGAGGAATAGTTCATGGAGTTTAACGCAGATAGCATGAGGTGTTGCATTTTGGGAAGTCAAATCAAGGCAGGATCTTCACGGTGAATGGCAGGGCTCTGAGGAGAGTTTTAGAGAAGAGGGATCTAGGAGTGAAAGTACATTGTCCCCTGAAAGTGGCATAGATTGGGCAGCCAAGAAGACTCTCTGTATATTGGTCTTCATCAGTCAGGATGCTATGGTAGAGTTGTACAACATGTTTGTGAGGCCGCATTTGAAGTAGTATGTTCAGTTGTGGTTACCCTGCTGTAGGAATGATGTCATTGAGTTGAAAAGAGTGCATAGAAAATTTACGAAGATGTTGTCATGACTTAAGGGCCCGAGCTATAGGAAGAGGTTGGGGAGGCAATGATTTTATTCCTTGGAGCACATGAGGCTGAGGTCGTAGGTGTTCGTAGATATATCGTAGCGGCTCGTTATGCTAGCCTTAGGTACTCGTGGCATCAGGTAAGTCGGGATGTTTTTTCCAGCCCGATAAAAAATGGCCACGAATAAAAAAATGGTTGGGATGAAAGAATTGTTGTGAAGGTGGGACAGGCCCTTTATGTTCACCTCCCTGGTTCCATAGGTCAACAACCAACTCTTTCATCTTGCTGATGTTAAAGGCTAGACACCAGGAAACATGGTTCACAATCCCTTTCCTGTACTCCATCATCATCGGTGGTCACTCAAAACGAGTATGACTGCCCTCTCATGGAGGACGCCTGTGTGTGACTTATTTTTAACGTGGGGAGACTGGTGCACAGACAGCCACCACACGGTCCTTGACAGATCAGGGTCAGAATCCAGTGGCATGGAATAGCCTTTTTCACTGAGCTGTCAATGTAGCCATTGCTGGAGAGTAAGTTGGTTAGCCGCCTCGCTACTATGCTGAAGAAGATCTTGCCTTCAATGCTTAGCAAGGAGATGATCCTGAACTGATCGATCTTCTTGGAATCACTTCCTGGCTTTCCTTGCGGCGTCTTCGCTGCCACTCAGCTCTACGGAGCGTCAGCAGCATCATCCTCAGGATAGTTCACAGTTCAGCCAAGGGGGGGACGTTGGTCTTCGCTGGCCTCTTTGTACTGCTTCTTGAGGGACTTCAGCTCCAGCCGGATCTTGTGGACCTTTGCTGCGCTTTGGTTCATGGTGAAAGGTGTTCTGACAGTTTTCTTCTCCACTGCTTCAAACCTTTCCACAGCTAGGCTGACGATGATTCACGTCATCGGCCGCAGCCTTCGATCCACACCTCCCTTCGCAGTTGCTTCTAGCACCTTGTCGACGTTCTCATCGAACTGATGCCAGACTGCCGTCTTGCAGGCCTGTGGCCATTTGACTCAAACCTTCCCCGGAGGTCTGTTCTGAGGGACTAGTTGCACCACTTGGAGGCTTCAGGTTCTATGGGGTGCTTCCGGGCCAGGCTCCTCCTGTGTCTCACTAGGTAAAATACCTGTGCGATGTGACACTCCCTCTCCAACCAAACACTTCATCCGGGTCTGGTGAATCTTCAGGCCTCGGCTGTTCTTGCAAACCTTTCCACATCTGCATTTCATACTCGTAGTCGGTTGTCCATTGCCATTAGTTGTTAGCCTTTGATCCGTCAAATTGGGGTGCACATCCTTCCCCCCCCCCTCTCGGGCAAACCTGGGGGTGTTTTTCCATGTGTTTTCCTGTAGCTTGATTTGGGTCCCCTCCTCTCAGAGGATGCGGTTTGGGCTGCCAACCCGCCCTGCCCCGATTGCCTTCTTTCCGAGCCGTCCACTGTCTCTCCAGTCGTCACCACCGTATTCTTGGTTGGCCCATTTATGTGCGATACAATTCTATGATTCATTACCCTCCGACTTGGATTCAGTTTTTCAGGAATAAATGGCAACTTTAGCTTTCCTAATTAGGCTTTGTACTTGCTTGCTGGTGTTTTGTCATTCATGCTCTAGCTCCCTCTGCATCTTGGAGCTCTGCAATCTTTTGCCATTGAGATATTGCCATAGAGGGAGTGCAGAGAAGGTTCACCAGACTGATTCCTGGGATGTCAGGACTGTCTTATGAACAAAGACTGCATAGACTCGGTTTATACTCTCTACAATTTAGGAGATTGAGAGGGGATCTTATAGAAACTTACAAAATTCTTAAGGGTTTGGACAGGCTAGATGCAGGAAGATTGTTCCCGATGTTGGGGAGGTCCAGGACAAGGGGTCACAGCTTAAGGATAAGGGGGAAATCCTTTAGGACCGAGATGAGAAGGACTTTTTTCACACAGAGAGTGGTGGGTCTCTGGAACTCTCTGCCACAGAGGGTAGTTGAGGCTAGTTCATTGGCTATATTTAAGAGGGAGTTAGTTGTGGCCCTTGTGGCTAAGGGGATCAGAGGGTATGGAGAGAAGGCAGGTACAGGATACTGAATTGGATGATCAGCCATGATCATATTGAATGGCGGTGCAGGCTCGAAGGGCCGCATGGCCTACTCCTGCACCTAATTTCTATGTTTCTATTAGTGTTGTTAATATTATTTTTATATTTTTCTGCCAAAGTGGATAATTGTACATTTTCTCACTTGGTACTCCATTGTGGCAAGATCTTTACCCGTACACTCAATTGTTTATATCCCTTTGTTGTCTTTTTATATCCTCTTCACAATTTACTTTCCAAACTATTTTTGTGTTACCATCAACTTTAGCTTCAGTTCCTTTATCTACATCATTATACAAATTGTATCTTTGAAAACAATCATTGCAATCATTTATAGAACAAATTCTGATTCTGACATGGTGGAATTTGCTGACAAAATGTTGATTTTTTCCAATAAGTAAAACAATATTTATGACTCTGTTACAAAACTGCATTTTCACACTTAACATTCCCCTCTTTCAATTAGCCATAATTGTATCCCGTGAGAACATACAGCTTTGCGTCATATATTTCAAATTGAAACCTATTATATAACCATATAACAATTACAGCAAGGAAACAGGCATTCTCGGCCCTTCCAGTCCGTGCCGACCATTTATTTTCCCCTAGTCCCATCTACCTGCACTCAGACCATACCCCTCCATTCCCTTCCCGTCCATATACCTATCCACTTTACTTTTAAATGTTAAAATCGATCCTGCCTCCACCACTTCTGCAGGAAGATCATTCCACACAGCCACCACTCTCTGAGTAAAGAAGTTCCCCCTCATGTTACCCCTAAACTTCTGTTCCTTAATTCTCATGTCATGTCATGTCATTCTCATATAAACATTGAAATATTTTCTTACCAGAGAGATTGGGCTTACAACAGGTGAGAAATCAGATGTGAACGTTGCCTTTGCAGCTGAATAGACTGGTGATGATAGCGGAGTTGCTGTTTTCAGAATACTTCTGGTAGATTTGCCGGATTTTGTGACGATCGTTGAAAGATTGGGAGATTGTAATGATTCTGATGAATTCTCAGTCCGAATGGATGTCTCAGATTCCAGCGGAGATGAAAATCTAGTTAAAGCTGCCGATTTGCACATTTTTTCATCTATTATCATGTATATTAAGATAAAAATACAAAATCACTTATTTTACAAAATTGTGTGAAATGAAAAACATGAAATATCAACTACTTCTAAAGAGTTTGAGCCAGCTAAAAGCAGTTGCATTTAGGTTCAGATATGTTTCCTTTCCATAAACAAGTTCTATGTTTATACACTAAACGTTTATACACTAAAAGTGTTGAGCACTTTTAAAGACTATCTTGTCTCATAACTGTTGAAAATAACATAAAATCCTTTAAATGTTTTATTGAACAGATTGAACTAAACATCACCTTAAGGTAAAACGGATTCACTTTAACCGAGGGCAGATACATATGCTTTAATTCTACATGGCACACAAAATGATTGTATGCATGTTCAGCCCTTGCCGTTATAGTGACAGTTATTTCTGAGACCATTGAAAAAAGTCAGAAACTAGTTGAAATCCTCACATTCCACTCTTCCCCTTTCATGTTCTGATTACAAACTTGCTACTAGTATATTTACTGGTGAATTATGGATAATCTTCAATAAGGTATCACTATTTAAAATCTACAGCCACTAATGCCTGGGGATTTAATTGCATTACTCTTTTTCTTTCACCTTAATTCACTTGCAAATCAAGTTTTCCAAGAGTGAAACATTTTAGGTTGATTTGCAACATCCAGGCAATTCACCTAGGAAGGCAATTCATACTTCCTGATATGAATAACTCCATGATCCTGTCAGATTTATGTGTGAGAAATACATAGGATGATGACATTCCCTGAGCAAGGTTCCTCTCATGGTTGTGGCAGTACTCATGGTGGATATTCCTGGGATAACATCCACTCCGCACCTCACTAGTACAACAATGCCACTAACGCTCTCATCAATGGCACATATCCCTTCTCAAGAATTGTGCTAATATAGCCCCTGACCCTTATATCTCCACTCTCACAATCCCCACCCCCTTGCCACAGACCTAATAGAGTAGTATGCCTAGAGCCAAACTGAATTTTCTTGTGACCATGACCATTACATTGTTTTGCCACAAATTAATACCTCTATTCCTTTCAGGCACACCTAAAAGCGTCAGAAGTAAAAACGGCTGATATTGGAAATCTAACATAAAGAGTGAATGTCAGAAGTGTAGAACAGTTCTACACATGAACAGAATCTGTAGAGAGAGAAACAATTTAATGTTTCAGGCTGATGATAATCTTTCAATACAACCGATCAGTTCTGATACTAACTAGAAGAGATGGTTGCTTGAAATTGATGAATTCATTATTAAGTCCCAAGGGATGTAAAGTGCCAGATTGTTTGTTGCACCCGATCCCAAATCTGTAGTCCTTGGAGTTTCCAAAAAATGATACGCTATTCTGAAAGCTTACTTTGGGCTCCGATTCATTGGAACAGTGCGGGAGGGCAAAGACTGATGTGGGAGTAGGTCAAATAATTACAGTGACAGAATCACTCTTGTGCACTGAATGGAAGATAGAACAGTATAGCATAGGAGCGGCCGCTTTTCCCACAATGTTTGTGCTAAACATGATGCTTGATCTTATCTGCCTGCATATGAACCGTATCCTTCTATTCCCTGCACTTCCATATTCCTATCCAAAAGCCACTTAAACGGCACTATTATATTTGCCTCCACCGCCACCCAGGCAAAGCATTCCGGGTGTCCACCACCCTCTGTGTAAAAAACTTGCCTCGCACATCTCCCTTAAAGTTTCCCCCTCTCATCTTACAGCTATGACCTTCAGTGTTGGACTTTCCACCCTGGCGAAACGCTTCAGATTGTCTACCCAATGTATTCATGCCTCTCAGAATGTTATATATTCGATCAAATCTCCCCATAACCTTTCATATTCCAGAAAAAAACATTTGAGTATCTAACCTCTCCCTCTAGTTGAAACTCTCTAATCCAGACAGCATTCTGGTAAACCTCCTCTGCACCCTCACCACAGCTTCCAAATCTCTCCTGTAATGGAGAGACCAGAACTGCATGTAATATTCCAAATATAGCCTAACCAATATCCCGTGGAGCTGCATCATGATTTCCTGACTGGCACTCAATGCCCCGAGCAATGAAGGCAAGCATACGTCTTCTTTACCACATATCTACTGATGTTGCAATGTGTAGTGAGCTATGACCTTGGACTCCAAAATTCCTCTGTAAACAATGTTGTTAAGGGTCATGCCATTAACTGTGTACTCTCCCTTTGCATTCACCTTCTTTAGATTAGTGTCACTCATGTAATGAGTCATGTTTATGTAGTTACGCCCACTAGCTTTTCAGTTATCACTGCTTGCTGGATTCCCTTAGTGTAAGTGGAACGTGCAAGTGTGGAGTCGTGCTTGCTATGTAGTTAATAAAGTCTTTGGATCTTTATCTTGGTGTAAGGCTTCTGTTATTGTATGGTCATCACTCAACACCCTCCCCGAGTGCAACAACTCGCACTTGCTCAGGTTAAAATCCATCTGCCATTTCTCTGCTCATTTCTGCAGCTGATCTATATTTCGCTGTATCTTCAAACAGCCTTCCTCCCTCTCTGGAACTCCTCTAATTTTGGTGTCGTCAAAAAACCTACCCATCTACATTTACATCTAGGTCATTGATATATAAATCACAAACAACAGAGGTCCCACACAGATCCTTACAGAACTCCATTGGTCACAGGCCTCCATCCAGAATATCCACCTTCCACCACAACCCTCTGTCTTCTATGTATCCTGTACATCTTAATCTTCTGGATTATA
The DNA here is from genome assembly GCA_963514005.1 of Raja brachyura. Next base: position 22,527,373 of record OY740802.1, read on the forward strand.
ATGGTAGATAGGTAATGTATAAACATAGGAAGTAGACAATTTAGAACTGAGTACAAGGCGTGAAGGACAGCATGACGACAGATAAAGTCAGGAACATGATAGTCTGAGATTGGAGAATGAGGCAGGAAAAGTAGAATGTGAAGAATGAAGACAAGTGCAGGAATGGAAGCATTTGGTAAAGGAAGGGAAAATGATGTTGGATATGGGAGCAACAACCAGAATGTGGTACTTAGAGCAGCAAATCGATTGAAGTGAGCAGATGATAAACATGTCTCAAAATCAAAGCTAAATTAATCTCAGTAATCTATCTTTTTTTCTGGATTTAAAAACAATTATTGAGTTAATCTGTGCAAGGACTGAATATTTTACAGTGATATTTCACAGGTGACATTTTCTGATATACATGCCCATCCTCTATACTTAAGAGCAAAACTCTTACATCTGATCTTCTCAACTGATGTATTTTCATACGATTGTACTGTTGAAACTTCCGATATTTGATTATTTTGCTCATAATCAGCTGACGTGTTTGCTTTCCTCTTTGAGTTCCTACAAATCTTCTTTGTGGGTACTGGCTGAAACAAAAGAAAGCAATCAAAATTACATACTATTTTTACTGTGGCTAATAGTTCACAGAACAATCAGGATTCTCACCCTGGGAATCACTGACCCTTTAGATTTTTGCACATTCAATCAGACAATTGGAGAATTATTAAATGCTATAGTTCAGAAGAAAGCTATCGTTGTGTCTGAGAAGGTCTATCTATTTTAAGAGCTATTTAGTTCACACAACTCCCATGGCCTTTCTTCACAGTGCTCCAGTGTGATTTTTCTAAATTATTTATGAAATTCCCAATGAAAAATGTTATTGTAATCACTTTCTCACCACCCCAGCTGGGCATTTGAGAAAATGTGGGGTGTATGTAAATATGTTTCTCCTCATCTCACTTCTGATTCTTCTGCCAATTATTTCAATATATGTCAATAGAAAGACGCTCCTAATTCACATATCTCACCACCAGATCATTTTGAGCACTAATAGAATTGCTCTTTGGGCAATGGCAGCTTCAGCTGTCCCTATACAAATAGTTAATTTTGTCAAAATAAAACACAAAGTGCTGGAGTAACTCAGCCGGTCAGGTTGCATTTCTAGAGAGCATGGATAAATAACATTGCTTTGACTGATTGTGGTGGAGGAATGGGGAGAAAGCTGTCAAGGGGAAGGGGTAGGACAAAACCTTGTGAGTGATAGGTGGATAGAGCTGAAAGTGGCTTTTGTTAGGCAGATGGTAGGTTACCTGAAAATTGGAGAATTCAATTTTCATACTGTAAACTATCCAAGCGGTGCTGTTCTTCCAGGTTAAAAGTGCCCTCACTCTGGCATGCAAAAGGCCCAGGACAGGCAGGTCAATATGGGAGGTTAAAATGATTAGCAAATTAGAAATCCAGCAGGCCTTGGTGAATCAAGCATAAGCGTTTGGCGAAACAGTCAAGCCAAACGCAAACTGGAGGAACTGCATCTCACATTCCTCTTTTCTATTGAAGTAAATATTTCAATTTGTACTTCAGCTAAACCCTCTACCTTCATGAGTAGATCTCCATTCTGGTCGCTGATCAGCGCCATTCTTCCGTTACTACCTTTTTCCTTTAAGTAGTTATATATATTCAAGATAGACATTTCTGAGTGTGAATCCGCGGAAAACAACTGGCCTGGATGGAGTCCCCGGCCATGTCCTCAGGACCTCTACGGACCAGCTGGCAGAGATATTCACAGACATTTTTAATCCCTCACTATTCCATTCTGAGGTTCCCAACTGCTTAACGAAAACCAGTATCATCGCGATGCCAAAGCAAATTAAAGCAGCGTGCCTTAATGACCACTGTCCAGAGACTCTGACATTCACCATCACAAATTGCTTTGAGAGACAGGTTAGCCTACCATCTCAACAGGTTCATAGAAGAACCATCTCTCTGGCCCTAAACCAGAGATGAGCTCTGGACCATCTAGACAACTGGACATCTATGTCAAACTCTTATTTATTGACTATAGCTTTGCCCTCAACACCAATAATCTCATCCAAACCTATCCCTAAACTTCTGGACCGAGGAGACAGAAACGGTCTGCCCTTGCTTTTGGATCCTCGACTTTGACCCATAAACCAGTCAGTGAGGATCAGTGATAACACATCCTCCACAATAATTCTCGGCACCTGTCCACTGCATGGATGCATTCTCAGTCCTCTACTGTACTTCCTATACACCTCATGGCACTCTTCCGAGGACCAGAAATTCAATGTAATGTGCATATTGAGTGACCAGATCGTACAGCCTTCATCAGCGCCTTTAGATCTACACCTTCATACGTAATCAACTCACAGTAAACGGGACTCTGATTGTAATGGCTAGTGTACCCGAGTTGGATGCAGGAATCTGTTCCATTAACTGTTGTACCTAGAGAGCAATGTCAGCTGGCAATTAGGTGACCACCACTGCACAAAAGTAAAATATTTACACCTGACCCTGCAGAGAATTGAATGAGGTTCGGGATGGGCATCTTCAAGCTTTTTAAATCTCTCAAAGGCTCTCAAGAAAGCTGGACAATGCATCAAGTATTTCTACATGCATCCACAGCAGCCCTTGCATGCAAGTTCCTCTATTGTAGTGTGGATCTACGTCCTCTGGCAGAGCTGGAGAGTTGATGTGCAACCTTTCCCTATGAGGGGCTGACCCAGAGGAGCCAACCTGTCCCAACCTTTCCCTCTGAGGAGCTGTCTATGCTTTTCATTTAAGTGCAAATGCCAACTGTCTATCATTATGAAATATGCAACTCCTCCTCAACCTTTGCAGTGATGGTATCAGAGCTGAGTTGTACAATGAGTCATCTTTGCCCTCTTATGGGTGTTGTATGAATGAGTAGGTGCAGGCTCTGATACTACAAATTATGAGAAGGAATACCACAATCATTATTTATTAGAATTAATACGAGGTAAACTAATAAAACTAATAGCAGATAATTCCATGGACAAGATGGTTTGCATCTTAGGTCTCTAAAAGAAGCAGCAAAATAATTAGCAGATGCATTGGTTGAAATCTTCCAAAAGATTCTGTAGAAGCACCAAAGGAAACTGTTAATGGGATAAGTGAATTAAAAAAAGTCAGGAGGCAAAACCTGGGTAAATGTGAATTGTAGTCGAATGTCTACAACTGGAAAAAATGGACTAACAAGGTAATAAAAGGACACCTGGAAAGTCATAATCTCATCAGAGTTATCACAGTTTTGTGAAGCAGTAATCATGTCTAATGTATTTATAAAAGATTCCTTTGAGGAAGTAGTCAAAGTGGATAGATGGAGATGACTAGTTGTAATATATTTGGATTTTCAAAAGTGTTCGGCAAATTTTGCAAGATTGAAAGCCATTTAAATTAATGTAATAGCAAGGGTGGAAGATTGGCTAACTTACAGGAAGTAGTTGGAAGAAACAAGGAGATAGTTTTCAGGTTGGCGATATGAAACCAGTGGTAGAAATAAGGAACTGCAGTTGCTGGTTTACAAAAAAGGACAAATTGCTGGAATAACCGAGCAGATCAGGCAGCATCTCTGGAGAATATGGATAGGTGACATCTCCCTTATTCAGACTGATTGTGGGATGGGGGGTGTAACGGAAAACTGTAAGAGAGGGGTGGAACAAAGCTTGGTAGGTAAATAGGTGGATGCAGGCAATAGGTGCATGCAGGCAAGGGGGATTTTTGATCGGCCGATGGTTGGATAAAGGCCAGAGATGAAAAGACAGAGGATGTGAGACAAAAGAATGAATGAGTTGCGAATTATGAAGCTAGAGGAACGAACGTAGTAGGAAGGAGAGGAGCAGGGGGTGGGGAAAAATAGATCAGGTTCAGGTGGGGACAGGGGAAAGGAGATGGGGGTAGAAAGCAGGATAGGTGAAGAAGTGGTAGGGGAGGTTGCAGCTACAAAAAAATTGGAGAATTCAATGTTCATACCATTGGATTGTAAGCTCCTCAAGCGGAATACAAGATGCCTATGGCTTCACTCTGGTGATGGAGAAGGACAGAAAGGTTGGTATGGGATTAGTAAGAGGAGTTCAAATCGTGAGCAAACGGGAGATCCAGTTAGACATGGTGGGTCAAGCGCATGTTCGGTGAAATGCCTACCGAGTCTACGCTTGGTCTCGCCAATTTACAGGAGGCCATATTGGGAACACTGGATGCAGTAGATGAGGTTAGAGAAAGTGCATGTGAACCTCTGTCTCATCTGGAAGGATTGCTGGGGTATCTGGATGGAGGCAAGGTTGAAGGCATAGTGACAGGTGTTACATCTCCTGCGGTTGCAGCAGAAAGAACCTGGGGAGGTCGGAAAGGGGCGAGGATGGGATGCTGTGACCGACAGTGGGATTGGAGGTGTCGGAGGATTATGTATTGGATGTGGTGAAACTTGAGGACCAGGGGAATTATCCTTGTTCCGTCCGTGGGAGGTGGAGTGAGCAGAACTACGGGACACTGAGGAGACACGGGTGAGGGATCTATCTAATGCAGCAGGGGGAGGGAATCATATTTATAAAGAAAGAGGACATCTCAGACGTCCTAGAATGAAAAGTCTCATCTTGGGAGTAAATGCGGTGGAGATGTTAAAGTTGAGAGAAGGGGATAGTGTCTTTGCAAGAGACAGGGTGGGAGGAAGTGTTGTCCAGATAACTGTTCGTAGGAATTCAGTGGGTCAGGCAGCATCTCTGAAGTAAAAGGATGTGACGTTTCGTGTCGGGACCCTTCTTCAGACTGAAAGTAGGGAGTTGGGGGCGGGAAAGAGCTGGAGGCAAGAAAAGGCCTGGTATTTTTCTATCTCCATCTCTTCACCCTGACCCCGTACTATCAGTCTGAAGAAGGGTCCCGACCAGAAATGTCACCCAGCCTTTTTCTCCAGAGATGCTGCCAGACCAGCTGTGTTATCCAGCACTTTGTCTTTATCTTTGGTATAAACCAGCATCTGCAGTTCTTTCTTTCTAAAAGAAGGAGGATGGTGCCAGTGTACGTTTGGAACAAGGATTGTTTGACAAAATGGCACCCATAGCTAATGCCCATGGCTACACCCATAACTGGAAGAAAGTGAGAGGAGTCAGAAGAGAAGTTGTTGAGGTCGAGGACAATTTCCATCAGGTGGAGGAGAATATTAGTAGTGGGAAATTGACTGGATCTCTGTTCAAGGAAGAACCATAGGGCTTTGAAACCAGTCACGTTTGTTTAAAAGATTCCTTTACATAAGAAGGGAAGTAGAGATAATTAGTGAAATTATAGGCTGGTGAACCTCAAACAATGGTATAGGATTCTTTGGGATAGCCAGCATGGCTTTGCTAACTGTCTCCAATTAGCCTTTATGTCAGGAAATTGCTTGTGCTTTCTTAAGGAGATAGCAAAGGTAATTAATGATGTCAGGGTGGTGGATGTTGTCCACATGGATTGAGAAGGCATTTGATAGTCCCACATGGTAGGGTGATGCAGAAGATTACATTTCATGGGATCCACTATGACTTTGTCCTTTGAATTTATAACTGGCATACGCATAGAAGACAGAGGATTACGCCGTAATTCTGTCTGGAGATCTGTGACCAGTGATCTGTGCTGGAATCTCCGTTATATGTGATATATCTATATATAAACGACTTTGACATATATGTAGATGGGTAAGTTAGTAAGCTTGCAGCCAACATCAAAATTGGTGAATTTGAGAACAATGAGGATGGCTGTCAAAGATCAGAAATGGGTAGACAAATGGTAGACAGAGTTTAATCCAAGCGAATGTGAGGTGTTGCACTCTGGGAGGTCAAATGTAATGGGAAAGTATAGTAATTGACATGAATGTTAATAACATTAATATATAGATGTGATCCATGAAAGTGCAATACTAGTAGATGGATTCATAAAGAAGGTGTATAGTATGTTTGTATTCATTTGGGTCCTTGAGTCAGGATGTCATATAGTAGTTTTTGTTAGGCCACATTTGGGATATTATGGGCTGTTCTAGTAACCCTATTACAGGAAGGATGTGGAGGCATTGGAGACTGTGATGAAGAGGTTTATCACATTGCTTTTAGTTTAGTTTTGTCACGTGTACTGAGGTACAGTGAAAAGTTTTTTTTGCGTGTTAACCAGTCAGCGGAAAGAATACATGATTACAATCGACCCATCCAACATAAATGATTTACCAGACATTTTCCTGGGATGGCAGGATTTCAAATGAGGTGAGATTGAGCGGATTAGCCTTGTAATGTGTAGTGTTGATAAGAATGCAAGGAATTCTCAATGAAATATACAGAATTCTTGCAGAATTTGGCAGGCTGGATCCAGGAAGGATGTTTGCCCTGGCTTTAGGACAGAGGTGAAATTTTCTTTCCTCACACATGATACGCGATCATTGGAATTCTGTACCTTGGACAGCTGCAGAGGTATAGTCATTATGTTGATTTAAAACAGAGATAGATTGATTTCTAGATACTTCAGGAATCAAGGGATATATGGATGGGGCAGGAATGTGGTGTAAGAAACAAAATCAGCTATGCCCTTGACAAATGGCAAAGTAGGTTTGTGGGGCTCAATAGCCTACTCCTGGTTAGATTTCTTATGCTCCTGAAACTGGGTCAGAGGAGAATTGTGAAGAAGATGCAGAGGGACTCATGTGGGGGGAGGGGAGGGTATAAATGGAATATATTGTGGAAAACTGCAAGGTTATCCACTTTAGTAAATAAATAATTATTATAATATGTTATTTTTTAACTTGTAAGAGTTGAAGTTATCTGTGTGAAGGAAGACATACAGTAGGTGTCCTTGTAGTCAGATCACCAAAGTTTCATGTGCAGAAACAGCAAGCAATTAAAAAGCAAATGTTATGTTGGCTTTTTACTGCAAGAAGATTTGAGTACTAATATACAGGTACTTTACTGGAATTAAGTTGCAGACAACTATAATATTGAGTAAAGGCTGATCAACCTACAGAATCTAGAAACAGGTGCCATCAAGAGCCAGCTACAGGATTGAGTTGAGAAAAAAAAAAAAACTTCATTCAGAAGGGAGTAAATTACTGGAATTCTCTACTCTGGAAGTGTGCAGAATTCCAATTACTCAAGACATATGTTTTCAAGACATATGTATTCAAGACATATGTTTTAATTATTACAAGATATGGAGTTAGTGGAAAGAAATTAGGTTGAGGAAGAAGGTCGCCACTAACTTTATGGAATGGCAGAGCAAGCACAAGGGGCTAAATGGTCTAACTCCTATTTTTTGTGTCCTTGTGCCCCTTTTGGTGTTCTGCCATTCAGTACCAGCCCTATACCATCTGAAAATCTGGAAAATTTATCCTACAAACCATGTCTACGTTAGTAACATATACAACCAATGTGGTCTCAGCACTGAGATTATGGGTGATCATTGGTCGCCACAGACTCGGTGGGCCAAAGGGCCTGTTTTTATGCTGTATCTCTAAACTGATCCCTGGGGAATGTCTCATTTGAAAAATAATTTTGCATCACGTTCTGTGTTTAAGTCAATCTCTATCCATACTGCAAATTATTATTAATAACATGTAGAGTTCATTATTCTGTAGATTAACAAAATAAATGTTATTTTTCACCATGATTACATACATCCCAGTCTCTCTGATGAGGCGAACTTAGGGATTCTGTACGGGTATCAGATTCAGACTCTGAAACTTCTTTGTAACGTGGCTGTGCTGCAGCTGCCCTTCGCGGACAATTTCTCTGCTTCTTTTCCCCTGGCACTTCTATTGAATTTATATTTTCAATGGGCTTCTGTCAATATAAACAAAATATAATTTATAGTTTATCTTAAAAAAATATATCAAATTGCAGAAAGACAAAAACTTCAGACCTACTCAGGCATTTCAAATAAAACTCTTCAAATAAGTTATTTCCCATTTAGTGAAGCTCAGTTATCACGTGGGCAAAATGCAGCAAGATTTTGCTGTTCAGTCTTTGTACTGTACTTCTTTTCACAATACCTTAAATGCATCTATAATCTTGATATGCGTGATCAATATCATTACCAAAACATGCTGGTAACATTTTGTTCAAATTTCCCCAAAAATGTATGGAATGTATTAATTGCTATAAAGGCACCTAAATGACGGTCAATCAAGTTCACAAAGCCTGTAGTCACTGTTGTGAAGATATTCATAAATACTGAGATTACCTTTATAGTTATGGGTGTAGACAGGAGAATCTACGGCAGCAGTCGAGACTCTAGGATGGTGTGCTGGGTCCAGGATATCTGAGCGGCTGCATGATATCTTCAAGATGGGGGGGCGGGCAGAGCAGCCAGAAGTTGCTGCGCATGCTGGCACAAACGATATAGGTAGAAATAGGAAGGAAGTTCTGCAGTATTAGTTTAGGGGGTTAGGTAAAGGACTGAAAAGCACAGGGTAGTGATTACTTCCAGTGCCACATGCTGGTGAGGGTAACAACAGGAAGCTAGGCGAGATGAATGCGTGGCTGAGGAGTTTGAGACGGGTGCAGGAATACAGATTTCTAGACCAGTGGGATCTCTTCTGCGGCAGCAGTTACCTACATAAAATGGATGAGTTGCACCTTAACTGGAGGGGTATCAATATCCTGGCTGGCAGGTTTGTTAGCGCTACACGAGTGGGTTCAAACTAAATTGGCAATGGGGTAGGATCTTATATGGGGCTGAGGCAGGTGAGAGGTTAGAAGTTGGGAGGGTGATGAGAGAAAGTATATAGGACAAAATAGGCAGGGGAAAGGCAGGGAGCAAGAGACCTGACAGGTAAGGCAGATGAGCTTAGGGCATTGATAGGTACATGCGACTGGGACGTTGTAGCCATTACGGAAACCTGGTTAAGAGAGAGGCAAGGCTGGCAGCTCAATGCTTCAGGGTACAAGTGCTTCAGGAGAGACAGAGGTGAGAGTAAAAGAGGAGGGATGTTGCATTAGTGATTAAGGGGGATGTCACGGCAGTGGTCAGAGGTGACATGACGAACGATTCATCCAGTGAGGGTATATGGGTGGAGCTGAGGTACAAGAAAGAGATGATCACCTTGCTGGAGATGCACTACAGGCCCCCAAATAGTCAACACGAGTTAGAAGAGCAAATATGCTAAGAGATTGCAAGCAGCTGCAGGTCTAATAAGGTTGGCGTAGTTGGGGATTTTAACTTTCTCAACATTGAATACAATCTCAATTTCACAATTTCCCAATCATACAATAGTGCGAATGGTTGAAGCGGGGCGAAATTTGTTAAATATGTTCAGGAGAGTTTCCTACGGTAATATGTAGAGGCCCCCACACGGGAGAGGACAATGCTTGATCTAGTCTTCTGAAAGTGGGTGGTGCAAGTGAATGAAGTGTTCATGGATGAGCCTTTTAGGACCAACCACCACTGTTCTATTTGGTTTAAGATAGTTATGTTAGTTTTAAACATGGGCGGAAATCCCGGAGGCGACGGGGGGGGGGGGGCACACCCTCCCATGTTTTGAGAGGTGGGGGACATTCCCCACCATGTTTTGTAATCTGGATTTTGAACTGCGATGCAAAAAAATCTATTAAAATCTCCGCTTTCTGCGAGACAGTGGGGATGTCACTGTTAAGCGCTTGTTAAATGTCTCTAGTAACATGGTATTAACACCAGTTGTGTTTTGACCTTCAAGTATTACTGAAGGTATTTACGGAGAATTTCTTAAAGTTGTCTGAAGCAGGTACAATTACCATTTGAACTAATTGGATTTATTGGTGGATGGGAAAGAGTTAAACGGGTATCGGATTTAAATGGGATTTAAGGGCGGTCGAACAGGTTTCCTGGCTAGCTTACAGTTAAGTCCCTCATTCATGTTATTTAGTATTTGTTCCCATCTCTCTCTCTCTCCCCCCCTCCAAGGTTGGTTCTTCTGTTTGCCTTTATTTGTTTCAGTTTTATTTCTTTAAGTGTTATTCATCACATTGTAGCTTTAGAAAGATTCAAGCGGGTATCAGACGCTTTCTAAGGGCTGAATCTGCCCATTCGCAGGGCCTTTCATAGCCTGACGTGGCATCGAGGTGATCAAGGCTCCCGATGTTGAAGCCCACTCCAGCCGATTTTAAGCTGGTCACCAACCAGGTCAGCTCCATGTGTTACCGTCCACATGGCCCACGGCCGAAGCCTCCAAAACCGCGTGTGCATGTGTGTGTGTGTGTGCGCTGTGTGTGCGGCCCCCAAGAAATTGTGTCTCTCCCACGCTCAAGTTGGAGTGCATTGTTCGAAGGAAAAGGAACATTAGGAAAGTGGGATGTTTTTAAAGGTTTGCTAACAATAGTTCAGGACATGCACGTCCTGGTTAGAGTTAAGTGCTAGGCAGGAAGCATGAATGTAAGGAAGCATGGATGATGAGGGAAATTGCAGCTTTTGTCAAAAGTAGGAGGTATGTGACAGGTATAGGCAGCTGGGAATAAGTGTATCCCGAGAGGAGTTTCGGGAACTAAGGAGCAAGCTAAAAAAGGAAATCAGAAGGACAAAAATATGACAAGACAATAGATAAGAGGTGCAGGAGTAGGCCATTCGGCCCTACAAGCCAGTACTCCCATTCAATCTGATCATGGCTGATCATCCACAATCAGTACCCCGTTCCTGCCTCATCCGCAAATCCCTTGACCGCTATCTATAAGAGCCCTATTTAGCTCTCTCTAGAAAGTATCCAGAGAATCAGCCTCCACCGCCCCCCCGAGGCAGAGAATTCCACAGACTCACAACTCTGTGTGAAAATGTGTTTCCTCATCTCCATTCTAAATGGCTTACCCCCTATTCTTAAACTGTGGCCCCTGGTTCTGGACTTCCCAACACCAGGAACATGTTTCCTGCCTCTAGCATGTCCAAACCCTTAATAATCTTATAAGTTTCAATAAGATTCCCTCTCATCCTTCTAAATTCCAGAGTATACAAGCCCAGCCGCTCCATTCTCTCAACATATGACAGTCCCGCCATCCCGGGAATTAACCTTGTGAATCTATACTGCACTCCTTCAATAGCAAGAATGACCTTCCTCAAATCTGGAGACAAAAACTGCACATAATACTCGAGGTGTGGTCTTACTAGCGCACTGTACAACTGCAGGACCTCTTTGCTCATAGGTTAGGTTTAGTTTATTGATATAAAAACAAGAAACTACAGATGCTGGTTTACTCCAAACACTAGGTACTCAGTAACTCAGCGGGTCAGGCAGCATCCCTGGAGAACATGGATAGGAGAGGTATTGGGTTGGGATCCTTCTTTGGGCAAATTGTAAGTTTGGTTAGTGAAGAAAGCTGGAAGAGGGGTGTACGGGAGAAGGAAAGGGAGAAGAAAGCAGGCCAAACCATGACAAGTAATAGGTGAACACAGGCAAGGGGGGATTTTGATAGGTAGATGGTTGGACAAAGGCCAGAAATAAAAATACAGGTGTGAGTCAAAAGGATTGAAGAGCTGCAAATTGTGAAACCAGAGGAAGGAATGTGGATGGAGGAGGGGAGAAATAGCCGTGAGTCCAGGAGTGGCACGGGGGGGGGGGGGGGGGGGGAGTAGGGGAGAAAGTGGAGGAGGATGTGATTTAATGGTGAACATCACAGGGCAAAACCACTGTTTTTAACAGAATGGCCCAAAGATTAAGTTGTCACATGTGGACTGGAAAATATATAAGACAGATCAGTAGATCAACAGCAGCAGATCTTCAAATAACTGGTCCATAACACAGAGCACAAATTTAAACCAATTAAAAAGAGAAATTTATGAGAAACAGGCATAATTGGTGATTAATAAATGCAACGGACAATGTTAAATTGAAATGTAAGGCATTGAAAATGTCCTTTGTATGGGGCAATCCAAAGTAAATGGGGGAATGTTGGCTTTATTGCAAAGAGTTTGGAATTAAAGAACAGGATGCTTTTGTTTCAATTATTCAGTGTTGGCAAGGCCTTTCCTAGAATCCTGTGCATAGTTATAGTCCCCATCCCTTTGCAATGGAGGCTGTCTAAAGGAGATTCACCAGGCTAATAGCCCTGTCCCACGGTATGAGTTCATTCCAAGAGCTCTCCCGAGTTAAAAAAAATCAAACTCGTGGTAAGCATGGAGAATGAACGTAGCAGGTACGTCGGAGCTCGGGGACGTCTCTTGCCAGCACGTAACTCGATCGGCAGGCCCTCGGGAAGACTCGCTAACGGCAGATAAGCATGGGAAGACCCGCGAAGATTTTTCAACATGTTGAAAAATGTCCACGAGAGCCCCAAGTACCGATGAGTGGCCATTACCGTAAATCTCCACGTTCGAATCAGGGCAAACTTGGGAAAGCTCTTGGAATGAACCCGTACCGTGGGACAGGGTTTTATTCCTGGGATTGTCCCACCGAGGCCAAACAGTTTGGATTTAGATTTTTTTGAAGGTTAGAACAAGGTATGACCTTGTTCAAACATATAAAATTCCAAAAAGAAATATGTTGAGATGTTTTCATGAATGGGACAGTCACAGACAAGGGGATATAGCAAAAATAATAATATAATTTTATAATAAAACTAAGTGGGACCCATTGGGTTCCTGTCACACGGGAAGCCTGGTCCCCCAACACAACACGTTCCCCAATGTAATATTCAACAACTCACCCGTTCCCCCAATGCAATATTGCACCACTCACGCAGAGCACCCAACTGCGCAAGCACGGCTCATTTCCCCTCATCCCCCAGTACTCCAACCCCTCTTCACCCTCTCTCTTCAATCCCTCCCTCACCTCTCCCTCGCTGTCTTTTCCCCTACACTCAGTCACTCTCTCCCGCCCTCCATAACTCCTCTCCCCTCCTATCCCTCTATACCCCACTACTCACCTCCCCTAACCCCACTGCCCACCTCTCCCTCTATTCCCCACTCCCTACCTCTGGCCCTCGCCCCCTCCTCTCCCTCTATTCCCCATCTCCCCCACTTTCCCCCTCTCCCTCCCCCTTTCTCTCCATCACCTTCTCCCCTCCCCCAATCCCACCCTCACCCATCCTTCCCTCTCCCCTACCCTCAGTCACTCCCTCCCTCCATAAAAAGTAGCATCTGCAGTTCCTTCCTCCACAGGTCATTCATTGTTAACTGTGGTTTAGATCACGTTGACTTGACGATTGGACCAGTTTGCTCTGTGTCTGTGTGTGAGTGTGAGTGTGAGTGTGAGTGTGAGTGTGAGTGTGTGTGTGTGTGTGTCTCAAACTCCGTGCAAACTGCTCGGCCGCCCTTCAACCCGACTCTACCTCTCTCCCTCTGCCCACTCCGGCTCAGCCGCCACTCGGCCCGTCCCCGTCCTGTCCAATCACCTGCTGCTGCCACTCAGTTGTCCACCCACTGCCTACCTGCCTGCCTGCTCCCTGCCGCAGCCGGGCCAGGGGGAGGGGGGGTGGCGAGAGGGCAGATGTAAATGAGATCCGTTCCGATTGGACATCTGTGAGCATTGGGCATTGTGACATCACACAATAGAATGTCTACCAACATTCTATGGGTGAGAGCAGTTTGATTTTTGTAAAAGGGGGGGGGGGGGGGGGGGAAGATTTTATTAAAAATGGTGTATGTGATGACGTCTAAACGAAACGAGGAGCGCCTTTGGTAACGCACAAGTGTAACGTCTGGCTAAGTGGAAAAAAGTGAGAGGGGGGAAGGGGGGGAAGGGTGGGGGGGGAGGGGGAAGGAGGGTGTGGAGGGGGGATTGGGTTGACGTAACTCGGCCTCGCAACGCCCGCAGCTGTTGATAACAGCCAGCTGCCTTTTAAAGTCGCTAAGGCAACACGCGTTCGCCCAGGAGCGAGCGTTGACAGCAAAGAAGCACCGGCTTCTGACTCTCTGGAAACCCATAGCGGAATGCAGCTGTAGAATCTTTGATCTGCAGAACTTTCTCGATCTTTCTGTGCCTTTAATCCACAGCGACGTGGGGGCGGGGGGAGGCCAGGACGCATGCACTCTTTAATATTTATAACGCAAAGTTAAATGTGAAACAATTCAATTCAAAACAAATAAAGAAATTAACAATGAAATTCAATCAAATGTTAATGTAAACAATATAATATTTTAAATGAAATGCACTCTTTGAGAATTATAAATTAAATGGAAACAGAAAGATAAATTGTCTCAAAATGATGTCTTACTGCCAAACAAACGGCTGAAAAATTAAAATGAGCTGTCTATGACAGTTAACTATGGAAGCAGATTCTTATCGGGAGACAAATGGAAATCCGGACTTTGTCTTAACAAACCAAGTCAGAATGACGGTTGGTGAAGAATTGGAAAAACAGCTGAGCGTTCAGATGCCGCGCGCGTCTCATGCACCAAAGCTGTTGGGGGGGAGGAGCGTGCGTCCCCACAAACAGCGGGTCCTTTGTAAGTTCGTCTGGAGTTCGGGGGAGGGGCGTGTGTCGTCACACACACTAGGCTTGCCCGGCCCCAGAGTCACACACACTAAGCGGGGAAGGGGGAGAAAAGTGAAAGAGTAGGGAGGGAGGAGGAGAGGGGTAGGGGATGGGGTGGGAGGAGGGGGGAGGGGTGGGGGAGGAGAGAGGGATGGGGAACGTTGAGAGGTGTGGGGGAGGGATGGGGAGGAGGGAGATGGGGTAGGGGAGCGAGGGGGACGAGTGTGGAGGGAGGGGGAGAGGGGAGGTAGTGAGGGATGGGGAGGGGTAGGGGCAGTCCATCTATTCCACACTCCCTATCACCCCCAATCCTCTTTCTCTATTCCCACACACGTGATCAAGCGCTTTGACACAGGCTGGGGCTGGGGCAAAGGAACATGTGAATGAGATCCATTCCGATTGGACATTTGTGAGGGTTGGCATTGTGACATCACACAATGGAACATGCTGGAACATCAGGTGGGGGGCTGGGGCTGGGGCTGGTGCGAGGGCAGATGTAAATGAGATCCGTTCCGATTGGACATCTGTGAGCATTGGGCATTGTGACATCACACGATGGAATGTTTACCAACATTCTATGGGAGAGAGCAGTTTGATTGTTTTAAGCTTTTGAAAAGTTGGGGGGGGGGGAAGGATTTTATTAAAAATTGTGTACGTAACAATATCTAAATGTAAAGAGGAGCGCCTTTGGTAATGTACAAGCGTAACGTCTGGCTAAATGGAAAAAACGGCGGTGTCTGAGGGTCCGGTTTTGGCGAAGCAGGGAATCAAAGGGCGAAAACGTGGCAGCCGGACACACAGTTTTATTGTAATAGAGATACTAGACCAACGTGCGGTTGCGGAGGGGTGGGGGGGCAGCATGTCCCTGAGGGTGCGTGGGTGAGGGGGGTAGAGAGGGGTGGGGGGAGGGGGAGAGGAGAGGGGGAGGTGAGAGGAGGAGTTAGGGAGAAGAGAGAAGGGAAGGGAGAGGAGAGCGGGCAGGAAGAGGGGTAGAGGAGAGGTGGAGAGAGAGTGGAGGGAGCGAGGGGGCGAGGGAGAGAGAGAGAGAAAGGGGAGATGGGGAAGGGGGGAGAGGGGTAGCAGGGAGTGGTACAAGAGCGAGGGGTGGGGGGGGAGATGGGGAGAGAGGGGTGAGGAGAGAGGGAGATGGAGAGATGGAGAGGGGGAGAGGGAGGAGGAGAGACGGTGGGTGTGAGAGGGTTCAGGGAGGGGTGGGGGAGTGGTGGAAGTGGGAGGGAGGGGTGGGGGGTGGTGGAGTGGTGGAAGAGGGAGAGAGGTGTAGGGAAAAAGGGGTGCACGGGAGAGAGGGGGAAGGGAGGGGGAGAGAAGTGGAAGAATGGGGAGGAGAGGGGTAGGGGGAGTGGTGGAAGAGGGACAGGGGTAGAGGGGAAGGGGGCAGGGGAGAGAAGGAAGGGGGTGGGGGAAGGGGGCGGGGGGAGAGAGGGAAGGAGTGGGGTAGTGAGGGAAGGGGGTGTGAGGAGGAGGGGGGGTGAGGGCAGTAGAGAGGGGTGAGGGATGGGGAGGCTGGGGAAGAGGGGGAGGTGAGAGCAGAGGGGTGGTGGAGAAGAGGGGAGGAAAGGGAGAGATGGCGGGGAGAGGAGAGGGGGAGGAAGAGCGGGAGGGGAGAGGTGGAGAGAGTGGAGGGGGAGAGTGGAGGGGGAGGGGGAGAGAGGGAGAGAGAAAGGGGAGAGAGGTGGGGAGGGGGAGGGAGCGGAAGAGTGGGGAGTGAGCGGGAGTGGGGTAGCAGGGAGTGGTGCAAGAGAGAGGAGAATGGGTGGGGGGAGATGGGGGTGAAGAGGGGTTGGGGAGGGTGGAGGTGGGGAGGGAGGGGTGAGGAGAGGGGGAGATGGAGGGGGAGAGAGAGGGGAAGGGGAGGAGGGGTGAGAGAGAGGACGGGGAGGGGGTGAGAGAGGGGTGGGGAAGGTGGGTGAGAGGAGTGAGAGAACGGGAGAGAGGGGGAGGAGGGAGGAGAGGGAGGAGGGGGGGGAAGAGTGTGGAGGGTGGGGAGAGTGGTAGGGGGAGGGGGAAGAGTGAGGAGGGAGGGGGAGATGGGTAGGGGGAGTGGTGGAAGTGTGAGAGATGGAGGGGGCTAGGGGGGAGTGGTAGAAGAGGGAGAGAGGGGTAGGGGAAAAAGGGGTGGGGAGAGGGAAGGGGGTGGGGTGGGAGGAGGAGGGGGAGAGGGAGATGGAGGAGAGAGGTGTGAGAGAGGGGAGGGAGAGAGAGGTGTGGGAGAGGGGGGAGGGAGGGGATGGGGTAGGGGAGGGAGGGGGAAGAGTGTGAAGGGAGAGGGAAGAGTGGGGAGGGGGAGGGGGAAGCGGAGAGAGGGAAGGGGGTGGGGGAGAGGGAAGGGGGGTGTGGGAGAGAGGGATAGGGTGGGAGGAGGAGGAGGGGGGAGAGGGAGAAGGGTGAGGAGGGTGAGATGGCGAGGGGGAGGAGAGAGGGGTGGGGAGGGGGGAGGGGGGAGGAGGGAGATGGGGTAGTGGAGGGAGGGGGAAGAGTGTGGAGGGAGGGGAAGAGGGGTGGGGGGAGAGCGGGGAAAGAGTGGTGTGGTAGTGAGGGAGGGGGAGGGATAGGGGCAGTCCATGTATTCCCCATTCCCTATCACCCCCAATCCTCTTTCTCTATTCCCACACACGTGATCATGCGCTTCGACACAGGCTGCGGTGGGCGGGGGCAAAGGCAGATGTAAATGTGATCCATTCTGAATGGACATTTGTGAGGGATGGCATTGTGACATCACACAATGGAACGTGCTAGAACATCAGGTGGGGGAGGGGGGGCTGGGGCTGGCGCGAGTAAATGAGATCCGTTCCGATTGGACATCTGTGAGCATTGGGCATTGGTAAAAATGGTGTATGTAACATCGTCTAAACGTAACGAGGAGCGCCTTTGGTAATGTACAAGCGTAACGTCTGGCTAAATGGAAAAAAACGGCGGCGTCTGAGGGTCCGGTTTTGGCGGAGCAGGGAATCAAAGGGGGAAAACGTGGCAGCCGGGCGGCAGGTGGACGGCTGTCGGCAGACATACACAGAGTTTGAATATAATAGAGATATGGTATGATATGGTGATATGATATGATATATGATAAATGAGGTAAATTAAAATTGAAGTTAATATATGGTTACTGCCTTACTGTTCAGAGGGCAGTAACTCTGAAATTTTACTGCCATCGGCAGCTGTGGAGGCCAGTTCAGTAGATATATTTAAGATTGAAATAGATAAATATTTGAAATTTAGAGGAATCGGGGGTTATTGGGAAATGGCAGAGAAGATTGGTTGAGGCAACATAAATCGGCCATGATCGTAGTGAATGGCAGGGTAGGTTTTGAGATGCCCTAGTTGCCTCCTCCTAATTCTATTTTCATATGTTCTTTTGTTTAAATAGACACCCAATTTCATTTCTATCTGGCAAAACTACCCCAACCCTTTTAACCTTGTAAAGTCTTCCAAATAAAATCCCAAAATTATTGTTTGGAGCAACAGCAAGACAAAATTTATTCTCATGAATCATACTTTGATACCAGGTCCATTGAAATCTTACGGCATTAAGTCCATAAGAGCCCCAAAAAACGTTCTCCTGATTATTACCTACCGTCTTTTCTTGGCTGATGAATAGGTTGAACAATATACAGGTGCGCTAGAATTAGCAAGAACAATGAATATATTTTGGGTGAGGAGTTCAGTGTTTATTATCAAGAGTGGCTTGGTTTTAACATCACTGACTGTGCCTAGAGACACAGCTTCCAAATTAGGTCTATGGACCAAGTGTGCAGAATCCCAAGTCCTGGAGGTATCATCCAAGTATGCATTTCACTACACATTGTTCTGCAATATGTGAAAGGATCAGGTGTGGGGGATTCTGAAGGAAAATCACAATAAATTCTCATTTACTAGAATACACAGACCTTGCATATAAAATTGAAATCATACCAAGCCAAATTGTGACACTATGCAAGGCAATTTGTAGAATAATATTTCTTAAAATAATATATTTTTTTAATTCAGCAATGCAATTACCTACCTTTTTATCTTTTGACTTCTTCCCACAGTGGCCCCCAACCGATGTGATAACTTTTCCAAAAAATATGTAATATAATTTAGAAATAAAATTAAGTCAGCAGATCACATAATTAAAATTAATACCTGCATAAACTTACAGAATCCAAAAAGGAGAATCTCTCCAATCAACACAAAGAATAAAGTTCTGGTAGTTTTGGACTTGCAACATATAAAATAGGAACAGCAATAGGTCAAAATGCCAACTGAGGTAAAACTGCAGTTACTTTAAATCTAATTCAAGTGCACTTTGTTGTATACCTACTAAATTCGTGAAAGATCAAAAGTTGGAATGGTCCTAAATTCCCCTTGTGCTGCCAATTAACATTGATCATGCAATTATTTAAATCTGGCTTTACCAGGTTTAATGAATTACAAGATGTGTCTTTGTTATGGATGATGAATAAATCGAATAAATGCACAGTGTTTAAGTAGTTAGCTTGGAGTATTGGAAGTTTGGAATTCATATGGGACTAGGGGAAAATAAATGGTCGGCACAGACTGGAAGGGCCGAGAAGGCCTGTTTCCATGCTGTAATTGTTATATGGTTATTATATGGTTATATGGAAAGGAACAGAGTGAACCGACTGAACCTCCCAGCTACTGAGTCTTCACAATCTTGATGAAAGCTTCCAGGTGGGCTAGAAGGAAAGATCTTGTGGGCCAAATGTAGTATATACTGTAGGCTGTGTGTTGGAAACTAGAGGACCTTGTGGGAGTAAGCTAGAAGACTCAGAGGAAACCCATGCGGTCACAGGGAGAACATACAATCTTCGCACGGACAGCACCCAAGGTCAAGATCAAGGTCAAGGTCATGTTTTTGGTGCTATGAGGCAGCAGCTCTACCAGTTGCGCCACTGTGCCACCCAGTAAAAGGGTTTATGACTTTTTTAAATCACAGTGGACAGATTAGAAGTAGGCCACACAGCCCTTCCAACCTGCTTCATTTTTCATTTAGACCTTGACCTCTGCTTGACTCCCCATAACCCCTGGATCCTAGGTAGATCAGAACTCTGCCTTATTTCGGTCTTAGTGATTCAGTCTCCTCAGCTGAATAACTCCAGAATTATTCCTCACATCATTCTTAATTAGATGACTCCTCATCCCAAAACCTCTTCCCCTTGTTCTAGATTCTCCCACTATTCTTTACCTCGATCCTTGAAATAAGGCTTTCCATTTCTAAGGAGGTTGCTTAATCTTTTGCTATAACATCAACTATAGGCCAGTGAGTGGGAAAGCTACTGAGAGACAGAATCTAGCAACCTTTTGAAAGGCTCATATTGATTAGTATGATAGTCGGCTTGACTTTGTGCGTGGGAAATTGTGTCGCATGCATTTGACGGAGATGACCAAGAGGATTGATGGTGAATGGGGATCCATACCATTACATAGAAGTGATGGACATTGCCTATATGGACTCTTGAAAGGTTTTTAGCAAGTCCCAAATGGTTGGCTATTCTGTAAGGTTAAATCACATGGCATCCAGACTGAGCTAGCCAATCAGATACAGAATTGGTTTAGTGGAAGGAGTCAAAGGATGTTGTGGATAGTTGTTTGTCACATTGGATGTCTGTTACCAGTGGTGTGTCACAGGGATTGGTGCTGGGCCCACAGTTGTGTGTGATCTATATTAATGATTTAGACGACAATGTTGTTACCATAGCTTGTAAGTTTGCAGATAACACAAAAATTGGTGGCGCATTGGACAGAAAAGAAGGTTGTCTAAGATTACAGCACAATTTAGTTTATATTGGGGAAGTGGGCAAAGATATTGATTTATCTTTAGTCATCACATCCAGTGACTAAACTCACCAAAGTACCCCCGGGAGAGTATTCCAAAGATTTGCCACATTTCGTATGCAGAAATATCTTAATTTATTTCTGAATAGCTAAACCCATATTTGGAGATTATTATTACTGGTTTCCAACACCACAGCCAGAAGTAACTTCATTAATTACACTAACCAGCTACGGCCCACAAGAATTTAGTATAATTCTCCTCTCCTTCTTTGAAACTCAGGAGAATATAAGCACAGTCTGCTCCACTTCTATTCATAGAGCACACCCCAGTTCCAGGAATCAATCTTGTGAATCTTTGTTCATCTACCTCATCATATTCTGCGGGATGTGAATCATCATTTGGAGCCCGCATCTCTATTCAAAATTCTAGGTGCTGTCACACCATTATCGTCTATAATTCTAATAAAATATCTTTAATGATGTGATCATTGAAAAATAGAAAATAGGTGCAGGAGGAGGCCTTTCGGCTCTTCGAGCCAGCACCGCCATTCATTGTGATCATGGCTGATCTTCCCCAATCAATAACCCGTGCCTGCCTTCTCCCCATATCCCTTGATTCCACTAGCCCCCAGAGTTCTATCTAACTCTCTCTTAAATCCATCCAGTGATCTGGCCTCCACTGCCCTCTGCGGCAGGGAATTTCACAATTTCACAACTCTCTAAGTGAAAATTTCACAACTCTCTAGGTGAAAAAGCGTCCCCTTTATTCTAAGACTGTGGCCCCGGGTTCTTGACTCGCCCAACATTGGGAACATTTTACCAGCATTTAGCCTGTCCAGTCCTTTTATAATTTTATATGTTTCTATAAGATCCCCCTCATCCTTCTAAACTCCAGTGAATACAAGCCTAGTCTTTTCAATCTTTCCTCATGACAGTCCCGCCATCCCAGGGATCAATCTTGTGAACCTACGCTGCACTGCCTCAACCAAAAGGATGTCCTTCCTCAGATTAGGATGTGGTCTTACCAGAGCCCTATACAACTGCAAAAGAACCTCTTTACTCCTATACTGAAATCCACTTGTTATGAAGACCAACATTCCATTAGCTTTCTTCACTGCCTGTTGTACATGCACGCCAGCTTTCAGTGACCGGTGTACAAGGACACCCAGGTCTCGCTGTACCTCCCCCTTACCTAACCCCATTGAGATAATAATCTGTCCCCTTGCTTTTGCCACCAAAGTGGATAACCTCACATTTATCTATATTATATTGCATCTGCCACGCATCTCCCCACTCACTCAACCTGTCCAGGTCGCCCTGCAACCTCCTAACATCCTCTTCACAGTTCACACTGCCACCCAGCTTTATGTCATCCGCAAACGTGCTCAAATCATCTTTCTTCCCTGATTGCCTACTGTACCTACATACTTTCATATATAAGTAGTTCCAGAGTTCTCTGAACGCCATTGCTTCCAATCTCGTCTTTTAAAAAATAGCTTGTTCTATTTTTGTCTACAGATGTGGTGGACCTTGTTTGTCCTATTATATTCCATGTGCAATGTACTCATCCATCAGCCTGTCTACGTTACTTTGAAGCTTCTCTGAATCCTCGTCATAACACATACTGCCAACAGCTTTATATCATCACTGGATGCGTATATATTACACTTGTTCACCACAATTCAGTCACATAGATTGTGAACAAATAGGGACCCAGCATTGATGTGTACATTTCAATAGTTACTAGCCCTCCTTCTGTAAAACGAGTAGTTTATTCCTATTCTCTGCTTTCTGCCCTTTACAAATTCCCATTACCCACAATTATATAAACTACAATATTGTTTTTGTGACATTTATGTCTTATTAAAGACCTCCTAAAAGTCTAAATGCACACCAGCTACCAATTCTACATTATTTACAACCTCAAAAATTAACAAACATTATTTACAACCTCAAAAATTAACAAATTTATCAAACACTAGATTCAATTATTTTCGTTGTACCCCGGTACCGTTGCCTTGATTTGAACACATTTTCTGGCTGCCAATAATTGTGTGAGGAAATACATGTGAGAGCCAGAGAGGGAAAAAGAGAAGAGAGAGAACATGAAAGGAAGAGAAATCTTAGTGACTTTTACATTACCTTTGCTCAAGTTATCAGTCATGCTTTGCTTCCTTTGTCTGCTGTAGGCCACTAGTTTGGGCTTGGTCTTTTTGTTAGATTCTTTTAACCAACTGATTTCTGTTTTCCCATCTGTGTCGGTGTCAGTGAAGAAGTGTTTTTTATTTACATTACACATAGACTATAAAGGAACACACAAAGGAGTGAAATTAATTTACTTTCTTTCAATATCAGCAAACTCATCCAACTAGTAAAATTCAGTTGCTTTGCTTCACCAAGGTAGACAAAGAAGTAGAATTTGAAAGTATAAAAATCACATTAGTAATTTAACAATAATCTACTGTCCCACTATTTGAAATTGTTTGGCATCTGGTTCACTTGATGGTGTTTCCTTTGTCCCTTTGTTTCCCTTTCTCCATTTATACGCATGATAGTGGCCTCCATGTTTGGGACGAAGACCCATCATTTATTTATTTGCCTCTGTACTCCATAATTTGAGATTTGTAATAGAAAATATCACATGTAATTAAAGTACACATTGTCAGATTTTATTCAAGGCCATTTTTATACATTTTTGTTTCACCATGTAGAAATTACATTGCATCTATTCCATCCGCTGCTCTAGGTGTCAACTGATCTATATCGGTGAGACCAAGCGGAGGCTTGGCGATTGTTTCGCCGAACACCTCAGATCGGTCCGCAATAACCAACCCGACCTCCCGGTGGCTCAGCACTTCAACTCCCCCTCCCATTCTGTATCGAACCTCTCTGTCCTGGGCCTCCTCCACGGCCAGAGTGAGCAACACCGCAAATTGGACGAACAGCACTCCATATTCCGCTTGGGGAGTCTGCATCCTCTTGGCATGAACATCAAATTCTCTCAATTCTGTTAACCCTTGCTGTCTCCTCCCCTTCCTACCTCTCCCTCAGCCCTCGGGCTCCTCCTCCTCCTTTTTCCTTTCTTCCCCCCTCCTCCCCCCACCAGTCTGAAGAAGGGTTTCGGCCCGAAGCGCTGCCTATCTCCTTCACTCCATAGATGCTGCTGTACCCACTGAGTTTCTCCAGCATTTTGTGTACCCATGTAGAAATTACAGCAGTGTTTATACATACTGTAGTCCCCCCCATTTCAGGGCACCATAATGTTTGGGACTCATGGCTCGCCGGTGTTTGGAATTGCTCAGGTGTGTTTAATTGCTTCCTTAATGCAGGTATAAGAGAGCTCTCAGCACCTCATCTTTCCTCCAGTCTTTCCATCACCTTTGGAAACATTTTTTGCTGTTTATCAACACGAGGATCAAAGTTATGCCAACAAAAGTCAAATAAGTCATTATGAGACTGAGAAACAAGAATAAAACTGTTAGATATATCAGCCAAAAAGGCTTAACAAAATCAACTGTTTGGAAAATCATTAAGGAGAAAGAGAGCACTGGTGAGATTACTAATCGCAAATGGACTGGCAGGCCAAGGAAGACCTCACAGCTGATGACAGAAGAATTCTCCCCATAATAAAAATCCCCAAACACATGTCCGACACATCATAAACACTCTTCAGGAGTCAGGTGTGTATTTGTCAATGACCACTGTCCGCAGAAGAGTTCATGTACAGAAATACAGAGGCTACACTACAAGATGCAAAAAAACTGTTTGCCAAGAAGTACTTAAAAGAGCAACCACAGTTCTAGAAAAAAAGTCTTGTGGACAGATGAGACGAAAATTAACTAATATCAGAGATATGGCAAGAGCACAAAGTATGGAGGAGAGAAGAAACTGTCCAAGTTCCAAGGTATGACACCTTATCTGTGGAATACGGAGGTGGGGGTGTTATAGCCTGGGCATGTACAGCTCCTGAAGGTACTGACTCACGCATCTTTATTGATTATACAACTGCTTATTGGCTTTGACTCTGACATCGGGAGGAGAATGGGGAGTGCAGGGAATAGATAAGACTTTGCCTTCCATCACAGTGAGGAGGAGAATCACTCTGATGGATGTTTGTGTAAATTGTGTTGTGTCTTGGTTCTTTTCTTGTTTGTATGACTGTAGAAACTAAATTTCGTTTGAACCTCAATGAGGTTCAAGTGACAATAAACTGTATTGTATTGTAGTAGCATAATGTATTCTGTATAGACATATCCTACCTGCTCAAGTTCAAACAAATGCCTCAAAACTCATTGGTCAGCGGTTCATTCTGCGGCAAGACAATGATCCCAAACATACTGCTAAAGCAACAAAGGAGTTTTTCAAAGCTAAAAAATGGTCAATTCTTGAGTGGCCAAGTCAATCACCCGATCTGAACCTAATTGAGCATGCCTTTTATATGCTGAAGAGAAAAGTGAAGGGGACTAGCCCCCAAAACAAGCATAAGCTAAAGATGCTGCAATACAGGCCTGGCAGAGCATCACCAGAGAAGACACCCAGCAACTGGTGATGTCCGTGAATCGCAGAATTCAAGCAGTCATTGCATGCAAAGGATATGCAACAAAATACTAAACATGACTACTTTCATTTACATGACATTGCTGTGACCCAAACATTATGGTGCCCTGAAATGGGGAGACTATGTATAAACACTGCCGTAATTTCTACATGGTGAAAACAAAATGTATAAAAATGGCCTTTATTAAAATCTGACAACGTGCACTTTAACCACGTGATTTGTTTATATTACAAATCTCAAATTGTAGAGAGGCAAATTAATAAATGATGGATCTTTGTCCCAACATTATGGAGGGCACTGTATTTCCTACTCTACCTTTAAACGTACAGGGGTCCTGTTTTACATTCTCCCTTTAAATTTACAGGGGTCCTGTTTCCCATACTCCCTTGAAATTTTACTGGGGCATTGATTCTCAAATCCCTTTGAAATGTACTGGGACCCTTTTCCCTTGCTCACTTCAGATACAACCAAGACAGTATAAAATGGTACGGGTTGGCTGGGTAGAAATGCAATAAACGTAAGAAGCATTGTTGGCTATATGCAGGCACAATTAATCATGTGGGATTCAACTGATATAGCAAAAAAGTGACAGTTTACAAAAAGGGTAGGAAGAGGTTCTATATATTCTTGGCTACATTTTAGGAATTAGTAAGTAGAATATTGCACTGCTAAAGATAGAGGATAGATATCTTGGAACAATCATGGTCTGCCCAGGTTAGAAGTGAGAAACAGCTAAGTGAGAAACAGTTTGGTACTGTTTTGTAGGCCACCAACTGGATAGGATATTGAGGAAATATTTGCAAGCAAATTTCAAACATTTGCAAAAGTCACAAAACAATTGATTTCAACATCGTAAATATATATTGGGATTGAAGTCATCTAAAGGTCAAATGGATGCCGGGGGGGGGGGGGAGTGAGCTTCTTAATGTTCAGGATAACTTGCTCCATCATTATGTTACTTACTGAAAAGGAAAGGTAACCATGCTGCATATGGTTCTGGAAATGAACCATGTCAATTGGAGCAAGCACAAATGAAGGAATATTTCGAAAAATGCAATCATAATGTCACAGGATTTAAGACATCAAATTAAAAGTATGTAGACCAATAGAAGGTAAAACCAATCCATTATAGAAGATAGACACAAAAAGCTGGAGTAACTCAGCGGGCCAGACAGCATCTCTGAAAAAAAGGAATTGGTGATGTTTCAGCTCGAGACCCTAATTCAGATTGAGAATCTGAAATTTGGCAGAAACACGATTAGCTAGAAAATGGTCAGATCTCAGCCTGCGGGGTAGAGATTATGTAACATTGCCACACTGTCAAACTACCACCTTGTGAATTGAGAGGAAATAAGCTTACCTTGTGCATTTCTTCTTTATTTGTTTGTCCACGTTTCATATTCTTTTTCTCAGGTTTTCTGGAAGACCATTGATTTTAATATTTTTGTTAATAATAGCCATTGTCGGAATAACTCTTGTCCAACAAGGATTAGAATTATACAGCATGGAAACAGGCCCTTCGGCCCAACGTGTCCATGCCAACAAAGGTGCCCCATCTACACTAGTCCAACCTGCCTGCAATTGGCCCATATCACTCTAAACCTTTCCTATCCACGTACAGTATCTGTCATATGTCTTTTAAATTATGTTATTTTACCTGCGTAACTACCTCCTCGGCCAACTAGTTCCATATACCCATCACCTTCTGTGTGCAAAGGTTAAATCTTTCCCCTCTGACCTAAACCCTCTGAATCTCGATTACTTACTCTGGATAAAAGACTGTGCATTCTCCCTATCTGGTCCCCTCATGATATTATACACCAAAATAAGATCACCTCCTATCCTCCTGTGCTCTAACAAATTTAATCTTAGCCTGCCCAACCTCTCACTGTAGCTCAGGCCCTCAAGCCCTGGCAACATCCAAATCATTGATATTATCCACAAATAGCAATGGGCACAGCACCAATTCTTGGGGCAACTGCTCTAATTTGGGGAGGAGAAGAGGGAAAATGAGTCACAATAATAGTCTTCATCACTGCTTATTGATCTAACCTATTTGAATAGTTTCACTATTTGGTCAAAAAATCTGATTTCAAGTACAGTGGGGGACATGGAGTAAGATGGGAGATTCTTGTCAAGGCATATGAATCATATATTTGTCTACTCAAGTTCTTCTCTATTCTTACCTTCGTGCTCCAAATTAAAATGTTTTTACTTTAATTTAATTATAACTTAACTAAAAAAAACGTCTATGTCTCACAACTTTACTCGGTGGTCGGCATGGACTTGGTGGGCCAAAGGGCCTGTTTCTGCACTGTATATCTAAAGGGCGGCACAGTGGCGCAGCGGTAGAGTTGCTGCCTTACAGCGCCAGTGATCCGGGTTTGATCCCGACCACTCCTGTCTGTATGGAGTTTGACCAAATGCTTTATAAATATCTATTATTTTCTTTATTATAAAATGTCCATAATTTCTATTCAGTAGTTGTCTAGTCCAATTTACCATGACTGAATTTGTTGATCACTCCTTTGTAAGGAAAAATTTGTTTTTATATTACAGTAGATAATAAAGAGATGTATCACAAATTACCTGCTTGCTTTGTTACCTATCTTCTACTATTAATAATTCAAAACTTAAGGGCCTGTCACACTAGCGCGCGATTAGACGCGATAAGCGCGACAAATTCGGACGCGGGGGTCGCGTGGGGGTCAGGCGATCCCGGTGCGAGTGAAGGGCCTGTCACACTAGCGCGCGATTACACGCGCGACGTCCGAAGGAAGGACGTTATTTTTCATCACGTGACGATGCGCATGAGCATGCGCGTTGCACGACGTCGGGCAGTGACGTCATCACGCAACGCCACGCTGAAGACGCACAACGTCAAAACGTCATCACGTTCCGCGCGACAGGATTTTGCCGCGCGTAATTTTTAAGCAGTGTCGGTTTTTGGACACTACGCGCGATGTCGACACCAGCTCCACACGAGTCCGCGGAACTCCACCAGACTCCGGCGATCGCAGTGGGACAGGGTCACGCGAGGCCGGACGACTAAAGCGACCACGGTAGGTCGCGCTTATCGCGTCTAATCGCGCGCTAGTGTGACAGGCCCTTTACTCCTTCTCATCCTACAGTTCTAAACAATGTTTAGTGGTTGTCCACAACATTTTGTATGATTCTCCTGATATTTCCTTGTGCTACTTAAGTACAGACACCAAGTCATTTTCATTGAAGATACATAATTAGACATTAATTATCATGTTCAGCACAAAGATTACTTTGTATGTTTCACAAGGTCTCTAAAGAATATTACACACCTTTTATTTGAACAGGTTTGCTGAGGAATCTTCTTATACTTCAACTGCGAAAAGCAAAGTACACAATCGCACATTAAAAGATTATCCTTGTGGCTTTTTCCTTCTGCCTGCTCATTCTTATCATGCATCATATAACTGTGCATTAAATACTTACATCTGTGCGATCATGCCAACCCAGACACTTTCCACACCTACTAAAGTGGTTCATGCCACCAAGCCTAGGGTTAGACCCAAAGTCAAGCAAAGTTTCCTTCAGTGAGAAATTAGCAGCCTCGCAATAGCCATGACGCGGCCATCAAATGGGTATGACATTGGAGCATGAGGACCGGCAAGGAGACATGGAAAACGGGGACTATAGGAAAGCATTAAAATTGTCAGTTGACATTTGCATTGAATCTGGCAAGATTTAATTAATAATTCACTGTAAAAGTGATTCATGCAGTGAAAACAATATACCGATTATCTATTTTACCATAAAAAGACATAAAGTGCTGGAATAAACTACCGGGTCAGGCAGGTAGTGTCTCTGATCCCAGACAGACACTAAGACAGATGTAATATGACTAAGATCTGAGAAGATGTATGACGCCATATGGATAGCATTATACCTTGCACAATGGGGAAGAGTAAAAGCCAAGTAAAGTCATGTGTTTGCTGCACCCACGGGTCTCTAGCAGGATGCAGGGAAGATGAGGAAAAAATGTCTACAGAAGCATTCGCTTATGAGAACAAAGAACATACTGAATATGGGGGGGGGGGGGGGAGGGAAGAGAGAGAGAGGGAGAGGGAGAGGGAGAGGGAGAGGGAGAGGGAGAGGGAGAGGGAGAGGGAGAGGGAGAGGGAGAGGGAGAGGGAGAGGGAGAGGGAGAGGGAGAGGGAGAGGGAGAGGGAGAGGGAGAGGGAGAGGGAGAGGGAGAGGGAGAGGGAGAGGGAGAGGGAGAGGGAGAGGGAGAGGGAGAGGGAGAGGGAGAGAGAGAGAGAGAGAGAGAGAGAGAGAGAGAGAGAGAGAGAGAGTTCTGCCACTCATAGGAAAGGACATTTTTTTGTACATTGGACTTCTGAATTTTATAGTCTTTTGGGAGCTCTTTCATACACAAGTCATGTCCTCAGAACCTGGGAATAACCTATATATCCTACGTTAATCACAGACACTGTTTTTTAACTTATTCTTTTTAAGATATCTTGTTTCAGAATTTTAACTGAAACTATTTTTTACATGGATTCTGTTGAATCCATGTGGAGGCACAAATAAATGTATCATATTTATAGATAAGCAACTCAGAAACATGTTCAAGCCATGCAAAGATGTGGCTTTATTTTTTTTTAATTTATTTATTTATATTTAATTCTTTATTTCGAACAGAATAAAAAAATAAAAAGTATGAAACACCATGCAAAAAAACAAAACAAGAATATTTATGAAGTGTCATAAACAATATTTATAAATAAATGAATCGTATGTGTCCAAAAAGGAGCAGGATGAGGCCAAAGCTTATTAATTCCCACGCCTTATTCAACTGCTTATAATTATCTTATACAAATGTAGCAGCTATAAACACCTAGTATGTCTTAGTCATATAAACAACCCATCACCCTTCCCAATACAATAAGTATAACAAATATCCCACTTTAAGAGGAATTAATGATGTAATGGAAAACAGGTGGTGAAAGCAATATTTACTCTGGTGTGAAGCAATGTAATTTTTGTTTTGCTCCATATTATTATCCCTTATAATGAAATCATCAATTAACCGGAATTCTTGATTAAAGAATGTCAGAAACATGTGACTATGTAAACTACTTAGTGAAATAGAAATATGCAGACTTACCCCCAGTGATATAGTGGGTTCAGTTGTTGAGCTGCCATCAAAACTGTAGACATCATGTGTGCTGATGGCAGAAAACAACTGATTTATTGGGCAGTTACATTACAGAAGCTATATTCAAATTATAAATACCCTTTAAAAAAATCATTTTAGAAACATAGAAACATAGAAAATAGGTGCAGGAGTAGGCCATTCGGCCCTTCGAGCCTGCACCGCCATTCAATGTGATCATGGCTGATCATCCAACTCAGTATCCCGTACCTGCCTTCTCTCCATACCCCCTGATCCCTTTAGCCACAAGTGCCACATCTAACGCCCTCTTAAATATAGCCAATGAACTGGCCTCAACTACCTTCTGTGGCAGAGAATTCCAGAGACTCACCACTCTCTGTGTAAAGAATGTTTTCCTCATCTCGGTCCTAAAGGAATTCCCCCTTATCCTTAGACTGTGACCCCTTGTTCTGGACTCCCCCAACATCGGGAACAATCTTCCAGCATCTAGCTTGTCCAACCCCTTAAGAATTTTACTTTTGTTTCACCTCTTAAAAAGAATGCCAATGATCTGTCAGATACCTACAAGAAGGGTTTTGGCCCGAAACTTTGCCTATCTCCTTCGTTCCTTAGATGTTGCTGCACCCGCTGAGTTTCTCCAGCCTTTTGTGATACCTACTAAATTTAGTTTATTTCACATCATGTGAACGGCAATGAAAATTCAATTATCAACACGATGTGGATGTTGCTGGAGAAAAAACATTCATGTCCATCACTAATTGTCCTTGAAATAAATGGCTTGCTGGGTCATTGTAGCAGAGACAATTCTGTTGATAGGTCTGGAGGCATAGATAGGCCAGACAGGATAAATCAGATATTTGTTCCCCTTAATTGGCTGGGTGTTTAACTGCACTTCGGGAGTTTTGTGGTTACCATCCCTGATACCATCTATGTTATTCCAGATGTATTTAATATCTTTAAATTAAATTCACTCATACCCTAAGTTAGTAATTTAGCCATTTTGTTATGGTACCATATGAAATTGAAACAAAGGCTATTCAGCCCTGTATGCCTGCTTCACCATTCAACAATATCATGGTTGACACTTTTAAGGATGGGGAAAGCAGTATTGAAGACGGACACTAGTGGAGGCTGTTTGGGGAGGAGGTAACATGCTGGAGAGCTGAGGCATGCAACAGAGTACCCTTCAATTTCAACTACTGTACATTAAAAAACAATGTTTGAGATTTGTTTATTTCACAAATGAGGTTGTAAGTAAACTTTATCACATACTGCAAACATAAATGATCATGACTAGTTAAAGCCACCAAGATCCTCAGCGAAGGCGGCACATAATATCATCGAAGATCCACCACTTTGGCCATGTTCTTATCTCATTGTTATCATCGGGAAGGTGGTAAAGGATCCTGAGAACTGTTGCCTCTAGGTTCAAGAACAGCTTATTTCCGTTAACAATTAGGCTGTCAAACCACACTGCTCAACCCTACCTCAGCAATAAACCACAAAAGATCTGTCTTGGACCCAGCACTTTGATGCAATCATAAAGAAAGTCCATCAACACCGCTACTTCCTTAGAAAATTGAGATTTGGTGTGTCCCTTGATCTTCCACAAGTGTATGGTAGAGGGGATATTGATTGGTTGCATCACAACATGGTCCAGCAACTCAAATGCTCAGGAATTAAGAACAAAGTGGTGAACACTGCTCAGTCCATCACAGGGACTGACCTCCCTACCATTGAAGAGATCTATTAGAGGCGCTGTCGCGAAAAGGCAGCCAACATCATCAAGGACCCACACCACACTGGTAATGCTCTCACTTCACTATTGCCATTGGGTAGAAGGTATAGGCGTCTGAAAACTGTAATGGGTGGTGGGTGGGTAACAGTTGTAACTGGTAACAGATCACCAGTTCTTTTAATACATACCCATCTTCCATTTTGTTCTTCAAATTCGCAGTGCGGGCTACTCCCTTTTGCCCTATCCATGTTCGTTTTTCGTTTTCCAATTTTTGCTTAAAAATATGATTTATGTAAGAAGAATTTAAACAACATTTAAATCTGATGTCATGTGACTAATAGCTTGTAAGGTTTGTTTAAACATCAGTAAAACCAGTATTTGCTTAATACCAGTTACATTTTATTTGGTAAAGAACCTATAAAATGCCCTGAATGTACCACCATATTTTAAAAGTTCTTAATGATTACAAGTTGGCTACACACACAATTTTTCTTTACATATTAAAATTAAATAATACTTAAAAGAAATGGCAATTTTCTCTTGAAAAAGCTTTGTTTTGATTGTTCCACTTTCCATGGAAAGGCCTTTTCAAAATGAAAAAAGAAACTGAGAAAATCTTGAAAATAACAAATCTTGAAAATATTTGTAAAATGTATATATGTTTTTTTTATGCACTAACCTTTTGCTGCTTTGGGTCATGTAATTGATCCAGTTGATACCTAGAACATCAAAAGGAAACAATACAATCATTCAGTTTAAACAACATAAAGAGCCAATTGAAAAATCCAGATCTCCTACTGTCAATAGCAAGCAAAGATACGAGCTAATCAATGAATGTCAACATGTAAAGGCTATATCAGATTAAATGAACAATCATAGCCTTGAGGAAGCCACTAGACAAGCAAACAAGCTAAAATGATTTCCAGAAGGAATATGAAATGACACTGCTGGCAAAAAATGAGAGCACACAAATTTGATGTCATTGTTGTGACATGCATTAATAATTAGACAGAAGACCAAGAAGGATACAGTCATGGTTACTTGATTGCTTGGATATATTTGGTTATTCACCAGCCCTCATATTTTCATTACATATATCTGTAGCTTTCTCTCCGAGTGAAGGTTAGATAATGTATTTGTCAAACAACCCTATTCACCATACTGATTTGAATATAACTTTGTTGAACATCCTATTAATGGCTGAGTAAGTACTGTCAATGGACGCTCCGCCAGAACTGTTACAAAGTGATCTTTTAGAAGTCTTGAACTCTGGGAAAAAAACTGGACAAGCTAGATGCAGGAACAATGTTCCCGATGTTGGGCGAGTCCAGAACCAGGGGCCACAGTCTTAGAAGCCATTTAAGACTGAGGTGAAAACAAACCTTTTCACCCAGAGTTGTGAATTTGTGGAATTCCCTGCCACTGAGGGCAGTGGAGGCCAAGTCACTGGGTGGATTTAAGAGAGAGTTAGATAGACCTCTAGGGGAGAAGGCAGGCAAAGGTTATTGATTGGGGACGATCAGCCATGATCACAATGAATGGCGGTGCTGGCTCGAAGGGCCGAATGGCCTCCTCCTGCACCTATTTTCTATGTTTCTATGTTTCTTTGTGGGATACAAAAACAGGTAAGGGCATAAGAAAAAGGAGCTGGATTGGGCAACCAATCCCTTGAGCCTGATCCAACATTCAAGAAGAATGTTTCCTTTCTCTAATCAATACCCTAACAGATGAAGCCTGTACAGCCTTCTTTACTACCCTATCCACCTTTGACACCACTTTCAGGGAACTATTTAGCCCTAGATACCTCTGCTCTATGATTGTAGTTTAATGCCAAAAAGGGAAACTTATGCCTGAGGGATCTTAACATTGCAGTCATTTGTCAAATGTGTTCAGGAAAATCTCCTCAGACAATATGTGAAGGAACCTACAAGGGAGAAGGCAAAGCTTGATCTACTCTTTGGAAATTGGGAAGATCAGGTGACTGAACTGCCCATGGGTGAGCCTTTTGGGAGCAGTGACCACAGTTTTCCTTGCTTTAAAAGACAGAGTGGGCCCACAAGTTAAAATTCTGAATTGGGTCAAGGCCAGCTTTGATGGTGTTGGATCAAAACTTACTAAAGTGGGTTGTTTGCAGGAAAAGGAACATCCAAAAAGTGGGATGCTTTTAAAAGTATGATGATGAAAGTTCAGGGTATACATATTCCTGTTAAGAGTGAAGGGCAAGGGCGATGGGAGTAAGGAAACCTGGTTGACAAAGAGATTGTGGGTTTGGTCAAGCAAAAGGAAGCACAGGATCAGTTTGGACATCTGGGATCAAGTGGTCCATGGAGGAGTTCAGTGAAGTGATGAGCATACTTAAGAAGGAAATCCGGAAGGTAAAAAAGAGTCCTGCTATTTGCATTAGCATTTAGGATTTCTAGCAGACTTGCAAATATCCTAAGCATCACTCTTATGCTCATCAATCTTCTTCTATGATAGCCTCAATATCTAAGCTAAACCGGTTTGTAATCTGCAGAGCGGGCACAGGGCCCAATGATACCTACTGACTAACTGCAGTCAATTCACACCCTGAAGTTTCAAATACAAATCCCATATCTGAACTACCAACTGAAATAGCAAGAGTTGGTGGCAGCAAGTATCACATCAGGAAGCGGGATGGATTCTTCCTCCAAGGCAGATAGTAACTCTGCCTGCCCCCTCTTCAGTATCAAAGGATTGTTAGGCTATCCGTAGACAGAACAGCACACGGGTAAGGTTATGGTGAAAGAATTGGGAACAAGAGGAAGATAATAAAAGGGGTACGATTTCACTACCTTCAAATTTCAAGCCGAAAAGGACCAAGATGAAAATAATATTAAAAATAATCAAAAAGATTAGCCTTAAAAATGCTGCCATTAAGGTTCTGCATCTCTGAAATTCTGCCATTTTATGATTTATGAAGACTCTTCTCCTGGGTTGATTCAGGTGCAACTGCCTTAGACCTGGAACTATGTACGTACATTTAATGTAAAGGTGAAAGATGCATAGTCTTGAGTGTGGAACAATTTCTTTGGATAATTAAATGCTAAGGCTGAACAGCTGGCCATTTCTAGAAGCTGTGAAATGCATAAGAACAAATGAATCTAAGTCCTGCAGGGCAGTGATTGTTGTTAAATTAATTTTGGGGTACATGTACATGGTACATGTATACATGTGAAGATTTCTCAGAAAGGATCATTAAGATGGCCTTGATGCTTTTGTGGTCAGATTCACTTGACTGAACTTCTAGTATTGCTTCTACTACAGTTTCCTACTATTGGTGCTTGACAGATAGCAACTTTTCTCCTGTAGGTCTCACTTTATCCCAGACTCATCCATCAGATTGACACCTAAGATCTAGAAGTGGGTGGGATATGGCCGTGCTCTCTTCTGTGATCTGCTATGACTCTCCAGCCACAGAATAACTTCTGTTATTCGAGCTGCCAGAGGAAGTAGTTGAGGCAGGTACTAATGCAACATTTAAGAAACATTTAGACAGATACAGAGATAGAATACATTTAGAGGGATATGGGCCAAATGTAGGCAGGTGGGAATAGTGTAGATGGGACGTTGGCTGATGTGGGCAAGTTGGGCCGAAGAGTCTGTTTCCACGCTGCAAGACTCCAGCACCATTTAGCTTATTATCAGTTGATAGCTCTAAATGGTGCCAAAATGGTCTAGATACCGAAGTGAACGTATTAGCACTTAAATACTAAAACAGCACAATTCGTCATTGTGGCATGACTGGGGCCACAAAGTGGCACAGCGGTAGAACTGCTGCCTTACTGCGCCAGAAACCTGGGTTCGATCCTGGCTATGGGTGCTGTCTGTATGGAGTTTATGCATTCTCCCTGTGACTGTGGGTTTCCTCCGGGCACTGCGGTTCCTCCCACATTCCAAAGACATACAGCTTGTAGGTTAATTGGCTTCAATAACAATTATAAATTGTCCCTAGTGTTTAGGATAGTGTTGGAGAACGGGGGTGATTGCCCGTCAGTGCGGACTCAGTGGGCCAAAGAGCCTGTTTCCACGCTGTAGCTCAAAAAAATCTAATTGAACGTTACTGTAGTTATTTGTAGGGGTAAAAATATTCCCTTTTTTCCCCATCGGCCGTTGACATTGATTGCAGATTGGAAATTCCTTACCCTTTTCCCTATTATTCAATTTCTCCCTTTTAATGCTTTGAACAGTTGAAATACATATATGTTTCAAGTCCAGTCAAATTATTTATTTGTCAACATTTCTTACAAACCTTACCTAAAGGAAAGAGGTTTGTCTTTATTCAAGTATTTTCCTTTTGTCTCATCTGTATAATTTGCAGCAATTGCATTGATCATTGTTTCAGTAACTGTATTCACCTTAAGGCCATATTCCCTCTGTAAAAGCACAGACTATGTTATTTACCTATTAATAAATTTATGTTACGAGCAGCAAGAAAATATGAATATGATTACAAACAGAATAATATTGTATATACAGCTGCATGGAAATTAGATTTCATTATTGATGTGCTAAATATGAGCTGCATTTATTTCTAATGCCTCATTGGGAGACCACTAAAATCAATAAATTGGTCACATTTACTTTTTAAAAAACTACTAAAGAGGGACCTGTTGGGTCCCAGCCTCACACGGAGGGTTGGTCCCTCAACGTAATGTTCCACCTCCCAACCAAATCCAATTTTGGTGGCCAGTGGAGGGGGGGGGGGGGGGGGGGGCACTTTCTGGAGCGCTAGTGTAGTGGGCTGAAGGGACTGGTTTCCAGAGGGCTAGTATGGACATTGTGGGCCGAATGGATTCTTGGGCTGGCAGCTCAGACACTCAAGCCTGTTGGGCTGGCAGCTCACTCACGGCTGGTGGGCTGGCAGTTGACTCATGGCTATTCCTTGAAATTCCATTTCAAACAGGGTGCAAGGCCACCAAATTCAAGTGCAGTTTCATACCATTTCAAGCAGGGTGCAAGGCCAATAAAGACAGCGAGTCGTGACCTCTCCCTCCTCCATTTTGCAGAGACTGAGCCATGCCCACACTTCCGGGTTTTATAGTCCCTACCCACTCCCACCAGAAGGGGTGTGGCCATCATGGCGTGATGGACAGGAGAGAGAATCTCAACATTTTTTAAATACAAATATCTCTTTTATTTTTCATCGATGGGAAAAGTCCTCGGCACCTGATGAGCGGAGGGGGACACTGAGTAATTTCCAAACCAAAGGCAACACAGCTTTAGCATTTCCAAACCAAAGGCAACACAGCTTTAGCATTTCCAAACCAAAGGCAACACAGCTTTAGCATTTCCAAACCAAAGGCAACACAGCTTTAGCATTTCCAAACCAAAGACAATACAGCTTTAGCATTTCCAAACGATAGGCAACAGCTTTAGTATTTCCAAACCAAAGGCAACACAGTTTTAGCATTTCCAAACTATATTTTCAAACCACATTAAGGGCACTGACAGGTCAGTAAAACCACTCACAGTTCAGTAGACATATGTTCAGTGTTATTCACAGCTCAGACTGAGATACGTGACCCTCTCACTCCCCCATCTTGCAGAGACTGATTGAGGCACTCAACATTTCTGGGTTTTATAGTCCCTCTGGAAGGGGTGTAGCCTTCAGGAGAGACAATCTCAACATTTTTAAAACACTAATAACTCTTAATTTTCATCGATGGGATAAATCCTCTTGTCCTCCGCAGCAGAGGGGGACAAGAGGATTTCACAGCCGTAAGTGGCATCATTTTTTCTAAAATCAATATACAAAACAACAGGAAGTGGTCAAGATTTCAGTAATATAGATAGATATGGGCAATTTACTCCCATGTTGGTGTGCAAAACCACAACCTGCACAATTTCTATTGGCAGCTGGTGGCTAAGATTGCAGCTGCCACATTACTTAAAATTTCTGGGAAGAAGTCTCCAATTTAAAGTACGCTCTTCATGGCACACTCAGTTACTGTGTAAAAGATGGCCACAGGGAGGAGGAGCATATCTACACTATTTATGGCCACAACACACTCTCCCAGCGCTCCCAATGCAGTGATCTGTCAGGCGGCGAGGCACATAGAGCAACATTTATATGTCACAGTGGGGACAATATAATTCATATTTGATGAGTAGACTAGTTGTGGGTTTGCTTGCTTTGGTCAACATGTGATAAATTAAATATTACAGCAGAAATAATTTTTCATAACTTGAACAATAATAATTGTTTCAGTAATTGTACTCGTCTTAATGCCACATTCTCACCGCAAGTGTAGAAGCCAAAACTCAAAGCAGTAAGAAAATTAGAAAATTATTACAATTGAGAGAACAAACAATATTCAACTGAAGTCAAAAACAATTTTGTAAAAATTTACATCCAGAAATTCAGAGAAGACTAGCACTTTACAAACCACAAAACTGGTTAATTTGCAATTGTGATCTACATAAAATTTTGCCCAGCTGACAAAATTGTAGGTGCCTGCTAAATAAACGAGTGCACAGTGCATTGAGAGTTAGCGGTCACTTCATATATCAGGAACAAATTGATTTTAATAACACTATGCTGAACTCAGATCCAATTCACAATTTAGTATCTCCCTTTCTGAAAGAGTCAGCGTTTCAGGACAAAGACACCATCCAAACTGGAAAGGAGACAAATAAGCTTTGTAAGCTCTAGTGAAAGAGAATGGTTCTGATAGGGAAAAGCCAGGATGACTATGGGATTAGGCTATGAACAAGAATATATGGTCAATGAGTGAAAAGAATTGAGAACACAGTGAGAATGTAAAAGTTGCGATATTGTGGGCAGGCCAACATGCTCAGCAGGTCAGGCTGGGCATTTCTTCCACTTTGACGGGGAAAAAAAAAGTTATACAGCATGGAAACAGGCCCTTTAGACCTAGATGCCCATGCTAAGATGCCCCATCTGCACTAGTCCCACTTGCCCATGTTTGATCCTAAACATTGCCTTTCCATGTACCTGTCCAAATATCTTTAAAATGTTGTTATAATACCTGCCTCAACTATCTCCTCTGCCAGCTCGTTCCCCATCCTCTGTGTGAAAAAGTTTCCCTTCAGATTCCTATTAAATCTTTCCTCTCTCACTTTAACCTATGTCCTCTGGTTCTTAAATCCTTTACTCTGGGTAAAAGACTCCGTGCATTCACCTGATCTGTTTATGATCCTTACCTGATTAATTTATGATCTTACACACATGTATAATATCACCCCTTGGTCTCCTATGTTCCAAGGAATAAAGTCCTCGCCTGCCCAACCCTCTCCCTAAAACCCATAAGTCCTGGCACCATTCTTGTAAATCTTCTCTGATTCTTTCCAGTTTAACAACATCCTGTAGCTGGGTGTTCAAAATTGAACATTATATTCCAAATGTGATCTCACCAACATCTTGTAAAACTGTAACATAACATCACTCACCACCCTACTTGATGTAGACCAATGTACTGAAAGCCTTCTTGAGCACCCTATCTACCTGAGATGCCATTTTCAGGAAACTATGTACCTATGCTCGTAGATCCCTCTGCTCCACAACACTCCATAGGGCCCTGCCATTCACTGTTAAGGTCCTTACCTAGTTTGCAACACCTTACACTTATATGCATTAAACTCCATCAACCATTCCTCAGCCTACTTGCCCAATTCATCAAGATCCTGCTGTAATTTGTAATGACTATCCATCATCTTCACCAAGTCATGCCATTATATAAACGGACAACTGATACTGACAGAAATAAAGTTACCTAAAATTGTAGAATACAATATTAAGCCCAGAAGGTTGCAATGTATCCAGATGGACCACGAGGTGTTGTCCCTCTATCATGATCTCTATCAGGCTCTAAAGTTTGCAAAAGTTTTATTTATTCTAAATGTATTTGTCCAAGTATCCTGCAACAATATTTATTAAAGCAATGCAAGAAATAAAACATGACGAATGACTTGGATTACATGGAGTATATTTTTAACAGGAAAAGGGCATTAAAGTATTGGATTTATACATAGATACAGAGACAATAGGTGCAGGAATAGGCCATTCGGCCCTTCGAGTCAACACTGCCATTCAATGTGATCATGGCTGATTCACCATCAGTACCCCGTTCCTGCCTTCTCCCTATACCCCTTGATTCCGCTAGCTCTAAGAGCTCTATCTAACTCTCTTTTGAATGCACTGTATGCGATTGAAATGCAAAAGTTAGCTATGTGGAAATTTGAAAGCAGCTTAGTAAGGGATTTGAAATAAACTTTTTCAAGCAGCAGATGTTGAAAGGTGATTTACATGCCAAGAGGAATGCAGGTACAGAACAAAGCAAAGTTATCTGAGTTCACCTTTTCACTACTCGTTATGATAGTTGTTGAGTGTGATTAGGTAGTTCTCTGAAGGAAGCCAATTGGGAAAAGTAGAATGCTGCAGGAAAACCCAAGAGAAAATTAAGTTTGGACAAAAGAGGGAATTCCGATTTATAATTATTTATACCAGAAAGTTATGGTTCATCAACAATTATATTCATAGTATATTCATGGCTGATCAATGAAGGATCACTGACCTAAACAATGTTTCTTTCTCTAGTGTTGCATATCCTACTGAGTGCACCTGGCATTTTCCATCTTTGACTTTAATTAAGAGCTTTGACACTAAGGGAATCGAGGGATTTTAGTATAATTGCTGGAAAGTGAAATAGACAATCAATCATGATATTAATAATGCACTGAAACGTCTCCATAGACGACTAGGCATTCATCTGTCACTTTCCCTTTTGTATTTCTCCACCCAATATAAAGGAACAGATGTCTTTGATTATTTTTATACCTTTCAACGGGCTTTTATAATATAACCAAGTGTATTTTTCCGCCAATAGCTATTTTATAATCAACAAAGTGTACAGTATGGAAACACGTCCTTCAGTCCATCAAATTGAGGGAGTGCAGCGTAGGTTTACAAGGTTAATTTCCGGGATGGCGGGACTGTCATATGCTGAGAGAACAAAGCGGCTGGGTTTGTATACTCTGGAGTTTAGAAGGATGAGAGGGGATCTTATTGAAACATATAAGATTATTAAGGGTTTGGACACGCCAGAGGCAGGAAACATGTTCCCGATGTTGGGGGGATCCGGAATCAGGGGCCCCAGTTTAAGAATAACGTGTAAGCCATTTAGAACGGAGACGAGGAAACACTTTTTCTCACAGAGAGTTGTGAGGCTGTGGAATTCTCTACCTCAGAGGGCGGTGGAGGCTGGTTCGCTGGATACTTTCAAGAGAGAGCTAGATAGGGCTCTTAAAGATAGCGGAATCAGGGGATATGGGGATACGGCAGGAACGGGGTACTGATTGGGGATGATCTGCAATGATCACATTGAATGGGGGTGCTGGCTCAAAGGGCTGAATGGCCTACTCCTGCACCTATTGTCTATTATCAAATCTATGCTTACCTATTCTAATCCCACTTGTCTACACTCATAGCACTCTGTAAATTGGTCATTCAAGCACCTGCCAAATACCTCTTAAATGTTGTGCTTCCATGATCTTCTTTAGCATCTCATTCCAGAAACGAACTACTCTTTGTTTGAAAAGACTGTCCCTCAGATCGTCTTTAAACCTCCTCTCTTTCACCTTAAATCTGTGCTCTCTAGTTTTAGACATCCCTTCTATGGGAAACAGACACTGGCTTTCTCAAACAATTATGGAAATGCAGAGATTGGAGAGGAATGCATCACGTGCAGATAGGGGTGAATAGTTTAACCTGGCATCATGTTCAGCAGAGTACTTGCGGGCCGATGGGCCGGTTCCTTTGCTGTATTGTTCCATGTTCTTTAAATAATTTTCGCAGCATTTAGCAAATACTTGAATATATTTTCTTGGTTCTGTAGCAGATGACCTCCCACACTCAACAACATTACCACACTTTTGCGTACTCTTGCACAATCATCCAAGTTTTTCATTAGTATTTGGTACAAGTGCATCGTTCCCTGAAAGTAGCATCAAATTGGGTGGTGAAGAAGGCTTTTCGCATACATCAGTCAAGATAGAAGCTGGAACATTATGCTACAGTAT
Source organism: Raja brachyura (assembly GCA_963514005.1). The sequence goes on from OY740802.1 coordinate 22,569,087, forward strand.
GCACGATGTTGGTGAGACTCAGTTGGAGTATTGTTTAGTTTTGGTCACCCTGTTGTAGTATGTGCAGATAAGATTAACAAAGATGTTGGCAGGACTTGAGAGACTGGGAAGAGGGAACTGTGGGAAGAGGTTGGGCAGGCTATAGCTTTATTCCTTGAAGAGTAGGAGGTTGAAGGACAATTCTTTGGATGTGTATGTAATCAAGAGAGGAATAGATATGGTGAATGAACAGAGTATTTTTGCTGGAGAAATCAAGAACTAAAGGGCAGTGGTTTGAAATGAGGGAGAAAGATTTAACAGAAGGGGCAACGTTTTCACAGTGGATTTTGGGGTATATGGAAGAAGCTGCCAGATGGGGCAGCTAAAATAACAAAGTAGACATTTGGAGTGGTACCTGGATAGGAAATATTAAGAGAAATATGGACCAAACATGGCAAATGGGACTAACTTAGATTGACATCTTGTTCAGCGTGGATAAGTTGGACCAAAGGGTTTGTTTTCCATGCTGTATTGCTCTATGAAAAGTTTAGTAATGGCATTATTTTTCCACAAATAGTAGCTGGAGTTTAACCTGAGAAAGTGCGGATTGTTGCAGTTTGGCAGGTTGAATGTAAGGGGAAAGTATGTAGTTAAGGACAGGACCCTTAATAGTATTGATGTGGAGAGGGATTTTGGAGTCCAAGTAAATAGGGTGGTAAAAAAGGTATGCTTGCCATCGTGGCTAGAGCATTGAATATAAGTGTCAGGAAGTCATGATGCAGCTCTAAAGGATTTTGGTTAGGCATTAGACAATAGACAATAGGTGCAGGAGTAGGCCATTCAGCCCTTCGAGCCAGCACCGCCATTCAATGTGATCATGGCTGATCAGTACCCCGTTCCTGCCTTCTCTCCATATCCCCTGACTCTGCTATTTCGAGTATTGCAAGCAGTTCTGATCCCCCCCATTACAAGAAAGATGTGAAGGCTTTGGAGAGAGTGCAGGAGGTTTACCGGAATCTTGCATGAATTAGAGGGTTTAAGCCATAGGGAGAGGTTGGATAGACTTGGATTGTTTTATCTGGAATGTCAGAAGGTGAGGGGAGACTTGATAAATGTATATACAATTATGGGAGGCATAGATATTGTAGACAGTCAGAACCTTTCTCCAGGGTGGAAATGTCCAACACTAGAGGACATGGCTGTAAGGTGAGGGAGAAATTTTATTGGATATGTGGGGGCAGATCAATAGATCTTGTGGTGCTAGATTAATAGATTTTCTGGGGTAGATTTTGGATGTTACTCATATTAATTGAACATACTTTTATTTCTTGTTTGTTTTCTCGGAACAGAACATGGGTTAAAGGGAACTCGTGGAATCGAATTGGTGAGTTTCAGCTTACTTACTTCAGTTTATCAAGCAAGCTTAAATATAGGCATTTCAGACCCAGGTCCCAATTCCCAACCCCAGCTCGAGTTACATACTCCACTCACTCTTCAGATCTAAACTCCTGCGCACAACCAGCCTACTCTTTGAACCTCCCAACTTCTGCCACACAAACAACCTGCTTTCCGGACTCTGATAGTGAGTACATGGGACAAACTGCCTGATGATGTAGCTGAAGCAGGTATTATAACAGCATTTAGACATTTGGACAGGTACCGGGAAAGGAATAGTTAAGAGGGATATGAGCCAAATGGGTCTAGCGTAGATAGGGCATCTTGGTTGGCACGGACAAATTAAGCTGAAGGGCTTGTTTCTGTGCCGTATGACTCAAAAGGGCACTCACTCCGGTCACCTAACATTAATTCCCAGTAATACATAGCTGATCCTGTGAATGTGCAGATCATCTGTTAATAGGTCCGTGACGTTAATGACACAGATACCAAAGCATTTAGTTTGCCAAACAACCAAAAACTGAATTATTGAAGTTTTACTGAAAGGGACAGGACTTATTTTCCATGTTTCCATCCTATCAGTGTGGATGTCATTGAGGAAAAACGTGATGTCAGAAATCATATCAGTTTTCATTTAGTTCCTCCCAGGCCTATGGAGACTGGATAAAGCCCGAACAAGATTTTCAATGAACTGCAAAATCAAGAAATCTCGATTTATTGAGTGATAAATCACAACTGCCAGAGATCTATTTGTGTTGGGAAAGCACCATATTTAAACTAAATCATTCACATAATCCAGAATTTCTAAATGAGCCTGGACCTGATAACACATTTGCATAAAATGCCATCCTGTTGCGGCTCCAACAATGGTTTGGCTCTAAGAATTTTGGGTGCAAACAATTAGATAAAGATGGTGATGGAAAATGAACTCATGCTAATAATAATGATGATCCTGTATTGGTTCATTCACACATTACCTTTCCTTGTTGACTCCTACATGTCAAGTCTGTTTTGTGTCTTTTGGAATTATTGCTGTTCTTTGGATTATTCTGCTCTTCACATTCAATGTTGTGGTTGATCTCATCCAATTTAAAGTTATCCATTTCGGAAGCCATATTTTCTGTGAATTTTGCCTGACAAACAGAATGCAAACAAAGCCTTCAGTTTCAGAGACTTCTTTCTTTGAACTTGATGGAGTAAATTTTCTACACACAGTATGTTGTACTTTTATGTGGTTGTTCTTTATGTACGTTCCACTTCTTTCATATTTATTTGCGGAAGTCTCTTTCTCCAACTTGTCTTCCAGTTGCATGTCCACTGCTTCATCTTTTGGGTTTTGAAATTTATTCCGATGATCATCTCTTAGTGATTTTCCATCAAATATTGAGCAAAATGTTTGATGCTTAATAATACGATCATCTGTTTTGTAAGAAGGAGAAAATCAGTTCAAATAAACCAGCTACATCAAAACAAAAAATCCAAACTATCCAAATTAATTTTTTAAACGGCTAATGTTTCAGGTCAAAGACCTTTCATCAGAACTGAGCAGAGAGGAAACAAGTCAGTCTTGGTCCTTTATTGTCACGTGTACCTTGAGGTACAGTGACATTTGATTTACCAGTCATACAAAAAAAGCAACAAGATACATAACTATATAAAGATTAAACATAGACTTAAACAGCCACCACAGCAGCATGTGAGAATCCCCAGGGCACACAGCATAAGTAGAGACCCACAGCCATCAATTCAATGTCCGTGCCACGCCCATGCTTCTTCACCGTAATGTGACCAGAGTTGTACTGACTGCTGTCACTCTCTGCAGTTCATGTCCACCCGTACAGTCAGAAAGCCATCCACTCTCGCATGTGACTCCGGGATGTCCTCATGGAGCGATGTCCCCGCAAACACTGAGATCACTGCACTAACGGCACTCCCTCCAAATCCTCACCAATGCAGGCCCGAGTCCATCTTGTTTTCGGCTGCCTCACATTCCCCACTGGGATGTAAAGCAAATAACGTATACCTTCTTTCCTCCTTTTCTCCCGTGATCGGGGCCATCAAAACATCCGCAGTCGGGATGGTCAAAGCTCCCGCAGTCGGCAATTGAAGCCCCCGCATCGGGGCGATCAAGGCTCCCGCGATCGGGGCAGTCGGAGCACCTGCAGTTGGAGCTCCCAAAGTCAATCCCTAACAAAGGGACCGCCAGCTCCACGATGTAAGGCTGCAGCGCGGATGGAGATACGATACGAAAAGAGAGAGAGGGGATGGAGAGAGAGAGGGGGGGAGAGGGAGAGAGAGAGGGGAGAGAGGGAGATAGAGAGGGGGGAGGGAGAGAGAGAGAGGGGGGGGAAGGAGGGAGAGAGAGAGAGAGGGGGAGAGAGAGGGGGGGAGGGAGAGGGGGGGAGGGAGAGAGGGGGGGAGGGAGAGAGGGGGGAGGGAGAGAGGGGGGGAGGGAGAGAGGGGGGGAGGGAGAGAGGGGGGGAGGGAGAGAGGGGGGAGGGAGAGAGGGGGGGAAGGAGAGAGGGGGGGAGGGAGAGAGAGGAGGGGGAGGGAGAGAGAGGAGGGGGAGGGAGAGAGAGGAGGGGGAGGGAGAGGGAGGAGGGGAGGGAGAGGCGGGAGGGGGAGGGAGAGGAGGGAGGGAGAGGAGGGAGGGAGAGGAGGGAGGGAGAGGAGGGGAGAGGGGGGAGAGAGAGGGAGAGAGAAGAGAGGAGAGAGAGGAGGGAGAGGAGAGAGAGGAGGGAGAGGAGAGAGAGGAGAGAGAGGAGAGAGAGGAGAGAGAGGAGAGAGAGGAGAGAGAGGAGAGAGAGGAGAGAGAGGAGAGAGAGGAGAGAGAGGAGAGAGAGGAGAGAGAGGAGAGAGAGGGGGAGAGGAGAGAGAGAGGGGGGATAGAGAGAGAGAGAGAGGGGGATAGAGAGAGAGAGGAGAATAGAGAGAGAGAGGGGGATAGAGAGAGAGGAGAGGGTAGCAAGGTTTTTTTCAAAGCTCGCTTGCCCGCTCACAAGGTTGTATCAAAGGACTTGTGAGCGGCGTGACTGGCATCGCATTCGGTTTGCAGCACTGAGCGAGCACCAGCTGTGAACGTGCGGGCGGCTCTGAGCGAGCCCTGGCTGTGAGCGAGTGCGTTGACCTCCGGATATGCAAAACACTTATTCTTTCGGCGTGTTTTGAATGGGGGGGGGGAAAGTAACGTGACTCGTGGAAAACTGCGCATGTGCGTTGCAGGCAGCTGCATTAATCCACAGCGGCGGGGAGGAGGCAGGTGGGCCTCGATTGGTGGGCATGTGGGCATCGTGACGTCAGCAGCTGGCAAGCGGCAATTTAATTTTTTTAAAGTGAGTTTTGTGAACAATTCTATTCAAAATCTGGGGAAATAATTGACCAAGGAGTGGATTTCTGAACTCATAAGGTAAATCCCTACCGAAATATGTAAAAATCTCTGCGTTTTTGCACCTGGTTTTCGAGGAAATAAATTTCAAAGGCAAAATGGCACACACCCACACACAGCGTTTTAAAAGTATACTAGACCAAGTGCAGTCCCCGAACGTACTTCAGTACCCTAGTACAGGGGAGGGGGGGGGAGGGGAGGAAGTGAAATCAGGAGCCGAATCGGCAGGGAAAATCGGAAAACAAAAAATGGCGGCGTTTTTGGAGGAGAGTGAGCTGCAGCAGCTGCAGTTATGGTGCCTGGCCAACAGGAGGCCACAAAATGAGTGAGTGCTGCAGCAGCTGCCGTTATGCTGTCTGGTCAGCAGGAGGCCACAAAATGAGTGAGTGTGTGGTGGGGGGGGGTGAAGGATTTTATGTTAAAAAATGTACATAAAAATGTCTAAATGTAATGAGGAGTGCATTTGTGAATGTAAAAGTGTAATGTGTGGCAAAATGGAAAATATCTCGGGGTTTGAAAGTGTGGTTTTGGCAAACTGTGGTATCGAAGGGCATATCTGGCCGGTCGGTCGGCAGACACACGCACGCACGCACGCACGCACGCACGCACACGCACACACACACACACACACACACACACACACACACACACACACACACACACACACACAGAGTTTTAATAGTATATAGATAGATAGATACGTATTAATCTCTACCTTCCCATTAGTCCTTCCATTTGCTAACCTTCTACTCTGGTTCCCACTCCCCTGCCACTCTAGTTTCTTACCATGTGATAAAATCTGTCCAAACATATGAGAAGAAAACATGTGGACCAGCTGCGGATAAGTGGGACTAGCTCATGCATGGTCTGCACAGACTAAAGGCCGGTTTCTGTGCTGTATAGCTCAATGACTCAGTGAGAAATACAAGATGAGAATGTGAGATACACACAATGTAATTTAGCAGCCAAATTGGATTACCTTGTTTAAATGCATATTTTGTACATGCAGTTTGTCTTTCCACAGTACTGCAGCTTGATGCAGGACTATCAGAAACCCAGCATCTCTTCTTGGGGAAACACTTCTTGTGAATATTGTCTAAAAGACCAGGTAATCTAGAAATATTAAAAACATAGATTTCCCTTGTTAAACAGGGCATTGTCTTATTTAGAGATCAATGTATCAACATGACCTAAGCAAACCTTCATTTTGCCAGCCTTCTACGCTGGATTGCACCCCAACACTCAGGTTTAAACCCTGAATAGCAACAGCAAACCTCCTGCAAGGATATTGGTCCATCTCTGGTGCAGATGCAACACATCCCTTTTATACAAATCACCTCTACCCCAGAAGATATCCCAATGGTCCAAAAATCTTAAACACTGCTACCTGTACCAACTGTAAGCCACCCATCCATCTGTCTATTCCTACCCCCAAGCTCATGGCACCGGGAGAAATCTGATGATAGTACTATCCTCAAGGTCCTGTTTTTTAAACATTTGCCTAATTCCCTATTCACCCTGAAGAACCTCATCCCTTTTCCTACCTATGTCATTTATGCCAACATTTGACAATTACTTCTGGCTGCTCACTCTCCTGCTTGAGAATGTCCTTCAGCCGCTTCAAAGCATCCTGGGAAGCACCAGGGAGGCTACGCACCAGCCTGGAGACCTATTTGTGGCTACAGAATTTCTGGTTTGTCCCACCAACTAACTGGTGCCCTGTCACAATTGCCCTGTCTATCTTCAGCCTTCCCTGCTGTGCTTCAGAGCTTGACCTGGTGCCACAGACCCGGCTGCTGCTCATACTCTCCTCTGAACAGTCATTCCACCCAATATTATCCAATACTTACTTGTTTTGGAGCACAACGGCAACAAGGAACTCTGCACTCTCTACCTACACTTTCTGATCCCTTAGGTGTAGACACATCACTATAACTATCTATTATGCTCTCATACTCCCGGATGAACCTTAGGTTGTCCAGGCGCAGCTCCAGTTCCCTCATGTGGTCAGTCAGGAGCTGCATCTGGACGCACTTCCCACAGGTGTACTCCTCAGGGACAGTGGAATTCTCCCTGACTTCCCACATCCTGCAGGAAGAGCATACAACGACTTACTGCCATTTTCACTGCAGAGGTTTTCTAGGAGAGGAACTTGTGAAAAAAGACCACACCTTATTTTACCCTCAGCCTTCTTGTGAAGCCTCCCAAGCCCGAGCCTAAGCCTCAACAGCTGCCCATATACTTTGCAATTCACCACAACACAGGCTGCTTCCAATTGGCTGCTCAGCTCTACCTTCCTATTTTCTTATTTAATGAGCCAATCGAATGGTTCTTTTTTAACTGTCCCGCAGCAGCTCTGCTCTTCTTCAGGGCTGGAAACGGACTTAAAACTGACGTTGTACTTAATAACCTCTCAATCTATACAAAATACTACTTTTTCCTGATTATTTTGCCTTGTCCAATAACCACTCCACCTTGTAATTCCATACCATCCTTTTAACTATTCACAATAGTGTGGTGAAATCAGCAACCTTTCAGTGCTTAGCATTAACTTGCTTCATTAATCTGCATTAATCGGTCTTCCATCTACATGTAGGTATGCTACAATACTTACCTTCAGCAGCGCTGAAGTTCTGCCACTGGCCGTGTGCGCGACTTTGGCATCTTTAAGGGGGGAGGGGGGGATTAAAATTTTGTTTTCTCCTGTTTCAGGCTGTTAAGCTGCTGAAGAACAATAGATCCGACTTGCATTCTCGGAAATTTAAAAAAAAAAAAATTGCGGGACAATTTAATCCCTGGAGTAAAATAAAAAAGCTACTTCTAACGGCGTCAACGGGACAGATCTCACGTAGAGGACCAAACATAAGGTAAGTCGTTTACTTTACATATAAAGTTGCTTCTTAAGATTACTTTAATCCAAATTTCATTGGCGAAAATCTGATTATAGCCCCATACGAACTGGTAGTGTTTTTCCTGCCGATATGGGGTTCAAATTCACCATAACCGCAACGTTCCATACGATCGTGTTCCACAAAATCTCACACGCAAGATGATTTAAATGCCCATTAATTTACGGGAATTAAAGGAATTAGGGAATTGAGGAATGCTGTGGAACAGCGGGATCTAGGAATAACTGTGCATAGTTCCCTGAAGGTGGAATCGCATGTAGATAGGGTGGTAAAGAAAGCTTTTGGTGTGCTGGCCTTTATAAATCAGAGCATTGAATGTAGGAGTAGGGAAGTAATGTTAAAATTGTACAAGGCATTGGTAAGACCAATTCTGGAGTATGGTGTACAATTTTGGTCGCCTAATTATAGGATGTCAACAAAATAGAGAGAGTACAGAGGAGATTTACTAGAATGTTGCCTGGGTTCCAGCAACTAAGTTACAGAGAAAGGTTGAACAAGTTAGGTCTTTATTCTTTGGAGCGCAGAAGGTTAGGGGGGGACTTGATTGAGGTCTTTAAAATGATGAAAGGGATAGACAGAGTTGACGTGGATAAGCTTTTCCCATTGAGGGTAGGAAAGATACAAACAAGAGAGCATGACATGAGAATTAAGGGACAGAGAGTGGTGGCTGTGTGGAATGATCTTCCTGCAGAAGTGGTGGAGGCAGGATCGATTTTAACATTTAATAGTAAAGTGGATAAGTATATGGACGGGAAGGGAATGGAGGGGTATGGTCTGAGTGCAGGTAGATGGGACTAGGGGAAAATAAATGGTCGGCACGGACTGGAAGGGCCGAGGAGGCCTGTTTCCGTGCTGTAATTGTTATATGGTTAAACACTAAATTCCTTCCATTTGGTTATAAATTCATGACAATTAGATTTAAAAATCATGTTATATTGTGAATTCTTGTGTGAATGTTATTTGGACACTTAGGCTATTTAAAAATGTTAACCTATTCTTAAGAAATGGATAGATGTTTAGATCGAGTAATTGAATTTTGTAATTAGCTACAATTAGATAACTAACTAATGATATGCTTTAAATTCAGGTCATCCAAGTAAGATTGTTTCATATTTGTTTCCGAATGCTTCAATCTACAATAACTGCAAATTTCATTCAGTTCTCCTAATTTTTAAGAAAGTTATGGGCTTTGGACTGTCCTCGATCACAGCTTTTGAGTTAAGTCAATGGAAAAGCAATAGGGAATAAGATGCTAATTTCAGAGTATGAAAACGGCCATAACGTTTTTAATACTGAAGATATGAAAGTGAATTAGGTGTCAAATTAAACTTCCTTTTATGCTTTATTTGATGGGATAAATTGCAGACTTAATTTTTTAAATCTCAAAATTTGTAACATTGCTAACATTGGTGCCGTCTGGGCAATGCTCTTCCAAAACAAAACTGATTCCACATAAACACTAACAACTTCTCCATAAACCATCTACTGGCTGAAGTTTGTCAAAGTAATAGCTGGGAATCAAGTACTGAATACTGCCACTGGATGTTTAGGAAAATGTTTTAAATTACACACAGGCGTGCCATTGATTTTCATCCCACCACAAACCTAATTCCATGACAAATTCCTTGCCTTGACTGAACTGATTATAACGCAGATAGACAGAAAGTGCAACTCATGTTTCTTATCTGATTCTGAGCGGAGCAACTAATTCACCACATCACCGGCACTTCCTATTTCCATGCTGCTCCAGTCCATGCGCTCCTGAAAATTTTGTTCAAACCTTTCTAATTTCCAAGTTGTTTCTTGCCAACCTCAAATCTACCATTAAGTAATTTCAGTGCTCCAACTTATACTAAGTCCTGTTAACCCATCAGCCATTTAATCACCGCCATTTAATTTGCTAATTTAATATTATCATTCCAGTGTTCAAATACTTCGAAGCCACACCCCTCCCCATCTATTTAACTTCAGCAACCCCAAAAACCCTCTATACTCCAAGTCTTTTTTTCCACCCCGATTTCTATTGTACCACAATAGGGAATCTGCCCTACACTCCCAAGACACTAAGTTCAGGAATTTTCACAATAAACACATTTATTTCTTTTTGTTTAATCTTTCAACATAAGGCAACCTACTAGAAAACTTCTCTGAAGTACTTCCAATGTATTACAATGCTTCTTTATAAAAAAAAGACAAATACATTACTAGCCCCACATTGTGTTAAGTTAGAGATTTTGTAAACGTTAAAAAAATGCAACCATTATTTCCACCCATCCATGAGAAAACTTAAATCCAATTCTAGAGACTTGTGAACCTTGAAGCCACGCATCGTGATCACCACACAATGCAATTCTGAAGATGTGGCCAGATGAATTTTGGCCCCACAGCTCTCAGATGCAAGAAATCAAAGGAGTATTAATTTTTCAACCATCTTCATATTGAAATAAATTATCTTTCTTCCCATAATTATCAATGTTATCACCAGGATTAAAGTTCAAAATCAAAATCAAATCAAATACGTTTATTTGTCATTGCACATCAACTGTACAACAAAATTTCACGTGCATCCCCTTCAATGGTAAACAATAAAAGACACAGGATAAAAAGATTAAAAAAGATCAAACACAATAACACAACCATTTACTCCCACATTTACATTTACTACAAGATCAATGCATAAAATAAGTAATAGATAATTTTAAAAAATGCACATTATATTGCACATTCTAGCAGACAAATATTTATATGCACCCCAAATTTTGTAGTGTTGCCCGTAGTGTTATCTGTTTGAGTTAAGTTCTCTAATGGCACGTGGGTCGAAACTGTTAGTTAGTTTGCAAGTGCGGGCCTTCAAAGACCCGTATCGCCTCCCAGAGGGCAGCAGAATGAAAAGGTGGTTGGCAGGATGGGATGAGTCCCGTGTGATGTTTGTCACCTGGCGTAAACATCGGGCCTTGTAAATGTCTTCCAGGGAGGGTAGTTGAGCGTTTGTGATGCTCTGTGCTGTTTTAATAACCCTCTGTAGTGCCTTCCTTCCAGCCACAGTGCTGCTAGCAAACCACACCAGGATGTCATAGGAGAGGATGCTTTCCACGGCGCACCGGTAGAAGGACAGCAGCAGCTGCTGTGAGACGTTTGCTCTCCGCAGAGTCCTCAGGAAATATAGCCGCTGCTGTGACTTCTTTACGAGAGTGATGGCGTTCACTGTCCATGTAAGGTCCTGGGAGATGTATGTGCCCAGAAACGTAAAGTCAGTGACTCTCTTCACCATGTCTCCTTTGATGTAAAGAGGAGCAGGTTCTTCTCTCCTCCTCCTGAAGTCAATAACCAGTTCTTTTGTTTTGGTTGAGTTGAGTGCCAGGTTATTGTTACTGCACCAGACAGTCAGTTTTTGGACTTCATCTCTGTAGGCAGACTCGTTATTGTTATTTATCAGCCCCACCACAGTCGTGCCATCTGCAAACTTAATGATCCGGTTTGTGCTGTGTGTCGGTGTGCAGTCATGAGCGTATATTGTGTAGAGAATAGGACTCAGCACACAGCCTTGTGGCGCCCCTGTGCTGAGCGTCAGGACTGGGGAGTGATTGGACCCCATCCTGACAGTCTGTGGGTGGTCTGTTAAGAAGTCCTTGATCCATCTGCATGTGTTGGCATTTACACCCAGGTCAAACAGTTTGTCCACCATTCTGCTGGGGATGATGGTATTGAATGCAGAACTAAAATCTACAAACAACATCCTCACATATGAGCCGGGGCGCTCCAGGTGAGTCAGTGCAGAATGTAGAGCCATGCTGATGGCGTCTTCTGTTGACCTGTTGGCTCTGCATGCAAACTGATGTTGATCCAGGGTGGGTGGGAGTGAGGATTTAATGTGGGCCAGGACCAGTCTCTCAAAGCACTTCATCACAGTTGAAGTGAGAGCAACAGGTCTGTAGTTGTTCAAGCTGGTGATAGATGTTTTTTTGGGAACAGGCACAATGGTGGCAGTCTTGAAGCATTTAGGGACAGTGCATGTTGACAGAGAGAGGTTAAAGATGTCGCTGAATACCTCCTCCAGCTTGTCTGCACAATCCCGCAGTACTCTCCCTGGGATGCCATCTGGGCCAGCAGCTTTCCTGGGGTTTTGAGCCTTTTGACTGAATACAATTTCTCAATGGAACTCCACAAATCCAGATGAGACTAGGGGCTGCTTCATTTGTCATCCCCACCACAATTGCAATTAAACGACTAAAGAGCTCATTTTTACACGATGATAGAATTATTTTAGACAATAGGTGATGGAGTAGGCCATTCGGCCCTTCGAGCCAGCAACGCCATTCAATGTGATCATGGCTGATCATCCCCAATCAGTACCCCCCCCGTTCCTGCCTTCTCCCCATATCCCCTGACTCCGCTATCATTAAGAGCCCTATCTAGCTCTCTCTTGAAAGTAGCCAGAGAATTGGCCTCCACCACCCTCTAAGGCAGAGAATTCCAGACACACAACTCTGTGTGAAAAAGTGTTTCCTCATCTCCATTCTAAATGGTTTACCCCTTATTCTTAAACAGTGGTCCCTAGTTCTGGACTCCCCCAACATCAGGAACTTGTTTCCTGCCTCTAGCATGTCCAAACCCTTAATAATCTTATATGTTTCAATAAGATCCCCTCCCATCCTTCTAAACTCCAGAGTATACAAGCCCAGCCGCTCCATTCTCTCAGCATATGACAGTCCCGCCATCCCTGGAATTAATCTTGCAACCCTACACTGCACCCCCTCAATATCAATATCATCCTTCCCCAAATTGGGGGACCAAAACTGCACACAATACTCCAGATGTGGTCTTACAAGGGCCCTGTACAACTGCAGAAGGACCACTTTGCTTCTATACTCAACTCTTCTTGTTATGAAGGCGAACATTTTGCATCTGTAAAAATACTTTTCACATTCTCAGAACATCCTACAGCTTCATGGCCAATAGATCATATTAAAATATATTGGCAAAATTAGAATCCAATTGGTTTCTCAAATACCAAATGAAATAAATGACTCGCTGATAATGTCCCTTAGCAAAGTTTGTTAAGGGTGGAGGACATTGATCTATGAATAACTCCTTGGTCTTTTGCATTATCAGCAGTCTAACAAAATTGAACCTGAAAGTTGGTGTCGCCAATACTAAATTGAAGTGTATGCCATGTTCAGAGTTTGGAATGGGGCTTGAACCTATGACTTTCGAGATCAGAGGCAAGAGTAGGAAGCTGAGATTATATTTAGTGAAGCAGCTTGCAAAAGGAGCATTCCTACGATGGTGATTTTTTTTACTTAATCTTCAGCAAATGTCACCATTTATTAATTACAACGACAAGGGAGTGTTTATTTAGAATTCTCTAACTAACTAGATTGTGCAGGCTTGGACTTAGACCTTAAATCAAAGTCAACTATGATTTTATTGAAAAGCAGGGCAGGCAAGCGGGGCCAAATCGCCATTGGCTACTTCACTTCTCATTTTCATTACGTACAAGAGCACCATGTGGAGAATATACTGTGAATCTCGGTATTGCTATACATTTCACAACATACGCATTAAAGACGACTAAAGAACTCAGCTTAAAGAAAATAACTTACAATGGTTTTTGTTTCATCACAGGCTGAGAGTCTGGAACAATATCGTCCAATCTTCCTAAAGGAAAAAAACTACAATTAAGTACAAGTCATCAGGATCATGTCTAGTGGCTTAAATAAAGAAACCATCTTTACCTTGCAGTGTTGTTTGTGAAATTTCATTTTTTTCATCTTCCTGCTGCAGCATTTCAACAACTTTGCTGGCAGTTATCTTCTGCAACAGATAAAATGCTAATAGAACATAATTGTCTTAAGAAAAAAATATATTATTCACTTTAGGAAACAAAGAACACTTATGTTGATGCTATGTGCATCAGTGTGATATTTTAATAGAATATACTGCCAAATCATGCATTTACAAAAACATTCAGGCCAGGTAGTCTGGACTGGAAGGTTCGATCCCATGGGATCCATGGAGAGATAGCTGAATGGATAGAAAATTGACTTCATGTAAGGAAGCAGAGTGTGATGGTGGAAGATTGCTTTGCAGACTGGAGGCCTGTAACTAGTGGTGTGCCTCAGGGTTCGCTGTTGGGCCCATGTTTATCATCCATATCACTGATTTGATAAGAACGTACATGGCATGATTACCACGTTTGACACTAAAGTGGTATTGTAGATAGTGAAGATGATTGTCAACAATTGCAGCAGGACCTTGATCAGTTTGACAGTGGAATGGTTGATAGAATTTAATACAGAGGTGTTGCATTTTGGGAGATCTAATATGGGCAAAACCGACACGGTGAATGGTAGGGCTCTGTTGCAGAGCCAGCACCACCATTCATTGGGATCATGCCTGATCATCCACAATCAGTAACCCGTGCCTGCCTTCTCCCCATACCCCTTAATTCCACTAGCCCCAAGAGCTCTAACTCTCTTTTAAATGCATCCAGTGAATTGGCCTCCACTGCCATCTGTGGCAGAGAATTCTACAAATTCACAACTCTCTGGGTGAAAATTTTTTATCCTCATCTCAGTTTTAAATGGCCTTCCCATAATTCTTAGACTGTGGCCCCTGGTTCTGGCCTCTGCCAACATTGGGAACATTTTTCCTGCATCTACTGTAGCTTGCCCAGTCCTTTTATAATTTTATGTTTCCAATAAGATATCTTTTCATCCTTCTAAATTCCAGTGAATACAAGCCCAGTCTTTCCAATCTTTCCTCATGTGACAGTCCTGCCATCCCGTGGATTAACCACGTGAAACTACGCTTCACTGCCTCAATAGCAACAATGTCCTTCCTCTAATTAGTAGATCAAAATTGCACACAATACTCCAGATGTGGTCTCAACAGGGCCCTGTACGACTGCAGAAGGACTTCTTTACTCCTATACTCAAATCCTCGTGTTATGAAGGCCAACATGCCATTAGCTTTCTTCACTGCCTGGTGTACCTGCATGTTTACTTTCAGTGACTGGTGTACAAGAACACCCAGGTCTCGTTGCACTTCCCTTTTTCCTAATCTGACACCATTGAGATTGTACATTATACTGCATCTGCCATGCATCTGCCCACTCACTCAACCTGCCCTAGTCATCCTGCAACCTCCTAGCATCCTCTTCGCAGTTCACACTTCCACCCAGCTTTGTGTCATCTGTACATTTGCTCGTGTTACTTTTAATCCCATCATCTAACTCATAAATATATATTGTAAACCTTTCGGCACTCCAATAGCCACAGCCTGACAGGGACCCAATTATTCCTACTCTTTGTTTCCTGTTTGCCAACCAATTCTCTACCCATGTCAATACCTTACCCCCAATACCATGTGCTCTAATTTTGTCCACTAATCTCCTGTGTGGACCTGATCAAAAGGCTTTCTGAAAGTCCAGATACACTATATCCACTAGCTTTCCTTCATCCATTTTACTCGTCACATCCTCAAAAAATTCCTGAAGATTGTCAAACAGGATTTCCCTTCATAAATCCATGCTGACTTGGACCAATCATTTTATTGCTATCTAAATGCGCCGTTATTACTTCTTTAATAATTGACTCCAGCATCTTCCCCACCACCGATGTCAGGCTAACTGGTTTCTCGCTCTTTTCTTGAAAAGTGGGATAACATTAGCTACCCTCCAATCCACAGGAACTGATTCTGAATCTACAGAACATTGGAAAATGATCACCAATACGTCGACGATTTCTAGAGCCACCTACTTGAGTACCCTTGGATGAAGACCATCAGGCCCTGGGGATTTATCAGCCTTCAGTCCCATCAGTCTACCCAATATTATTTCTCGCCTAAAGCAAATTTCTTTCCGTTCCTCTGTCTCCCCAGATCCTCTGTCCTCTGGTACAGATTGGTTCTGTCTTTACTAAGGAAGACGCAAACAAAGTACCTGTTCAACTCTTCTGCCATTTCCTTGTTCCCCATAATAATTTCACCTGTTTCTGCCTTCAAGGGACCCACATTTGACTTTATTAATCTTTTTCTCTTAACATACCTAAAGAAACTTTTACTAACCTTCTTTATATTCTTGGCCAGCTTACCCTCGTACTTCATTTTTTCACCCCGTATTGCCCTTTTAGCTACCTTCTGTTGTCCTTTGAAAGTTTCCCAATCCTTGGGCTTCCTGCTACTCTTTGCTGTTATACACCTTTTCTTTTAGTTTTATTCCATCCCTAACTTCCCTTGTCAGTAATGGTTGCCTCTTACTTCCCTTAAAATTTTTCTTCCTCTATGGAATGAAATGATCCTGCATTTTTTAGATTATGCCCAGAAATCCTGCTATTGCTGTTCCACCGTCATTCCTGCTGGGATTATTTTCCAGTCGACTTTGGCCAGCTTCTCTTTCTCTCTCATGTTTGTTTAACTGCAACATTGACACTTCTGATTTATACTTCTCCCTCTCAAATTGCAGATTTAAACCATATTATGGTCACTACCTCCGACCGGTTCCTTTACCTTGAGTTTCCTTATTAGACAACACTAAATCAATAGACAACACTAAAACTAGAATTACCTTCTCTCTGGTAGGCTCCAGTACAAGCTGCTCTAAGAATGGATCTCGGAGGCACTTTACAAACTCCCTTTCTTGGGGTCCAGAACCAATCTGATTTTCCCAGTCTACCTGCATATTGAAATCTCCCATAACCAGTGGCATTGCCTTTGTTAGATGTCAATTTTGACTCCTGCCACAACTTGCACCCTATATCCACGCTACTGTTTGGGGGTCTGTAGATAACTCCCATTAGCGTCTTCTTACCTTTACAATTCCTCAATTCTATCCACAACGACTCTATATCGTCAGTCCCTATGTCACCCCACGCTAGGGACTGAATTTCATCCCTCACCAACAGAGCTGCCCAGCCTCCACTGCCCACCTGCTTCTTCTATCTATAGGACGTATAACCCTGGATATTCAGTTTCCAGTCCCAATCCTCCTGCAGTCATGTCTCGGTAATCCCCACAATGTCACATCTACCAATCTCTAACTGAGCCTCAAGCTCATCGACTTCACTTCTTATACTTTGTGCGTTCTTATATAACACTGTGGTGGACCCTCGTGGTGAGCCACGCACAGTGCGAACCAGGTACGTGCCGTGAGTAATTACTCAGGGTAGGCAGCCAGCCGGCTTTCAAAAAAATCTTAAAACCGCGCATGCGCAGATTGTTCTCTTCGTAAAAAAATAAAAATAAGTAACAATTCAAATTTCCCAAGGGTTCTAAATCTCCTTCATTTTTAAATTACTGAATGGGTGGGGGACGGAGGATGAAGGCATGTGGAGAGATGGTGGGAAAAACGGAAGCACACCGGGACGTTGAATCAGTTGTCATCTTATGGAATGACAATACTAATTCAAGGGTCCAATTGGAGGGGGAGTTCCTTTCACAGCGTGTGGGGAGCCTGCGGCAGGGGTTAAATATGCGAGAAGGGAAAAGTTTTGAGAAGGAGGGGGACAGAGATCATATCAAACTCACTCACCGCTGCCGCAGCGCTCCGGGCAAGGACAGCAGAACTGGCCGCCACTTCCGGGGATAGAAGCAGCTCGGGTGCGAGCGGCCACCGGGACCCAACACCAGAACCGACTGCTCTTCAGCGCCTGCTGATCACCTCTGGCAGTGCTCTTTGTCTGAACATCTCTCACCCTCCGTGTTAAAGAAGGAACTGCAGATGCTGGAGAATCGAGGGTTACACAAAGAGCTGGAGAAACTCAGCGGGTGCAGCAGCATCTAAGGGGCGAAGGAGATAGGCGACGTTTCGGGTCGAGACCCTTCTTCAGACTGAGACTGAGTCTGAAGAAGGGTCTCGACCCGAAACGTCGCCTATCTCCTTCGCCCCTTAGATGCTGCTGCACCCGCTGAGTTTCTCCAGCTTTTTGCGTAACCCCCATCTCTCACCTGCCGGACACGGACAGCAGAACTGGCCGCCACTTCCGCGGAAGGAAGCAGCTCGGGTGACTGCGAGTGGCCGCCGGGACCCTGCCACTTCAGCCCCTTCTGCTGGTCCCCACTCACCTCTGGCAGTGCTCTCCGTCTGAACATCTCTCACCTGCCGCTCGCCGGCCGGCTTCCCGCAAATCTTTAAATTCCGACAGCGCGTTCACGGGTCCAGTTTAGGTTACTTGGCTGTGGGAATTTAAGGATTTGCGGGACGCGGTTGACATGAGCGAAGCCGGCGAACGGCAGGTGAGAGATGGGGGTTACACAAAAAGCTGGAGAAACTCAGCGGGTGCAGCAGCATCTAAGGGGCGAAGGAGATAGGCGACGTTTCGGGTCGAGACCCTTCTTCAGACCTGCTGACCTTCTTCATGCTGCAGCACCCGCTGAGTTTCTCCAGCTTTGTGTAACCCTCGATTCTCCAGCATCTGCAGTTCCTTCTTTAACACGAACGGCTTTAGGACGCGGTTAAAGACCTGCCGGAGGGGCAAGTCTGGGCAGTGAGTGGGTTGTATCCACGTGTGATGCTCCATCCACCCCCCGGGGCCGAGAATGTGGGATTGTGAAGGAACTGCAGATGCTGGTTTGCACCGAAGATAGACACACACAAGAAGGGTCTCGACCCGAAACGTCGCCTATCTCCTTCGCTCCTTAGATGCTGCTGCACCCGCTGAGTTTCGCCAGCTTTTTGTGTAACCCATAGACACACACAATGCTGGAGTAACTCCGAGGGACTGGCAGCATCTCTGGAGAGATGGGATGGGTGAGATTTCGTGTCGAGACCCTACTTCAGACTTCTCCAGAGATCCCGCTGAGTTTACTCCAGTAGTGGTGTTTATCCCGGTGGCGGGGAGCCGGGCTTGACCGACCCGCCGCCTCTACTTGCCGGTCAGTCGGGTGATCATCGCCCTCCGCCCGGAATGCAGCGGAGTTTTGCACCCAGTGAGTTGTCCAGCGCTCACGGTGGACGAGGGAGGACAGCAACAGGCCAGGTAAATGAATAGGAGCACATAAATGAGTCTAGCATTTCTTGTTTTTATGTTTTAATTTACAAGCCGCTTCACGCGAGGCAAGTTTTATTTTCAGTCCGAAGAAGGGTCTCGACCCGAAACGTCACCCATTCAACGATAGACACACACAAGCTGGAGTAACTCAGTGGGACAGGCCGCATCTCTAGAGGGAAGGGATGGGTGATGTTTAGATCCAAATGCTGGAGAATTTCAGCAGGTCGAGACCCTCCTGTCACCCATCCCTTCGCTCTATAGATGCTGCTGCACCCGCTGAGTTTCTCCAGAATTTTGTGTACGCTCGATTTTGCTGCATCTGCAGTTCCTTCTTTAACACTGCTGGAGTAATTCAGCGGGTCGAGATCCTTCTTCAGAAGACGAGCCCCCCCCCCCCCCCCCCCCCGCACCCCCAACCACCTTCCACCTCAACTTACGCCTGGGCACCAAAGCAGCTCAAGAGGCGAACCCTGAGCTCCGTCTCCCAACAATCTGAACAGCGGCTGCGGCCGGCCGGCACCCGGCATGGACTTCTCACCCCTCACACACTTTTACTCTCACCTAGTCCCATCTCACCTGCACTCAGACCGGAGCGTGGCAAGTGGGTTACTGACCCCAATCCCCTCCTTCACAACGCCAGACTGCCCAAACACTGTGAACAGAGCTCTCCCCCCACCCTGGGAACTACAGTATTTAAAAACATAAAGCACAAAGAAATGCACTTACCACATTATTGGTACATTAAGTCCGTTCTCCATTTGTTTGCTAAGATACTATTAAAATAATGGCAATCCATATTTGAACATCCCGCCAAGAAACTCGCGATGCGCATGCGCAGAAAGATGATGCACATGCGCAGTGCTGCAAAGGCAGAATTTCTGCTGCCTTCAGCTCCCATTGAATCTGACGGCTCAGGCAGCGCTGACGGCACGGGGGCTGCACAGAGCTTCCCGTGTTACAAGCGCTGCGGGTGAAAGGCACGGAGAATTATGCCTACCTAAGAGATCGATCTCTTAGACAGGCATAATTCTCCCATGCCTTTACTATTTTGAGATTGATTTATTTATTGTTATTATTGTGCTTTAAACATTTCCATCAAAAATAACCAACAGTAATATAGAAGATGCATTAAATCATTTCAGAAACTTCAAAGCATAAATAAATATTACTACTTCAATGATTATGGTTTAATCATGTCATTTTGCTTAATAAATTTTGTTTATTTATTTATTTTTTTGGGGGGGTTTTTTGTAATATTTTTTTATTAAAGATAATCAATTACGATACCTTAAACAAGTTTACAGATATCAGATAATTCATTTTATCATACATGTAAAACATTAATAATACTTATCTATTATTTTTTTAGAAATAAAGATAAAGAAAAAGTAGCTTATAAATCAATGAGGGTATAGTTAACTAATAATTTGATAATTGTAAAAAAGAAAAGAAGAGAAAAGAACTAAAAAAAATAAAAAAAATAAAAAAATAAAAAATAAAAAATTTTAACCTCTGCCTATATTATATATATAAATAAAAGATCACAATATGTATTATTAATAACTCTACTACAAATGATGGTATCAGTAAAGACATGTTACTTCCATTTTAAAAATACATTATTCTCATCAGATCCCGCGGGGGGCACGTCGAGCCATGTTGCCAAGAACAGCTACTTATCTAGATACAATATATATGGAGACCATATCTGTTCAAAAGAATTATACCTGTCCAATAGGACAAATCTAATTCTTTCCAGATGTAGCGTCTCCATCATCTCTGCTGCCCACATTTCAGTTGTGGGGGATAATGTTCCCTTCCAAAATTTCAATATAATTTTTTTCCCAATTATCAAACAGTAATCAAAGAAATTTCTTTGATTTACTGTAAGTGATAACTGTAAGTCCGGAATTCCAAATATTATTGACTTTGGGTTGGGGTCCAATTTAACTTTTATAACTTCAGAAATAACTTTAAAAATTTCTGTCCAATAATGATTCAATTTAGGACATGTGACAAAACTATGTATTAAATTTGCCTCTGTTTTCTTACATTTGTCACAGATAGCAGAAAGCTTCGGAAAGATACTATTTAATTTAACTTTTGAATAATGTAACCTATATAATACTTTAAATTGAATCAATATATGTCTGGCGTTTAATGAACATCGTTGTAAACTTTCTTCCCAGTTTTCTTTTGTTATAGCTAATCCTATGTCATTTTCCCATGCTTGACGATATGTTTCCGTTGTTGGATTCTCCTTATCCAAAATGATGTTATATATATAAGCTATTAATTTTTCTGTATTTGGGTGTAAATTAAATAAATCGTCTAATAATCCTGCTTCTTTATTTTTATAATCTTGTGTATTTGATTTAATATAATCTCTAATTTGTAGATATCTAAACAAATGTTGTTGAGATAGTCCATAAATGTCTTGTACCTCTTGGAATAAAAGAAATTTTCCTTTTCTATAAAGGTGTTCTATTCTTGTAATTCCTAGATCATCCCATTGTCTAAACCCCCCATCCAACATGGGAGGCCTAAACGATGGGTTATTCCTAATTGGTAATCTAAATGAGAGATTATCTAAATGTAAAGTCTTAACAATTTGTTTCCAAGTACGTCTATTATTATATATTATTATGTTGTCCTTATAGATTTTTTTTTGTACTTCTATTGGTGCGAAAATTATCGAACCTACGTTAAAAGGAAGGCAATCTTCCTTTTCTATATTTAACCATGTTGGTGCATGGTCCGTATTTACCCACCAGTAATTCATATTTTTAATCTGAACAGCCCAAAAATAATATAGAAAATTTGGGAGTGCTAGACCTCCGTTTATCTTAGATTTACATAGATGTTTTTTACTTATTCTATGGTTTTTATAATCCCAAATAAAACTATTAACAATATTATGAATTTTTTAAAAAAAAGTTTTTGGTAAGAAAAAAGGGATAGCCTGGAACAAATATAACAATTGTGGTAAAAACACCATCTTTATAGCACTTATTCTACCAATCATAGATATAGGAAGTGTTTTCCAATATGAAATATTCTTTCTAAGTTTATCTAATAGTTGAGGATAGTTGGATTTTATTAATGAGTTATGAGTTAGTGTTACATTAATCCCTAACTATCTTTAATGGGTATTGTTGTAATGTATTTAAATTTATACCTGTTATTGGCATAATCTCACTTTTATTCCAATTGATCCTGTATCCGGAAAATGCACCAAACTTAGTTATAACATTTAGTAAATTAGGAATACTAATTTCCGGTTTTGTAATATAAATCAAAACGTCATCTGCGTATAGAGAGATTTTGTTAATTGTTGTGTCAGTAGTGTAACCATATATTTCAGGTTCAGATCTTATTTTTTCCGCCATAGGTTCTATTACCAATGCGAACAGTAAGGGCGACAACGGACATCCTTGTCTACATCCCCTAGAGAGTTTGAATTTAGATGATAGAATTTGATTAGTCAAAATTCTAGCGGTAGGATTCGAGTATAAAATTCTTACCCATTTACAAAAAATATCACCCAATTGAAATTTTTCCATTATATTAAATAAATACAACCATTCCACCTGATCAAACGCTTTTTCTGCATCTAGTGATATAACCGCTAATTCCATATCTCATATTCTTTTTGAATATATAATATTAAATAGGCGTCTGAGATTATGGGATGAGTAACGCTTTGAGATAAAACCTGTTTGGTCATAATGTATTAATCTAGAAATCACTATACTTAATCTCCTAGATAAAATCTTAGTTAATATTTTTTGGTCTGTATTTAAAAGGGCAATCGCTCTATATGATCCTGGATCTTCCAAATCCTTATCTGCTTTAGGGATAAGTGTAATTGTCGATTCATTTAATGATTCTGGTAATTTACCTTGATCATAAGCATATCTATACATTGTCTGTAGTCTTGGTGAGATAAATCCTGAAATTTTTTATAAAATTCAGCACTTAAGCCATCAGGACCCGCTGCTTTTCCATTCTTCAACGAACTAATCGACTCTACAATATCCTTTACTGTTATTTCAGCATTTAACAATTCTCTACCTTCCTGGTCTAAACTATTAATTTGACATTCTTTTAAAAATATTTCCATACTGTCTGTTTGTCCTGTTAATTTTGACGAATAAAGATTTTTATAGTATTGTAGAAATCTATCATTAATATCTTTCGGAGTAGTCAATATATTTCCATACTCAGATCTAATTCCATGTATCGTCTTTTCCTCTTCTAATCTTCTAAGCTGTCGTGCTAATAGTTTTTGTGGTTTGTCTCCAAATTCAAAATGCACTTGTTTTGTTTGTTGAAAAAGTTTAATAACTTGGTTAGAATATATTTTATTTAATTTATATTTTACTGATGCAATTTTATTACTTAACTCTTTGGAAGGATGTTTTATATTTTCACTATCTAAACGTTTTATCTCATTTTCTAAATTTTGTTCTATCTTTCGATTTTCTTTATTAAAATGAGCTTGTGCAGATATTATTGCGCCACGCGTGTATGCCTTAAATGTGTCCCATAGCAATGATGGGGTGGTTTCAGAATTAGCATTAGTATCAAAAAATAATTTAATCTGATCCAATACATAATTGCAACAATCATTGTCCTTTAATATCTGAGGATTAAATCTCCAAGTAGTAGTTTTGTTAGAAATATCTTTTAATTTTATCTTAAATGTTAATGGCGCGTGATCTGAAATAATAATGTTATGATATTTTGCATCATACGCAAAAGGAAGTAATTTAGAATCTATTAGAAAATAATCTATCCTCGAATAGGTTCCATGTACGGGCGAGAAAAAAGAATATTCTCGTCCGGATGGATTATCTATCCTCCAAATATCTTTAATATTAGATGTGTTAATG
Organism: Raja brachyura; assembly: GCA_963514005.1. Next base: position 22,592,638 of record OY740802.1, read on the forward strand.
AAAGTATTTATAAGATTACTTGATTTCGAGACGGCTTTCCTTTTTGTTGATGATCTGTCTAGATAATTATCTAGGGTACAATTTAAATCACCTCCAATTATTAAATTATGTTGAGTACATATGGGAATATTATTAAATATTTTCTTAAAAAATAATGGGTTATCAAAATTAGGAGCGTATATATTCATTAAAATTACCTTTTTTGAGTGTAATTCACCTGTAATTATTACATATCTACCTTCTTTATCCTCTATAATAGAACTTTGTATAAAGGGTGTGCCTTTGCGAATAATTATTGCAACTCCTCTAGATTTATGTATAAATGTAGAATGATACACCTTAGAAATCCATTTAGCTGTTAATCTGTGTTGAGCATCTTTTCTAAGATGCGTCTCTTGGAGAAAAATGACATCTGCCTTCAATTTGTTCAATTGAGCTAAGACTTTTCCCCTTTTAATTGGTTCATTAATTCCTTTTACATTCCAACTGCAGAAGGTTACTCCATCACCCCCAATCTTCACCTTCATATCCTGCATTTTACTATTAAGGGGGCTTTTTTTGGAGTAGCCTTCTTGGCTCCCTCAGCTCCCCGTTGCACCCGAGCTTCAATCCAATGAGAATTTCTATCCACATTAATCCGTATCGATGTCTTTTTAAACTGAATATACTATAGCAAACAAATCTATATTCAAATAATATGTAATATAAGGTCAGAGAAAAACAAAAACAATAAAGAATATCAATGAAAAAAAAGTAAAGGGTGTTAGAAGGGTGCTCGGAAAAAAAAGAAACTACACTTGTATAGTGTGTAGTATGTGAAGGTGAAAGCCACACTAACATGGCCATTAATCTAACGACTTCCGTACTTAAAGATGTTAATAATATCAGCTCCTATCCCAATACTATATAAGTTGGTATAGGGTACTAACTTTATATACTTATCAATTATTTCTATTATTACATATTATTAATAACTAATTACTAATATCGATTATATTTAATACTGTAATATGTAATACTATTATCATGGAATAATTAATATTTTTCTACTAATTAATACAGAATTACAACTATATGCTCATTATTCCACATCCTTCTGAATGAATATTTCCATATTCACAGGTCGGTGATAAAAGTTCAGTCCTCTCAGTCGTTTCCGGTTTCTTCCTCCCCGTCTTCTCTCTCGTCGTCTTCCAACTTCTGCTGTATGCCTCGGGCGAATTTCAATGCTTCAGTATGCTTAACAAAACGTTGTTCTTTACCATCATAGGTTACTCTCAGTGTTGCTGGGTACATCAAACCATATCTCAGATCCTTAGTATCCTTTAGACTCCTCAGGATACTTCTTGTTTCTGTAAATTGTGCTCTTCTCTTAGCCACTTCTGCTGGGTAATCTCTGAAAATACTGATGTTGTCTCCATCAAATTTCAGATTTCTCTTTTTTATTATTATCTTCATCATTTCTTCAAAGACATGATCAAAGGCCACTTTGACAATCATTTGTCTTGGGGGCGAACCGCTCCTAGGAACTCGTCTTAGAGCCCTATGCGCACGGCCCAGTATAGGTTCTTCATCCAAATTCAGAACATCCTTTAAAAGTTTAGCAACAAATTTTCGGGGATCCTGATTCCCCTCACGACCTTCTTTCAGACCAACTATTCTCAAATTTTTACGACGTTGGCGACCCTCCAGATCAATACATTTCTCATTTATTTTATGTATTAATTCTGAGAGGCGTTTGTTCTCGGCTCGGAGATTTTCATTCTCCTTAGTATTATATTCAGCAATCTTAGTAAGCTCTTTAATTGTTTCGCCTTGTTGGTCTATCGAAATTAGAATAGGATCTATCTTGTCATCCAACTTTCTTTCCACCCCAGCAGCTATATCCTTTACCTCCAAGATTTGGGCTCGCAACGCAGCGTCAGCCTTATCTTTCCACTCCTCCACCATACTTCTCACCGAGGATACAACTTCCTTTAAGTCGACATCAAATTTCTCATGAAGTGACTGCATGTCTGATTTTAAACTTTTTAAATCAGCCTTATACTCCTTCCTAAGGATCTTTATCTCACCTAGGATAGAAGTCTTGATATCTTCCATTTCAGCTCTCCTCTGTGAAATTTCTTCTTGAGAGGAAGAGGCAGTGGCCGCAGCAGCAGCACTCAGGCCTGGTTCCCTTCTCTGCGGTTTTTTTGAAGTGGGGGGAGGGGAGCGCTGGGTCGACATTTCTTCTTTTTCAAACGCTGCAGGAGCCGTGTGCAATCAATCTCCTGTGGTGAGTTTGTTTGTTTGACCCTTTTACCCCCGTTTTAAATTCATTTTTTTGCGGAGCTGTAATGGCGCGGCTCCACTCACAGCATGACGCCAACCATGCCTTTACTATTTATATTTAAAAATTGCCATTTCATAATTTTAGTCAGGGTAGGCAGTGCCTACCTTGCCTACCCTGACGGCACGTGCCTGGTGCGAACCCTCGGGGAGAGTCATGTGTCTTGGAGTCGGGAGGTGCAGGACTCAGGGCTCCCCTGGGGAGTATTTAAGGTCGGGAATGCCCGTGCCTCCCTGAGGAGTAGGGAGTTGTACTACTGGAGAACATTAAAAATTCACTGGCCGGACGAACTTCATGTTCCGCCTCATTCTTGGCTGGACAGCTTCGAGTTCCGCCACAATACTTTTAATCCATTACTCACCTCACCTTTCACATCAAATCATTATTTCACTCTCCTATCCCTTAGTGAGTTTTCTGTCCCGTTAATTCTGGTGTCCTTCTTAACTTTTCATATACTCTCTTTCCCTTGAACTCCTCACTTGTATTTCCAATTTGTCTCGTCAGCCCCACTATTTAGTTTAAACCCACCCATGTGGCAGCGGCCGACCAGAATGCTGGTCCCCCACCTGTTAAGGCGCAAGCTGTCCCTTCTGTACTATTCACCCTTACCCCAAAGCAGATCCCAGTGGTCTATCTAACAATCTAAATCCCTGCCCCCTGCACCAGCTGCTCAGCCACACATTCAGATCCCCTTTCTCCATTTTCCTGCCCTCACCAGCACAGGGAACTGGAAGCAAACCGGAGATAACCACCCTGGAGGTCCTGCTTTAGAAGGGAGCACTCTAAAGTAATGCTGCAGAATCTCTTTCCGCTTCTTACCGACGTCATTAGTGCCAACATGCACTACCACTTCCGGCTGCTCACCTTCACCCTTGAGGATGCCATTTGGTCCGTGGCGTCCTTAATCCTGGCACCATGGAGACAACACACCATCCTCGAATCCCGCCTGTTGCCGCAGAAACCCCTGTGTACCTCTCACGATGGAGTCCCCGACTACCGTGGCTCTGCCTGACTTCTGTCTCTTTGGCTTTGCTTCAGCGTCACGTTTTGACTCGCAGACTTGTCCACCGCTCAGACTGGCAGTGTCCTTTGTCCCGACAGCTTCCAAGAGGGTGAAGCTGTTTTCAAGAGATACATTCCCCAGGGTCTCCTGTACCCCAAGCTTCCTTCCCTTCCTCATCGTCATGAAACTTCTTTCTTCCGGCATCTTTGGTGTAATGATCTCGCTGTAGGTCCTGTCCTGCAAACTCTTGTTTTCCCGGATGATCGTGAGGTCATCCCGTTGTCTCTCCAGTGCCCTAACACAATCCTTCAGGAGCTGAACCTGGACACACTTTCCACAGTGTAGCAGCCAGAGGCACCATCAGTGTCCCTCATCTCCCACATCCTACAAGCATCACACTGAATGAGCTTACCTGTCATTTTTTCACTGCGTCTCACCCTCTCCAACTTTTGACACAGTCTCCTCGCCGAAGATTCTCAAGCCAAAGACTCGCACTTTTCTCACACAGCACCATTTGTGTCAAAAAGTTTCTAGCCCAAAAGATCGTGAAGTGGCATGACAGAATAGGCGCTGAGAGAATAAATTGAGAAGGGCGACTAAATTGAGAAGGATTTCTTCACTCAACAGGTTGTGAATCTTTGAAATTCTCTTCCACAGGGAACTTCATCAAGGATAATGGGCACTGGACAAGTGACATTGAGGCTAAGATCAGATCAGCATGATCTTGTTGAAGAAAAGGTAGACTCAAGCATCTGAACAGCCTATTTCTGATCCTGGGGTTGATCTGAAAATGTGAACAGGAGTTCGCCCTTAGAATTCTTCTTCAAAAAGACAAATTTTGATGACCTCCAATCAATTAGGATGCTTAAATTCGGTGTCTTGGCTGATGCATAAAAGAATAAACATTTGAAATAAATTACCTTTAGTCCTCACACCTCCAGAATCATATCCTAGTTCAAACTCAGCATCATCCAAACCCTTAGGATAATGATATACAACTACAATTATTTTGCAATAATTCATACCTTCTGCAGTGGCCTGGAATATTGCGAGGTTACTTTTATTAAGTCAGTTGTTTCCTTGCCGTTAGTTGCAGTCTGGGGAAAAATAAATACAGATTAACAGGAATTGGTAGGCTATTTTGAAAGAAGTTATACTGTATCTCAATGCATAAGCTATCGTCATCCTCCCTAGGGATTTGCCTGGGCTGATCGATTTCACCTAAAATTAGCAATACCAATGAAAGTAACAAGCAGGTAACACAGCACAATAAGAAATGTTGCCATTACATTTATCCAACACCTTCTGGTAGACCAATCCCATCATTCCCATTTCCTGTGTAAGAAGGAACTGCTTTACACCAAAGACAGACACAAAGTGCTAGAGTAACAGCGGATCAGGCAGCATCTCTAGGGAAAAGGAATAGCTGATGTTGAGACCCTTAATTAGACTGAGAGTCAGGGAGGGGGACAATGGAGGTATGGGAACCTACAGAACAAAGTAGAGCCGGCGTCATTGACTCAGGAAAGGTGGAGCACACAATGGTCAATTGTTGACTGGTGACGAGGTGATAATGAAAGAATACAAACGTCAAAATAAGCAAGAGGACTAGGGTGGGAGAGGGACGGAGAGATAAGGAATGCATGGATTACTTGAAGTTAGTGAAATCAATATTCATACCACTAGGTTGTAAGCTGCTTAAGCGAAATACAATTAGTCAAGCATTATTTTATTTTCAAAAAACGATATAATTTTTTGCCTGATCAGCTTGAACCTTTCTAAATATCTGACAATAATCTTTTTAGCAATGGTTTCTAATATTTTCCCAGTATCAAATGTAAGAATAATTGGCATTTAGCTTTGTTTCCCTTTTGAAGAAAGGAATAACGTTGTCATTATTCAGTCAAATAATCCATCAGTAACCGCAGCCAACCCTCCTGACACCTCAAATTCATCTCCTGACACATAAAAGCCTTTACACCATCTACAAGGTACGTCAAGAGTGTGATGGAATATTCTCCACTTGCCTGGATGAGTGCAACTCAAACAACTATCAAGAAGCTCAACATCACCAATCATCCCTGTCCCGCCTGCAATTGGTCCAAAACCCTGCAGCGAGACTCCTGACTGGCACCCGAAAAAGGGACCACATCACCCCGATTCTGGCCTCTTTCCACTGCCTCCCTGTGCGATTCCGAATCAATTTCAAGCTCCTTCTTTATGTATACAAAGCTCATAACGTGCTTGCCCCCACCCACATCAAACATCTGCTTACCCACCATACCACCTCCAGGTCCCTCAGATCGGCCGATTTGGGGTTACTGACCATCCCACGGTCTAGGCAAGGCTTAGGGGCGAGCACGCTATTGCGGTTGTAGTTCCTAGACTATGGAAGAGCATCCTTCTTCCTATCAGAACTGCCCCCACCCCCCCCCCATCGACTCTTTTAAGTCTAGATTTAAAACTTATTTCTACACTCAAGCCTTTCTTGAGGTCCTCTGAGAGAACGATGTATGTATGTATCTATGGATGTATTGTTGATTCATGTAGCACTGTTTGTAGCACGTTAGTACCTGTACCAATGTAAAGCACTTTAGTCAACAAGAGTTGTTTTTAAATGTGCTATAGAAATAAAATTGATTTGACTTGACTTGACAAAGCAGCCCATTTGATTAGCACTTCGAACATAAAACAGTAGAGGACAGAAACAGGTCCCTCTGCCCCAATGTCTGGGCTAAACATGATGCTAAGACAAAATCTCATCTGCCTGCACATAATTCATATCCTTCCATTCCCTGCACACCCATGTATCCACAAGTCTCCTAATTTAATCTATCGTGTTTGCTCTCAACACCATCCCCAGCACTGTGTTCCAGCCACTTATCACCCTTGGTGTAAAATAACTTTTCCTGTACATCTCTTTTAAACTTTGCCCATCTCATCTTAAAGCTACAGCCTCTAGAATTTGACATTTCAAACCTGGGAAAAGGGCTCTTACTATTTACTCTATCTGTCCCTCATAATCTTATAAACTTCTATCAGATCTCCTCAACATCTGATGTCCCAGACAAAACAATCCAAGTCTATCCAACCTTGTCCTGTGACTAACACCACCTAATCCAGACATCATTCTGGTAAACCTCCTCTGCTTCCTTTCCAAAGCCTCCATACCTTTCCTCTAATGGGGTGACCAGAACTGCCACAAAACTCCAAATGGTGCCTAACCAAAACCTAAAAAGCTGCATCATGACTTCTTCTGTCTTATACAATGCTCCGAACAAAGAAGGCAAGCATACCATATGCATTCTTTACCACTCTGCCATCCATTTGTGTTGCCAATTTCATGGAGTTATGAACGCACCCAAAGATGTTAAAGGTCATGCCATTAATTGCGTTTTTTCCCCTTGCATTCGACCTTCCAAAGTGCAGTACCTCACTCTTGCTCAGATTCATCACCATCTGCCATTTCTCCACCAATTTCTGCAGCTGATCTATATCCTGCTGTATACATTGACTGCTTTCCTCATAGTCCGTGACCCCAGCAATCTTTTTTTAAAAATATTTTTATTAGAAGCAATGCATATTGCCAACAATATAAGTTTTTCTAATACACATTTAACTTGTTTAAAAAATTATAGAAATATTACGAAATTATTTATATAAGCATCTCTTTTTTTTAGAAAGTAAAGAAGTGAAAGAATAGGTCTATAATCAATGAAGATGGTGATTAAATAATATTGATTATGATTATATAAGAAAAAAATAAAAAATAAAATTGTTTTTTAAAAAAATAAATAAAGAATACAAGAAAACAATTATTATATAATTTTAAAAAATGAAGTCTACATCTTAACAATGAATGGAACAATTTCACATGACAATATCTATAGAGATGTGTATACAAATCCCAGAATAGATCTTTTCATCTAATCCTACAACCGGGTATTTATTGAGTTACAATGCTGAGCTCAGCTACCCCTTCAAATAGTCAGTGAATGGAGACCATATTTGTTCAAAAAGTTTATATTTGTTCATTAGGACAAACCTGATTCTCTCCAAATGCAACGTCTCTGACATTTCCACTGTCCACATTGTAATTGTGGAGGATAATGTTCCATTCCAGAATTTTAATATTAATTTTTTTCCAATTATCAAACAGTTATCAAGAAAATTTTATTGATTTACTGTTAATATTAGGTTTGAATCAGAAACTCCTAATATTATTAGCTTTGGGTCAGGATCCAATTTAATTTTAAGAACTACAGAAATGATTTTAAAAATATCAGTCCAATAACTAATAAGTTTTATACATGTTACAAAACTATGCGTTAAATTAGCTTCTGAATTCTGGCTATCGCAAATAGAGGAGATGTTAGGAAAAATTCTATTCAATTTCGTTTTTGAATAATGTAATCTATGTCATACTTTGAATTGTATCAAGGTATGTATTGTATTTGTATCTGTATTTGGGTGCTTGTTGAGCAATTCATCCAGTAATCCTGGTTCTCTATTTTTATAGTCTTGCATATCAAGTCTCACTTGATATAGTCTCTAATTTGTAAATACCTAAACAAGTTATTTGGATACAATCCATAGATATCTTTTAACTCTTGAAAAGGGAGAAATTTTCCTTTCCTGTAAAGGTGTTCTATCCTTATAATTCCTAAATGTTTCCATTGTCTAAACCCCTTATCCAATATAGAGGGTTTAAATGAAGGATTATTCACAATTGGTAAACAAAGAGACATATTATCCAAATGTGGAGTCTTAACTATTTGTTTCCAAATACGTCTATTGCTATAAATTATCGGGTTTTCCCTATAATTTTTTTTTGTACTTCCCTTGGAGCAAAGAGAATCAAACTTGTATCAAAAGGTAAACAGTCTTCCTTTTCCATCTTTAGCCAAGCTGGTTCCTGATCCATATTTACCAACCAAAAATTCATATTCTTAATCTGAACCGCCCAAAAATAATATAAAAAATTAGGTGCTAATCCTCCATTTATCTTAGATTTACATAATTTTTTTTTACTTATTCTGTGACTTTTATAATCCCAAATAGAAAGGTTTTAGGAAGGTATAGAGGGATAACTTGAAATAATTATAATAATTGTGGTAAAAAAAAATCATTTTTATAGCATTTATTCTGCTGATCATTGATATTGGTAGTGTTTTCCAGTATAGAATATTCTTTTTTAGTTTATTCAATAATTGGGGGTAATTTGATTTGAATAAAGAATTGTAAGATTTAGATACATTAATTCCTAGATATTTAATTTTGTCCGTAACTATTTTAAATGGGAATTGTTGTAATATATTTGATTTTATTCCAGTTATAGACATAATTTCACTTTTATTCCAATTCATTCTATATCCTGAAAATGTACCAAATTTAATTATAACACTAAGTAGATTAGGAATACTAATCTCAGGTTTTGTAATATATATTAAGACATCATCTGCATATAAAGATATTTTATTCGTTGTGGTATTGGTATTATATCCATATATTTCTGGATCTGATCTAATCCTTTCGGCTAATAGTTCTATTGCAAGAGCAAATAATAAGGGTGATAATGGACATCCTTGTCTACAACCCCTAAAGAGATTAAATTTTGATAATATTTGATTTGTTAGTATTCTTGCTGTTGGGTTAGAATATAAAATTTTAACCCATTTACAAAATCTATCCCCCAGTTGAAATTTCTGCATTATCTTAAATAAGTAAGGCATTTAACCTGATCAAATGCTTTTTCCGCATCAAGGGATATGACAGCTAATTCAATATCATTAAATCTTTTTGAATTTATGATATTGAATAGACGTCTCAAATTATAAGTGGAATAACATTTGGGAATAAAGCCTGTTTGATCATGATGTATTAATTTATTAATCACTAAACTTAACCTTTGAGATAAGATTTTAGTTAATATTTTTTGATCAGTATTTAGAAGAGCAATTGCTCTATATGATCCAGGATCTTCCAGATCCTTATCTGCTTTAGGAATGAGTGTGATCATTTAAAGTTTCTGGTAACTTTCCTTGTTCGTAAGCGTATTTATATATTGTTTGTAAACATGGGGAAATCAAATTGTGAAACTTCTTATAAAATTCAACACTTAGACCATCGGGGCCAGCAGCTTTTCCATTTTTCAACGATCTGATTGATTCCTCAATGTCTTTTACGGATATCTCAGCATCTAACAAGTCTCTTCCTTCCAAAGCTTTAATATGACATTCATGTAGGAATGTTTCCATTCCATCAGGTTGACGCATCAGTTTAGTTGAGTAAAGTTTTTGATAGTAATGCAGAAATCTGCCATTAATATATTTTGGTAAAGTTAGTATTTCTCCTTGTTCAGATTTGATTTTAAATATCATATTTTCCTCATCTAATTTTCTAAATTGGCATGACAAAAGTTTTTGTGGTTTTCCCCGAATTCAAAGTATGCTTGTTTAGTCTGTTGAAAAAGTTTAATAACATAATTTGAGTATATTTTATTCAGCTTATATTTTAATATTGCAATTTTATTATATATATCACCCTAGATGGGGATATTGCATTTTCAATATCTAATTGCTTTATTTCATTTTCCAACGTTTGTTGAATCTTTTGGTTTTCCTTATGAAGGTGTGCTTGCGCAGATATTATAGCACCACGGATAAAGGCTTTAAATGTGTCCCAAAGGAGTGACGAAGAAATTCCAGTTTTGTCATTTGTCTCAAAAAACAATTTAATCTGTTTTACCAGAAAATCATAACAAGCCTTATCATTTAATATTTCAGGGTTGAGTCTCCATTGAGAGTATTTATTAGTTATACCTTTTAATTTTATCTTAAATGTTAATGGGGCATGATCCGAAATAATATGATGATATTTTGAGTCATATTTGAATGGAATTAACTTTGAATCTATTAAAAAATAATCTATCCTTGAATAGGTTCCGAATACCGGAGAATAAAATGAGTATTCCCGACCAGAGGGATTATCAGTTCTGCAGACATCCTTAACATTTGCAGTGTTAATAAAATAATTTATGAGTTCACTTGATTTAGATATAGCTTTCCTTTTAGTTGATGATCTATCTAGATAATTATCTAAAGTACAGTTTAAATCACCCCCGATTATTAGATTACGTTGTGTAACTATAGGAATAGTATTAAATATTTTCTTAAAAAACAACGGATTATCGAAGTTAGGGCCATATATGTTCATAAGAACGACTTTCTTTGAATATAATTCACCCGTAATTATTATGTATCTACCCTCAGTATCTTCTATTATTGAGCTACATTTAAATGGAATGCCTTTACGAATAAGTATTGCAACCCCTCTACACTTATGTGTAAATGAAGAATGAAACACTTTAGAAATGCATTTTGCTGTTAGTCTATGTTGCGCATACTTTTTAAGGTGCGTCTCTTGAAGAAAGATTTTGTCTGATTTGATTCTATTTAACTGAGCCAAAACCTTACCTCTTTTAATTGGTTCATTAATTCCCTTTACGTTCCAACTGCAGAAGGTGATTCCATCACCCCCAGTTTTCGTATTAATGTCTTGCATTTTGTTATTAAGGTGGATTATAATGGAGTCTCAGCATATCCATCCCAATCTCATACCCATGCTTCAGATCGATGAATTTTAATACTTGTAACTTTATCTTACATACATATCTCTTCAAACCAACTGTATAATACCAATCATAACTAAAATATAGTACATTACATAAAATATAGGAGACAAAATTTAAAAAAAAATGTTAGTGGTGTTAGTGATGTGCAGAAAAAAAAGGTGACTACAACTATGTTTAGTGTATTTAGTGTAAGCCATACTAGCGTGGCTATTAATCTACCGACTTCTGTTGTTAAAAAATGTTAACGGTTCCAGCTTTATATTTGCCTGAAGGGCTATATATATATATATATATATATATATATATATATATATATATATATATATATATATATATATAGGTGGGGCGTTAAATTTAAATGCTTGATAACGCTTGATAATTTTGACTACTACTGTAGATTTTTACTATTTTATGAGGAATGACATGCGATTGTGATAGTTAATACTAAGCTGATATGTGATAGTTAATACTAAGCTATTTCTATTATATGTTAATTTTTTATGAGGAATGACATGTGATTGTGATAGTTAATACTAAGCTGACATGTGATAGTTAATACTAAGCTATTTCTATTATGTTATTTTTTTTATTAGTAATCCATCAAACCATCCTTAACCATTGAATTTAAAAGTCCGTTATTCTTCCTCCTTCTCTATGGATAATCAGTACCATCAGGTAGGTGTTAAATATAGTTCAAGTTCACTATTCTTCATCCGCATCTCCTTCTTCCACTGCTTCTTCCTCTTCCAGTTTCTTCTCGATGTTACGAGCAAATTCAAGTGCTTCTGCATGCTTGATGAAATGATGCTCTTTGTTATCATTGGTTACTCTTAGTGTAGCAGGATACATCAGGCCATATCTCAGACCCTTTATATTCTTGAGGATGCCTCTTGTTTCTGTAAATAAAGTTCTTCTCTTGGCCACTTCCACAGGGTAATACCTGAATATGCTGATTTTATCTCCATCGTAGTTAAGATTTTTCTTACGGATTATTATCTTCATCATATCTTCCAAGATGTGATCATAAACCACTTTCACAATCAATTGTCTTGGGGGTGAGCCCCTCTTTGGGAGTCGTCTCAGCGCCCTGTGCGCTCAACCAAGCAGGGGTTCTTGATCCAAATTCAAAACTTTTTTAGAAGTTTTGCAGCAAATTCTCGAGGACCTTGATCTCCCTCTCTGCCTTCATGCACTCCAACAATACGCCCTTGTTTTCCAGTCATCAATCATAGTCTTTACTGTGATTAAAACTTCTTTTTTTAATTCATCTTTTACTTGTTCTTTAAACTGTTGGATATCTGCTCTAAGGATCTTTAAATCTTCTTTATACACCTTTTTCATTTTTTTTCAGCTCACCCATAATAGTGGTTTTAAGATCTTCCATCTCGGATTTCCTCCTTGAGATGTCTTCCTGGGAAGCAGTCACACTCGAGCCCGAGGCTCCAATCGGGCCTAGTTCTTTTTTCGGTACTGTTTTTTTTCTCTCGGGGGGGGGGGGGGGGGTACGGAGAATGGACATACCGTCGGTAAAGTCGCGCACCTGATGACGTCACGCACCTTTTTAAAGCTGCCGGTGTCGTTCTCACCCGTTCTCCTCTGGTGAGTAACTTTAATTCACCCCGTTTTCCCCCATTTTTTAACCAATTTTTGAAGAGCTGGTTGGCGCGACTTCCACCTACTCCATAGCGTCACCCCAGCAATCTTGATGTAATCCGTAAATTTACTAATCAACTTAACTACATTTACAATCAAGACATTTCGATATATCACAAATAATAAAGGACCCAGCACTGATCCCTGTGTAACACCACTGGTCATAGAGCTCCAGCCTGAATATTGTTATTTCACCTCAACTCTGTCTTCATCAGTAAGCCAGTTCTGAATCCATACGATCAAGTCACTGTTAATCCTGTGCATCTTAGTCTTCTGGATCAGCCTGCTGTGGGTGACTTTATCAAATGCCATACCAAAATACATATAGACAACATCCACTGCCCTACCCTCAACGATCATCTTCATTAAACATTTTGATCAGGTCAGTAAGATGCGACCTGCCACGTAAACAACCATGTTGACTGTCCTTAATTAACCCATTAAATTCCAAATGGGAGTAAATTATATTCTAAAGAATCCTCTCCAATAGCTTCCCTTCCATAAACATGTGGCTTGCCGGCCAATAATACCTCAGATTCCCTTTACTTCCCTTCTTAAACAAAGGAACAACATTGGAGCTACTCCCCAATCCCCCTGGAACCAATCTGCAGTTAGAGAAGATGCACAGATCCTCGTCAAGACTTCTGCTAACTCCTCCCTTGCCTCTCTTAATAACCTGGGATAGATCCCACCAGACCCTGGGAATTTATCCACCTTAATGATCTTCAAGAGCCCCAACACCTCCTCCTCCGTTCTTGCATATTACTATTCTCCGCACTAATCTCACTGTCCTCCATGTCTTTCTCCTTGGTGAATACAGATGCAAAGGACTTATTTGGTACCTTGCCTACATCCCCTGACTCCAACCACAAATTCAAACCTTTTTTCTGAGCGGTCTTACCTTCTCCTTGATTACACTCTTGTTTTTAATGTAGGTATAAAAAGTCTTGGTATTTTTCTGATCCATTTTGCCAAAGCTATTTTGTGGCCCCTTTTTGCGCTTTTAATTGGCTACTTGTTCTTTTCACCTTGCTTTATATTCCTCAAATACCCTATCTGATTTCATTCTCTTAAACTGTATATGTGCTTCCTTTTTCTATTTGACATCTTCAACCCCTTTGATCCAAACTTGCCTTACTTTGCCATCCTCATGGGTTCCCCCATGTTCCTGGACATTCCATGCAATATCCTAAGGATCTCAAGGTGTATGTCTTTGGCTTATTGATTACCCTACAGTGGATAACACCCAAGTCCTTCATGACATAAAAGGTGCATGATCCCATCTTTTGTGAAGCTCATAAACTGTCATGTCTTTTCTCCTGGGATTTCTCCTCTAAAATCTTTCTTTTCGCAGTCAATGATTGTCACTCGCTAAATTGATGGCCATACTTCCAGAGATTTTCAGATAATGAGGCTACATAAACAGCAGGATTCCTGCTTCTGTGTTTTGTTCACTCTTGTGCTGGGCAGTTTCACAAGATGCAATCATATTTCCTGCAATGACTTGTAGCACTGCAGCGCAAGAGGCTATTCAGAAAAAAATAATAACACTGTGCCATCATTAAGTAGGGTCAATACAATTACTCCCATTCTCTCAGCTTTACCTTGCAGCCCAACAACTGTTTCTCTTTCTGGTATTTGTCCAATTCTTTTTGAAAGTTGTCAATAAATTTACTTTCACTACATTTTGGAATTAATCTTGTTTTGTTATGTTTTCTGCTGGATAAAATAATACCAGCCGCTCCATATAACTGAACTCCTTCAAATCTGGAATCAAACTAGTATGTATTTTCTGCACCTTCTCAAGAAAAGTTTTAATTTTAGATAACTTGGAACTCGTGATATTTTAGCTGGACCGAAATCATTGTTTGTACGAGTTCACCTGTTAGACAATATTAAAAAATATAGGGATTGTGATAACAATGAGGAAAAATGCATTTAGTACACATTTACAAAAGACAGAGCAGACATTGGCACTTATTTGCCCCACATACCACAAATCAATCCCATTTGTTATAATGAAAGTGAATATTTGTTCTACTTTCTTCCTGCACCTTAATGTTCTTTTCTTCTACAAGCTTGTGAGCTGCATGCTCTTCAAGGAGGTCAATGGAGTTTCCTGGTTCCGCTACATCCAATCCAACTTTTAATTCATTATTGTGCCCTGATGAATTCTTCATTTCTAAAGGTGGTTTAATTCTGCTTTTCCTCGCTGGTGTTGCTGATAATTAACAGAAAAGTTGGTCTGCATCATGCAATGTACAAATAACGTACAAATGTCACTGTAGTACATTAAAATTGAGCATTTAAGTCCTAAAGTATAAAGAAAAAAACACTTCAAATGCGGCTGTGTGGTGATACCAATACTAACTGCCATAGAGTCTTACAGCGTGGAAACAGGCCCTTCGACCCACTTGCCCACACCGGCCAATTTATCCCATCTACAATAGTGCAACCAGCCTGCATTTGCCTATATCCCTCTTAACCTGTCCTGTCTTAAACGTTTCTTAAACGTTGCGTTAGTACCTACCTAAACTACCACCCCAGGGATATTGTGAATAGTTTCGGTCACCCTGCTTGAGGAAAGATGCCATTGTTGGAAAGAATGCAAGAAGATTCACGAGGATTTTGCCAGGACTCGAGAGCTGTTCTATAGGAAGAGGTTGGGCAGGCCACGGCTTTAATTCTTTGAGCGCAGGAGGCTGAACTTAGTGTGTCTGTAATCATGAGAGGAATAGATAAAGAGTCAATGCACACTCTTTTTCCCAGATAGGGGAATCATTAACTAGAGACAGTTTAAGGAGTCTGTCCCTTCAAGATGGCGGCGGCAGACAGAGGAAAAGAACACTGCCATTGAGAGAGCAGGGGGCTTACCTCGCACAAACTCTGTGGCCATCTGGGTTGGCTGCAGGAGGCACCCAGGGGCACAGAGGCTGAGCGTGGCAATGTGAGGCTTGGGATGGCGCGTTCGCCGACCGATGTCGAGGAGGCATCGGAATTTTTGAATCAGCAGAGTGGGTTGCTGGAGGCCTTGAAGCAGCCTGGGGCACAAGTAGATCAGGCACCGCTCTAAGTGGTCGGACATGTGGCACGGACGGGGCAAACGGTATGGAGCAGCGGAGCAGAGGTTGAGGACATCAACATATTGCCTGGCCAGGACAACCCCTGAAACACCAACTCAGTGCCGCTTCCAGGTCATCAGTCCTTTACGGCCACGTTAAGAGTTTAACAACTTTTTAAAAATTGGACTTGAAGGGTACAAGATGGCACCTAAAATATGGCGACTCTTACATTCTAATAATGGCTTATGGAAATTATCCGTTATGCGTATCACAGAGCGAGTGTATGGGTTGGTTGGCATGGACTCGGTGGGCTGAAGGACCCGTTTCCATGCTGTATCTCTAAAGTAAAGTCTAAAGTATATTAACAACATTTAAAAGACATTTGGGCAGGGGCAAGATTTGGAGGGACAAAGGCCAAATGCGGGCAAATAGGACTAGTTTACATAGGGAATCGCGGTGAGCATGGGCGTGGGCCAAACGGTCAGGTTCAGTACTGTATGGCTCTAAGACAATTCCATAACTTTGACTAGGTTTTATTAGCTTTATTGTGAGCCAAATTGTATTTAATGGTCAATTTTAAGCATTCCTTGATCCAACTGCCATTTCAGAGGCATTTAAAATGTTCAAGCTGACATGATTATAACCTCAATTCCATATTCATGTCTATCTACAATATTCTCTTATTTTTCAAGACCCTCATCCTTAAAAGGTCTTCTTCTACCATCCTTTGATGACGAATATTCCAGTCTCACAATTTCCTGAGAGAAAATATTTCACCTTACACCTGCCTTAAATGGTTGACTCATTTTTTAAAAAAAATAACCACTCGTTCTAGATTCTCCCATGAGAGGAAATGACTCTCCGCATCCACCCTATTAAGACTCCTCAACAAAAGACACTATGTGCTAGAGTAACTCAGTGGGTCAGGCAGTATCTCTGGAGAACATGGATTGGCGATTTCTCAGACTGGGACTTTTCACAAAATGTTAGAATAACTGCTGTGTTGCTCCAACACTTTGTGTCTTTTTTTTGTAAACCAGCATCTGCAGCTCCTTGTTTCTACGAGATTCCTGTTTCAATATAAGAAAGTCCCTTTTCAATCTTCTACGTTACTGCAGATATCAAATCTCATATGGGCCAGAGCAGGTATGAATTACAGATTTTACAGATGAAAGATCTTAGGATTAGTTTATTTTTTAAAAAAAAGATAATTCATGGAGCCCATTGGAATAAATTGATCCATTTCCTAAAATTCTGGACTTGTAATTAATCAACTTTAAAATCGTTTGCTGCACTGTTGCGATTTGAATAAATGTCTAAGATATATTTGCAGATATATTTCCATAAAGTAAATGCTGCTATGAACTTACAAGTTACTGCAGATGTCATATTTGTCACTATCATTGATACCTCTGATGTCTTCTGCGTGCGTGCAGCAAATGGCTAAAATAAAGAAAGTTTAGTCAAATTAATTTCCAAATATTTAATTTATAAAAGCTAGAGAGGTGGCACAAATGCTGGAGTTTAGTTTAACAATAAGTTTCAATGAGTTGGTGGGACCTCATTGAAACTTATTGAATAATGAAAGGCCTAGATAGAGTGGATGCGGAAAGGTTAGTGAATCTGTGGAATTCACTGTCAGAGACGGCTGCAGAGACCAAGTCAATGTGTATTTTTAAAGCCGAGATTGACAGATTCTTGATTAATAATGGTGCCATGAGATTATGGGGAGAAAACAGGAGAATGGGGTTGAGAAGGAAAGATAGATCAGCCATGATTGAATGGTGGAGTAACCTCGATGGGCTGACTGGCCTATTCCTGTTCCTAATACTTATGAACTTGTGATACTAGGGGACGCAACCTCGGGATGAAGGTCTAGCTCCAAGCAAGTTTAAAGGGAGTATGGGGAGTGGGACCGGCTAAAGGAATGTGGAGACTAGAGCCACAGTGGATGTTAAGAGTACTCAGGAACCAGTGCTTCAGTATGTTAATGGAAGAATAGGAACAAACATTTGGTGAGGCAGATTTGAGTGTAGGTCTTTCTGCAGTTGTACAGGGCCCTGGTGAGACCACATCTGGAGTATTGTGTGCAGTTTTCGTCTCCTAATTTGAGGAAGGACATCCTTGCTATTGAGGCAGTGCAGCGCAGGTTCACGAGGTTAATCCCCAGGATGGTGGGACTGTCATATGAAGAAAGACATTTAAAACTGAAATGAGAAAAAACGGTTTCACCCAGAGAGTTGTGAATTTGTGGAATTCACTGCTACAGAAGGCAGTGAAGGCCAATTCACTGGATGCATTTAAAAGAGAGTTAGATAGAGTTCTTGGGGCTGGCGGAATCAAGGGGTATGGGGATAAGGGTTACTGATTGTAGATGATCAACCATGATCGCAATGAATGGCGGTGCTAGATCAAAGGGCCGAATGGCCTCATCGAGCCCCTATTTTCTATATTTCTATAATGGACAATTTAACAGTAGTTTATTGGAGTTTTGATGTTAGATGCACCTAAATGTATGTAACATTCACAACAAAACCATTGAATTAATAACACAAACATGCAGACAATTTAATAAGTGGTGATGTCAAAAATCAAGCAAAAAAATATTTTGTGATGTATCCCTATTTATATTAGTTATGTTTTAAAATATACTATATATGATTTACACATTGCCATTTCATAAAATGTTAATGAGTATGCAGGAATAAACTATTAACAAAATAAGCTAAGCCTGCCTTTGTTGGATGCACAGTGACCTGCTCAAGTTCTTTGTCTTTCCATGCCGTTTTCCAGTGGGATTTTTTTTCACTTCCTGCTTCTTTATTATTTGGTGATGAAAGTTGGCTCTCAGCCACCAATACCTATAATTTTCAGAATGAATAAAATTAATTGAGTCTTCCTCATATATATAGGCTCCACCCTCAGAATGTCATGATGGACGTTTAAAAGCAGAGAATTGGCTATGACAATCAAAGGCATTTCAAAATCATTCAAATAGATATTATCGCAAATAAAATACCAAAAATAAAAGTAAAACACAGATATTTTAAAAATAAATTACTTATTGCAGGAAGGACTATTTTCTTTGTTTTTAGTATAAATAATATTCAGTTTCAAAACAGCTTGAGAATCCTGGCTGCCACAGCCTCTCCTGTGATTTATGAATACAGCCATTAAAAGATAATAATGCAACCACCTGACAACAATCTTCCTTGCAACTAGCCTTTTATGCAGTCTGGCAGCAATGGAATTTTTCATAAATTTTCAGGAAATCATTTTGTACTCTTTGTAAGGGAGCATCCTAACAGCCTAACCCGTCTGTAGTGCCCAGTGTTTATTGTCAAGTTCGTTTTCATTTTCCACTGATTAATTTAGAAAAGCTAATATCAGAATGTAAGTCAGGACAAGGAAATAGGAGCAACACTCTGCAAGATCCACAATTTGATTATATACCCAAGTTAGTTTATTTGGTCTGAGAAGATAAAGAGCAAAACAGAGGATCCATTCACCAACCATGGAAACAAAAATACTGTTAGCCCTGCATTAAATATTTTAAAATTATTCTTATTCAACACAGGCACGGGTGATACTTTGAACATGAATCAAGCTTTGTTGCAGTTGATAATCATTTGAATTCCCTTTCCCACACCAACCTTTTTGTTCTTGACTTCCACCATTGTCAGAGTGCGGTCACAAGCAAACTGGAAACCCTGTCCTCAAATTCACTTAGAATATCTCTGACACCTCTCTCTTCTTTCTCAATTAATCTGTCTCCATCACAGAGGCAGGTTATCGACTGACATCTATAACAAACTCACTGACTCTCACTGCTACCTTGACTTCACCTCCTGTCACTCTGCTTCTTGTAAGGCCACATTCCCTTACCTCAATTTCTTTATCTCCAACACATCTGTTCCCAATATGCAGGGTGTTCCACTAGGATATCTGATATGTTCTCATTTTTCAGCGAACATGGTTGCCTCCATGTTTTTGTGGATGGAGCCCTCACCCAAGTCTTCTCTGGGTCCCAGAGTTCTGCTCTCATTCTCCTATCTTGAGGTGGAATAAGGATAGTTCCTCTGGTTCTCTACTTTCACCCCTCCAACCTCCGCATCCACATATCATTCTCCAACAATTCTGCCATCTTCAACATGCTCCCACCATCAGTCATATCTTCCTGTTTCCACCACTTTCCGCTTTCCATAGAGACCACTCTCTCCGTAACTCCTTGGCCCACTGATCCCTTCCCACCCAACTCACCCCTTCCCAGACACTTTCCCCATTGGCTTTACATTTCACTCCTATCCTTTTATCTCACACCTTTCTGTCTCCATTTTACCTCTAGCCTTTGTCACTTACTCTGCCCATCAGCCACACTCACTCCCTTACCTGTATCCGCCTATCACTTGCCAGGTTTTGGCCCACCCCCCCTCCCCCCATCTTGCTTTGCCAGCTTTCTTCCCCCCCCCCCCCCCCCCCGCCCAACTCCCACCCTCCCCACTCAAATCAGTCTAAAATAGAGCTGTCCTTTCCCTCCACAAATGTTGCCTGATCCGCTGAGGTCCCCCAGCACTTTGTATTTTGCTCTACATCCAATAGGTAGCCCACATGTGCAGCCCAACATCCATATTAACAACACCTTTCACAGTAATATCCAAGCAAATGGTCTCAAGATACTGCAGTACATCAAGATTTTCCAGGTTGTGGGTTGCTAAAAACAAAGCACATATGGCTCTTTGGGCATCTTCTGGCAGAGAACTCCAGTATATGAACAAAGGAGAATGCTACTTCAACCTGTCAGGTAATACTGTGAGCAAGATTGGGATATTTTTTTCTTCGAGATTGCCAAGTAAGTCACAAAAGTAGTTGTGAGTTTGCTCAAAGAGGATTCAAGTCGATGGATCAAAAGGAGACTATAAGAGCAAAGATCTATGGGTCCACAGTGGGAAATGGAGAGTCATAGTACCCAAGAGTAAATAAGTAAGAGTAAAGAAGAGGTTGTAAACTAGGATGACAAAAAGGAAAGAAGACATCAGGAAAGCAGTCTGAGGTCTCAAGAACCAGGTCCCACCAACCTCAGTCATCTAGCTGCGACACACATGGATGTTTGCGAACATCCTTATTCATTCACCTCAAAATCATTATCCAGTATATGCACGAGAATGGGTTTAACACTTAACAGCTATAAACATAGTTTCCCCAACAAATCCATCCCGAGTGTATATCGCTGCACTTCAAAATAAAGAGTTTAAAAACAGATTCTGGAAACTGTGGACCACCTCCCATAAGTCAGAAGCTAGCTTTCAGCATAGGTAAATATAAATGATGAAATTTAGCATCTCCCACAATCCACCAATTTGAATATCAAGACATGTAAATCCCACAGAGCTCATAGTCTAATGCATATCTGTGATTCCTGCCTTCCAATGTGGTTCTGAGATTTGGATTGACTGCAGCAAGCAGATCATAGCAGAAATAGTACCTACACAACCTCTGTAAAATCCTCCAAATTGACTAGGTCAGATATCAGCATCTTCTCCCAAGCCAGCATCGCCAGCAACTACAACCAGTCAGCTCCAAATGGAAGGCCACATTATAGTGTTGTCTGACACCAGGATCCCAATACAGGCACTCTGTTCCAAACTCTGTCACAGCTAAATAGTATCAGCTTGACAGAGGAAAAGGTTCAAGGTTTTTTTTAAAGTATTCTTCACGTAACGTAGCATCATCACTAGCTGGTGGTCCATGACTACACGCAATGGTGGAGGAGTATTTTGCATGACATTGTGAAACGCAAAGTCCATGCATCAGGAATATACTGAAATCTGTTTAATTGTCAGAAGGCATGTATCAATTCCCAGCTACCCACCTGCTCACCCCATCAAGCATTTAACGTGAAAACTGTGGAAAGCTACGAGGGACCCACATCGGCTTCATCAGTCATGTCAGTATTTACAGAATTCAAGCAAAAACAGGTCTTTCTCAAACCCAAGAACTTCAAACTTTGCCAGTCAGAGAGATTTTATTTTCTAAAACAAACTACTATAAAGAGACATTTCTCTAACATCCAAAGGAATTATCATACCTTGCTTTGAAAAAGAAAGTGCATTCTGATTATTTCCAGCATATAAGACAACATTTTATTTGGTGAAACAAACGAGAATAGGTTTGAAACAAACTGAAAGTGAATGAATACACAAAATATAGGATGTGGACCAGAGCAATCACTGTCAATATGCCCAGTTAAAATTACAGAAATTGGGGGTCTGTAACATGAATACCCATTCTCCAAAATTCAAACTGAATCATTTCAATGGGCATGGACTTCAACAGCTCTCCACATTATTCCACTTCATTATTCCTGCCAATTAATTTATTCAGCTTCATTGTTTTCAGTAGGCCAACAATATAATTGGAGACAAGATACTGTGTCCATGCAAATTCGAACATAGAACATCATCGCATAGGAACAGGTCTTTTGGCCCACAATGTTTGTGCAAGATATGATGCAAAGATAAAGTATTCTCATCTGCATGTACATGATCCATATCCCTCCATTCACTGCATAGCCATGTGATCATCTAAAAGCCACTTAAACACCACTATCCTATTTGCCTCCACCACCATTCCTGAAAGCACATTCCCAGGCATCCACCATCCTTTGTACAATAATCTTATTTTGAACATCTTCTTTAATTTGGCACGTCTCACCTTGAAGCTCTGCTCTCTCGTCTTTGCCATTTCCACTTTGAGGAAAAGGTTCCGACTGTCTACCTTATATATGACTCTCATATATTTTATATTTTTATGCCAGATTCCCCCTCAACCCCCTGCGTTCCAGAGAAAACAATCTAGATTTGTCCAACCTCGCCTTGTAGCGAATACCGTCTAATCCAGGCAGCATTCTGGTAAAACTCTCCTGCATCCTCTCCAAAGTCTCCACATCCCTTCTGTAGCGGAGCGATGTGAAATGCACACAATATTCCAAATGTCGGCCTAACCAAAATATTTTTGGGCTGCATCATGACTTCCTGACTCAGTGTCTAAACCACTGAAGACAATCATAGCATAGGCATTCTTTATTACACTATCTTGTTGCGACTTTCAGGATCTATGGACCTAGACCCCAAGATCCCTCTGCATACCAATGCTGTTACAGGTCTTGCCATCAACCATCTCCCTTACCCTTTCATTCGACCTCCCACAGTGCAATACCTCATACTTGCTCACATTAAATTCCATCAGCCATTTCTCCATCCATTTCTGCAGTTCATCTAAATCCCACTGTATAGTTTGACAGTCTTCCTCATTGTCTGCACCTCCAGCAATGTTGACATTGTCCTCATATTTACTAACAAACCCATCCACATTTACATCCAAGTCATTAATATACATCACAAACAATAGAGATCCCAGCACAGATCTTGGTGAAACTTCACTGGTCAAGGACTGCCAGCCAGAATAACGCCCTACCATCACAACCCTGTCTTCTGTGACTAAGCCAGTTCTGAATCCATACAACCAAATCACTGTGAATCACGTGCATCTTAATCTTCTTATCAGTCTACCGTGGGGAAAATTAACAAATGCCTTACTAAATCCATGTAGACTACATCCACTACTCTCAGTGATCATCTTTGTAATCTCCTCAAAAAACTCGATCCAGTTAGTAAGACATGACCTGCTGCGTACAAAGCCATGCTGACTGTCCCTAGTAGCCCATTCCGTTCCAGATGGGAGTAAATCCAATCCCGAAGAATCCTCTCAAATAGTTTCCCTACCATTTACGTGAGGCTCAGCAGCCTATAATCTCTACTTCCCTCCTTAAACAAACAACCAAATTCTCCTTGCCATTGGCTAAAGACGATGGAAAGATATTTGTCAACGCCTCTGCAATGTCCTCTCTTCACTTTCTTAATAACCTGGGATCAATTTATCTACCTTCAAGTTCTGCAAGGGCCTCGACACTTCCACCTCCTTGATCACAAACTACCCTTGTATATTAGTCTTCCCCACACTCATCTCACTGTCCTCTATTTCCTTCTCATTGGTGAATACAGAAACAAAGTACTCATTTAGTGCCTTGCCTATTTTAGCTGGCTCCAAGTGCAAATTCCCTCCTTTTTCCTTGTGCATTCTACCTTTGCCTGGCTACTACTCTTGCTTTTAATGTATGTATAAAAAGCCTAGGGAGTTTCATTAATTCTGTTTGCCAAAGACATCTCATGAACCATTTTGGCCCTTCTAATCGCCTGCTTAAGTTCTTTTTTACTTGCTTTATATTCCTCTAAGGCCCTGTCAGTTTTTTTGTTAAATCTTAGATGCATAATTTAAAAAATTACATTCCATTTATTATCCCTATACTGAAAATTCATGTGTATGATGCCTACCTGTGAACTACTCCCATCAAAGACCACATGAACCGCTGTCTTCACCTCAGAAATCCTATCTCTCACTGATGGTCTCTGAAAAAGGACAAAGGTTTTTAAAACCAATCACTTACCATTCCTATTTACTATCTGTATTCAACTCATTAATAATGCAATTTTAATTTAGACCTTTCCAATGTTAACATATATGCACACACACCAATCTTCTCCGCCCAGACTTCAATTCCTGCTCTGAGTCGCATGCCTCAACATGCACTACACCTGTTTCCACTCTTTACTTAACTTTTTTTTAGAGATACAGCATGGAAACAGGCCCTTCAGCCCACCAAGTCCACACCAAGCAGCGATCACCCCCACACACTAGCACTATCCTACACACTCGGGACAATTTACAATTTTTACCAAATCCAATTAACCTACAAACCTGCACGTCCTTGGAGTGGGTGGAATTCAGAGCACTCGTAAAAAACCTACGAGGTCACAGGGAGAATGTACAAAGTCCATCGTCAGCGCCCGTAGACAGGATCAAACCCAGGTCTCTGAAGCTGTGAGGCAGCAACTCCACCACTTCGCCACTGTGCCATCACTCACACCACACATGCATTTATCTCAAGTCCTGCACATAAATACTCTTCTACACCCATACACAAACATTAATACTTCCCCAATCCCTCCCATACACATGTTCGATTATACTTCTGTGGGGGAACAATTTT
Source organism: Raja brachyura (assembly GCA_963514005.1). The sequence goes on from OY740802.1 coordinate 22,617,424, forward strand.
GGAGGTAACCACAATTATTTTAGATCTTAAATAGTTATGGAGATGCATATGTTAAGGCCCAAGGCCAATTTTTGTGATATTAGGTAGTAACTTGAGAAGTCAATTGGGAGAGTCTGTTTGCAAGTAAGGGGATGGCTGGCAAGTGGGAAGCTATCGAAAGTGAGATAGCAAACGTACAGGGTACTGCAAGTTCCTGTGAGGGTGAAGGGAAAGGTTGGCAAGTTTAGGGAACGATTGATGAGAGATCAGGAAAATGGAGGCATACATCATAAGCAAATCCCTCTGTGAGAATTGGAGGACACTTAAGAATGCAATCATGAGGTCAAAAAGAGGACATAAAATAGAAATGGAAGGCAAGGTACTATCCTCAAATATTCTGCTGATATTTTAAGAGGAAAAGGGTGGCTGGGGAATAAAAATAGATCCTCTTGAAGATCAGCATGACCATCTTGTTGTAGAGCCACAAGAGACGGGGTAAATATTAAATTAATACTTTTCATCCATTTTTACTGAGAAAACTATGGAAGCTAAGAAACTGAAGCGTAGGAGCTGTGATGATTTAGATCAGATACGAATTATCAAAGAGGTGGTATTGGTGGTTTTAAAGTGCATTACGGTGGATAAATCCTGTGGACCTAATTGAGTGTATCCTCAGATCTAGTGGGATACCATGTGTAATATATCCAAATTTGCTGATGATGCATTGCTGACTGCCAATGTGGTGAGTTATAGACCTCAGGGGAATATAGATATGCTAAATTAACGTGGCAGATGGAAGTTAATGTGGAAAAATGTGAGGCTCATCCACGTTGGAAAAAACATTTAAAATGCAGACGTTCTTTAAACATGGAAAGATGTTAATATTCTTTGGGAACTGGGTGTCACTGTACACAAATAACTGCAAGTAAGTGTACTTGTATTGAAAGCTAGGAAAGCCAAAAGGTGTGTTGGGCTTCATCATATGATATGAGTAGCAGAGTGGGAGGTCTTGAGAGGCAACATGCTAGATATATAAAAAATATTGAGAGCCTTGGATGGTATAGATTGCCAATATCTGTTTCCCATGCCAAAGGAGTCTAAAGCTAAAGGACAGATTTAAACTGAGAGATAGAAGGTTTAAAGGAGATTGGAGAGATAAATTGGTCAAACAAAAAAAGGTTTGAGCTAACAGTGGGAGCGGTGGAGGCAGGAACAGTAACATAATTTAATAGGATAGGTACTTCAATCAGCAGGTATAAAAATCTCTTTGCAAATGTTGGAGCACATATCCAGCTAAAATATTAGTGGACATACCTTACATTTAGTGGAACGATAAACTTTCTTGACAATGTTGAAGATGTCCAAAGTCAAATCAAAATATATCTGTATTTGGTTCCCTTCACTACTTCCAATTCTGATTTGGACATTCATGTCAATAGCAAGCAACTTCTTCTCATTCTTTACTGGTTACATTAAACAAAAAAGAGAAAGAAAAGAAGTGTGAGGGAATAGAACATAGTCATATATTTTAATCTCACCCTCATTTCAGAATAGTATATAATTAACAGATAGCTCTTTCCAAATGTAATTGAAAAAAAAAAAAAAGCACATAGTGTAAATATGAAATAAAACACAAAAGGCTGGAAATAGCAGGTCAGGCAATATCTACGGAGATAAACTGTTCACCTTTCAGGTTGGTGGTGTTCATTGGAATTGGAAAAGTGAAAATAACAATTGTATTTCAAGTGACAGAGAAGGAGAGAGGCAAAGAAGACAAAAGGAAATGTTTGTATCGGGATGAATGCCAAGAGAGCCCAGAGGATATACTGCTTAAGAGGGGTGGTGAATGGTTAGGATAGTAAAGACCTGTTCATCATTATTGATTTAACTGGAGTAACTGAAAATAGAGGGAAATTAATAAGGGAAGAGAGAGAAAAAAGTATTTGGACAGTGGATTGCAAAGGACTGCAGTTGTTAGAAATCTGAAAGAAAACAAAATTCTGGAAGATCTTAGCAGAATAAGTTGCATCTGTGGATATTACAGCTGGATGATTTTGCCTAAAGACTAGCTAGTTCTGACACAAAGAATCTGACTATCTGAAATTGTTGAACATAATATCCTAAGGGCTGTAATGAACATAAACAAAAGTTCCATAAGTTTATTTTGTGCTTCATTATAATGGTATAGGAGCCCACAGACAAAGGTCAGAGTGACGGTCAAATAAATAATTGAGCTGTCAAGAAAGGATCATACTTGCAGTTGGTATGGAGGAACTCATCCTGCATTTAGTTTCCATGGAAGGAGAGGAGAAAGGAGGTTAAAGCAAATTGTTGGAAACTGAGACACAGTGTCAGGGTAGAAATAATGACACAAAGGAGCAAAAAATAACTTCTCAGAGCAATGTTGTGGAAAGTCTCAACACCAGAACAGATATAACAGACCCAGAAAAAAATTGGAGACTAGAATGGAATCCTTCAAGAGGAGGTACAGTCAATTTAGCTGTGGGTATGCAACAGCAATTGACCTTCAACAGGGCAATCACGGTAGAGTTGCTGCCTTACAGCGAATGCAGCGCCGGAGACCCGGGATCGATCCCGATTACGGGTGCTGTCTGTACGGAGTTTGTACATTCTCCTGGAGACCTGCGTGGGTTTTCTCTGAGATATTCGGTTTCCTCCAACGTTCCAAAGACGTACGGGTTTGTAGGTTAATTGGTTTGGTAAATGTAAAAATTATCCCAAGTGGGTGTAGGATAGTGCAAATGTGCGACGATCGCTGGTCAGCGCGGACCCGGTGGGCCGAAGGGCCTGTTTCCATGCTGTATCTCTAAACTAAAAATGGTGCAGCAGCTAATGTTGCTGCTTCACAGCTCCAGCGATCTAGATTTGATTCTGACCTCCACTGCAGTCTGTATGCAGTTTGCAGGTTCTCATTGTGACTATCTGGGTCTCAATTCACTGCACTAATTTCCTCCCAGAGCCTAATTGGTAGGTTGACTGGTTACCAAGATAAATTATCCTTAATGTTGGTAAGTAGAAAGATAATCAGTAGGGTGCTTCTAGTCATGTGAGCAAGAAAGCGTGTAACCGGAAAATAAAGGGTGGGGGGGGCGGGGTTACAAATGATCTGTCAAGTCAAGTTTTATTCGTCACTTGCACATAAAGCTTCTCTTTCTACTTACCAACATTAAGAATAATTTATCTTCGTAACCAGTCAACATACCAACTGGGTTATTGGAGGAAATTAGTGCAGTGAATTAAAACCTATATGTCAGCTGGCATGCTCCAGTGGATTGAAAAATATTCTCACATATTTTAAAAGATAAACTATAAAATGGAGACGGAGAGATTAAGGGAAGGAAAAAGGAATTTGGTCCGAAAAGTGTGAAAGTGATGGATGGTAGAGGTATTATGGATGTAAGTGGGGAAAGACTGGGCAAAGGGAGAAAGAACAGAATGAAAGTAGGAAGAAATACATTCTATGGCACAAAAATAATTGGTTCACAGATAGTATAGATCTTTGATACGTGTAAGTGGAATGAGCAAGGCTGCAAATGAATAAGCTAGAAGCCAGGGAGAGAAGTTTTCCCAAGGAAATTAGGTCAGTGTCTGTCTCATAATGGCCAGATGTTCAGTGGTGGTGTTACTGCTCAATGAGAGCAAGCACGGCAGCACAGTGGCGCAGCAGTTGAGTTGTTGCCTTACTGACTACGGGTGCTATGTTGAGTTGGTACGTTCTCCCTGTGACCGCATGGGTTTTCCCCGGGTGAACCGGTTTCCTCCAACACTCCTATGACGTATAGGTTTGCAGGTTAATTCATTTCAGTGCATTGTATATTGTTCCTTGAGTGTAGGTTAGTGCGAGTGTACAGGGTGATTGCTGGTTGGCATGGACTTGGTGGACTGAAAGGTATTTTTCTATGCTGGTAGACAAAAGTGCTGGAGAAACTCAGCGGGTGCAGCAGCATCTATGGAACAAACTAAATAGGCAAACTTTTCGGGCCGAAACCCTTCTTCAGACTGATGTACGGTGGGGGGGTGGGGGGGGGGGGGGGAGAGAGAAGAAAGGAGAAAGGAAGAGGAGAAGCCCGAGGGCTGAGGGAGAGCTGCGAAGGGGTGGAGACAGCAAGGGGTATCGGAAATTGGAGAAGTCAATGTTTATGCTGCTAGGGTGCAAACTACCGAAGTGGAATTGCCGGCCAGTTCTGCTGTCCGTGCCCAGAGCGTTGCGGCAGCGATGAGCGAGTCTGACGTGATCTCTGACCCCCTCCTTCTCAACACTCCTGCCTTCCCCACATCTTTAACCCCTGGCACAGACTCTCCACACGCTGTGAAATAACTCTCCCTCCAATTGGCCCCTTGAATTAATATTGTCATTCAATAAGATGACAACTGATTCAACGTCCCGGTGTGCTCCCGTTTTTCCCACCATCTCCCCACCTGCCTTCATCCTCCGTCCCCCACCCATTCAGTAATTAAAACATGAAGTAGATTTAGAAGCCTTGGGAAAATTGAATGATTACTTATTTTTATTTTTTATGGAGAGAACAATCTGCGCACACGTGGTTTAAGATTTTTTTTAAAAGCCGACTGATTGCCTGCCTTGAGTAATTATTCACGGCACGTGCCTGGAGCAAAGAGGTCCTTCCACAGTTGTACAGGACCCTAGTGAGACCACACCTGGAGTATTGTGTGCGGTTTTGGTCTCCAAAGTTGAGGAAGGACATTCTTGTTATTGAGGGAGTGCTGCGTAGGTTCACGGGGTTAATTCCCTAGATGGCAGGACTGTCATATGTTGAATAAATGGAGTGACTGGGCTTGTTTACATTGGAATTTAGAAGGACGAGGGGATCTTATTGAAACATAAGATTATTAAGGGATTGGACAAGTTAGAGGCAGGAAACATGTTCCCAATGTTGGGGGAGTCCAGAACCAGAGGCCACAGTTTAAGAATAAGGGGTAAGCCATTTAGAACAGAGATGAGGAAAAAAAAAAATTTGCCCAGATAGTAGTGAATCTGTGCAATTCTCTGCCTCAGAAGACAGTAGAGGCAAATTCTCTGGATGATTTCAAGAGAGAGTTAGATAGAGCTCTTAAAGATAGTGGACTCAAGGGATATCGGGAGAAGGCAGGAACGGGGTACTGATTGTGGACGTTCTGCCATGTTCACAGTGAATGGCGGTGCTGGTTCGAAGAGCCGAATGGCCTACTCCTGCACCTATTGTCTATTGTACCCTTATACTATGGACAGTTTCTCAGCTGCACTATATTTATTTTCAGTACAAAGATTACAAAAAGACTTTCCCCCCATGATTATCAAAGGAATCATCATGTAATTTGCAACACACTCCTGGGTGGCACAGTGGCGCAGCAGTATAGTTGCTGTCTTACAGCGCCAAAGACCTGGGTTTGATTCTGAGTGCAAGTGCTGTTTGTATGGGATTTATACGTTCTCCCTGTGACTACGTGGGTTTTCTATGGGTGTTCCGGTGTCCTTCCACACGTCAAAGATGTAGAGTTTTTTAGGTTAATTGGCTTCTATAACATTATAAATTGTTTCCAGTGCAAAGGATAGTACGAGTGCACCAGGCGGCGCGGACTCGGTGGTCCGAAGGGCATTTCCACACTGTATCTCTAAAGTCTGCATAATAGAATATCATTCAATTGGGAATGAAGTTATCAAGTTAATGGCAAACCTAAAGAGATTCAAGGGTACAATGTGGTTATTGTAACCATCAATATTGTTAATACAATAGGAATCCATGCAAAAGATTTACCAATCTTTGATTAGTTTTACCTTCAACAGTATAACTTTCCACATCTTCTTCAGGCAAACAGATTGTCTCCCACATTGGTTCCTGAATTAAGGGAGAAAATTCTCCATTCATGTCCCGTTAAAACACATTCAAAATTCACTGGAATATAAACAGTAACACCCCCAAACCATACTATTCGTTTAAAACATTGATGTAGCAGTATCAAATCTAATTGGGCCTTAAAATCACAATTTCTAATCTGCTGGGTTAGATCAAATTTTATAAAACTCATCTCCATTAAACACATTAGTATTTTTGTTGTTCAACATCAATAGCAAAATAGCTCAAAAAATAGAAAATTTAAATTAAAAACTGAAAATGTCGGACACTTGGCCACGTTCATATACTGAGCACTCTTAAACAGCATTAACAACCAATTCTGTACAAGGTTTTTTATTTACCTACAGCTCAGATAAGGTCACAAACATTATAATGAGGAAGGGTTAGTTAGCAGTCTTGTTGTGCGTGGTCCCTGGGGCAAGAGTGACCATAATATGGTTGAGTTCTTCATTAGGATGGAGAGTGACAAAATTAAGTCAGAAACAAGGGTTCTGAACTTGAACAAAGGTAACTTTGAAAGTATGAGATATGAATTGGCCAAGATAGACTGGCAGGTGATTCTTAAAGGGTTGACAGTGGATGTGTAATGGAAGGTATTTAAAGACTGCATGGATGAAGTACAAACATTGTTCATACCAGTTTGGCAAAAGACTAAATCAGGGAAGGTGGTGCATCCATGGATAACAAGGGAAATCAGGGATAGTATAAAAACAAAAGATGAGGCATACAAATTGGCCAGAAAAAGCAGCCTACCGGAGGACTGGGAGAAATTCAGAATCCAGCAGAGGACGACAAAGGGCTTAATTAGGAAAGGAAACTGGCAGGGAACATAAAAACTGACTGCAAAAGTTTTTATAGATATGTGAAGAGAAAGAGACTAGTTAAAACAAATGTTGGTCCCTTGCAGTCAGAAACAGGTGAATTGATCATGGGGAACAAGGACATGGCAGACCAATTGAATAACTACTTTGGTTCTGTCTTCACTAAGGAAGACATAAATAATCTGCCGGAAATAGCAGTGGAACGGGGGTCAAATAAGATGGAGGAACCCAGTGAAATCCAGGTTAGCCTGGAGGTGGTGTTGGGTAAATTGAACGGATTGAAGGCCGATAAATCCCCAGGGCCAGATAGTTTGCATCCCAGAGTACTCAAGGAGGCAGCCACAGAAATAGTGGATGCACTAGTCTTAATTTTTCAAAATTCCTTAGATTCTGGAGTAGTTCCTGAGGATTGGAGGGTAGCTAATGTAATCCCACTTTTTAAAAAAGGAGGGAGAGAGAAAGCGGGAAATTACAGACCAGTTAGTCTAACATCGGTAGTGGGGAAACTGCTAGAGTCAGTTATTAAAGATGGGATAGCAGCGCATTTGGAAAGTGGTGAAATCATTGGACAAAGTCAGCATGGATTTACAAAAGGTAAATCATGCCTGACAAATCTGATAGAATTTTTCGAGGATGTAACTAGTAGAGTGGATAAGGGAGAACCAGTGGATGTGTTATATCTAGACTTTCAGAAGGCTTTCGACAAGGTCCCGCATAAGAGATTAGCATACAAACTTAAAGCACACGGTATTGGGGGTTCAGTATTGATGTGGATAGAGAACTGGCTAGCAGACAGGAGGCAAAGGGTAGGAGTAAATGGGTCCTTTTCAGAATGGCAGGCAGTGACTAGTGGGGTGCCGCAAGGCTCAGTGCTGGGACCCCAGCTATTTACAATATATATTAATGATTTGGACGAGGGAATTCAATGCAACATCTCCAAATTTGCAGATGACACCAAGTTAGGTGTGAGGAGGATGCTTGGAGGCTGCAGGGTGATTTGGATAGGCTGAGTGAATGGGCAGATGCATGGCAGATGCAGTATAATGTGGATAAATGTGAGGTTATCCACTTTGGTGGCAAAAACATGAGGGTAGACTATTATCTGAATGGTGGCAGATTAGGACAAGGCAACGAGACCTGGGTGTCATGGTACACCAGTCATTGAAAGTAGGCATGCAGGTGCAGCAGGCAGTGAAGAAAGCAAATGGTATGTTAGTATTCATAGTGAAAGGATTTGAGTATAGGAGCAGGGAGGTTCTACTGCAGTTGGACAGTGTTTTGGTGAGGCCACACCTGGAGTATTGCGTACAGTTTTGGTCCCCAAATCTGAGGAAAGACATTCTTGCCATAGAGGGGGTACAGAGAAGATTCACCAGACTGATTCCTGGGATGTCAGGAATTTCATATGAGGAACGACTGGATAGACTCTGCTTGTACTCGCTGGAATTTAGAAGATTGAGGGGGGATCTTATAGAAACGTACAAAATTCTTAAGGGGTTGGACAAGCTAGATGCTGGACGATCGTTCCCGATGTTGGGGGAGTCCAGAACCAAAGATTATAGAGGAGCAAGATGCGCCAATCAGTGGAAAAGGCGTAGTATCACATGTGTGATTGTCGACACCATATTAGCGGACCAGAGATGGCGTCGACTATGGCGTCTACTGGGAAACTACGCTTATCGATAATCTTTGTCTCTCGATCTCCCGCTGTGTAATCCGCTCCAAAGCTACAGAGCAGTTGCAAGCAAAGATTATAGAGGAGCAAGATGCATTAGAAAGTTATTAGATTTATTTGTAACAGATCTTTACTTACCTCTCGATCCCTCTCTATCCCCTCCCTTCTCGCTATCTCCCTCTCTTCTCCCTATCGCTCTCTCTCCCCTCTCGATCGTTCTCTCTCCCCTCTCGATCTCATTATCTCCCCTCTCGATCGCTCTCTCTCCCCTCTCGATCTCTTTCTCTCCCCTCTCGATCTATCTCTCTCCCCTCTCGATCTATCTCTCTCCCCTCTTCTCGATTTCCCTCTCTCCCTCCCTTCCCTCTGTGTGAGAGTTGGCAGCCCTGCTATGCCTTAGGCCCAAAAGAGATTAGAAATAAATTACATAATGGTCTTTGTAAGAAGATTTTAATAAGCTCTTCTATCTGTCCCACCATACATTTATATGAATGTGTGTTTGTGTGTGCCTGTAATTTTGTACACAGTATATGTTAAAGCAATACAAGGGAAGCTGCACAATACAATGCAAGGGAAACTAGGCAAAGGTGGGGGCTGGGGAGGAAAGATGCGAGAGAAATGGTGGAACACGGGGAAAAGGGAGGGAGAGAGAGGGAAGGAGGGAGGGGGAGAGGGAGATCGAGAGAAGATAGGGGAGAGAGAGATCGAGAGAAGAGGGGAGAGAGAGATCGAGAGGGGAGAGGGGAGAGAGAAGAGAGTGAGAGAGATCGAGAAAAGAGAGGGAGAGAAAGAGAGGAATCGAGAAAAGAGAGGGAGAGAAAGATAGAGAGGGAGAGAGAGATCGAGAAAAGAGAGGGGAAAGAGGGATCGAGGGGAGAGAGAGAAAAGAGGGAGAAAGATCGAAAGAAAGAGGGATCGAGAGAAGAGGGAGAGAAAGATCGAGAAAAGAGAGGGGAGAGAAAGATCGAGAGGGGGAGAGAGAGGGATCGAGAGGGGATAGAGAGAGATCGAGAGGTAAGTAAAGATCTATTACAAATAAATCTAATAACTGTCTAATGCATCTTGCTCCTCTATAATCTTTGTTTACAACTGCTCTGTAGCGGATTACACATGGGGAGGCAGTCCGCCAAAATGGCGGCCGTGACGTTCCGTTACGTACTACACACCAGTCCATTGAATTTCCACTGAGTGGCGCATCTTGCTCCTCTATAATCTTTGTCCAGAACAAGGGGTCACAGTCTAAGGATAAGGGGGAATTCCTTTAGGACCGAGATGAGGAAAACATTCTTTACAAAGAGATTGGTGAGTCTCTGGAATTCTCTGCCACAGAAGGTGGTTGAGGCCAGTTCATTGGCTATATTTAAGAGGGCGTTAGATGTGGCACTTGTGGCTAAAGGGATCAGGGGGTATGGAGAGAAGGCAGGTACGGGATACTGAGTTGGATGATCAGCCATGATCACATTGAATGGCGGTGCAGGCTCGAAGGGCCGAATGGCCTACTCCACCTATTTTTCTATGTTTCTATGTAGCTCCGTGTACCTCATTTACTTAATAAAACAGGGTGCTAGATTTAGAGGATACTTTTAGAAACAAGGAATTGCAGATGCTGATTTACAAAATAAAAGTGCTGGAGTAACTAAGCGATGTCACCTCTCCATGTTCTCCAGAAAAGTTGCCCAGCCCACTGAGTTACTCCAGCACTTTATGTCTTTATATTTTAAGAGGCCACTTTTCATTCTCTTGATACAGATAACTTATTCTACTCCAAATGGAATACTTGCACTACTACTCACATTTTCATCTTCCTCAGTTATGACATAAAAAGAGATGCTTTGACTGCCAACATTGAAATCAATCCAGGAATCTTCCAGCTTATCATCAGATGGCATCTGCAGCTAAAAATTAAAACATCAAGACATAACTGAACTACACATGTAATTATTTAAGAAATGCCATTTCTTAATTACCATTGTTAAAAATATGCAAAATAAACGTCAACATTTCAATTACAAATGTGTAATGAGTCGAGTGGTACACACATTGAAGTCCACATACAGCATTGGTCTGCAGGACATTACAGTAACTAGCAGCTACTCAGACTGAATTACGTAAGCAAGCTGTTGGTGATATAAATCGCATATTAGGCGGAGCTACTATTGACAAGCACAATTGGTTAGTTGGAAATAACCAATCTACATTTGGATCCGTCTTCACTAAGGACGACACAAACAATCTCCCTGATGTACTAGTGGCCAGAGGATCTAGGGTGACAGAGGAACTGAAGGAAATTCACATTAGGCAGGAAATGATGTTGGGTAGACTGATGGGACTGAAGGCTGATAAATCCCCAGGGCCTGATGTTCTGCATCCCAGGGTACTTAAGGAAGTAGTTCAGAAATCGTGGACGCATTGGTGATCATTTTCCAATGTTCTATCGATTCAGGATTAGTTCCTGTGGATTGGAGGGTAGCTAATGTTATCCCACTTTTTAAGCAAAGGCGGGAGAGAGAAAACACGGAATTATAGACCAGTTAGTCTGACATCGGTGGTGGGGAAAATGCTGGAGTCAATTGTAAAAGATGAAATAGCGGCACATTTGGATAGCAGTAGCAGGATCGGTCCGAGTCAGCATGGATTTACGAAGGGGAAATCATGCTTGACTAATCTTCTGGAATTTGACGATGTAACTGGGAAAATGAACAAGGGAGACCCAGTGGATGTAGTGTACCTGGACTTTCAGAAAGCATTTGATAAGGTCCCACATAGGACATTAGTGGGCAAAATTAGAGCACATGGTATTGGGGATAGGGTGCTGACATGGATAGAAAATTGGTTGGCAGACAGGAAACAAAGAATAGGGATTAACAGGTCTCTTTCAGAATGGCAGGTAGTGACTAGTGAGGTACCGCAAGGCTTGGTATTTGAACCGCTGCTATTTATCACATATATTAATGATTTAAATGAAGGGATTGAAAGTAACATTAGCAAATTTGCAGATGACACAAAGCTGTGTGAACTGTGAGGAGGATACTAAGAGTTTGCAGGGTGACTTGGACAGGTTGGGTGAGTGGGCAGATACATGGCAGATGCAGTTTAATGTGGATAAATGTGGAGATTAATGTGGACTTTGGAAGGCAGAATATCTAAATGGTGTCAAGTTTGGAAAAAGGGAAGTACAACGGGATCTGGGGGTCCTTGTTCATCAGTCACTGAAAGTAGGCATGCAGGTACAGCAGGCAGTGAAGAAACGAATGGCATGTTGGCCTTCATAACAAGAAGAGTTGAGTTTAGCAGCAAAGAGGTCCTTCTGCAGTTGTACAGGGCCCTAGTGAGACCACACTTGGAGTACTGTGTGCAGATTAGGTCTCCAAATTCGAAGAACGACAGTCTTACTATTGAGGGGGTGCAGCATAGGTTCATAAGGTCAATTCCCGGGATGGCAGGACTGTCATATGTTGATAGAATGGAGTGGCTGGGCTTGTATACTCTGGAATTTGGAAGGAGAGGGGATATTATTGAAACACATAAGATTATTAAGGGTTTGGACAGGCTAGAGGCAGGAAACATGTTCCCGATGTTGGGGGAGTCCAGAACCAGGGGCCACAGTTTAAGAATAAGGTGTAAGCCATTTAGAACTGAGATGAGGAAATACTTTTTCACAGAGAGTTGTGAGTCTGTGTAATTCTCTACCTCAGATGCGGTTCTCTGGATGCTTTCAAGAGTTAGATAGAGCTCTTAAAGATAGCAAAGTCAAGGGATATGGGGAGGAGGCAGGAATGGGGTACTGATTGTGGATAATCAGCCATGATCACAATGAATGGTGGCGCTGGCTCAAAGGGCCGAATGGCCTACTCCTGCACCTATTGTCTATTGATCCAGAACAGAAGAAGGGCATTCAGTTACTTTTTTTGTGTACTCTTTAAAGAATCTATAAGAGAACTACTCCCTGTTCTCTCTGCATTGTTGGCCAAATTTCCAATTCAATTACCCAATTCCCTTTTGAAAATTATTGAAGGATCTGCTTGCATCACATTTTTAAGGCAATATAATACAGATTACAGTACAAAAAATAAACTTAAAAAAAAATCATAGGCCATTTGCCATTTTAAGTTCAAAGACAGGAACATACTTTTAATTCAGGTTGGCAGATGATTTGCATGTGAATTGAAGGCAGTAGAATTCCCATGTGCCTGCTATCTATCATTTTGGGTGGTTGAGGTCTCAGATCTGGGAAGTAATGTTTGGCTATTCAAGGCGAGAGACTATAGGGCAGTTTGTAAGTTGCACACGTTGTAGCTACAGAGTGCTCGTGATGGATGGAATGAATGTTAAAATAGGGGGTTATATGTTTTTTGGGGGTGATGGTCAGCACCTAGCAGATTTATAGCACAAATGTTACTTTCCACTGATTCACCCATGCCTGAAGGCTGTCTAGGTCTTCCTACAAGCAGGCACAAACTATTTCATTTTCTGAGGTGATGCTAATGAAATTGATCATTCTACAATTAACTGTGAACATTTTTACCTCGAAAGCAACATCATAAGATCATTAATAAATCAACAAAAGATAGTTGAGCCAATGACTCTATCCTGAGGAACTCCTGCAGGGAAGATTGACCTCTAATAATCACAACCTTCTTTTGTGCACGGTATGTCAATGTGGCAGTGTTTTCCCTTTACACATATTAAGTTCAATTTTCCCAGGACTCCCTAATTCTACAATCAGTCTTTTGTTGCCTTGAGGTCAGTGATACTGAATCTCACTTCTCCTATGGAAATTAGCTTTTTGCACCATGGCAGAACTGAGCATGCAATGAAAAATGGAGCCTATTGGTCATGGAAGAACCCAAAATAGGCATAGAGAGTAGGTTGTCGGTGAGTAAATGCTACATGACAACACTGTTAATGACATTTTCATCAATGCACTACTAAATGGGGATAGACCGATTTGGTAGCAATGAGAATCAGAAGGAAACTAAGATGGATCTGCACAGCTAATTGAACATGGTTGCAAATACTTTAGCCACATCTTTAGCATATATGTGCTGGGCATCAGAAACAAAATATCTGTGTGGGAATGGGAAGGAGAATTAAAGTGTTTAGCAACCGGGAGATCAGGTAGATTCAGGCAGACTGTTAAGGTGTTCAGCGAAACGATCGCAAAGTCTACGTTTGGTCTCGCCAATGTATATAAGTCCACATCTGGAACAACGGATACAGTAGATGAGGTTGGAGGAAGATCAAATGAACATCTGTCTGAAAGGACTGTCGGGGTCCCTGGACAGAGTCGAGCAAGGAGGTATGGGGACAGGGAGGAGGTATGGGGACAGGTATGCATCTTCTGCGGTTGTTGGGAAAGGTGCCTGGGGAGGGGGTGGTTTGGGTGGGAAGTGATGTTAACCAGGGAGTTGCGGAGGGAACAGTCTCTGCAGAAGGCGGAAAGGTGGAGATGGTAAAACGTGGCTAGTGGTGGGATCCCGTTGGAGGTGGCGGAAATTTCGGAGGATTTTGTGTTGTATGCGACAGCTGATGGGATGAAAGGTAAGGACTAGAATGACTCTGTCTCTGTTGCAACTAGGGGGAGGGGGAGCAAGGGAAGAGCTGCGGGGTACCGAGGAGACACGAGTGAGGGCCTCATCCATAATGGGAGGGGAACCCCCATTCCATAAAGAATGAGGACATCTCGGGTGTCCTGGTATGGAACACCTCATCTTGGGTGCTGATGCGGCGTACTCGGTGGAATTGGGAGTAGGGGATAGTCTTTGCAGGAAGCAGGTGGGAAGAAGTGTAGTTGAGATAGTTGTGGGAGTCAGTGGGTTTGTAATAGTCAGTCGATAGTCTATTCCCTGTGATGGAGACTGAGATCAAGAAAGGGGAGGGAGGTGTCGGAGATGGCCCAAGTAAATTTGAGTGCAGGATGGAAATTGGTGGTGAAGTTGGTGAAGTCCATGAGTTCTGCCTGGATGCAGGAGGTAGCAACGATGCAGTCGTCAATGTTTGCACTAGCTTCTCATTTTTACCTAACAAACAGCTAACAATGACCTGTTTCCTTTATCATTGTTACTTTTTTCATATCTTGCATTCACTGTTCTTTATCTCTCAACATCATCACCTATATCTCTCGTTTCCCTTATCCCTAACCAGTTTGAAGAAGGGTCTCAACCTGAAACGTCACCCATTCCTTCTCTCCAGAAATGCTGCCTGCCCCACTGAGTTACTCCAGCTTTTTGTGTCTATCTTCGGTTTAAACTAGCATCTGCAGATCCTTCCTAAACATATACACGGTAATGGATTTCATAAAATGGGCTGTTGACAGGCCAAAAAACATACAATGCAAATATACAGAAAATAATCTGTTTCTTAAGGAGTGATGTGGGAAACAGAAGACAAACTTCAAGAACTTCAAGTAAGGAGAGAAATGCAAGACCAGCTCAATAAATGCTGAACTTCACACTATCATGATTGGCTATATTTATGTGAAGTGAATGCAAATGGTAGCAGGAAATGCAGAATGTACAATTCCTAATGGTAGTTTGAATGCTAAAGTACAATATGCTTCATAATTTCCAAACAAATCTGAAATAATTGATCTCAGGAAATTTGGTGATCCATCTGTACAATGAATTCTAGAGCTAGCTTAGATAGCAAAGTCAAGGCTATCAATCTTAACTAATTCTACTGATGCCAAATCAGCTGCAATATACTAATGATTGAGAATTCACAAAATGACAGAGGATGACGAGAAGAATATAGGGTAATGATTGTATTCCATGTACATTTCAAAAACTCAAAGGACAAAGAACAACAACATTTATTGTGACATACACCAATTGGCGTAGTGAAATTTGTCTTACCATGCAGCACATAAAGATAGGACATAACATTAAAGAATTTAACATAAACATAAAAAAACATCCCCCCACAATGGTTCCCATTATGAGGGAAGGCACAAAGTCCAGACCCCATCCCCAGTTCACCCAGTCAGGCATATTGAGGCCCCAACAGTCGCCGCTACGGGGGCCGATGTTCCAGGCCATTCTTCGCCGGGTGATGGTGCTCCGGTGGTGGGAGAACCCTCTCAGCAGCTCAGAGTTCCTGTAACGGCCGCTTCCTTGCTGGAGACCGCGGCTTCCGACGCCAACAGGCCTAGCTGAATGGAGCTCCACAACTGGGGATCTTGCCGAGAGATCCCAGGCTCCCGATTTAAATTTCAGCGCCACCGGCCGCCCCGCAGATCCGCGATGTTCACCTGCGGTCTTCAGCTCACCGGAGCTCCAGGGCGGCGACTCAGGCAAGGTATCGCCCACTCTGCTCCACGATGGTGCTCCAGCGCTGCGCTGCTGCCGAAGCCGTGGTTCTGGGTGGTCCCCCCAGGAAACGCCGCTCCAGGCCCGCTGGTAGGCCGCAAGGACGGGTCGAAGTTGCAGCCCGGAGAAAGCTGCCTCTCAGACCAGGTAGGGACCCTAGAAAGCAGTTTCCCCCTTCCCCTCCTCCACCCCCACATGAAAAAGGCTAGGACTCCGAAAAATAAAAAAACTCAACTAACTAAAAATAAAAAAGAGAGAAAAGAAGGACAGCTGCAGGCTGGGCAGCCATACCCGTACCGGACGGCGCCCCCACCTAAATGCAGTCAGTTTATCATTCTCTTTCAAATTCCCTTCCAGCAATCCATGTTGACTTAATCTAATCTTGTTGAATTGACTCAGAAAACAAGTTGAAGTTTGAGGCAGATTAGACATGATCATATTGAATGTGGGACAGACAAAGTGTTAAAGAAGGAACTGCAGATGCTGGAGAAACGAGGATACACAAAAGGCTGGAGAAACTCAGCGGGTGCAGCAGCATCTAAGGAGCGAAGGAGATAGGCGACGTTTCGCGTTGAGACCCTTCTTCAGACTGGTTAGGATCAGGGAAACGAGAGATATAGACGGCGATGTGAAGAGATAAAGAACAATGAATGAAAGATATGCAAAAAAAGTATCGATGATAAAGGAAACAGGCCATTGTAAGCTGTTTGTAGTGTGAAAATTAGAAGCTAGTGCAATTTGGGTGGGGGAGAGCTAGAGAGACTTCAATACTGCAAATTATCAATCTAGCACTATTTTCTCACTAAAAACACTCATTTTCTTTATTTCCTCACTTTGACCTCCTTCAATTACCCAACACAGCACATTATAAGGTGAGAATGTAACTTCTTTATGTGAAGGAGTTTAAAGAAGGTAAATAAATGGGGAAAGTAGACAAACAAACATGCTGGAATTGTGAGATGCAGGACAAGGCAGCTGATGAAATAAAAGAATGCTGAAAATACTCAGCAAACTTTCCAAAAATTATGTTTTGAGTCTAATGTTGCAGCCCTCAGAACTCAATATTGTATTCAATAATTTTAGTTAACCAGTCTTTCATGTTGATGCAAGAATTTGCCTGTTCCAATGCACGACAATCCAGCTGTAAATTGATACTACCTGACCGGCTGGTATTTTCTGCCTCCTTGAAATCCTTCAAATGAATATCTTATCCGAGGGATTATATGTGCATTTGGATAGATAGGGACTGATTCGAAATTGTCAGCATGGTTTTAGTACTTGGGACTCATGTGTTAGGAATTTCAGCTAGCAGAGCTGCTGCCTCACAGCTCTAATGACTTGGGTTCAATTCTGACCCCTGGTGTTGTCGGCGTAGAGCTTGCACATGTTCTGTGATTTTGGGGATTTCTCCTGGATGTTCCAGGATTCTGCCCCATTCCAAACCCAAGGGATATGACCATAATGGCTACTGTAACACTACCCCATAGCATATGTAAGTGGTAGAATCTGGAGTAAACCGATGAGAATGTCGGAAGAATAAATGGGATTAATATAAGATTAGTGTTAATGAACATTTCATACCACACAGACATGGTGGGACAAAGGGCTTCTTTCAATGCTATATGGCCTGATGCCAATCTATGGAGTCTGAAAAAGGACCCCAACCGAAAATGCCAACTACCATGTTCTGCAGCGATGCTGCCTGACCCGTTGAGTTACCCCAGCACTTTGTCTTCTTTTTCTCGATGGAGTTCTACATTAGCATACCATTTAATGGCTTACTCATCTTACAAAAGAACATTTTGTGGCCTACTCATTTTACAATGAGTACTTTATCAAGTCCAGGTAGACATTAACATCTATGCGCTTGTTAACCATTTTTGATTAAAT
This sequence comes from Raja brachyura, assembly GCA_963514005.1. The sequence goes on from OY740802.1 coordinate 22,634,972, forward strand.
CTTCAAAAAACATTCATTTAGCCCCTTTCACATTCTATGAATAAGAATATTACACTATGCAATTTGTACAGCTTACCTCACAATTATCAAGAAACACTTCCAAACAGGGGAAAGTAGAAACACTGCAGATGAAAAGGAGAATGTTCAAGTCAGAAATTATGACAGATTTACTAAGTTCAGTTTCCTCTTTGTCAGATGAACAGAATTTAAGTGCAGAAATCGGTGATTCTATACTCCTTCCCCTTCTGACACTCTGAATGAGAAATTCTACCAGCTTTATCATCTATTTCCACCACTTAAACCTTTTTCAATTCTTTTTTAATAAACTAACATTAAAAGTATTTCATGAGTAATTCATCTAAACATTAGTTTCATCTAGTATTCCACTATAGAATGGTTTGACCACAAATGTAAGATGAACTAAATCATAAATAAGTAATAACAGCACACCATGGAAAGAAATGGATATTTTCAGGCAATTTTTTCACAAGTGACTGTTATACTGTAAAAAGGGGAAAAGCACAGGAGAGTTACACAGTAGCTGAAAATGGGAGCGCTTGTTAGTTTCACATCTGATTGCGGAACTGTATATAGGAGGAACATGGGAGATTTACAGCCATTAAAACACAACTAGAATCGAGTAAAAAGGGAGAATGGCTTTAGTAAAGCAGCCACATTGGAGCAGCCATTTTGAGTGGGAGTATTTGAGTTCCAAGTGCAGTGCTTAACTGATAAGTGATGAGACATTGTCGCAAGAGGCTTTGAAGAGGAGCTACGCAGTGAAAAGGTTAGAAAATAAGATATTTCTAACTTTCCTCTTTGGACTTGTTCAGAGCTGCCAACATTGGGTGAGAGTTGGGAGTGAGAAATTACGAGAGACCCAAGCCCGAGGGAGCGTAGCGACTGGGGGGGGGGGGGGGGTTGAAGCAGGGTATCCCCCCCTCCCATTGGTATGGAACGTTTGCATTTTTCAGCTTGAAATCGTGCAATTTGGTGCATACTGTAGCGAATCTTTTAACTTACACTTGAATGCAATACATATGTGCTTTAAAGTGGATTCGCTATGAATAAGGTTAGATTAGATTACATTCATAATTACATTCCACAGTAGAGCCCAGGCTCTGATCAACAGGTGCAGCACATGAATGCTCTTAGTGTATTCATGTATGGAAATCAGATTATAATCAAGCACTTGGCCCATGTTGACCAACCTGGGTCTCACTGCACACCTGGTACTACTCCTGGCCCTGACTCCAGTTCTCTCATTCCTGTCCCCGAGTCCAGCCTTATGCCTGGCCCCCTATTCTACCCTGATCATAGCTGCTTACCTGCTTAGGTTCCCAGTGATGAACACTCCCCTGGTCCCAGCTTTGACTGCACACCTAGTACTATTCCAGACCTTGACTCTGGATGCAAACTTGGCCTTGCTCCTAGCCCCTTTTCACTGACAATATATCTGGCTCAGACATAAAGCCCCATATCTGACCCCCTGGACTTAACCTATTACGTTCAAGTCCACAGGTGCTTATCTAATGCAGTAATCCTTTATGGGGCACTTCACAGACTGAATTGTGGATAACAAAATTTGCTACATTCATTGGTTTCCTTGTTATCTAACATGCTAGTTACTTTGTCAAAGAAGTCATCAATTGGTTGAACACAATTCCCATCCATAAATTTAAACTCACTCAGCTGTACAAGTATTCTGATACAATTTCTTTCATTTTCGTAACAAACTGTCCTGAAGTTATTTTCACCCCCAATATTTTCAGTATTTTGCTGTCTTCCTCTCAGCTGGGACTTTTCCGAAATGCAAAGTCCAATAACTATTTATTTAAGCAATATTATTCTATTAACTGTGATTTTTAGAGTACATAATATTGTCTGTGGTATTCATAACACAACAATGATAAAAAAATCTTTGTTTTGATTGCACCTACCAACATGCATACATTATTACATTACAGTTAATATGTACCGAGGGCATATTTTTGTTCCAATGCTTCACATTCCCAATTACTTTTACATTGAAGTGATTGAAATCCAAGTGAAGTTTAAATGGCATCAGAAAAGTAAAACCTCCAGAATGGATGATATTCATTACGTGGTTGGTTGGGGTCAGTATCAGCACAATTACTATATTAAACTTTGAATCTTCAGATGTCCTGGTTCAAGCTAAAGCGAAAGACAAATAATCTCCTCACACATTCCCCTGCAAGTATCTCTGTCACTCCTTTAAAATATGTCCTTTCTTTGAACAAGCTCTTAAATATCGCATCTGAATCAGTTTCCATCTGATTACACTCCTTGAGGATGTTCATCTACGTGTTCAATTAATAAAACAACGAGATTGAGGACATTTCTATTCAACCTGTCAAAGGAATTTGGGGGGGGGGGGGTTAGAAATAGTCAGTGAGGTAAACAAACATAATAATTGAGTGGCATATGACAATAGTGCTACCTTCCCAATATTTAACTGAACTAAATAATGGGTTATCGGGGCTGTATGTTGTGACAGACAGCCTGACACCTTGCATGCCATTTTAATATTACACTTATCCCATCCCTCTGGATATTCCGGATAAATAAATTAAGGTTTTGTCAACTAATTACAAATCAGGCTAATTACAAATCAATAACATTAGCCAACTCCGAAACATGAACGCTGAGCATTGGGATCCGGACATCATGGACAACTGGCCTCAGTTTCCCACTCACATCTGCCATTGTTCTCCGTCTGAACCAGAGGCTGCGGAGCATTTTCGAAAGTGGGGAGACTGAGCGATCACTGATCACTAGCCTTAGGGGTACCCAGTGAGGGAATGGAGCAACTGAGTGGGGAGAGTGTGTGGAAGAAGGGCGTCCCCCCTCCCAGGGTAGGAACCTTTCGAAATTTGATGTATTAAAATCATGTTTTAGTGCATTGTAGAAGTATGATTTCAATGTTTTTTGTATGAAGTGTTTTTAAGGGGTAACTTTGTAAGGAGTAGCTTTATCCACACAAAGGGTGGTGGGTGTATGGAAAAAGCTGCCAGAGGAGGTAGTTGAGGCAGGGACCATCCCAACATTTAAGAAACAGCTAGACTGATACATGGATAGGACAGGTTTGGAGGTATGGACTAAAAGCAGGTAGCGTAGCTGGGACATGTTGGCGGGTGTGGGCAAGTTGCACCAAAGGGACTGTTTTCACACTGTATCACTCTATGACGACATTATATCTCCACCATTATACCTCCACATGCATGAATGCTTCAAAATCAAGTGATCATGTTTTATTGCCATATACTCAAGCATAGAAACATAGAAAATAGGTGCAGGAAAACAGCCAGCACGGCCATTCAATATGATCATGGCTATTCATCTAAAATCAGTACCTCTTTCCTGTTTTTTCCCCATATCCCTTGATTTCGTTAGCCACAAGAACTAAATGTAAGTCTCTCTTGAAAACATCCAGTGAATTGGTTTGCACTGCCTTCTGCGCCAGAGAATTCGACAGATTCATAACTCTCTGCGTGAAGAAAGTTTGTCATCATCTCAGTCCTAACTTGCCCTCCCGTTATTCTTAAACTGTGTCCCTTGGTTCTGAACTCCCCCAACATCGGGAACATTTATCCTGCAGTCACAGTAAGTGAAAATCGAGCAGGCAAGCAGGATGCTTTCTACAACCACTCCCATTTGAAGTCCACTATCTTCCACCGTTTCTACCCAGTGCTTGGTATGTGCTTCCAGCAGCCACTGGTTCTCCTCCAGGATGCACCGAGCCGCAGCCTGATCCATGCCGGTGACCAGGGCGAATTTTGCACAGAGACTCTCACGGCAGCCGCGCAATGCTTCCAATGCCTTGCACCGAGGCTGCTCCATGGCCGGAGCTGCAGTGAGCGACTCGCCAGCCCGGTAAACACTCGCCAGTCCCGCTTCCCGTCCGCATCTGTCCCCACCGCTGCTTCTGCTTGCAACACCCATGTCCCATGCAGTTGATATGAGTTTTGATATTTTTGTTGATCACAGAATTTCTCAGGATAGAACGTGAGAAATTTGTAATCAGCGTGAGAATTTGGCGAAATGTGTGATTCTCATGCTCAATGCAGGGCTGCCAACCCTGCCTCTCTATCCCCCTCTCCCCCCACTCACTCTCTCTGTCCCTCCCATTTCTCTCTCCCCCTCCTCGCTCTCTCCTCTCTCTGTCCCCCTCTCTCTCTCCCTCCCACCTCACTCTCTCTCTCTCTCTCTCTCCCCCTCCGCACTCCCCGCCCCTCTCTCGTCCTCTCTCCCCCCTCCCTCTTTCTCTCCTTTCCCTCCTCTCTTCCCCTCTTTCTTCTCTCTCTCTCTCTCTCTTCACTCTCTCCCCCCTCCCTCTTTCCCCCCATCTCTTTCTCTCCCCCCTCTCACTCCCACCTCTCCCCCTTGCTCTCTCCGCTTCTCTTTCTCCTGCCTCCTTTCTCTTTGCCCCCCATTTCTCTCTTTCCCCCTCTCTCCCTCCTCTCTCTCCCATTCTCTCCTCCCCCTCAATTCCCCCTCTCTTCCCTCTCACCCATCTCTCTCTTCCCCCCCTCTCCCAACTCACTCCCCCCCCTCTCTCTCTCCCTCTCTCCCCCCCCCTCCCTCTCCCCATTCTCTCACTCTCCCCTTTCTCTCTCCCCTCTGTCTCCTTCCCCTCTCTCTCTCCGCCTCCCTTTGAGAGTCTCTGTCCCTTCGGCTCAGAGACTCTCACGGCAGCGGCGCAGCGCGTCCGACGGCCCGGGATTCTTGCACTGCTCCATGGCCGGAGCTGCAGCGGGCGACTCGCCAGCCCCGCAAACACTAGCCAGCCCCGTTCCCGGCATCTGTCCCCGGAAAACACTCGCCAGCCCCGCAAACACTCGCCAGCCCCGGCTCCCCGCATCAGCCACCGCCGCTACATCTGCTTCCATCCCTCCCTCAGCCCCGGCTCACCAACAACCGCGGCCCATTCAGCTTATTTGAGTTTTTAAATTTTTCTCTGATCACAGAATTTCTCACCACAGAGCGTGAGAAATTTCTGATCAGCGTGAGAATTTGTTAAAATGCTAGATTCTCACGCTCAATTAGGTGATCACAGGTGGTAGGTCAGTAGTTGGGCGACCATCAGGAAAGGTGTGGCCAATTCCCTCACTAACAAGTAAACCATACTGTTGGGGATTTAGAGATGGTGGCCTCCCAGAGGAGAGCAGCAGCTAGGTCTGTGGTACCATGACTGGCTTCAATGCCCAACAGGGAAGGGTGGAAACAGGGAAAGCGAGAGATATGAGAGTTGATAATTAGAGGGACAGACAGGAGACTCTGTGACTGCAAAATAAGAATGGTATTTAAGCCTCTCAAATACCAGGGTCAAGTCGTTGTGAAAAATTTGAGTAGGTGAGCAGTTTGAGGTCGCGTTATATATTCACACCAACAACAGAGTAGAAAAAGGGATGAAGCCTTGCATAGTGAATTAAGGGAGATTAAATAGCAGAACCTCGTATAGTAATTCTCTGGATTATCTCTGGTGCCACCTGCTGGTGAGAATAAGAATAGGAGGTTATGGCAGACCAATGCGCAGCGGAGGAGCTGGCGCAGGGAGAGCTCAGGTTCAAATATTCCTTTGTACCATTGCTACAGGAGGAATAAGAGGTGGAGGTAAGAGAAGAGACAGAATTGCGTTTTTGATTAGGGTGAACATTTTGGCAATACTCCTACGAGAAGGGGCTGGCCAGTTTGATGGAATTGTGCTAGAGGTGTGCCAATATTCAGCAGGATACAGAGGAGGAAATATGTAGGGAGATGCGTGAATAATGTAGCTGCCAGAATAATGGCGTTGGAATAATGTAGCAATGTTACAAAATTTTGAGATTTAAAAAATCAAGTCTGCAATTTATCCCATCAGATAAAGCATAAAAAGTTTAATTTGACACCTAATTTACTTTCATATCTTCAGTATTAAAAAAGTTATGGCCATTTTCATAATCGGAAATTAGCAACTCGTTTCCTATTACTTTTCTATTGTCTCAACACAAAAGTTGTGATCGAGGACAGTCAAAAGCCCATAACTTTTTTTTAAATTAAGGGAACTGAATGAAATTTTCAGTTATTATAGATTGAAGCATTCTGAAACAAATATGAAACAATCTTACTTGGATGACCTGAAATTAAAGCATATAATTAGTTAGTTACCCAATTGTAGCTAATTACAAAATTCAATTACTAGATCTAAACATCTATCCATTTCTTAAGAAAGAAAATAACATTTTTTTAAAGCCTATGTGTCCAAATAACATTCACACAAGAATGCACAATATAACATGATTTTTAAATCTAATTGTCATGAATTTATAGGCCAAATTGAAGGAATTTAGTGTTTAATGACTGTAGATTAATGGCCATTTAAATCAGCTTGCGAGTGGGATTTTCTGGAACACGATGCAGTGGAACGTTGCAGTTGCGGTGAATTTAAACCCCATATCGGCAGGAAAAATTCTGCTGGTTCGTATGGGATGTAAATCACCATTTCACAACATGAAAGTTTGATTAAGGTTATCTAAACAAACACGTTTATATGAAAAAATAAACAACTTTTCTTTACCTGTCCCCTTCGTAAAATCCGTCCCCGTTGTCGGCATTAGGAGCTAATTTTTATTTTACTGCAGTGCTGAAATAGTCGGGCGATTTAAAAAAAAAAAATTACTTACTGGCAGTCGGAACGAATCTTTAGAAAAAGTTCGCACTCCGAGAAAATAAAGCTCCGGATGGCAAGGGGAAAACCGCATTTTAACCCCGCCCCCCCCCCCCCCCCCACCAAAAGGCGCTAACGTCGCGCACATGGCCAGTGACAGAACTGCAGCACCACTAAAGGTACATTTTGTAACATACCTAAATAATGGGGGGGGTTTTAACTTTCCAAAAATGGACTGGGTCTGTCATGGTTTCAAGAACTTGGATTAGGTGAAATTTTAGTCTGTTCAGAAAATGTTTCTAAATTAATATGCAGTTGATCCTACTAGAGAAGGGACATCCTCTTGGGAATTAAGACAGGGCAGAAGAATGGAGTGCTGGTGGATGGGCACTTTAGGACCCATCATTCTATTAGTTATGGAAAAGGACATAACAGGTCCAAATGTTGAAGTCCTAAATTGGGGCACAGCCAATTTTGATGGTTTTGGACAGGAACTTTCAGAAGTTGATTGGGAGGCTGTTTATAGGATAAGGGACATCTGATAAGTAGGAGGCTTTTAAACATGAGATAGGGAGAATTCAGGGCCACATTGTTCCTGTTAGAGTGAAGGACAAGGCTAGCAAGAGTAGGAAATCCTGGATGGCAAATGATATTGAGACTGGTCACGAAAAGAGACATATGTCAGATATAACCAAACATATACATGTTTTACAAACAATTTCAAAAGAATACCAAGTAAATATTTCACCTTGTTTTTTCTCCAAGCATTCCATTCACCTGATTGAGGAATCTTCTACAATCCTGAAAAAAAAAAGATTATTAAATTGTTGTTGCTTCCCTCATCCAAAAAGGATACAGCTGAAAGACTTTCCCCATCCAGAACTTCAGATATTCATAAAGCATTGCAGAGATGGGATATGTGTATCTCAATGCCTTGTGGCACTCTGAAATCAGTGCACATTAATTAAAAAAGCTTGCTGTTGAGCACAGGATTGAAACCAATTACTCGATAATTGAAATATAAAGCTAAAATATTAGAATAAATATAAAATGCTGGTGCAACTTGAGAAGGTTCCTCAGTCAAGTCAGAATAGGCCTGGAATATATCAAAACCTTTACTTGCATTGGTGGTATGAAAATGTATAAAAATGTCAATGTTATATGAGTAACAAGACAACCATTACTGTGCTGTCATTTAAATGTATTACACCTGTGTCTTTATATCCCTAGACTTTATCTTTAACACACATGGAATGTTACAAAAACATTCAATTTTTGCACCATTGATAATGACTAGGGCATGTACTCCACCACACTTCCTGAAGTTTAGAATTAGCTTTTCATCATGCTGACTTTAAGGGAGAGGTTGTTGTCCTGACCCTATATTACTAAGATTTCATCATGTATTCCTTTCAAGTTGAAGCTTTAAAACATCTCTACTTCAGTGCCATCAATTGTTGTGTACCGCTTCACTTCCTGAAGTCAATCACAATCACAAGAAAGGGAGTTGACTTGTACTGTAGTGTCATCTGCGAATGGGTTGGCATATGACTGCATTGTCATGAGTGTATAAGGAGTATAGAAGGGCACTAAGAAAGCAGTCTTGTGGGGCGCCAGTGTTGAGGATTATTATAGAGGTCGATTTGTCACCTATCCTCACCGATTGTGGGCTCTTGTTCAGGAAGGATCCAGTTGCAGAGGGGAGTGCCGACTCCAATTTTTGAGTTTGGAGAAGAGTTTGGATGGGATGATGGTATTAAAAGCAGAGCGGTAGTCTATATAGTGGAGACTCATGTAGGTGTCCTTTTCATCCAGGTGTTCCAGGGACGAGTGTAAGGCCAGAGAGATGGCATCATGCGTGGACCTGTTCTGGTGGTAGTCGAACTGCAGTGGATCAAGGTATGCTGGATTTAACATATTCCATAACAAGCCTCTCGAAGCACTTCATGATGGTGGATGTCAAGGCCATTGGACGGTAGTCATTAAGGCATGAGATCTTACTTTACTTTGGCACCAAGATGATAATGGTTTTCTTGAAGAAGGTGGGTATCTCAGAACAGAGTAGGGAGAGATTAAAATTCCCCCATTGCCAGTTCATCCAGCTAGACAGAGACAGAGAGAGTCAGAGAGAAACAGAGAGAGAGAAAATTAGAGAATTTTCAATTCACCTCCCCTATCTCATCGCATTTGAGTGCAACATTCTAGACAGCAGATGAAAAGCAATACCCATGACAAAAAAAAGCTGGTTAACTAGTGGATAGAAAAATTGAGACAAAAAACTAAGAATGCTGGAAAACTGAAATAATTTTCATCAAGTGAGCCAACTGACTATACAGTTTACTGGATTTTTCTATTCTATTGCAGTTAGGGACAGTTTAATTTCTATGCAATTATGATGTAATGTACTGGTCTGGGAAACAAGTTATTGGGGAATCAACTGTTATGTTTAAAATCAGTATAATAACTTCATTGGTGCAGATAAATGGTAAGAAAATGGTAGTTATAAGATAGACAAGCCATGCTAGTATAACATCATTTCCTGTGGCTTAAATGAGCCATTAGATCAACATCCAATGGAAAGAGTTGAATGAAGAGGGTTCATATTCAAGTTAAGCATATTCTGACATCAGAAATTCTATATATTCTTGTATAATTGTTCTCAAGTTGCAGTTTATGACAATAGATTTGAATCAAATATATGTTCGTACCGTTTCAAATTCTGAATCCTTTATTCTCTTAAATGCATCAACAACGAATTCCAATGGAAACCAATCAGAAGCCAGTTCTCGTCTTCGAGTCTCAGATGTCATTCTACACAGACTTTCTGTTATAGCCACCTGCAAATTATAATCTATAACACAGAATTAAATCAATTAATACCGATTAAGTAACTGTAATACAGAATACAAGATTCCAAAATGCCTATTTTACTTTTTATGACACCTTCAATCACTGGTAGTAATCAGTGGGACCAAATTTGTCCTGCTTTTCCATGGACAGGTCATAACTGAACAATATGTATACCTCAGTTAATCATAGTGAGAACATGCAAACTCCACACTAACTGTATTCAAGGTCAAGATGAAACTGAGGTCATTCAATTGTGAGAGGGCATCATTAAATAATGCATTACTGTATCACATCAAATGGAGTATATTAATTGTTGAAAAATGCTTTCTATATTTGACTGAACTGGCTGACTCTTAAATAGCAGGCATTCACTTGTATCACAATTATTACTCTGAAACACAGTAATAATAAAACAGATCACAAGGCATCTATGTGTACACCAAATATGAAAACAACAATGTCCTCCACAGTACCACCACCCTTGTAAAGTCCTCCTTTCAAATGCAAAAGCAATACAGGTTGGTATCTATATCTGCAGAATGGGCACACAAACCCGTCAAACAACAGACTGAGACAGTCTAAATGAAGGGTCTTGACTGTGCATTTCTCCCACAGTTGCTGCCTGATCAGCTTATTCCTCCAGTTATTCTCCTTTATTTGTTATAGATTCTAGCATTTGCAGTCTCTTGTGTCTCCAAAGGAACGAGACCGTTCTACTTAATGAATCATATCATAGCCAACATGCCAGATGTTTCCATCACAATCTCTGGGTTTGGCTTGACCGATTGACAAGATCCCAGACTCAAGATTGGCCTCCCGAAGTGAATCCGCAGAAATCAATTAGTCTGGATGGTGCCCTTAGCTTAGTCCTCAGGACCTGTGCAGATCAGCTAGCAGAGGTATTCAAAGAAATCTTTAACCTCTCACTACTCCACCCCACCTGATTCAAAAAGACCACTATCATCCCAGAGCCAAAGAAAAATAATGTAGCATGCCTAAATTACTACTCCCCAATTGATCTGACATCCACCATAGTGAAATGCATCGAGAGACTGATGGTGGCGCAAATTAACTTCAGCCTCCCAGCCAGCTTTGATCCATTGCAGTTTGCTTACCATCGCCACAGGTTCACAGCAGATGCCATCTCCCTGGCCTTAAAATCATCTCAGGAACACCTAAACATGGGCAGCCTGGCGGTACAGTGGCAGAGTTGCTGCCTTAAGAGCCTGTCCCACTTGGGCGTCATTTGCGTGTCACGCAGATGGCGCGCGGAGATTTTGGGAATCCCAAAATCCTGGGGTGCCGCGCGCAACCATGCGTCACCACGCACCATGCGCACATAATGCACGGTGTGCGCGCATCATGACACACGCGTCGTGATGCATAAATGATGTCGCGTAAATGACGACCCAAGTGGGACAGGCCTTTTACAGCGCAAGAGACCCGGATTTGGTCCTGACTTCAGGTGCTGTCTGTACAGTTTGCACATTCTTCCTGTTCCTGTGTGGGTTTTCTCCTGGCACTCCAGTTTCTTCCCACAATCCAAAGATGTGCAGGTTTGTAGGTTTATTGGCTATGTAAAAAGTCCCCAATGTGTAGGATAGCAATAGCGTACGGATGATCGATGATCAGTGCGGACATAGTGGGCTGAAGGCCTGTTCTTATGTTGTATCTCTAAAAACTAAACTAAAACACCTAAACAAATTACACTCCCATTTAACTACTACAGTTTTACCTTCAACATCATAGTCACATCCAAATTCATCTCCAAACTCCTGGACCGAGGAATCAGTTTCCCCCTCTGTCACTGGATTCTCAACTTTGACCCACAGACCTCAATCAGTGAGGATAAGCGATATCTACTCCACAATAATTCTCAACACCAGTTCTCGCATGGATGCATTCTCTGGAGTTGCCTACTATACTGTACTTTCACGACTGTCGGGTCCAATTCGCCTCCGATTCCATCTATAAATTCACAGATGACGCTACTGTGGGGGGCCAAATCCCAAACAATGACGAGACGAAGTACAGGAAGGAGATAGAGAACTAAATGAGATAGTGTCAGGACAATAACCTCTCCCTCAAGGAGAGGGAACATGGAACATAGAAATGCACAGGAAGAGATCCTTCATCCTACAATGTTTGTGATGACATGATGCCAAGTTAAGACAAAGGAACTAGTTATTGACTTCAGAATGCATGGTGGAGTACATGCCCCAATCAGCATCAATGGTGCTGAAGTGGAAATGGTTGATAAGTTTAAGTTCTTTGGTGCTAATATCACCAATGATGTGTCATGGACCAACCACATTGATGCAACAGCCACAAAGGCACACTAACACCTCTACCCCCTGAGGAGACCACGGCCATTCGACATGTCTCCAATAACTCTTACAAACATCTACAGATGTACCATAGTTGAATTCCATCACAGCTTGGTTTGTGAACAGCTCTGCCCAAGACCACAAGGAATTGCAGAGTTGTAGATGTAGATCAATCACACAGACTAGATTTACACACTATTGACTCCATCTACACTTCACTTTATCTTGGAAAAGCACCCAACATATTTAAAATTTGTCTCACCCCAATCATTCCTTCTTCTTCAAGCTCTCACCCAGCAGAAGGGACAGAAGCTTGAAAGCACGCACCACCAGACTCAGGAACATTTTCCTCCTCTCTGTTATCAGGCTTCTGAATGGTCCTTAAGCTTGGTTACTGTTCAATTCACCTCTACTCCATTGAGAACATTGGACTTTGTCTATGAAACTGAGGTGCTGCAATGCTGAGAACAATACTCTGCACTATGTAACTTCGCATTTGTTCTATCTATTGTACTTGAGTTTGAACTGATTGCATTTATGTATGATATCTGATCTGTTTGGACAGCATACAAAATCAAGTTTTTCACTGCATCTCGCTATACACGTGACAAAAATAAATCCACACCCAAGATAAACCCACCACGGGGGCGGCACACTGGTGCAGCAGTACAGTTGCTGCCTTGCAGTGCCAGAGACCCGAGTTCGATTCTGCCTACAGGTGCTGTCAGTACGGAGTTTGTACGTTCTCCCTATGACCACACAGGTTTTCTCCAGGTGCTCCAGTGTCGTACCATATGTTAAAGACACACAGATTTGTAGGGTAAATGGCTTCCATATAGTATAACTCGTTCCTGACGTTCAAAATAGTGTTAGTGTAGAGGGTGATCGCTGGTCAGTGTGGATTCGGTGGGCCCAACAGTCTGTTTCTCTGAAAGTACTAAAACTAATGGTGCTCTACAGGAAAAAGGGAATACCCCTGAGGGTCCATAACATTGGCCCTAAACCACTAGTCTTACATCATTAGATCTAATTTGGGCAAGGTATCCTCCTCTGAACTACAACTTATCGTCTTCCACTAGCTGATTAATCAGTACTTCACGTTGAAAAGCACTAAGAGGAAACCACCACTGATTAAGAGTCAGTAATCTCCTGAAAGATATGGTTACCAGACAGAATCTCTGACAGCTGATTTGCTTTACTTGGGTTTTCCCCTCCAGATTCTGATCTAGAAATATATTGTTCTATATTGATTGTAACTCGATCAAAATCTTGCAACTCAGCCACGTTGTGGGAATCACTTCAGCAGGACTACTGAGGTTCAAGGCTGCAGGCTTCTGAGAGGCTAGTAAGTATTAATAATAAATGCTGGTCTTGCTAAGCAAAAATAGTTATAAATCACACAGAGGTGAATCTGATATGAAACGTTACAGATGCTTCATAAATGCTACACTATTTTCAGTCATAAGAGTCATGCAGCATGGAAACAGGCCCTTCGGCCAAACTTCCCCATGCTGACCAAGATGCTCCATCTAGACGAGTTCCATCTACCCACCAGGCACGTGCCATCAGGGTAGGCAAGGTAGGCACTGCCTACCCTGACTAAAATTATAACATAGTAATAACTGAATATAAATAGTAAAGGCATGGGAGAATTATGCTTATGTAAGAGACCGATCTCTTAGGTAGGCATAACTCTATGTGTCTTTCATCCGCAGCGCTTGTAACACGGGAAGCTCTGTGCAGCCCACGTGCTGTCAGTGCTGCCTGAAGCAGTCAGTTTTAGGTTGTGCTGAAGGCAGCAGAAATTCTGCTTCTGCTGTACTGCGCATGCGCATCAGTCTACTGCGCATGCACAGTGCAAGTTTCTTGGCGGGGTTTTCAACTATGGTTTGTCGTGTACCAATAATATGGTAAGTACATTTTGTGTTTATGTTTTCAAATACCGTATTTCCCGGGGTGTGGGGGTGGGGGGAGCTCTCCTTTCACAGCATTTGGGGAGTCTGGCCCGGGGTAAAGTTGCGCGGAGGGTACGAATGTTATGAAAGAGGGGTCGGGAGCATCCACTTGCGACGCTCCTTGCACGGAGGCAATGCAATGCCACCGCTCTGATGCCCGGGCGGGGGGAAGAGAGCGAAGTAACTCAGGTGGCCAAGCGGCCGTCGGGCCGGACAGCGGAACCAGTCGCCACCTTAGCTCCTTCTGCCGGTCCCCGCTCACCTCTGGCAGCTCTCCGTCTAAAAACCTCACTCCTGCCACTCGCTGGCCTCACTCATGTCCTTAAATTCCGACAGCGCGATTGAGGGAATTTAAGGATTTGCAGGAAGCTGCTGACATGAGCGAAGTCGGCGAGTGGCAGGTGACAGGTGTTCCGACGGAGAGCACTGCCAAACGTGAGCGGGCCGGCAGAAGGCGCTGAAGTGGCGGCCAGTTCTGCTGTCGGGTCCTGGTGGCCGCTCGTAGCTCACCGAGCTGCTTCTATCCCCAGCTACAGTGCGTGGCTTCGTGCCCAGAGAGCTGCGGTAGCGGTGAGTGAGTTACTGGCAGTATCCCCGACACCCTCCTTCTCAACACTCGTGCCCTCCCCACAACTTTACCCCTGGCACAGACTCTACACACACTGTGAAAGGAACTGTTCCCCCAATTGGTCTAGGACTAGGAAGCCTTGGGCAAATTGAAATGTCACTGTTTCCACGTATTTATTTATTTATTTATTTAACGGAGAGAACAATCTGCGCGTGCGCGGTTTAATTTTTTTTAAAGCGGACTGAGTGCCTACCCTGAGTAATTACTCACGGCACGTGCCTGCTACCCACGTCTGACCCATATTCCTCTAAACCTTTCCTATCCATGTACCTGTCCATAACAAATAAAATATTTAAAGCTTGATATGGTAGCAACTCAATATTTTTCTAATTCATCTTCTGAAACTTATAGACCAGCTAAATATATATTCCAGCACAATTGACATGATTTTTTGAAAACTTTCATAAAATTGGTGAAGCTCATCCTGTTTTCTGTTAAGTAGTATTGGTAGTTTCATGTGAACAGAAACTTGACGAGCAAGCAAATTCAGTAAATCAAACCGGGAGATGCTACTTTCATTTTGAAAATGTAGTTAATTCATTAAACCGGTCAACAAGTTTGGAGTTAGTCGCATAAAATGCACATACTGCTGCAAGTGCAAAAACCAGGTTGCATCTCACACTGGACAATCATACATGCAGGAAATACCCTCAACCATAAATTTCAGATGTCATGACCATGCATTTGCTAGACTAAGGTTATGAGATGAATGAATAATAGTTAAGGAACAGTGAGGTGTTTCTGCAGCAAAAATATGATTCCAAAATGTTATGTTGCACCTAGTTGCACATCCAGAGCATGTAGTTCATATTGTTACAAGCATAGGTAGGCAGATTACAGGAGGCTTGAGAGAACATTGACATGCTACAGCGCACAGAATATTTAACAGTCTCAGTGCCATACAACAATGCAAGGTGTTCTTAAAGCAAATGAAGATCTTTGTCTTTACATGAATTTTGCAGTTGACACAACTGATGAATATGGTGGTGAGAAATCAATCATCGTAGCCACAGGACATCTCTGCAAGAGTACCTCAGGGTGGTGCCCCAGGTCCAACCATCATCAGCTGCTTTATCAATAATCTTCTTTCAATTGTAAGGTGAGAAGTAGGGATGTTCACAGACGATTGGATAACGTTCAGCACCATTCATGGCTCCTTGGATAATGATGCAGGCCACTTCCAAATGCAGCAAGACTTGGACAAAATCCAGGCCTGGGCTGATAGGTGGCCAATGACATTCATGCCACATAACTGCCAAACAATGTTAATATCCAACAGGAGAAAATCTAGCTATCACCCCATGACATATAATGGCATTATCATTATCAAATCTCCCATTATCAATAAGTTGGGTTACCATGGAATGGAACCAGTTAGAGACCTATGGTAAGTAATTCATCTCCTAACTCTCCAGGGCCTGTCCGCAATCTACAAGGTTCATGACAGGAGTGTAATGGAATAGTCTCCATTTGGCTGTGCAGCTTCAACAATATTTAAGGTGCTCAACAATGCACAGGACATAGCAGCCCACTGCCATCCACTCACTCCACCACCAACAACCAGTAGTAGCAGTTTGTACTATCTACAGGATGCATTGCAGCATTGAACACCACTATCTGGAAGTTTCCCTCCATGTCACACATCGTCCTAACTTGGAAACATATTATTTCACTGTCATTGGGTCAAATTCCTAGAACACCCTCCCTGACAATATTGTGGATATATCTACACCTCAAGGACAGCAACAGTCATAGAAGCCAAATCACCGCAACCTTATTAATGCCAATTAGGGATGGACAACTTAGGGATAACAACAGTCTGAAGAAGGGTCTCGACCCAAAACATCATCCATTCCTTCTCTCCAGAGATGCTGCCTGTCCCGCCAAGTTACTCCAGCATTTTGCGTCTACCTTTGATTTAAACCAGCATCTGCAGATCTTTCCTACACATGGGCAACTAAATGTTGGCTCAACACTGAAAACTAGGTCAGGTCGGGTATTCTGTGTATTAGGTTGTCAGATGTTCAATGGGAACTAATTTGACTGCTATATCCTTCACACCTACTTTCAGTAGGTCTTCCAAGTATTTTTCAATGTGGAGAAGATGAGATCCAGCAGCTAAGACGGAGAAAAGTTCTCCGGTGTTTAATTCCTTGTGCATGTTTGAACAGATGCATGCATCTTCATAGAGTCTGGAGTAAATGTTAGGGTGCACAGGGCAAATCCTTCCTGGCCGTACTATCACTTCTCGTGGGTGTACCCAACTGGTGAAATAGGATGTATCCAGGGATTATGATGGACAAGTCTGACCTGTTCTGACCACAACTATGTACAGCCGTTTTCTTAATGGATTTGCGAGCCAATACAATAAACATCCTAGTTTACCTAATCTTCAGCGATCCATTATGCATGATATCATTGATTTATTTTATTCACTTAAGACTGGTCTCCAAAATTGGACATAAATCCCAAAATGTTTGTGAGAAGGTCTCTGGCAAGAGCAATGAATGAATGAATGGATGAGTCACAGTGACATTCATTGCTTGCATGCCCAAGGTAAGCAAATAGTTGCCCATAAAGGGCGCTTACAAAGTTACAAGTATCCACGCCTGGTCCCCCTTTGTTCTCCCCTCCAACCCACTCCTCATGGCGGTCCCCCCATGCCGGGTCCTCCGTCTCAGTCTTTCTCTTTTTGCTGCGTGACTGCGGAGGCGATTGCCTGATCGCAGCAGCTGGAACAGTCCGTTGTTGGGGGTCCTTCATGATCCTACAGACTCTGGCTCTGCACCTCCTGGTGTATAGGTTCTGCAGGGGCCGAATGCACTACTCTCTGCAGAGCCCTCCTGTCCTGGGCAGAGCTGTTGCCAAACCAGGCAGTGATGTTTCCTGTCAGGATGCTCTCTACAGCTCAGAAGGATCCTCAGGGAGACTCTGAATTTCCTCAGCTGCCTGAGGTGGTAAAGGCGCTGCCTTGCCTTTCTCAACAGTGTGTCAATGTGTGTTGTCCATGTCAGATCCTTTGTGATGTGGACTCCCAAGTATTTAAAGTCACTCACCCTAACCACAGTAGTCCCATTAATCCACAGTGGCGTATACGTCCTTGGTTGTTGTGCCCTTCTAAAGGCCACAATTAGCTCCTTAGTTTTTATGACATTTGCTAGAAGGTTGCCATGTAAGAATTGAGCATCTAAGATGTCACAGGTAGTTCAGCTTGGTGACTCCACTTTTGTACTGATGCTGCAGTTAGTATATGGAATTCTCTGCCTCAGAAGGCGGTGGAGGCCAATTCTCTGGATACTTTCGAGAGCTAGATAGGGCTCTTAAAGATAGCGGAGTCAGGGGATATGGGGAGAAGGCAGGAATGGAGTACTGATTGGGGATGATCAGCCATGATCACATTCAATGGCGGTGCTGGCTCAAAGGGCCGAATGGCCAACACCTGCACCTATCGTCTATATAATTGAATGGTTAGGCAGGCTATTTCAGAGGACATTTAAGAGTCAACCAATTTACTGTGGGCTTGGATTCACGCAATGGCCCCGAGCAGGAAATGAAAGCAAATGTGAGTCAGATAACTTTTCATGAGCATTTGGTAGTTAGGTCATCAATATTATAGGACAAATCATCATGCACATATCCAGAGCTAGGAATGTGTCGTCAATTAGAGTCCATCTAGAGAATGCACAGCCATACTTACAGACTGATCTAAAATTACCAGCAAAAATCAATTTTTATTTTCTCAAGATCAAAACAAGTTTTATTTTTGAATGTATAAACCATTAGATTTTCACCTGATTCATCTAATTATGTGAACTTAAAATTTCAGATGGTAGGATTTAAACATTTATTTAGCTCTGATGTGTTTTATGAATCTATCTTAATCATCTATAAAAGTCATCAAACAACCCATTAGTAAAGTATACAAGAAAAAAAGATTCCTAGAAACTATTCATCGTCAATAATATGTAGAGGATACTAGATCCATAAGTACTGTATTATTTATCCATCACTATATGGTTAAATTTAAAAAAATTGTCTTACCACCAGCATCTAATATCCTTTTCCCAAAATCACTCCTGTAAAATAATTTAATTTATTTAGTATACATTGAAATCTCAAAACTAAATTTCTTTCATTGGCTGTCTTAACATGACAGGTTAAGAAGCACCAGAAACCTTGTTTAATAAACAAACAGAAAACTTCAGGTCAAATTGTGTTGCTTGTCTTGCTCTAGTGAGGATGTGCAGTCCTCCCAAGTGGTGAGACTCTACGGAATGCATGTTAGGAAGTGGACTTGTGATAATGTCTAAGGGACTTGTGCCAGCTTCCATTGTATGCTGCGATTTTTCATGGGTTAAAACTTGCAGGCAAAACATGTAACCTCCAAGGCAGCGAATGTTTTCCACTTTGATACATCATCCCACTCCGATTCTGATTTCTCCGTCTGTGGCCAGTTGCACTGTTACCATGAAACCCAACGCCAGCTCAAGAAACAACACCTCATCTTCCGCCTGGACACACGACAGCCTTCTGAAGCATTCAACCAATCTCTAACGTTGGATAACATGCTTTTTCTTCTGATTTTCATAAAAAGCATTTCTGCCTGCCATCCTTTTATCCTTTCCTCTTTATGAACTCTGAACTGTTCTCTGAACTGCTGGATATGTCCGAATATGCCTGAACTATATTAGCAACACGTCGCTTATCGGATCCCACCAACCACATGACATCACTGTCACAGAGATAGAAACATAGAAATTAGGTGCAGGAGTAGGCCATTCGGCCCTTCGAGCCTGCACCGCCATTCAATATGATCA
Source organism: Raja brachyura (assembly GCA_963514005.1). The sequence continues at coordinate 22,654,216 of OY740802.1, forward strand.
TGGCTGATCATCCAACTCAGTATCCCGTACCTGCCTTCTCTCCATACCCTCTGATCCCCTTAGCCACAAGGGCCACATCTAACTCCCTCTTAAATATAGCCAATGAACTGGCCTGAATTACCCTCTGTGGCAGAGAGTTCCAGAGACCCACCACTCTCTGTGTGAAAAAAGTCCTTCTCATCTCGGTCCTAAAGGATTTCCCCCTTATCCTTAAGCTGTGACCCCTTGTCCTGGACCTCCCCAACATCGAGAACAATCTTCCTGCATCTAGCCTGTCCAACCCCTTAAGAATTTTGTAAGTTTCTATAAGATCCCCTCTCAATCTCCTAAATTCTAGAGAGTATAAACCGAGTCTATGCAGTCTTTGTTCATAAGACAGTTCTGACATCCCAGGAATCAGTCTGGTGAACCTTCTCTGCACTCCCTCTATGGCAATAATGTCCTTCCTCAGATTTGGAGACCAGAACTGTACGCAATACTCCAGGTGTGGTCTCACCAAGACCCTATACAACTGAAGTAGAACCTCCCTGCTCCTATACTCAAATCCTTTTGCTATGAAAGCTAACATACCATTCGCTTTCTTCACTGCCTGCTGCACCTGCATGCCTACTTTCAATGACTGGTGTACCATGACACCCAGGTCGCGCTGCATCTCCCCTTTTCCTAATCGGCCTCCATTTAGATAATAGTCTGTTTTCCTATTTTTGCCACCAAAGTGGATAATCTCACATTTATCCACATTATACTGCATCTGCCAAACATTTGCCCACTCACCCAGCCTATCAAAGTCACCTTGCAGTCTCCTAGCATCCTCCTCACAGCTAACACTGCCCCCCAGCTTAGTGTCATCCGCAAACTTGGAGATATTGCCTTCAATTCCCTCATCCAGATCATTTATGTATATTGTAAATAGCTGGGGTCCCAGCACTGAGCCTTGCGGTACCCCACTAGTCACTGCCTGCCATTGTGAAAACGCCCCGTTTACTCCTACTCATTGCTTCCTGTTTGCCAGCCAGTTCTCTATCCACATCAATACTGAACCCCCAATGCCGTATGCTTTAAGTTTATATACTAATCTCTTATGTGGGACCTTGTCGAAAGCCTTCTGGAAGTCCAGATACACCACATCCACTGGTTCTCCCCTATCCACGCAACTAGTTACATCCTCGAAAAATTCCACAAGATTCGTCAGACATGATTTACCTTTCGTAAATCCATGCTGACTTTGTCCAATGATTTCACCACTTTCCAAATGTGCTGCTATCCCATCTTTAATAACTGACTCCAGCAGTTTCCCCACTACCGATGTTAGACTAACTGGTCTGTAATTCCCCATTTTCTCTCTCCCCCCCTTCTTAAAAAGAGGGGTTACGTTTGCTACACGCCAATCCTCAGGAACTACTCCAGAATCTAAAGAGTTTTGAAAGATTATCACTAATGCATCCACTATTTCCGGACCTACTTCCTTAAGTACTCTGGGATGCAGCCTATCTGGCCCTGGGGATTTATCGGCCTTTAATCCATTCAATTTACCCAACACCACTTCCCGACTAACCTGGATTTCACTCAAGTCCTCCTTTGACCGGCGGTCCCCTGCTATTTCCGGCAGATTATTTATGTCTTGCTTAGTGAAGACGGAACCAAAGTAGTTATTCAATTGGTCCGCCATATCCTTGTTCCCCATGATCAACTCACCTGTTTCTGACTGCAAGGGACCTACATTTGTTTTAACTAATCTCTTTCTCTTTTTTTCCCCCATCACCTTTTACAGCTACCTTGACACGCTTGTTTCATTTTCTCTCAAATAATTAATTGTTTCTCTTTCCACAGATGCCACCTGATCAGCTGAGCGCCTACAGCAGTTTTCATTAGATTTTTTATATTAGGTTGGCTTAGTATTTTTTACCCAACGTATAATTCTATTCTGCTTGTTGGTCCCACCAACTGGCCACTTACAACACATCAAATGGACTAAGTAGTTTAATGCGCAGAGAACTGTTGCCATTAAGCCATTTCTATTTGCCCTATCTGAGACATTCCTTTTGTTCTATACATCACCACAACCTCCCCAACCTCTCCCCTGTGCAGGGCCTTCATAGCATCGTATGAAATACTAAATATTTATCACTGCACCAGACGGATATTTAAGTCAATATCTATGAAGCAGGGTGTCTTTTTCCTTCTTAGATTGTGAATCCACAGAGCAATTTCCCCAGACAATTTCTGCAATGATGTGGACTTACTGGTTCTTTAATGGATGGAGCCCAAAAATCATTTTCCAAAATATTAGACGGAATGTGCATGTAACTATGCGTTTGTTAAATGAAGCATTGCACATCCAAAATGCATTTTTTTGTATGCTAGGATCATGATTAAATGGATTGATCACATACACCGGCACAAATGGCCATGAGTTCCCTGCATATCAGATTTGGTAATGCTAATTATAAGCAGATTATTTTTTGGCCTTGTCCTTACCTGCTGAACTCTCACATCTTTATTGTGGACGGTTATCTGACCACAGGAATAACATTAATCTAAAATAGGGCAAGCAGCTTAAAAGGTACAAAATCTCTCACCATATGAACATAGAACAGTACAACACAGGAACAGGTCCTTCGGCCCACAATGTCCGTGTGAGCATACTACCAAGACCTTATCTGCCTACATACAATCTATATCCCTCCAGTCCCTGTACATCCTATCAAAACTATTTTAAATGCCAATATTGTACCTGCCTCCACCTCCACCACCACCACCACCACCAGCATATTCCAGGCACCCACCACCGTCTGTAAAAATAGTTGCCGCTCACATCTCCATCTAAACGCCATGGGTCCCAGCTATGCCTGCCTTTTTGTTGGTTATGTTGAACAGTCTTGTTCCAGGCATACACTGACCCCATCTCCCAACTCTTTCTTCACTACATCGACGACTGCATCAGTGCTACCACCTGCACCCATGCAGAACTCGTGGACTTTATTAACTTCATTACTAACTTCCACCCTGCCCTCAAATATACCTGGATTATCTCCAACACTTCTCCCCCCTTTCTTGATCTCTCCATCTCCATCACAGGAGAGGGACTATAGACTGATGTCTACCACAAAACCTTGGATATTAGTATTCTCTGCACTCATCTCACTCTCCTCCATGCCCTCCACCTTGGCAAAAACAGAATCAAAGTACTCATTTAGTACGTCGCCTATATCGCCTGACTTCAAACATAATTCTGTCCTTTATCCTTGAGTGGTCCTACCTTCTCCCTGGTTATCCTCTTGTTTTAATGTAGGTATAAAATGTCGTGGGATTTTCTTTAATCCAACTTGCCAAACCATTTCATGGCCCCTTTTGACCCTTTTAATTGTTTGTTTGATTTATTTCCTCCTCACTTTATATCCCTCAATGGCCCTATCTGATTTTATCCCTTTCAACCTTGCATGTGCTTTCTTTTTCTTTTTGACCAAATTTACAACATCTTGATCATTCAAGGTTCCCTTACTTTGTCTTTCTTATCCCCTCTCCTTACTGGAACATGCCAGCCCTGAACTGTGACCAACTGGCCTTTAAATGATTCCCATGTCAGATGTGGACTAACCCAGCAACAACTGTGCACTCTACTGAACTGCCTATTAACATTGTAATTTGCCTTACTCTAATTCAGTACCTTCCCACAAGGTTCAGCCTTATCCCAATTCAAAACTATCTTAAAACTTAAGAAGATGTGGTCACTGTATTCAAAGCATTCCATTGCATGTGATGCATGTTTTTAAGGATTTGGACTACAATACTGACTGTATAATTTTAAATGATTTAACAAGGAATAAAATACAACTGAAATTAAATGGTACAAAAGTTAAATTTGCAGTTCTGTGGCACGTGAAGTATGCAATCAGCATTTTCAGAAACAAATGATTTACATTTCATGCATACGAGGTAGTGCTAACCAGAAATTGATAAATTAGAAAACACAGCATGCTAAATTACTTACATCAGAAGCTGCATTTCTGAAGATAATAAGACTCTTTTCCTGTCATCACGTGACATTTGATTAAGCACCATGTTCATCTTCCTAATGGCCTGTTTTTAGAAACAAACTCAGATTTAACAACAGGGACATTTGTTAACTTCAGAAGCTCGTTCGGTTAAATTGAAGATGTAACGGGCCATTTAGTCTTTCTGTGGGAATGCTTACTTGTAAGATATTTCACTTAGATGTGAAAAAATGTTTAATTATGTATTGGAAGACTGAAACAATCATTATCGATCCCAAAATAAATTTAATTCTCCTGCCTTACATCTAGCCTCTCCGACAACTAAACCCAGAAAGTATGCGACCTTGGAGTTGTATTTCAGGAAATAAACATCCACCCCAGATCTTCAATCACCAAAACGACAAATCACCTCTTCAATATAACCATGTATCTCCTCATCTAGCTCAATGAACCTGCTTCTAGACCTCATATCCATCATTTTTAGTCATCTAGAATATTGTAATAATCGCCTGAGCAGCCTACCATCCACCACGTTCAATAATGCAAATCTATGCAACCTGTACCCTAATGAACATCAATTAATTCATTCATGTACCTCCATGCTTGGTAATCAGGTTCTGGTCCAGCAATACTACAGAATTTTGAAATTCAGTCTTCAAGCCCCATTGTAGCTGTCCTCTACCATGCCAAGGCTAGATGTCAGCTCTCGGACACCTCCTCAGACCTACCCTTTGACCATAACGCTAAGACCAAACACCTGGCCACCAAATCCCAAATTTCTCTGTCTCCATCACAGGGAACAGACAATCGAATGACTGCTGCAACTACACCACCGGCCTCTTGAAAGGATATCATCCCTTACTCTCAATTTCTCCACTGCACCTGCTCCTAAAATTAGACTTTCCATTTTAGAACATTAAAGATGTCCTCTTTAAGTAAACGTGGTGCTCCCCTTGCGGTTATGGATAGATCCTTCCTTCGAGTGACCTCTGTGTCCCGCAGTTATGCTTTCATTCCTCCTCCCCCCCCACCCCCGCCCCCGAGATGGAACAAGAACAGTTCTCCAAGTCGCAACCTCACATCCCACCAACCTCCACATCCAAGACATAATTTTCCTCTATTTCCGCCACCTTCAATAAGATCCCACCACTCCTCATACCTTCTCACCCCCACCACTTTTAGCTTTCGGCAGAGGCCACTCCCTCAACATCACCTTAGTTCGGTCATCTCTTCCCACCTAAACCATCCCCTCCTCAGATACTTTCCCTGCAACCAACCATCCATGGACTCCAGCAGCTCTTCCCAGGTGAGACAGAGGTTCATATGGACCTCCTCAAATTTCGTCTCCTACATTCGGTGCTCCCGATGTGGACTTCTTTACATCGGCAAGACGAAGCGTAGACTAGGCTACTGTTTCGCTAAACACTTGCAATATGCACTTCGCTATGTCCACCATGGGCTGCTGGATTTCCTGGATGCTCACCATTTTTAACTCTGCTTCCCATTGCCATACCAACCTTTCTGTTCAGGGCCTCTACATTGGCCCAACAACATGTCCACATTACTCGCACTATCCCGCCGGTTCATTCCCCACTCCCTCGCCTTGTCCCCTTCCACCTATATCCCTCCCTCTGCCTTTATACTTCACTCCCCTCGTTATGACAGTTTTTGTCTACTTTTCATATACACATTTGCCACTTACTCCCCTCATCTGGCAATCAGCCCCCCCTTCACCCACATCCTCCATTTTCAGAGTGAGGCCCAGCGCAAATTGGGGAAAGAACACCTCAGCTTACATCTCAGCAGTATATTGACTTCTCTAACTTCAAGTAACCTTTGCCTTGCCTCTCTCCATCCCTTCCCACTTTCCAGTTCTGATTAGTCTGACTATCCTCATTTCCATTTTATCTGTTTGCTTTGTTGTTACCTTCTCCAAGCTAACAAGGATCTATTCTACATTTTCCTTGATTTCTATCGCCTTTGTCTTATTTTCACACCTTACATTTCCTTATCTCTGTATCTCCCTCTTCCCGATTCAGTCTGAAGAAAGGTCTCGACCTGAAACGTCACCCATTCCTTCTATCCAGAGATGCTGCCTGAACTGCTGAGTTACTCCAGCATTTTGTGTCTATTTCCACCTGACTTGCTAGGTAATGCCCTGTCTCCTCCTCTTTTTCAGCTTTCTCCCCTTGACTACAATCAGTCCGAAGAAGCGACCAAACCCAAACATTGTCTATTTCCTCCACAGATGCTTCCGACCCACAGAGTTATTCCAGCATATGGTGTTGTGCTCAAGATTCCAGCATCTGAAGTTCCTTGTATCTCCATATTTGCACTGTAACAGGACTTAAACCAAAGTTAGGGAAATGTAAAATTGTTAGGGCACAGAAGATCTTTGACCTTTCTTAACCATTCCACTCCTTTGTAGAATTCCATAAGGGCCTGTCCTACAAGCATGCAACTTTATGCAATTAGCGCAACCTAACGTGGTCGCTTGAGCCATCCGGCGTCGCGGGGCCGGTCCCACTTCAATCGCCGGAGCTGTGCGGAATTGTGTGGAGTTCGTCCCGACATCGCGCGGGGCTCCGAAAAAACTGACTATGTTCAAAAATTCCGCGCAGCAACAGCTTGTCGGCTCACAATCGCCTCGACGCATGACACACCGCCCCGACATCATGCCTCCGTGAACCTATCTGTAGGTGCCTCCGTGATTGTCTATGTGTGTGGCTCCGTGGCCCTCTGTGTGCGTGTGCCTCTGTGCCCCTCTCTATGTGCCCCTCTCTGTCCTGGCGAACTTACCTTAGACTTCGCTCCAAGTTCGCCTCACTTTGCGCCGCGTTGCGCCACTCACCCAACCTCCGCGCGGCCCCTGCTGCCGGTTTGGTCGCACTTGCCGTATGCAGGCGCATACTGGTGGGAACGGCCCTGTACAGGGGATCACCCGACCTCCGCGCGGCCCCCGCTTCTAGTTTGATCGCGTTCATCGGATAGAGTTGCATGCTTGTAGGACAGGCCCTATAGTCAGTCCCATAGCTACCTTCACTGGGTACTTTATTCTGCCAATGACTCTTTTGAAAGTCTTATGACTCTGTTTACACATTCCTTGCAAGCAGCGGGTTCCAGCTCACTGCATTCCACCCAAAGCCCAATTAAAATGCTAAAATCGTCTAAGTATCTTTTGTCCATTATTCTCGTCTGATCTTCACCTGATGCAATTTCCTTTACTCAATATTCCTGCTGAGGAGCTTAAATGTGCTGTCCCCCCGATCACCACAGTAACACACAGTCCTATCAATGCATTGTTTTTATTGCAAGAGAACCTTTAGCTAGTAAACTACTGATGTAACCATGTTTGTATATTGTCTTACCTCTTCTTGAATGTAAACATTAACATGGTCATCAGTGACTACAGAGCCCATGCGATGGAGGAACATATCAAGCACCTGACATCTCCCTATTGGATAAATTATATTAGATCCACATCCTGTCCTCTCCAAAGATTTGAACATATAAACAAATGTGATATTCTTGATGTTTTACTTTGTATGGGCTGTTACAGGCAGTGTTTTACAAAAAAGATTTTAAAGCGAGTTGCAGTCAGTTCTCCAAATTACTATTCAGACCAGGGGAGTTATCCCCAGTGTCCTGGCCAATATTTATCTCTCAACCAACATTGCTGAAAAGGATTACATCATTTTCACATTGCAGTTTGTGAGTGAATTATTGTGCACAATTATTATTGGCGTTTATCCTATATTACCACAATAAACATGCTTTTAAAGTAATTAAATGACTGTGATTAACTGAGGTGACATTGGTGGGACAAGTAAAGAAACAAAGTGTAAATGAAAATCAAAGATTCATTTTTGATAACTGGGGTATTAAGAAAATAAAAGCAGTGATTATGGCTTGAAATTCTAGAATTTAAGTCCAGAGATTTGTAAAGTGCATAACTGAAAGATAAATGTTGCTTGTTGAGGTTCTATGGAGGTTCTTTACAACTGTGTACAAGGCTAAGAAATGAGTGTCAGGAATGATGAATGGGGAAGGAGGTAAACTGCAGAAGCTGCTTCACCTGAATGAGTGAGAAGATGGCATTTGAAGGGGATGAAAAGCTGATTATATAGGATATAGGGCACAGTAAAGGGCCTGTCCCAATTGGCAATTTTCTTCGTCGACTGCCGGCATCATTGACTGACTTATCAGGTCACCGAACAATTTGTGGCGTAATGCGCTGGTGACGCGGCATGATGACGTATTAACACGCGGTATTTTTTGAAGTGTCGCAACATTTTTTTTGTCGCCGCTGGATTTTGAAATGTTCAAAACGTTCAGTTTCAAAATGTTCAGGGTACAGATCCCCTCATGCATCCTGTACTGATCCCCTCATTCATCCCATACTGATCCCCTCATTCATCCCATACTGATCCCACCATTCATCCTGCACAGACCCTCCGATCCACACTGTCCTGCCCCCCCCATTCATCCTGTGATGACCCCCCCCCCCCCCATTCAAGAAGAATGAGGGGGAACAGTCTCAAGAAGGGTCTCGACCCAAAACGGTGCCTATTTCCTTAGCTCCATAGATGCTGCCTCACCCGCTGAATTTCTCCAGCATTTTTGTCTACCCCCATTCATCCTGTACTGATACCCCCGCATCCATCCTGTACTGACCCCCCCCATTCATCCTGTACTGATTCCCCCATTCATCCCGTACTGATCCCCAATTCAACACCCGTGACATCCCCCGTGCTCTCCCCTCACAATTTTACCTACCCCAACCAACACGTACTAATTCACCTGCCTCAATCCATCCATTCCACACCGATTGCCTTCTCAACCCCTCCTTCCGTCATCTATCCATCCCGCATTGATTCACACCCCCCTCCCTGACCCTATTGTGTTTCATGGTCTTCAGAGCGAACATTGACTATGTTTGGTAACGGAATGCAATCAAATGTGTTTTAATTCCCAATGCTATTATTTCTATTGACACCTTTAAACATATTACCAAAACAACATTTGCTGCAGTTATGTCCTTTGGCCATCTCTTGTCAATTAGTGTAATGTCTGATGGGTATAGTCGGTTTTAACAGCTACTAGACCAAGTGCAGACCCGTTGGGTCTGTTCCCCCAACGTGTGGTTGCAGGGGGGAGGGAGGGAAGGGAGGAGAGAGGGGTGGGGGAGGGAGGGGGAGAGGTGGGGGATGGGGGAGAGAGAAGTGGAAGTGGGGAGGGAGGGTGAGAGGTATAGGGGAGAGTGGCGGAAGTGGGAGAGAGAGGGGGGAAAGGGGGAGTGGTGGAAGAGGGAGAGAGTAGTAGGGGAAAGGGATGGGGGAGATAGGGAGGGAGGGGAGAGAGGGTGGGTGAGGGAGAGAGGTGGGGTGGGAGAGGGGTGGGGGAAGGGAGAGAGGTGGAAGAGTGGGGAGGGAGGGGGAGAGGTGTAGAAATTCCTTGCAACCTGTATATTTTGTTATGGATAAATTATGTGGGAAGCCAGAGTGTTTCTGTGCCAATAGCAATAACGACCCATGCTATGGCCATGTCATGGTCATTTTCGGTCCTTCACAGAAAACATGCTTGTATCAATCTGTAGTGTGCGTGGTCCAGGATTTATTGACACAGGTTGATCATTTGCTGAATAATCCAATCACATTTTTGTTTGGAAGTGGAAAGAACTAATGGAAATTGCATTAATTGCAATATGTAAAAAGAGTTGAGATATTGTATTATAGTTTTGTTGCATGTCATTGTGGTATATATCATGTCTTGATTGGTGAATATGTTTAGTTTGTGAGTTATTTGAAGCAGAAATAATATGTGAATGTAGACACAAGTGCTGGAGAAACTCAGCGGATGCAGCAGCATCTATGGAGCGAAGGAAATAGGCAACGTTTCGGGCAGAAACCCTTCTTCAGACTGTAGGTTTCGGCCTGAAACGTTACCCATTTCCTTCGCTCCATAGATGCTGCTGCATCCACTGAGTTTCTCTAGCACTTATGTCTACCTTCAATTTTCCAGCATCTGCAGTTCCTTCTTGAACATAATATGTGAATGGTTCATTAAGCATAATTCTGACTGGTAACTACGCACTTGGTCCGAGCACATTATCCCATGCGTCATGCAAACCGTCTTAAATGACCACCTAAACAGTCATTTGGCAACCGAAAAAGCTGTCAAGGTTGCCCGGCTGGCAACAGGGGAAAAAAAGTTAAGCGAGAGCCCTACGTTAATGGTAAGACTCTCAACAGCATTGATGTACAGAGAGATATTGGAGTTGAAATCCATAGCTCTCTGAAAGTGGCAATACATATACAGTGGAATTGAAGACATATGTTGTGCTGGCCTTCCTCAGTCAGGGCATGGAGTACAATAGTCAGGAAGTCACATTGCAGCTTTATAGGACTTTGGTTATGTTGCATTTGGAATATTGTGTGGAGTTCTGTCGACCCCATTACAGGAAGGATGTGAAGGCTTTAGAAACATTGCATAGGGTTTACCAGAATGCTGCCCGGATGATAGGTAGTTAGCAACAAGGAGCCAACTTGGATTGTTTTCTCTGGGAACATAGGAAGTTAACAAGAGATCTAATAGATGTTGTGGCATCAGGGATGATGCAGGGTTCAGCAGTGACCACACCCACACTCTCAGTAAGGTGAATTCATATGATATCTTTTATGTATAGTAGTAAGAAAGTCCAGTACTGCTTGGAGGCACTGCCCTTCGTCATCAGGGCACATGCATGATGGCTGTGGCGAGCGCAGGGTTGTCCCAACAGCTCAGTCATAGTCTTTGAGGGATAAGGCATGGGAATCTCATGCGTCTCCCTGTAGTTCACCCTTGCCTCAAGAAGAAGCACAATCAGTCTCAGGTTTATCCTGACGATCTCAGGTTTATCCTGGTGGCTCAGCTTTGGACTTAAAGAAAAGGGGTTGGCAGTCTCTGTGTCAGCCTTTCCCCACCCATTCAGTCTCAGCCACAGGCAGAAGCATTGGCTGTCTAGGGCTTGATTGCTGGCATTGGTCATCCCAGGTTTATGCCCAACAGCTCAGCTTGTGCTCAGCTCGTTTTCTCTCTCGTTCTCTCTCTCCAAGTCACCAACCAATATCAGTTAATTGGACCCAGCTGTTACCAATAAGGCTGGGGATTGGCCTCTCCTGGTCAGTCAGCCAGTGATACAGATCAAAGGAAGGGGGCGCTGTCACAATGTATATAAAAATTACAATAGGGTAGACATCCAAAACCTTTTTTCTAGGGTGGGAATATCAAAGACTAAAAGGTATAGGTTTCAGGTGAGAAGAGTGTAAATGAGATGTGCATAGCAAGTTTTACACCGAGAGTAGTTTGTGGCAGGAACACACTGCCAGAGGTGTTGGTGGAGGCAGATACATTAGTGGCATTAAAGAAGCCTTTGGCTAGGTAGATGGATATGCATCAGTGGAAGCAGAGATGATTGGTTTAAACGGGCACCGTGTTCTTCGCAGACATTGTGGGCCGAAGGGCTGTATTCTCGGCTGTACTATCGTGGTAGGTATTCTTTAATGGTTGTTTAGCAGTGGTCAACAGTGTTTGGGCCTCTGGTGAGTCAAGAGATATGCTGATAATATTTCGGTGGCATCCTTGAGGGTGGCCTTGTTGAAGTCCCCAGCCATTATGAACAAGGCCTCAGGGTACTTCACCAGGGAGGAAAAAGCCTCAACAAAATAAACTAATTGTGGTGGAGCATAAAGGTAATGTTGCTGGTGAAAGGAAAGTCTAAAAGCATCATTCCCTTGTGGATGCCACAATTGCACAAAAAAAAATTGAAATCACACCTCAAAAAAAGCTGGCAAATCAACTTGCAGTCATGTTAATTTTTCACTTTAACAAAAATGAATTGACCTTCTAATATATGGCTGTAAATTTTGAGAAATCCAATTCTATTTTCATACCTTCTCTGTTCTTGTTGAAAACAGCCTAAAAAAGAGGAACATTGATCAATATTTCTTTCCATTAAAATTCTGTAACATTACTGAATCAGACTAACATACTTCATTCGTTAGAATACTATCCGCTATTACAAACAATTGCCCATCAATCTGCTCAAATCTAAAATAACAACTTTTTTTTTTTTAACTTCAGCTCTGCATGTATCATGGCCTAAATAAAAGGCAAGAACATTTAGAGGAAAGCTTTTCAGAATATAATGTTGATATATATTCCCAAATCACAATGAAGGCCAACCTGGCACTTCGTTTCAACATAGATTGCAAAAGCATGTGTCATGCTGCAGCAGCATTCTGTGGATGGGCACAGTATAAACAGTAACTTAGATACTTAAACTGGTGCATGGACCATGATGCCCTGGATTACTTCCAGCATCTTGTCAACGGCATTGCTCCAGCAGCACCCATCCACTGAAGAGTGTCCCATTGCAATGTTGACCTGCTCCAAACTGCAATGGAAACAGGCCCTTTGGCCCACACTGACCATCAATCACCTATTCACTCATCACAGCATACCCAACCTCAATGGGTTTCTTTTTAGGCAAAAAGGTGCCTAAACACATCATTCCTTGCTGTTAGTATCTATGACGGGTTGTTCTATAAACTATTTAGGTTGTTTAAGAGCCTGACCATCTAGTTAATATTTTAATTTTTTAACTTTTAATCACAGCGTAAGATAAATTATTTAAATTTTAAAACCCATGTTTTAAATTTTTAAAGAAGTGCCAGTACATCATACCAGTACGTACCATTTTTTTTTTAAAAGCACTGTCAAAAAATGGCAACCTTACTGATGTTAATTATGTAAAATGTTATTGAAACTCAAGTGAGGTCACACAAATAAAGAATTCGAAGGAGTAACCAATCTGATCACTTGTGCCTGTTCTGATCTTTAATCTCAACATACAAACCTGATATTTTTGTTGTGCATAAAATGTCAGTGAGTGAGCACTTTCGCAAATCAAACTGATGATGGAACCCAGCAGTCAGGCATTGTCAATGGAGGGAATGGACAAAGAACATTTTGATTCGGGACATTTTCGGACTGATAGGATAAGGGGAGAGAAAGCTAGGAAACAGAGATGGGAACTGGATAGAGCTTGAAAAATGATAGGTGAATGCAGGTGAGGGGGGGGGGGTTATTGAAAGATGGTGTCAATTGTTATAGGAAATATGTTGTTTAGCTGGAAAGAGTGGAGAGAAGATTGACAAGGATGTTGCCAGAACCTGAGGGCCTAAGCTGTAGGGAGAGGTTGGGCAGGCTAGGACATTCTTTGGAGTGCAGCAGGATGAGGGATGATCTCATAGAGGTATATAAGATCATAAGTGGAATAGACAGGGTAGATGCAGAGATTCTTTTACCCAGAAAAACAGTATCAAGAACCAGAGGACAGATTTAAGAGAGGGGAAAGATTTAATATGAACCCGAGCGGCAACTTTTTCACACAAAGCGTGGTAATGTGTATATGGAACAAGCTGCCAGAGGAGGTAGTTGAGATAGATACAACATCAAAAAGACATTTGGATAGGTACATCAATAGGAAAGGTTTAGAGGGATATGGGCCAAAAGCAGGCAGGTGGAACTAGTGTAGATGTGGCATCTTGGTCGGCATGGGCAAGTTGGGCTGAAGGGCCTGTCTCCATGCTGTATGACCATGAAATGGGTGATGCTAGTGAAAATGGGGAAAAAGGTTGTCAGAGAAGAGGAGGAGTGAAAAATAGAGTTGGGGGGAGAGATATGGGTGGAAAGGAAAGGTACTCTGAGAAGTTGAGGAGCAGGTTCTCAGCTAGTGACTCTTCTTCAGTTTGGAAGGGCTTGCAAGAAATTACCAGCTACAAGAGGAAAGCCCCCTGCTCTTTGGACAATCGTCAGCTAACCAACGACTTGAATGAGTTCTACTGCAGGTTTGAAAATCAGAAACGTAACCTTGCTATCACGATCCCCCTGCTGGACCCTATGCAGTTTGCATATCAGGCCAATAGATCTGTGGATGATGCAGTCAACCTGGGCCTCCACTTCATCCTACAGCATCTAGACCGCCAGGGGACCTATGCGAGGAACCCGTTTGTTGATTGTAGCTCTGCATTCAACACCATTGTGCCAGAGCTACTATACTCCAAACTTTGAGTTGACTGTGCCTGAACCCCTCTGTCAATGGATCACCAACTTCCTGACAGACAGGAAGCAGCATGTGAGGCTGGGAAAGCACATCTTGGACCCGCAAACGCTCAGCATAGGAGCACCGCAAGGCTGCGTACTCTCTCCTCTCCTCTCTCTACACCAACGACTGTACCTCCACAGACACCTCTGTCAAGCTTCTCAAGTTTGTGAACGACACAACCCTGATTGGACTGTTCCAGGATGGGGAGGAATCTGCCTACAGACATGAAGTGTCACAGCTGGCATCCTGGTGCTGTAGCAAAAACCTAGAGCTCAATGCTCTTAAGACAGTGGAATTGATTGTGGACTTTAGGAAAGCTCCCCCTCCACTCACCATCAACAACACCATAGTCACATCTGTGAAGTCTTTTAAGTTTCTGGGAACCATCATCTCCAAGGACCTTAAGTGGGGTCCATTGACTCCACAGTCAAAAAGGCACACCATAGGATGTACTTCCTACGGCAGCTGAGGGAACACAATGAAGGTCCAATTCTACACGGCCATCATTGAGTCTGTTCTGACCTTCTCCATCATGGTCTGGTTTGGCTCAGCCACCACGCACGACACCTGGAGGCTGCAGCGAATCGGCCAATCAGCAAAGAAGGTATTGGTGGCAACCTTCCCTTCATTAATGAGCTGTACACTGCAAGGGCCAGGAAGCGAGCAGGCAAGATCATTTCTGACCACTCTCACCCTGGCCACAAACTAATTGAATCACTTCCCTCCGGAAGGCAACTCCGGATTGTCAAAGCTGCCACAGCCAGACATAAAAACTGTTTTTATCCACGAGTAGTTGCGCTACTCAACAGCCAAAAATCTGTAGCCTCCCTTTGATCTGGTGTTTTGTTGGTTCACATGCTTTATCAATGGTGTTTTATCATTAATGTTATATTATTATTATTATTATTATTAATGTTTAGTGTTTTCTGAGTCATTCGTAACTGTCACTGTATGTCATGTTGTTACTTGTGGGCGGAGCACCAAGGCAAATTCCTTGTATGTGAATACTTGGCCAATAAACTTACTTACTTGCATGTGAACCTCCGTCTCAGGAGGTGTTGAGACAAGTGCGATATCTGTTGCCGTTGTAGGAGAAATTACATGCAATGAAGGCAGGTTAGGCGAGCCAAAGAGTTATGGAGGGAGTGATCTTTACGCAAAGCGGAAAGGAGTGGGGACAAGAAGATATAATTGGTAGTGGGACCATTTTGAAGATAGCAAGAATGATGTGCTGGATGCGGAAATTGGTGGGGTGAAAGAAGAGGACCAGGAAATTTCTACCCTTGTTCCATCTGCAGGGAGGGCAAGCAGGAGCAGAACGGGACACAAAGGACATATGGGTGAAGGTTCCATTCAAAACAGCAGTGGGGAAACCACGTTTATTGAAGAAAGAGTGCAAAAGCTCATCTTGGGAGCATATGCAATGAAGACTGAAAGATTGACAGTAAGGCACGGAGTCATTGCAGGAAACCGGGTCGGAGGAGGTATGATCAGGTAGCTGTGAGAGTCAATGGGTTGATAGTAGATGTCAGTTGATAGTCTGTCCCCTATGATGGAGAAATCTAGAAAGGGAAGAGAGGTGTTGG
Organism: Raja brachyura; assembly: GCA_963514005.1. Next base: position 22,669,944 of record OY740802.1, read on the forward strand.
AGATAGTCCAAGTGAATTTGAGAACAGAGTGGAAGTTAGTAAAGTTGATGAAGTCAGTGTGTTCTGCACAGGTGTAGGAAGCTGCCCCAATGCAGTTGGTGATATAGCAGAGAAAGAATTGGGGAATAGTGTTGGGGTATGTTTGGAACAAGGGACGTTCAACATAGCCAATAAATAACAAGCTACACCCTTTACTTGAAGACAGCGAGAAGAATCAAAGGAGAAGTTATTAAAGTTGTGGACCAGTTGCACCAGGTGGAGCAGTTGAGGGGAACCAATTGGTTCTCTGTTCAAGAAAGAACCAGAGGACCAAGAGGCCTTCCTGGTGGAGAATAGAAGTGTAAAGTGGATGTCCATTGTAAAAATGAAGCGATGGGGACTTGGAATGGAAAGTTTTTGAAGCGCTGAAGGGTGTATGAGGTGTCTCATATGTAGGTAGGAAGGGTCTGGACAGAGAGACAAGATAGAATCAAGGTATTTGGAGCAGATTAGAACTTGGGGTCCAGCAAGCACAGTTTAGCTTTAGAATAGTGATTTCAAAGGACAGTACCAGCCCACAAGTTAAGTTTCTAAATTCAGGCAAAGCCAACTTTCATGGTTTTTGACAAAAATGGAATTTGCAAAAGGTTGATTGGAGTAGATTATTTGTGGGTTAAAGGGCATCAGGAAAGTGAGATACTTTTAATAATAACTAGAGATCACAGTATGCATATTCATTTTAGAATAAAGGGCAAGGTTGGGAGGAGTAAAGAACATTGGATAACATAGATATTAAGGCTCTGGTCAGTAAAAAGGAGGCACGAGTCAGTCATAGGCAGCTGGGGTCATGTATGTCTGGAGGGGTACAGGGCATTGAGGAGCATATTTAAGAAGGAAATCTGGAGGGCAAAAGGGGCATGTGATAGATAGGTCTGGAAGATAAGATTAAGAAGAATCCAAAGAGGCACAAGTAAACTAAAGGAAGAAGGGTAACTAAATAAAAGAACATCACAAAAACAGTGGGCATCAATGTGTGGAGCTGCTGGAGATGGGAAAGGTTCTCACTATATAATTCTCCTCTGCTTTTACCAGAGAAATACATTGGAGATCCAGGTGGGGCATAAGGGAGAGGAAGGGGGAAAGATGGGAGGGAGTCTGTGGTTACCTAAAATTGAACAGTGAATTCCGCAATTTCAGGTAACTACACCATCCCCTTCCACCATCCTCACTTTCCTTCTTCCCCCCTCCCGTGCCCAACCTGGCACACCTATTCCCCGCACCACTCTGCTTACACCTACATTCCTTCCACTCGTCTCACAATTAGCAACTCTTCAATCCTTTGTCTCATACTTTTCATCAATGGCGTTTATCAAACCATCTGTCTATCAACCCCCTCCTCCTTCACATGCCATGGTTTGTCCTGTCCCTCATCTCTTCCAGCTTTCTTCCCTCCCCATAATCTGTCCGAGGAAGGGTCTCGACCCAAAACGTCACCAATCCATCCAGAGATGCTGCCTGACCCGCTGAGTTACTGGAGGACTATAGTTTCCTGTTTTCTCTCTACCCTCTCTTGATCAGCAATATGGTACGCAATGGCTTCCTGATTATTCCAGGGATCAGAAACATCTGGAAGACTACAACAAATACATTCACTATCACTACATCACCACATTTACCCCCTGTGAATTGGCCAGCAGATTCATGGAATTTACAGTTTTTAAATCATAATAATTTCTCCAGGAAGTTTTGTTTACTATTAATGGCTAATGGTGTTATTCGTATTTCTTCCATGCATTTGTGTGTTCTCTTATGAAAACAAATATACTTTTTTACCGTTTGTATGCTTCGTTGTCACCTTCCCCTCAGCCAACAATGAACCATTCTACATTTCCTTAATCATCATGTGCTTTGATCTGTCATTTCACACCTTACCCTTCCATATCTCTCATTTCTCTCTCCCTGACTCTCAGTCTGAAGAAGGGTCTCAACGGGAAGCGTCACTCATTCCTGCTCTCCGCTGAGTTACTCCTGCATTTTGTGTCTATCTTTGGTGTAAACCAGCACCTGCAGTTCCTTCTTGCACAAGTTGTTTAATTCTCTGCAAGTTCCCCAAATCACTTTTCAATTTTTAACACGAGGCCCACATTCATTTTTAACAATCATTTTTACTACCTATTTTGAGAAGTTCTTACAAACTGCTCATTTTATTTCTTGGTATTTACTACAAATATTTTTATCAAATAAAATCATTATCAATATTCTAAAACAGTAATCTTCAAGCTAATTACTCTTTTGAAGACAATTGGAAATTTCTTTTAACTTTACACTTTCCTTTAATTTCTGGTCGGACACCAAAAACTCATGTTTCAAATCAGCCAGTGAATGTATTTGTTTAAATGATTCTGCCTTTGTTTAATTTAATTAACCATGCACCAATCTATCTATGTTTTTGTTTAATTGAAGGTAATAGTTTAGAGAAAGATACAGCAAGGAAACAGGACCCTCGTCCCACCAAGTACACATCAACCATCGATCACCCATTCACACCAGTTCTATGTTATTCCACTTTCTCATCCATTCCTTAGAGTAGACAATGGAGAACAATTTACAGAGACCAAGTAACCTACAGACTTGCACATCTTTGGGATGTGGGAGGAAACTGGAGCACCCCGAAAAACCCCATAGTCATAAGGAGAACACACAATCTCCATAAAGATAGGAGGTGTATCAGGATTAAATCTGGGATTCTGGTGCTACGAGGCAGCAACTCTACCAACTGCGCCACTTTTAGTTTTGCAAAATATTATTTCCAATTACAGTATATAATTATGGTACATTACAGCACATCTTTCCAAATAGCCTTTCACTCGTTACATGCTACCAAATTTAAAATTGATTTTTCAAGCCACTTTTATGGAAGACAAATTTAAATCTGTTCCAGAAACTCTTCCACCAGAGAATACGAAGATCAAAAGCCCCCCTTAATTACCGAATCATCCTTGTTATATGTTCCTTCAATTTCCCAATATATACTCCACCCAACACAGTTATCTGTTATAGGATATATAAACTATTCTCCCAGTTTTTCCCTTGTTATTTTGTAGCTCCAATTTTATGAATCCTTCCTGCCATTTTAAGATTCTTCCTTACCACTGCTTTTGTCTCATACTCAAAGAAAATGATACAGAGGGCAGCAGACCTTTTTATTCTTAAACATCAAATACACCAAATGTTTCGATCTCACTCTAGGAGAGCCTGCAATAAACTAGTGTGTACCCACCATGAAGAACACCAACACCGAAGAGCACGGTGTTCTTCACGGTGGGCACAACAAATAGCTAGTGTGGCCTCATGAATATTTTGTTCCTAGACTTTGTTTTAAATTATTTTTGAAACAGTATAATCAAAAAAGATTATATGACGGTACCATTAAAGCATCATAAAAGTCTTCAGCAAAGTTTGTCAGTGCATCATTCTTTCCTCTTCCACTATCAGCCCAGATCTTTTTGGCCTTTTCAAACCATGGAACCATGTAAAGAAAATGCAGATACATTATTTATTTAAAAGGTTATGTTTCTATTGATTGTTCTGCATTGATATTTTAAATAATTCACACCAAACGTCCATCTATTTTTCAAAAAGCTTTCTTCAAATATTGCCATAACCTAAAGCATGCTCATTTCCTTTAACCACTGAGACCTGTGTGTTTTCATACTGTGTGATCATTATGAGCATGTCACATATTGCATACTCCAAAAGACCAGGACATAACGTTTTAAAGGATATGGCCACTGAAAACCCGTGCTTTGGTGCACACATCATCAAAGTACAGCAATAGTACATTTAGAAGGCACTAAATATTCTGGTTGGCTATCCCGTGGATGCTGCCATTGTGTGCAACAAAGTAAATAATAAAAACCTATTTTGAGTCAAAGGCATTAAACAGAAATGGGGAACAAACAAGAAAAATCATTCAGGGTTCAGCAAAAAGATTGTAAGCACTGGAGAGGTGATCAATGGATTACATGGATTTTGGTGGGAGGCACAAGCCGGGTTCCAAGAGGCCATGCAAGACATTGGAAGTGGATAGAGTCTGATCATGGTTAAGTTGGAGAGGGGTTATCGTGAAGGATCTAAAATAAAGAATCTACCAAAGAAAAATGACATATCCTGGAAGATTACTTACTGCCGGGCTCACCAGAAGTGTCATATGCAGATATTCCTTTATATAATGCAGGTCCCTGCATTAATCCCTTTACGTAATACACCCTAATTCTCCAGCTAAAACGTACTTCTACTGCTCTTTCTAAACAGTGAACATGTTGGTGAAGAAAATCCTATAATTTATGTAAATTGTGCATTACATACTGATGGACATGACCAGACGTTTCTCCGGTGTCCTCCAAACATGATGCAAAGAATACAATTCATGGAAGCATTTTACTTGTGCAAATTACCAATTGCACTTAGTAATATTTCTAATACAATTCCATAATTTAGTACATAAGAACAACTTCCACAGATAATTTATTTTAACAACACCATGTAATTTTAACTGAGTTTGGAAATTGATAATGGAAACAGGCCCTTTGTCCACGTCTACCATTGATCACACTAGTTCTGTTATCCCACTTTCTCATCCACTCCCTACAAACTAGTAAGTTTACAGAGGCCAATGAACCTACAAACCAAATCAATGAAACCATTTTTTTTTTTAAGTTTTGAAAACTTTGAGTCCATGATGCGGTATTATATGATGAGGCATTATACGGTGAGATATTATAACCAGGATATATTAGCTTTTATTATTTCTATATCTCAAACGTCTATTGATATTGGATCTGCTTGTAACAATTTTTTAGTCAAGAGAAGAGAGTCAAAAGAGTTTTATTGTCATGTGTCCCAGATAGGACAATGAAATTCTTGCTTGCTGCAGCACAACAGAATATGTAAACATAATGCAGAACAGGAGATAAAAGTTCAGTGTGTCTCTGTACCCTAGACCATATAAAAATACAATAAATAAACAGAAAAGTGCAATAGGCTGTTATTGTTCAGAGCTTGTTTGATGTTGTATTTAATAGCCTGATGGCTGTGGGGAAGAAGCTGTTCCTGTACCTGGATGTTCCAGATTTCAAGTTCCTGTACCTTCTTCCCGATGGCAACGGAGAGAGGAGTGTGTGGCCAGGATGATGTGGGTCTTTGATGATGTCGGCAGCCTTTTTGAGGCAGCGACTGCGATAGATCCCATGGATGGTGGGGAGGTCAGAGCCGATGATGCACTGGGCAGTGGTCACAACTTTTCTTTTCTGCATTCTTTTCCGCTCCTGGACGTTCAAGTTGCCGAACCAAGGCACGATGCAGCCAGACAGTACGCTCTCTACTGTGAACCTTTAGAAGTTCGATAGAGTCCTCCTTGACATACCGAATCTCCGTGATCTTCTCAGGAAGTAGAGGCGCTGATGTGCCTTCTTTATAATTGCATCAGTGTTCTGGGACGAAGAAAGATCTTCGGAAAAATGCATGCCCAGGAATTTGAAGTTCTTGATCATTTCCACCATTGGCCCGTTGATATAAACAGGATTGTGGGTCCCTATCCTACCCCTTCCAAAGTCCACAATCAGTTCCTTGGTTTTGCTGGTGTTGAGAGCCAGGTTGTTGTGCTGGCACCAATTGGTCAATCTCACTTCTATACTCTGACTCATCACCATCAGTGATTCATCCCACAACATGGTGTCGCGGCAAACTTGATGATGGAGTTCGCATTATGTCCGGCTACAGTCATCAGTATAGAGTGAGTACAGTAGAGGGCTGAGCACACAGCCCGTGCTGATTGTTATCGAGGTTGACACATTTCCACCAATATGGACAGACTGTGGTCTGTGGATGAGGACGTCGAGGATCCAATTGCAGAGGGATGCGCAGAGACACAGATCCGTGAGCTTGGTAACCAGCTTGGAGGGGATGGTATTAAATGCCGAGCTGTAGTCTATGAACAACAGCCTGACATATGGGTTTTTGTTGTCCAAGTGGTCCAGAGAGGAATGGAGAGCCAGTGAGATTGCATCCACCGTTGACCTGTTGTGGCGGTAAGCGAACTACAGTGGGTCGAGGTACTTGTCGAGGTAGGAGTTGATATGCGCCATAATCAACCTCTCAAAGCACTTCATCACCACAATGCATGCCCAGGAATTTGAAGTTCTTGATCATTTCCACCATCGGCCCGTTGATATAAACAGGATTGTGGGTCCCTATCCTACCCCTTCCAAAGTCCACAATCAGTTCCTTGGTTTTGCTGGTGTTGAGAGCCAGGTTGTTGTGCTGGCACCAATTGGTCAATCTCACTTCTATACTCTGACTCATCACCATCAGTGATTCATCCCACAACATGGTGTCGCGGCAAACTTGATGATGGAGTTCGCATTATGTCCGGCTACAGTCATCAGTATAGAATGAGTACAGTAGAGGGCTGAGCACACAGCCCGTGCTGATTGTTATCGAGGTTGACACATTTCCACCAATATGGACAGACTGTGGTCTGTGGATGAGGACGTCGAGGATCCAATTGCAGAGGGATGCGCAGAGACACAGATCCGTGAGCTTGGTAGAGTACAGTAGGGGGCTGAGCACACCGCCCGTGCTGATTGGGTTTTTGTTGTCCAAGTGGTCCAGAGAGGAATGGAGAGCCAGTGAGATTGCATCCACCGTTGACCTGTTGTGGCGGTAAGCGAACTACAGTGGGTCGAGGTACTTGTCGAGGTAGGAGTTGATATGCGCCATAATCAACCTCTCAAAGCACTTCATCACCACAGACGTTAGTGCCACTGGTCAATAGACAATAGGTGCAGGAGTAGGCCATTCGGCCCTTCGAGCCAGTCAATATAATTAATTCAATGTTATCATGGCTGATCATCCCCAATCAGTACCCATTCCTGCCTTCTCCCCATATCCCCTGACTCCGCTATCTTTAAGAGCCCTATCTAGCTCTCTTGAAAGTATCCAGAGAACCGGCCTCCTCTGCCCTCTGAGGCAGAGAATTCCACAGCCTCACAACTTTCTGTGAGAAAATGTGTTATCTCGACTCCGTTTTAAATGGCTAACCCCTTATACTCACAATACTCCAGGTGTGGTCTCACTAGGCCCCTGTACAACTGCCAAAGGACCTCTTTGCTCCTACACTCTACTCCTGTTATAAAGACCAACATGCCATTTGCTTTCTTCACTCCCTGCTGTACCTGCATGCTTACTTTTATAGACTGATGAACAAGGACCCCCAGATCCCGTTGTATTTCCCTTTTCCCAACTTGACACCATTTAGATAGTAATCTGCTTTCCTGTTTTTGATACCAAAGTGGTTAACCTCACATTTATCTACATTAAACTTCATCTGCCATGCATCTGCTCACTCCCCCAACCTGTCCACGTCACCCTGCATTCTCATAGCATCCTCCTCACAGTTCACACTGCCACCCAGCTTTGTATCATCTGCAAATTTTCTAATGTTACTTTGAATCCTTTCATCCAAATCATTGGTGGATATTGTAAATAGCTGCGGTCCCAGAACCGAGGCTTGCGGTACCCCACTAGTCACTGCCTTCCATTCTGAAAGGGACCTGTTAATCCCTATTCTTTGTTTCCTGTCTGCCAACCAATTTTCTATCCATGTCAGCACTCTTCCCCCAATACCATGTACCTTAATTTTGCCCACTAATCTCCAATGTGGGACCTTACCAAATGCTTTCTGAAAGTCCAGGTACACTACATCCACTGGCTCTCCCATGTCCATTTTCCTCTTTACATCCTAAAAAAATTCCAGAAGATTAGTCAAGCATGATTTCCCCTTTGTAAATCCATGCTGACTCAGACCGATCCTGTTACTGCTATCCAAATGTGCGGCTATTTCGTCTTTTATAATTGACTCCAGCATCTTCCCCATTGTAGATCAGTGTCACTCATGTTATGAGTCATGCTTTTGTAGTTATTCCCACTTGCTTTTACAGTAATCCTCCCTGCCTGTTTCCCTTAGAATTAGAGAAACGTGCTATCTATGCTATGTCGTTAATAAAGTCTTTGGACCTTTATCATGGTGTAAGGCTTCAGTTATTACCACAGCCGTAACACAACGTGGTCTCCAACTGGAGGCGTGGATTCGTATCGCATTTCTGACACCACGTTGTGTTAGGGCTGTGTTAATAACTCATGGTCTCATGGTTTATCCACGGCTACTGGTTAGGAAACACTCTTAACATTTTAACAATTTTTTAAAGCAGCTATACTAAAGATATAACATTAAAAATCATTAAAATTATGTTTAAAATCATTTCACCATTCAGATATTTAATTGAAATAAGTGTCCCAACTTAAAAGAAACTTTTAAGAAATAAAACGCGTTCTACGCAAACATTTCTAAATGCTGTTTGTTATTTGAACCACAGCATATATTTGCAATAGCCCAAACTCAATGTCATTAAATGTACTCTGAATTAAATGGAAATATGAATAACTATTACTTATCTTCTGAACAAGTCCATCCTTTATCATTGCTGCCAAGCCATCCTCACCTTGTATGGTCATATGCTTACCATATTTGTGAATGCAACCTAACAGCAAAGAAACATTTTTAACTTCCCTTTTATTTAGTTCCTGAAAGAGAAAAATAAATGTTACAGTAAATGATAGAAACAAGGAATATTTGCAGATGGTGACTGACAAATTTAAAAAAAAGGAACTCTATGCACACCAAGTTATTTCGTTTCCCTTTTTTCCCCCCCACTTATTCTTTTTCACACAGAATACAATTGTCTAAAAATTGTTTTAAAAAAACAAACCCAGATGTTCTAGCTGGATACAGTTCCTCCCTGGAATGCCGTTGCTATCCAACAAGATGTTTGGTCCACTTCTCATTTCCAGGGCTTATTTGTAACAAGGGCAAGCTTCTGTCATTAAAACCAGCTTCAGTCTGAATTTTATTCCAACAGGGAGCAAATTACTTTCTCACTGGTGGTCTGGCACCTTCTTTAATTACGAGACATTACGGGAACGCAAATGAAATATCCCCCGAAACTCCCCCCCAAAAATGTGGCACTTAGGCTGGGTGAGATGGCGGAACTTGACCTCATCTAGACTTCCACGATCGATCAGCGGGTCAAATTTGCACCTGCAGCCGGGACTCTGAAACTCCAACTCAGCCCAAGCTGGCAAATATGTTCCCATAGTCGACCGGAGGCAAACTTTGTGGACCAGCACTGCGGCCTCCCGGTAGTCTAGGTGACTGTACTGGGACGGTTGGACTCCTCTCGGTGGCCCGTGGGGGTACCTGCTCTACCACATGTGCCACAGATGCGGCAAAACTCAGGTCGGCAGGGCTCGTGTCAGCGTCATAAATGTGGAAAGGAGCATATGAGCATGAGACGAATAGATAGGGTAAATACACAGAACCTTTTACCCACAGTAGGGGAATTAGGCACCAGAGGACACAGGTTTAAGGTAAGGGCAAAGATTTCATCGGAACCCAAGGGGCAACTTTTTTTACACAAAGGGTAGGGGGTATATGGAATAAGCTGTCAGATGTCGATAGGCCATGTTACTTGGTGTGGGTAAGTTGGGCCCAAGGGCCTGTTTACATGCTGTATGTCTATGACTCTATGAGCATCCATCTTCACAAACTGCCCATCCAATCATGTAGCTCCTGCTCCATCTGTGGAATAGTTTGTTGTTCCCACATAAACACAGGGCTCTCACTTAACTTTTTTTCCCTGTTGCCAGCCAGGCAACCTAGGCAGCTGTTTAGGTTGCCAAATGACAGTTTAGGTGGTCATTTAAGATGGTTTGCATGACGTGTGCAATAACGTGCTCGGACGAAGTGCGTAGTTACCAGTCGGAATTATGGTCAATGAAGCATTCATATTATTTCTGCTTCAAATAAAGTCAAAAACTAAACATATTCACCAATCAAGACATGATATATACCACCATGACATGCAGCAAAATTATAATAGAGTATCTCAACTCTTTTCACACATTGCAATTAATTCAATTTCTATTATTTCTTTCCACTTCCAAACAAAAATGTGGTTCGATTATTCATTGTATGATCAACTTGTGTCAATAAATCCTGGACTATGGTAACATAAATACTTAACAATGCACACTACAGATTAATGCAAGCATGTTTTCTGTGAAGGACTGAAAATTATCATGACATGGCCATAGCATGGGTCATTATTGCTATCAGTACAGAAACACTCTTGCTTCCCACATAATTTATGCACAACAAAATATACAGATTGCATGGAAATTCCTAAAGGCATTTTATGATAATAGCTGTTAAAACCGACTATACCCATCTGACAGGTTATACATTACACTAACTGACAAGAGATGGCCACAGGACATAACTGCAGCAAATGTTGTTTTGCAATATGTTCAAAGGTGTCAAAACGCCACATTACCAGACATTAAAATTAGTTGTATGTGTTGTGAACAGCAATGAAGATACCCAGTTTGCAAGCACCAGATTTTAAAAATATTATTGATAAACACTGTTTCCATCATTCCCACTTCAGAATTAACATTAAAATTTAAACTGAAATATCTCCTCTACCAAATTTGTGATGTATATGACTGACTGTAGGAAGTAAAACCAGGATAAATCCAACGTATAGTTGTAAATGTTGCTCATTAAATAACTACAGTACTAATACTCCATATTAAGAGCATTGTTTTGCCGTTTAAATGAATTAACAGTAGCAGTGACAATCGAACACTGCGGTTTTAATGTGTCATGTGCTCACAATTTATTTAATCCACCTTTGTGCATTAAAACAAATAATAACATTGGAATTAAAACACATTTGATTGCATTCCGTCATCAAACATAGTCAATGTTCTCTCTGCACAATAGTGTCGGGGGGGGGGGGGTGGTGGTGTGTGAATCAGTGCAGGGTGGATGTCAGTGGCGTTGAATGGTCGCATCAGTACGGGATGGAAGGTGGGGATCTGTGCAGGGTGGATGGGGGATCAGTGAAGGCTGAATGGGAGCAGACAAAAATGCTGGAGAAACTCAGCAGGTCATCAAGAGGGTATGGAGAGAAGGCAGGTACGGGATACTGAGTTGGCTGATCAGCCATGATCATATTGAATGGCGGTGCAGGCTCGAAGGGCCGAATGGCCTACTCCTGCACCTAATTTCTATGTTTCTATGTTAGGTGAGGCAGCCTCTATGGAGTGAAGGAAATGGGCAACATTTCGAGTTGAGACCCTTCTTCAGACTGATCTCTCCATTCTTCTTGAATGGGGGGGGGGGGGGGGTGGATCAATAGAGGATGGATTGGGGGGGGGGGGTCAGCGCAGGATGAATGAGGGGGGGGGGATCAATACAGGATGAATGGGGGGGATCAGTACAGGATGAATGGGGGGGGGATCAGTAGAAGTTGGATGGGGAGGGATCAGTACAAGTTGGATGGGGGGATCAGTGCAGGATAAATTGAGGGGGGGTTGGTACGGGATGGATAGGGAGATCAGTGCAGGATGAATGAGGGAATCAGTACAGGATGAATGGGTGGGATCAGTACAGAATGAATGGATGCAGTACAGGATGAATGGGGGGGGGGTCAGTACGGGATGGATCGGGAGATCAGTGCAGGATGAATTGAGGGGGGGTTGGTACGGGATGGATTGGGAGATCAATGCAGATGAATGAGGGAATCAGTACAGGATGAATGGGTGGGATCAGCACAGGATGAATGGGGGGATCAGTACAGGATGAATGGGGGGATCAGTACAGGATGAATGGGGGGATCAGTACAGGATGAATGGGGGCAGTACAGGATGAATGTGGGGGAATCAGTACAGGATGAATGGGGGGGATCAGTACAGGATGAATGGGGGGGGGTCAGTACAGGATGAATAGGAGGGGTCAGTACAGGATGAATGGGGGGGGGATCAGTACAGGATGAATGGGGTGGATCAGTACAGGATGAATGGGGGGGATCAGTACAGGATGAATGGGGGGGATCAGTACAGGATGAATGGGGGGGATCAGTACAGGATGAATGGGGGGGATCAGTACAGGATGAATGGGGGGGATCAGTACAGGATGAATGGGGGGGGGATCAGTACAGGATGAATGGGGGGGGATCAGTACAGGATGAATGGGGGGAAACCAGTACAAGATGAATGGGGGGAAACCAGTACAGGATGAATGGGGGGAAACCAGTACAAGATGAATGGGGGGAAACCAGTACAGGATGAATGGGGGGAAACCAGTACAGGATGAATGGGGGGAAACCAGTACAGGATGAATGGGGGGAAACCAGTACAGGATGAATGGGGGGAAACCAGTACAGGATGAATGGAGGGAAACCAGTACAGGATGAATGGGGGGAAACCAGTGCAGGGTGAATGGGGGGAAACCAGTACAGGGTGAATGGGGGAAAACCAGTACAGGATGAATGGGGGGAAACCAGTACAGGATGAATGGGGGGAAACCAGTACAGGATGAATGGGGGGAAACCAGTACAGGATGAATGGGGGGAAACCAGTACAGGATGAATGGGGGGAAACCAGTACAGGATGAATGGGGGGGGGAACCAGTACAGGATAGATGGGGGGGAAGTAGAGGCCGCTATCAGTGTGGTGCGGGAGGGGGAGGAGGTGGAGCCACTGTCGCCGCCGCTGTGCGGGGCCAGTCATTCGCTCCGACCCTCCGTCAGCCCACACCTAGTATATTTGCCCCGCACTACAGCTGCCGCCGACACGAAATGTCACGTTCCTTTTCTCCAGAGATGCTGCCTGACCCACTGCGTTACTCCAGTTTTTTGTGTCTATCTTTGTTATAAACCAGTATCTGCAATGCCAAGCCAGCCAAAATGACTAGGCATTTAGGTTGCCCGGCGGCACTTTGGGTGGCCATCGGCACCCGGGCAACTGCTAATTTCGAGCCCTGAAACCTCTTCAAACATGTCAAAGCGTAAGGAATTGGATCCAATCATCATCCATACCAAGAGACAACTTAACAAAGAACCAACCAAAACAGTGTTCTTCTGGTGTAATGCATTACTTAGATCAACAAAAGATGTAGATTCCAGATGATTGAAAAAATGTTATTAAGATCTCACATGATATTTACATAGATAAACAGGGTCTTTATGTCAGAACACAAAATCCGCTATTCCTCAAGCTACTGGCGTAAATACCCATACTGAGATACACCACTGGGAGTTAAATTTACAGACGAAAGAGAACAAGATTAATCCCCAAAATTTTTCAATCGAAAACTCAAAATTCAGAATACTAATTTAACAAGATTTAAGAAGTAAATGAATGGTCCCTCAGGAGTGTTGATGAATTATGAAGTATTCCTCACCCTCAGTATTAGTCTGTTCAGTTTGTTTGTAATCTGTCTGCTGCATTTGCAAGATATAATCTCATCATTTTCTTCTTGTAATTCTTCCAGTCCCTTAAAAATATTTCCTTTGAAGGCATCATCTATTATTTTTTCTAACTGAAAAATAAAGATTGTTGAAAATATAAGATTAATAATTTCATTTAATTCAATTAGAGAGATTTAAAACAATAATATTTAGTTATATATCATGGTGGTACAGCACAGAATCAGGCCCTAGACTCATCACGATCTTGGCACCCATTGTATCTGCCTTTAATGACCCCATTTATCTGCGTGAGATCCATACACTGATCATTCAAGTATTTACCTCGTTGCTGCTTAAATGCTGAATGCATCTGCTTCCACCTCAGGCAGTGCATTCCAGATTACAATCACCCTACAAACTCCTCCACCCAGCCTATACAGAATCTCTTTATAAAGGTTCAGCCAATGCAATATCCTGGTGAATATACCTGCACTAGGCACGTGCCATGATTGATTACTCAGGGTAGGCACTGGGCAGTCAGTCGACCTTTAAAAACCGCTCATGCGCAGAAAATCGTAAAACCTCACATGCGCGGAGCAGTCCTGTAGGCAGCCAGTCAACTTTTTAAAAAATCTTTTAAAAATCCGCATGCGCAGATTGGTTTCTCCTGTGGGCACGCGCAACACCTTGTGCGCAGTCCACCGTGCAAAGGCAGGATTTCAGCTGCCTTTAGGGCCCGTTGTAAGTGAAGGCTTGAAGCAGCGTCCACGACACAGGAATTGAACATATTTATGCGTATTACATATACTGCGGATTAAAGGCACGAGAGAATTACGCATACATAAGATTGATTATTAAAATAACCATTTAATAATAAATACTGAATTTAGTAAATTAATTGGAAATCTTTGCTATTTGTATTTAATAATTACCTTTTTATAATTTTAGTCAGAGTAGGCATTGCCAACCTTGCCTACCCTGACGGCACATGCCTGATCTGCACCTTCTAAACCCCAACACTTCCTGCCTATTATATGATGATCTTAACAGCATATAATACTCCAGGTAAGGTCGACCCAATGTTTTATAAGACTGTAACATGACATCCCAGCTATTATATTCTATCCAAAGACAAAGTGCTGGAGTAACTTAGTAGGTCAGGCAGCATCTGTGGAGGGTATGGATCGACAATGTTTCAGTTCAGGACTCTCCTTCAGACTGATTATTGTAGGGGGAGTAAGCTGGAAAAGAGAAGAGGGGCAGTGCAAAGGCTGGCGAGTGATAGGTGGATGGGGTTTGATTGGCAGATACTGGAGTAAGTGACAAGAGATGAAATAGAGACAAGATGGTGTTCAGATAAGTAAAGAGCAGTGAAGTGTAAAGCCAGAGGAAGAGATATAGGTGAAAGGAGGCAGGAGCAGGAGGGTGGGTGTAATTCTATGCAGGTATGCCATTTGTCTCGTTCATCACTTTATCCACTTGTGCTATCACTTTCTCATGCCATGTGTCCTATTCATCACCTTAAACTATGCTGTCACTTTAGATCTATAGACCTGTATTCAAGGTCCCTGAATTCATCAACACTCCCGAGGGCCCATTCATTTATCGAATGCCCTAACCTAGTTTGCATTCCAAATTGTACTATCTTACATTAGTCAGAATAAAATTCTATTTCCCATTGCTCCGCACAACTTTCCAGCTGATTTATAACATGCTGTAGTTTAAACAAAATTCTTCACAATCTGCAACGCCTCAAACATTCTGCAAACTTGCTTGGAATAAATCCCATCAGGCCCCGGGGAGTTGTCAATCCTTATACGCCACAACAACATCTTACACCATCTCTTTCCTATTGCTAACATGTCCAAGACACTATAAACTGTCCCTCTACAATGTCCTGGTCCTCAGTGAATACTCAGGTATATATTTCGTACAACGTTCGCATTTATTAGCTCCAAGCAAAAACTATCGTTGAGGTGGCCTACTCTTTTCTTGATTCCACGCTTTTTCTTAGTGTACTTATATAATGCCCTGGGATTCTCTTTAATCTTGTCTGTCAATAATATTGTATTGTCCCTTTAACCTCCTAATTTTTCTTTGTAAGTATGTCCTACACTTCCTATGTTCCTCATGCCAGGATTGCCTTATGTGATTGAAATCTGCCCTTTAATTTGGGGACCATTCTTCTTATGATTACTTTTCTCAAAATGCTCACCACCGACACCACAACTACTTGCCCAGCTTTAATTCCCTAGATCAAGTGCACTAGAACCTCTTCTCTCACAGGATTGTCTAAGTGATGTCTCCAAAAGAAAATCCTGTGCACATTTTACAAATTCCTTCTCATTTCAGCTCCTCACACTAAAAGACTCCAAGTCATTATTAGGAAAACTAAAAATCCCCGTAACTATAACCCCATTACTTTTACACCCTGTGATTTCTATATATTTGCTCTTCCATTTACTACTGCCTGTGCATGGACCCGTGATAATACATACAGCAGTGAAACCTCTCTCTTATTTCTACGTGCTACCCTTATAGCCTTATTGGAAGAGTCTTTCAAGACTTTCTCCAAACGTTGCAGTGATGTTTTCACCAATCAATATTTAAATGCCCTCTCCTCCTTTACCTCCCTACCATTCACATCTGAAACGTCTATATCCTGAAACATCGAGCTGCCAGCTCTACCTTTCGTGCAACAATCTATATTACTAAAAGTCTGATCTTGACCACTTCCTGTTGTTCTGTATAT
The DNA here is from genome assembly GCA_963514005.1 of Raja brachyura. The sequence continues at coordinate 22,686,048 of OY740802.1, forward strand.
TGCTTTTAGAAAAAACGCTGCCACTTACGGCTGTGATCTTTAGCCATCTTACTCAGATTCCCACTCCGCTGTGCAGGACCAGAGGATTTTTCCCATTGATGAAAAATAAAAGAGTTGTTAGTGTTTAAAAAATGTTGAGATTCTCTCCCCTGAAGGCCACGCCCCTTCCGGAGGGACTATAAAACCCGGAAGTGTCTGCAAGATGGCAGAAGCGAGAAGGTTATGTCTCTCAGTCCGAGCTGTGAATAACACTGAACACATGTCTACTAAACTGTGAGTGTGGTTTTACTGACCTTGAGTGCCCTTCATGTGGTTTGAAAATGAAAATGTGGTTAGTTTGAAATGAAGCACAGCAAATGGTTGTTGGTGGTAGCTGGTTTGAAATGAAGCACAGCAAATGGTTGTTGGTGGTGGTTGGTTTGAAATGATGTAAGTAAAGTAAATTGTATTTATATAGCACGTTTAAATCAACTCGCGTTGAAACCAAAGTGCTCTACATAAAATAAATAATTAAGTTTCCATACATCCATAGAAATATATATATTTTTTAAATGACACAACACAATATAGAATTCAACATGAATGACCCCCCACAACAGAATCAAAAATTTCCACTGTGGGGGAAAGGCGTCAAAAAGTTAAGTCCTCTTCCTCTGTGATCACCCGAGGTTGAGGCCTATTTGTGGCCTCCGCAGCCAGTCCGATGTTTTCAGGCCCTCTTGCCGGGAAGATGGAACTCCAGCATTGCATGAACACTCCTCAGCGGCGTGGAAATTTCTGGAGCGGTCGCTCCCGCCCCGGAGACCACGGCACCCGAAGTCCTCATGCCGCGCTGGTTGGAGCTCCGACTCTGGCGATCTCGGATCCTAGGCTCCGCAGTGTTTTAAATCCAGCGCCGCCCGCGGCTGGACGCCTGCAGCCACAGCTCCTCGGATGTTGGAGTCCGTGGTCACAGCATTCCGGAGCCCACCGCTGGCAACCCGGTAAGGCATTGCCCGCGCTGTGATGGTGTCCCAGCGCTGTGCCGCCGCCACCAAAGCTGTAGTCCCGGCTGGTCCCAACAGCCGCTCCAGTCTAGAAGGTGGGCCGCGAGGAAAGGGGCAAAGAAGCAGCTCGGAGGGAAGCCGCCTCTCCGACCAGGTAGGGACTAGGAAATAAGTTTCCACCTTCCCCTCCCCCACCCACCACACAAAAGACCTTCAACTAACATTTGTTTTTTAACAGTACTAAAAATTAAAATAAAAAAGAGCGAAAGGGCGGACTGCAGGCAGAACAGCCATACACAACAGCGCCGCACTCCTGCAGAAATGAAGCACAGCAAATGGTTGTTGGTGGTGGTGGTTGGTTTGAAATGAAGCACAGCAAATGGTTGTTGGTGGTGGTGGTTGGTTTGAATTGAAGCACAGCAAATGGTTGTTGGTAGTGGTTGGTTTGAAATGAAGCACAGCAAATGGTTGTTGGTGGTTGGTTTGAAATGGCAAATGATTAAAAGTCTACACTTGACAACTTCCTGTTTGCACTGTATAATGATTTTAGATAAAACGCTACCACTTCCGGCTGTGATTTTTGGCCATCGTACTCAGTTCCCCCTCTGCTCATCGGGTGCAGAGGATTCTTCCCATCAATGAAAAATAAAAGTGTTATTAGTGTTTAAAAAATGTTGAGAATCTCTCTCTTGTTAATCACGCCATGACGGCCACGCCCCTTCCGGTGGGAGGGGAAGGGATTATAAAACGCAGAAGTGTGGGTGTGGCTCAGTCTCTGCAAGATGGGGGAGGGAGAGGTCACGACTCTGTCTGAGCTGTGAATCAATTAAACAAACTAAATGTCTACCGAACTGTGAGTGTGGTGTTTATGTGGTGTTTTGTGTGGGTTTTATGGTGGTTTCACCCTGTTTGAAATGGTATGAAACTGCATTTGAATGTGGTGGCCTTGCACCCTGCACAAAATGGTATGAAACAGTATTTGAATTTTGTGGCCTTGCACCTTGCATGAAATGGTATGAAACTGCACTTGAATTTGGTGGCCTTGCACCCTGCTTGAAATGGTACAAAACTGCACTTGAATTTGGTGGTCTTGCACCCGGCATGAAGTGATAGGAAACTGCACTTGAATTTGGTGATCTTGCACCCTGGTCATCTTTCACCACCATCTTTCATCCAACACATTATCCTCCGACATTTCTGGAACCTCCAAGGTGATCTCATCACTAATCACATCTTCCAATCTCCACCCCTTTCCGCCTTCTGCAGAGACCGCTCCCTCCGCAACTCCTTGATTCATTCATCCCTTCCCACTTAAAACACCCCTTCCATCTTCAGGTACCATCCCAGCAACCACAACACCTGCCCTTATACCTACTCCCTCATCTTCATCCAGGGACCCCAGCAGACCTTCCAGGTGAGACAGGTTCACATGCACCTCCTCTAACCTTATCTAATGCATCTGGTGTTCCCAATGTGGGCTCCTGAACATCAGTAAGACCAAGCGAAGATTAGGTGACTGTTTCCTAAACACTTGCGCCCGGTCTGCCATGGCCTAGTGGATCTCCAGATTGCTAACCACTTTAAGTCCCCTTCCCATTCTGACATTTGTATCCTGGGCCTCCTCCATTGCCAGAATGAGGCCACTTGCAAATTGGAGGAACAGCCTCATATTACACTCGGGGAGCTACAACTCAGAGGTATGAACATTGAATTCACCAATTTTAGCTAACTTCTACAAAATACCTCTCTCCCCCTCATCTCCCCTTCCCCCTTTCATCCACTAAAATTTGGTTTACTAATTCCGTTGTTCGCAACTACGTATCCCTCTTGGGCTCATACCTGTCTCTAGCCAACAGTGAGCCTATCAGAGAATCTCCCTGCCTGAATTGTTCTGTTGCCGGTCCCGATTTATCCTGTTTTTTCTTCACCCATTTTCCCTACCCACCCCCCCCCCCCCTCCACCCCACCCCACCCCCACCCCACCCCCCCCCCAACTCTCTCTGTTATAACCAGTCTGAAGAAGGGTCCCGGCCCAAAAGGTCACCTATCCATTTTCTCCAGAGACACAGCCTCACCTGCTGAGTTACTCCAGAATTTTGTGTCTCTCCCCGTAAGAATATCAGTCCCCTTCCAGTTCAGGTGCAACCCATCCTGTTGTTCAAGTCACACCTTTCCTAGAAGCAATCCAAAATATCCAAGTTTCTAAAACCATATCTCCTGCACATCCCTATAGCCAGGCTTTCCTTTACCCTAACCTCGCATTTCTATGCTCACCAGCAAGTAGTACAGGTAGTAATCCAGTTAATCCATTTACACTCTGCAACAGGATCTTCAGCAACTGTGCCTCTTACAGCTCTTTTTATCTGCAGAGTTCGTTGCTTTCAAATATTTACGCAATTCTCCCACAAATTGTTAATAATGAGATAACAGCTAAGGAGAATACATTTTTCTGAGGAGAATACATTTGAGTCATAGCAGACAATTTGGGTGTGGTTCAATTACATTAAATGTTTCTGGAACAGAAAGGTTTCCAGCGTGAAATTGGGATTTTGGTCAAAAATTAATTTTCTTTGCCAATTCTTTGTACAGATTTGTACCAATCCAAGGCTGTCCAGCAGTTCCAAACAAAAATGAAGCAAATGCTGGTCCGAAATAAGAGAAATAAAATAGAAATACACTGATCAGGCAGTTTCATAGTTCAGAAAAACATATCATTTTGTCACATTTTCTGTTGTTCATAACTTGTTCCTCTTTTCCTTTCTTTCATCTCTTTCCTGCAGTTTTAAAAGTATGGCACTTCTCGGAATCCACCATTATCTGATTTCAGGATATTACACCGTTGAGTCAGATTGATCACTTCAGGAACATGCTCTCCAAATACCACTAGCATGTTCTCTGCCCCAACACTGACCATTCTACACCACCATCAAGTACACTTATTTCTTAATCCCGACACTCATTTTGGCCAGACTGAACATCAGTCAGTAGTGCTCTTGGCAGCAAGGAATAGAGAGAAGGAATAGGCGATGTTTCGGGTCTGAAGAAGGCTCTCAACCCAAAACGTCGCCTATTCCTTCTTTTCTTAGATGCTACCTCACCCGCTGAGTTCCTCCAGGATTTTTGTCTACCTGCAAGCTAGAATGTTATTCTTTGAAGCGTAGGAGACTGAGGGGTGACCGCAGAGGTGTATCCAATCATGAAGGACATGGATAGGGTGAATGCACATTGTTTTTTTGCCCCAGGGTTGGAAAATCAAGAACTAGAAGGCATAGGTTTAAGGTGAAAAAAAATGTTCACACAAAATATGCTGGGGACATGGAACAAGCTGCCACGGGTAGTAATTGAAGAAGGTACAATAATAATTTGGGCAAGTACATAGACAGGAAATATTTAGACTGATATGGGCAACAAGCAAATGGGACTAGTGTAGATCTGGCACCTTGATCAGCATAGACAAATTGGGCCAAAGGGTCTGTTTCTGTATGACTAAAGAAATTGGAGATAAGACACAAAATGTTGGATTCATCAAGAAATGCAATAGCAACTGCATTCTGAGAAAGAAAATGTAGATCCTCCCTAACCAGAAATCTTGGATGAACAGGGAAATTAATTCTCTGTTGAAGTCCAGATTCAAAGCTCTCAAGAAGGATAACCCTACACTGAAAAAGAAGACCAAGTCTGATCTCTGCAATGCTACCAGGAATGCTAATAAAAATCTAGTTTAAATTTGAAGCTCAATTCAAACAAACAGTTATCAGGCGACTGTGGCAAGGTCCATCTCGGGCTACAAGCCAAAATCAGGGGGTAATCACTGGCAATGACGCATCTCTAAAAAATGAACAGAATGCCCTTTTCACCCATTTTGAACAGGCGAACAAAGTTCCATCTAAGCCCATCCATCATCCCGCTGGCTTTGTACCATGCTTCTTGGTGTAGGTCAGATCTGCTTTCACAAGCGTAAACTCGCAGAAAGCAGCCAGGCCAAATGAAGTCCCTGGATTGTCCCTATATGTTTCAAGGAAACCTTCACCATTCTAGTCCCAAAGAAAAATAAAGTGTCATGTCTCAATGACTATCGTGCTGTAGTTCTAACTTTACCCATAATGAAATGCTTTGAGAGATGACCCACATCCACACCATGATGTCAGATCGACCTTCCTTCGATCTGACACCACCTATCCATTTTCTCCAGAGATGCTGCCTCACCCGCAGAGTTACTCCAGCATTTTGTGTCCATATTAGGACGCTATTCATTGACTGCTCAGCCATAATACTGAATAAGTTCATCCCTAAACTTCTGGACCTCCATTCACAACTGGCTTCTAGGTTTCTTGACCGGCAGATCTCAATAGGTTAGAAAGATTCATAACATTTTCTCCACCCTGACTTTCAACACCTGTGTTCCACAGTGTCCCTTGCTCAACTCTCTGCACATCAATGACTTGCATAACGACAACTCTTTAAATTTGCCTAAGATACCACTATTTCTGCCAGATCTGAAACTTGCTCAAGGTGATTAGAACAGGTTGTTTGAAGGAAAAACAACGTCAGGAAAGTGGGATGTTTTTAAAAGTGTGCTGACAAGAGTCCAGGACAGGCATGTTCCTGTTAAGAGTGAATGGCAAGGCAGATGGCCGTAAGAAAGATTGGATGACGATAGAAATCGAGGCTCTGGTCAAGAATAAGGTGTGGGGTAGGTAGATGAGATCAAGTGTATCTCTGGAAGTTTCAGGCACTGAAGAGCAAGCTAAAAAAGATTAGATTAGATTAGATTAGATTCTTTATTTGTCATTCAGACCTTTTGGCCTGAACGAAACTCTGTTTCCCTGCAGTCATACATATAATTAAAAATAAATAAATAAAAAAGTGACAGAACACACAATAAACACAAATTTAACATCCACCACAGTGAGTTCACCAAACACCTCCTCACTGTGGTGGAAGGCAAAATCTTAAAGTCTGTGTCTCTTCCCTCTTTGTTTCTCTCTGCGCCGAGGTGATCCAGGCCTCAGATGCCGCGACCGCACTGGGCGATGGTAAGTCAGTCCCGCGGTGCAACCGAGCTCCACGAATGGGCCGGTTCAACTCCGCGGCCTGGGGGGTCCACCGGGCCCGTGGTCGGGCCGCTGCAACCGCTCCGGGACAAAGTCGGGTCGCCGCCCCGGTAAAAAAGGTAAATTAGGTAGGCAAAAAGGGGTCAGGAGATAGCTCTGGTAGATAATCCCCAGAGATTTTACATAAAAGACATAGTAAATAAAGTACATGAAGGGAAAACGGGAAACCAGACAGAGACTAAGATCCTTCAGGAATCAAAGTGGTCAACTCTGTAGGGAGTCACAGGGGATGGGCAAGGTCCTCAATTAGTATTTCTCATGTGTTTTTGCCGTGAAAAAAACATGAGGACTAGAGAACTTGAGGCAGTGTCTTGAGGGCAGTCAGTATTATGGTCGAGGAGATGCTGAAGGTTGTGACATTTATGAAGGTAGACAAATGTCCCAGGCCCGATCATATCCGATGACACTGTGGAAAGCTAGAGAGAAAACTGCAGGAGCCTTAGCTGAAATTTACAAGTCATCATTAAACACATGTGAGGTGGTGGAAGACTGGAGGGTGGCAAATGTTGTGCCTCTGGTTAAGAAGAGCTTTGGGGAAAAGCCTGGGAAGTACAGGCCAATGAGCCTAACATCTGTGATTGGCCAGTTACTAGAGAGTATTCTGCAGGATAAGATATACATGCATTTAGGATAAGGGTTGATTAGGGACACTCTAACTGAAGGCCTGCAACTAGTGGTGTGCCTCAGGGTTCAGTGCTGGGGGGGGGGGAAGATTGCAACCTTCACGTGGTCTGCCCTGTTTCGACTAATGCAATCAACTCAACGTGCACAAACTTACCCCTTAGACTTACAATATTTTCGATTTACGATGGGTTTATCGGAACGTAACCCCATTGTAACTTGAGGAGCAACTGTACAGCGAAATGCGAGTTGTTACATTTTGGGAAGCCTCACAAGGGCAGGACCTACACAGTGAAGGGCTGTGCTCCACAGAGTGTCGTTGAGCAGATGGATTGAGAAGACAAAGTACACGGTTCCTTGAAAGTGGCATCACAGGATGGCCAAAAGGGCTTTGGCACATTGGCCTTCTTCAGTCTGAGTATTGCGTATAGAATTTGGGAGGTCATGTTACAGTTGTATAAGACATTGTCGAGGCCACGTTTAGAGTATTGGGTTCAGTTTTGGTCACCATGTTATAGGAAAGATGGTGTGAACATGGAAAGGGTGCAGAGATTTACGAGGATATTGCCAGGACACGAGAGCCTGAGCAATAGGAAGAGGTTGAACAGGCTATATTCCTTGGAGTACAAGAGGATGAGGGTGATCTTATAGAGGTGTACAAGATCATGAGAGGAATAGATCGGGTAAATGCGGTCGTTTACCCAGAGCAGAGGAATAGAGAACCAAAGGACATATTTCCAAGGTGAGGGGGGGGGGGGAGAATTAATCGGAACTCAAGGGGTAATATTTTTAGACAGCATAGTGGGTATATGGAATGAGCTGCCGGAGGAGTGTTGAGACAGGTCCCAGCATAACATTAAGAGACATTTGCACAGGTGCATACAAAGGATAGGTTCAGAGGATTATGAGCCAAGTGAGGGTAGGTGGGACTAGTGAAGACAACTAAAAAGGCAATAAGGGGAGAAAAGATGAAATATAAAGGTAAGCTAGCCAATAATATAAAAGGATACCAAAAGTTTCTTCAGATATATAAAGAATAAAAGAAAGGCAAGAGTGGACATTGGACTGCTGAAAAATTACACTGGAGATGTAGTAATGTGGAATAAAGAAATAGCAGCTGAATTGAAAACATTTTTTGCAGCAGTCTTCACCGCAGAAGGCACTAACAATGTGCCAGAAATTCAAGGGAGTCAGGGTGCAGAGGTTAGTAGAGTTGCTTTTACTAAGGAGAAGGTGCTTGGGAAGCTGGAAAGTCTGAAGGTGGATAGGTCACCTGCACCAGATGGTCTACACCCCAGGGTTCAAAAAGAGGTAGATTTAGAGATCGTGGAGACATTAGTATTGATCATTCAAGAGTCAGGAGTGGTCCCAGAGGACGAGAAAATTGCAAATGTTACTCCACTTTTCAAGAAGGGAGCAAGGCAAAAGAGGGGAAACTATAGGCCAGTTATGTGTAAGGAGGAACTGCAGATGTTGGTTAAAACCGAAGATAAGACACAAAAAGCTGGAGTAACTAAGCAGGACAGGGTGAAATTTCGGATAGAGACCCTTCTTCAGACGTGGATGTTGTCTGAAGAAGGGTCTCAAGCCAAAACGTCACCCATTCCTTCTCTCCAGAGATGCTGCCTGGCCCGCTGTTACTCCAGCTTTTTGTGTCTATTATAGGCCAGTTAACCTGACTTCACTGGTTGGTAAGATTTTAGAGTCCATTAGACCAAGGGGTTCTGTCCCCTCAACGGTTGCGGGGATGAGATTTCAGTGTACTTAGAAGCACTTGCTAAAATAAGGGGAGATCTTGCCCAATAAATCTGTTGGAAATCTATGAAGCAGTAAATAACAGGATAGACACTGCAGAGACAGTGGGTGTTGTTTACTTAGATTTTCAGAAGGCCTTTGATAAGATGCCACACTCAAGGCTGTTAAACAAAATGAGACTGTAGAAAGGAACTGCAGATGCTTTAAACTGTACACCAAAAAGCTGGAGTAACTTAGTGGGTCAGCTAGCATCTCTGGAGAAAAGGAATAAGGTGACGTTTCAGGAAACGAGAGAAATCGACGGTGAGAGAGAGAGATATAGAACAAATGAATGAAAAACAAGATGAGAGGCAAGGTATGAGGGGGACAATGCTTGCATGGATATAAGGTTGATAGAATGGCAGAGGTGAAGTGTGGGAATAAAGGGGGCTATGTCTGGTTTTCCCTCACAGCCTCCGAATAAATAACTACCTTTTTTCACAAAGACGACCGTGGAGACCAAGTCATGGAGTATTTTTAAAGTGGAGATTGACAGGTTCTTGATTAGTACGGGTGTCAAAGGTTACAGGGAGAAGGCAGGAGAATGGGGTTGGGAGGGAAAGATAGATCGGCCATGATTGAATGGCAGAGTAGACTCGATGGGCCAAATGGCATCATGCTCCTATGACATGAAAACCAGTGAGACTATAAGATCAATAAGCAATATTGCTGCATGTAAAAAGTTGCATTAGTTTGCTTTAAAAAAAACTTCACAATATTTCAAAAAGTGTACTCATCAGGTTTTGCAAAATAAAAACATTTGATACCTGTAGTTCTTTTCCATAATTCATTCTTGTATTCCCCCGTCATCAGATTTGAATAAACGCTGAAAATTTAAAGAGAATCTTTAGTTTAAAAAGTATTGAAGCCTACAATGACAAAATTTTGTTCTACTGGATCTCATTGAAAATCATAAACCACATAATTTGAAAAGCAAAATTTGAGGGTTTTTTGGCAACAATTAGCATTGCCAGTTCTTCGCCTTCTCTCCAACTTATTCACTTCCATTCCCCTCATCTCCCAAGCCCTCAGTCTCCACCCCTGCCCTACTCACCTGCTTACCCTCCATGCCTCTGCCCTACTCATCTCACACTCTTACTCTCTCTGCCTCCTATTTCTCCTCACCTAATTATCTTCTCTGACCCTGCTCCATTACCCCTCACCAATGCATTATCTCTTCCTCCTATTCCCCTTCACCTATTTATCCTCTCCGCCTCAATCCGCTCTCATTGTTTCCTCTTTCCACCTCCTATTCCCCTTCACCCATTTATTCGCTCTCCCTACAAGCTATTTATTCTCTCTACCTGCCTTCTACTTTCCCCTCATCTATTTACTTTCTATTTTCCACCTGTTTATTCCCCTCACATCATTATTCTCCCTGCCTCTCTAGTCCCCCTTACCCATTATTATCTCTTACTCCATCTTCTTCCCACCTCTCAGCTATTTATTCTCTCCACCTCCTCCTCTTGTTCCCTCCCTCCCGTTCCCCACACCTCTTTATTCTCTCGGCCACATCCCCCTGTTCCCCTCACGTATTTACTATCTCGGACGCACTCTCCTGTGCTCATCAACTAGTTATCAATAGACAATAGGTGCAGTAGGCTAGCACCTATCCTCTCCCTCCTGTCCCCCTCACCAATTTACTCTCTCAACCGCTCCTTCCTCTTCCCCTCACGTACTTATTCTCTCTGTCACTCCCTCCTGTTTCCCATACCTATTTATCTTGCCCACTCTCCTGTTCCCCATGCCTATTTATTCTATTGGCTGAACCCTCGTGCACTCCACCTATATACTAGGTATGTTACAAAACTTACCTTGACCCGCGCTGCAGTTCTGCCGCTCCCCGTGTGCGCGACTTTGGCGCCTTTCAGAGGGGGGCGGGCTTAAAGTGCCGTTTTTCCACAGGCTGGGAAATCGATCAATGTCGGGCGATTTCATTGCGGAAGAAAAATCGCTCCGACATTTCATGAATGAAGGTATTTTTAAATTACTCTAAATTATTTATTAACTAGAGTAATTTAAAAATCACCTTCAAAAGCCCTGAGAACCGACAGCCGGAAGGATTTTGCGTAGGGGAGAAAAAAAGGTAAATAGTTTATTTTTATATTAAAAGTTGATTTTTCGGGAGGCTTTATTAACATTTTCATGTTGCGAAATGGGGTCCAAAAAAATGTATGAACAAACAGTATTTTTCCTCCCGACTTCACCGCTAACCGCAACATTCCAATCCACCGCATTCCGCTAAAACCCACTCGCTAGTTGATTTAAATGGCCATTAATTTACAGGAATCAAACACTAAATTCCTTCCATTTGGCCCAGAAATTCATGAAAATTAGATTTAAAAATTATGTTATATTGTGGATTATTGTGTGAATGTTATTTGCACACAGGCAATTTTAAAAAAGTTTATCTTTTCTTAAGAAATGGATAGATGTTTAGATCTACTCATTGAATTTTGTAATTAGCTACAATTAGATAACTAATTATATGCTTTAATTTCAGGTCATCCAAGTAAGATTGTTTCATATTTATTTCAGAATGCTTCAATCTATAATAAGTGAAAATTTCATTGAGCTATTAATTTTTAAGAAAGTTATGGGCTTTTAACTGATCCAGATCACAGCTTTTGAGTTAAGTCAATTGAAAGGCAATGGGAAACAAGATGCTAATTTCCGAGTATGAAAATGGCCATAACTTTCTTAATACTGAAGATATGAAAGTGAATTAGGTGTCAAATTAAACTTCTTTTTATGCTTTATCTGATTATGATAAATTGCAGACTTGATTTTTAAAATCTCAAAATTTTGTAACATTGCTATATATACCCTCTCCATCCTTTTCCTAACACCGATTCATCCTCCAGTGGCTCCTTCCTGTTTCCCTCACCTCTTCATACTCTCAGCCTCACCCACCCACTTCTCTCCCTCGCCCTCCCGTTCCCCGCCCCACCTCTCTCCGCTCACCCTCCCGTTCCAGGCCTGGACATCTCCCTCTCTTTTTGCCCTCCCGATCTCCGACCATTTCTCTCCCCTCGCCCTCTAGTTCCCCACCTCCCCCGTTCTTCGTCCATTTCATCTCCGTATATTGTTCTCTCACTTATTTCATCACACCGCCACGGCCTTCTGTTACCATAATTTATGTATTATATCTCACTCTCTCCCCTTCCGTGTGTGTGTATAGTTCTCCCGCCCTCCTGTCACTCGCTCGCTCACCTCCCGCCATTCCAACCGTTGACGACCTCCGAGCGCGCGTGATCGTGATATTCAGCTGCGCGTTGGGGTGCCGAGTCTGTCCAATCATTGAAGGAGAACCAATCAGGCGCGGTGAGGGCTGACCTGCTGTGCGGTTGTCTACAACTTATCTTTAGCCTGCTCCGGCGAAGCTCACTTTTGATGTTTTGTTTGCGTTTCCTCTGTGTTAATTCGGTTATGCCTTCCTCGACCCATGTTAATGTTAGCCCCACCTGTTCGCCCTCTCAGCTCTTGCAACGTCAACACATGATCCATTCACCACCTCGACTCCAACACTAGTTTATCGCTTCTAGTTTGAAGAAGGTATCTACCAGAAATGTCGGTTTTCCTTTTCCCTCTACAGATACTACCTGGACAGCTGAATTCCTCCAGCACTTTAAAAAAAAAACCTATTTCACTTAACATTGCATCCCGGGGTACTTTCGGATCTACTTCTTGACCCTATCAAACCCAGTCCTTACCTTAACCCTTTCAGCACTCCTAGCCCACAACTTTTAACCCCAGCACATGACATCTTAACAATAGGTTGATTCTTTCAGTGCCGTTCCATGACACGCTCACCCTTGCCAATGATTTTGTGTCAGCAAATAATCCTCTTGTTTCAACCGATGAGATTCTCAGTCCCAAGAGTTAACAGACTCTGGGAATGGTACCTAATATTCCTGCCTTTACTACCTAATAGGTAGGATGTGACCCAAGGAACTGCACACTGGTGTCCATTTGTGTAACTTCAGAAAACATGAAAATGAACGTACTCCAAAAGCAAACAAACCCTCAAAGAAAATGTAAACACTTGAACTGAATTCCAAAGTTGGCGCTCTCAAAAGTCAAAGGAATGAGTGGATCTGTGGCCAACAGTATGTACTGCTCTCTAAAAGAGGACATATTTTGGATCTGCACACCAATGTGACAGGTAATTCATCTGGGGTAGACAAAAATGCTGGAGAAAGTAAGTGGGTGAGGCAGCATCTATGGAGCGAAGGAATTGGTGACGTTTCGGGTCGAGACCCTTCAGTTCAGACTGATGTGGGGGTGGGGGGGGCGGGAAGAAGAGAGGAAGAGACAATGGGCTGTTGGAGAGCTGGGGAGGGGAAGGAGGGAGAAAACAAGGACTACCTGTAATTGGAGAAGTCAAAGTTCATACCGCTGGGGCGTAAACTACCCAAGCGAAATATGAGGTGCTGCTCCTCCAATTTGTGGTGGGACTCACTCTGGCCATGGAGAAGGCCCAGTACAGAAAGGTCAGATTCAGAATGTAAGGGGGAGTTGAAGTGCTGATCCACCGGGAGATCAGGTTGGTTAATGCAAACTGAGAGTTGGTGTTGGGCGAAGCGATCGCCAAGACTGCGCTTGGTCTCACCGATGTAGAGCAGTTGGCACCCAGAACAGCTGATACAGTAGATGAGGTTGGAGGAGATGCAGGCGAACCTCTGCCTCACCTGGAAAGACTGCTTGGGTCCTTGGATGGAGTCAAGGGGGGAGGTAAAGCGACAAGTGTAGCATTTCCTGCGGTTGCAAGGGAAAGTACCAGGAGAGGGGGTGATTTGGGTGGGAAGGGACGAATTGACCAGGGAGTTTGCGGAATGAGCAATCTGCGGAAAGCCGAAAGGGGAGGAAATGGGAGGATGTGGCCAGTGGTGGGATCCTGTTGGAGGTGGCAAAAATGTCAGAGGATTATCTGTTGAATGGGTAGGGTGGTAGGTTCCAGCTGTCACATACCTTCCACCCTTGGCGATCGCTTCATCCAACACCTCCGCTCAATTCGCATTAACTAACCTGATCTCCCGGTGGTTCCGCACTTCAACTCCTCCTCCCATTCTGAATCAGACCTTTCTGTCCTCGGTCTCCTCCATGGCCAGAGTAAGTCCCACCACAAATTGGAGGAGCGGCACATCATATTTTGTTTGGGTAGTTTACCCCCCAGCGGAATGAACTTTGACTTCTCCAATTACAGGTAGTCCTTGTTTTCTCCCTCCTTCCCCTCCCCTCCAGCTCTCCAACAGCCCATTGTCTCTTCCTCTCTTCTTTCCCCCCCCCCCCCACATCAGTCTGAACTGAAGAAGGGTCTTGACTCGAAACGTTACCTATTTCTTCGCTCCTTAGATGCTGCCTCACCCGTTGAGTTTCTCCAGCATTTTTATCTACCTTCTATTTTTCCAGCATCTGCAGTTCTTTCTTAAATAATTCTTCTGGGAGTACATTCAAAAGGTGCCATCATTGGACAAACAACGAAACTGCGCCAACATCAGACTGTGTTCTTTGAGCAGATCAACCAATGGAATAGCCTTGTAAGTAATTTATTGACCTTTTCCACCTTTCTACCTTAATTCAAATTCAGAGCTATTCAGTGGGAATGATGAGCCCTTCAATTATTTCATGAATATGCCTTGGGGTTTATTAGGCAATTAATAATTTAGTGTTTGTTATTAGTCACATTCAGTTGGATGAACGGTGACTGGTACAGGAATAAAATACTACAGAGAACCTTCTTTTGGAATGTGGTATTAAATGACTTTTGTGGATTCTCTCTTTTTAATCCAGCCTATTCCTGGCAACGGTCATAAGGAAAGTGTCTTAATATTATTTAATTAGTCAGGATTAAATGAGGAAATAATACATGGAAAACATAAGTGAACCAGAATTGATTTAACAGATAATAGAACAATCAAAAATCTGACTGGTTTCAACCTGCATGATTGAAAATCATTTTATTAAATTGCAAATATTTTGAAGAAGTGCCAATCAGCATCTGTCAAATTTACAGAGATATTACTATGTATTTGCTTCAGGCCTTCTCTCAACTGCAGCTGGTTATTTTAAATGACACATTGATCATTGTCCAACATCAACCACTTACAAAAATATAATCTTTAGTTAAGTACGCTCGCGTTGCAGATTACTTACATGATCCACATTTTACACTTCAGCATACAAAGTTTTGAATTCATGTTTGTAAATGGTTACAATATGATTATGTATCACGTGGCTTTGGTCTAAATTCTCCTTCAATGGAGAAATATGGAAAACCTTTTACATTATGCTGATGGACAACAAAACAATGACATCTTACACCAATTTAGCTCAATTTCCCAGAGCATTTAACAGGAGTGTCAGCAATCAAAATTTAACACCAAGTTACGTGTTGATATTTAAACAGTCCAAAGCATTACTAAAGATGGGGATTTTGAAGATCATCTTAAAGTAGAGAGAATCAAGAACGTCCAATTCAATGGCAACTTCTTGACGCATGTGTACTTTTACACATAATTTATGATTTTAATTTATGAAGCACCTGTAACATAAATTACAATTCAGTATGCCAGAGTCAAATCAGCCACTAATTACATAGCCACCGTAACTTAATTCAATCCCATTTGCCAAATTACTTCACTATCAGAGAATTTAGGTTGGTTTCATTACATTTTGCTGCTACTTTGTTTTTTTTTTTGAATATATTTTTATTAGAGGCCATACATATAACAAATAATATAGCATTTTTTTCCAAATATAGTTGATACATCTTTCCAAATTTATATAAATGTTAACAAAATATATATATTGGCCTCACTTTTTTTTTATAGAGTGAAAAAAGTATAAAGAAAGAATAGTGAATAATTATAAGAGTATGATTATAGTTGATTAATATAAAGAAGAGAGAGAAGAAAAAAAAATAAAAAATAAAAATAAAATAAAATAAACAAAAACAAAAAACACAAAAATAAAAAATAAAAATAAAAATATTTGTGGAAAAGAAAACGGTATACAACTTGTCAATGAGTGGAACAATTTCTAATTATAATATATGAAGACAAGTATATAAATCTGATCTTAAACATTTTTGTTTGATCTTTCCACCGGGTACTCATTGAGTTTCAATGCTGAGCCCAGCTACCCCTTCATATAATCAGTGAATGGAGACCATATTTGTTCAAAAATCTCAGGTTTATCCATTAGGATAAATCTAATTCTCTCCAATTGTAATGTCTCCAACATTTCTACTGTCCACATTTTAATTGTCGGGGTTAATGGTCCCTTCCAAAATTGTAATATTAATTTTTTTCCAATTATTAAACAGTAATCCAGAAAATTTATTTGATTTACTGTTAAAATTTGAGTTGAATCTAAAACCCCAAATATAATTAATTTTGAGTCAGGGCTTAATGTGATCTTTAAAACTGTGGAAATAATTTTAAAAATCTCAGTCCAATAACTTTTAAGTTTTGTACATATTACAAAACTATGATTTAAATCGGCTTCTATGTGCTGACATTTATCACATAATGGTGATATAGTAGGAAAAATTCTATTTAATTTCTTTTTTGAGTAGTGTAATCTATGTATTACTTTGAATTGTATCAAGGTATGTCTGGCATTTAACGAACAGCGATGAATTCGTTGTAAGCTTTCTTCCCATAAATCTTCTGTTATAGGTAAACCAATTTCATTTTCCCATTTTTGTCGGAATAGTTCCGTTTTTGTCAATTCCCTGTCCAAAAAAATATATATATATGCTATTAATTTTTCTGTTGTTGGATGCTTGTTAAGTACTTCATCCAGTATACCTGGCTCTCTATTTCTGTAATTTAGCGTATTTAATTTGACATCTCTAATTTGTAAATATCTAAATAGATTATTTGCTTGCAGTCCATAAATCTCTTTCAACTCCTGGAATGAGAGGAATTTCCCATTCCTGTAAAGATGTTCTATCCTTATTATTCCTAAGTTTTTCCAATGTCTAAACCCCACATCCAATGTCGAAGGTTTGAACATAGGATTATTCATAATTGGTAAACAAAGTGGTATAGTTTCTAAATGTAAAGTCTTAATGATTTGTTTCCAGGTACGTATATTATTTAAAATTATAGGGTTTGCCTTGTATAATTTTTTTTGTACCACCCCAGGGGCAAGGGGTATTGTGCTTATGTCGAAAGGGAAACAATCTTCCTTTTCTATTCTTAACCAAGCTGGGTCTTGTTCCATCTGTATCAACCAATAATTAAAGTTCTTAATCTGAACCGCCCAAAAATAATATAAAAAATTAGGTAAAGCTAATCCACCATTTATCTTAGATTTACATAAGTGTATTTTACTTATTCTATGATTTTTGTAATCCCAAATGAAGCTATTAACTATAGAATCAATTAAAAAAAAAAAAATTTAGGAAGATATAACGGAATGGCTTGAAATAAATATAGTAATTGAGGCAGAAAAATCATTTTAATGGCATTTATTCTACCGATCATTGATATCGGTAATGTTTTCCAATATAAAATATTTGTTTTTAATTTATTTAATAATTGAGGAAAATTAGATTTAAATAAAGAATTATAAGATTTTGATACATTAATTCCAAGATATTTAATTTGATTATTAGCTATTTTAAATGGAAATTTTTGTAATTTATTCAATTTAATTCCTGTTATAGGCATAATTTCACTTTTGTTCCAGTTAATTCTATATCCTGAGAACTCACTAAATTCATTTATCACTTCAAGTACTTTAGGGATGCTAACCTCTGGTTTTGTTATATACAATAAAATATCATCTGCATATAAAGATATTTTATTAATTGTAGTTTTAGTATTATATCCATAAATTTCTGGTTCTACTCTAATCCTTTCGGCTAATAATTCTATAGCGAGTGCAAATAGTAACGGTGATAACGGGCAACCTTGTCTACAACCCCTAGAAAGATTGAATTTTGCTGATAACATTTGGTTTGTTAGGATTCTTGCTGTTGGGCCTGAATATAAAATTCTAACCCATTTGCAAAATCCTTCTCCCAGTTGAAATTTCTGCATTATCCTAAATAAATAAGGCCATTCAACCTGGTCAAACGCCTTCTCCGCATCCAGGGATATAACTGCTAGCTCAACATCAGTCATTCTTTTCGAGTAGATAATATTAAACAGACGTCTTAAGTTATAAGTAGAATAACGTTTAGGAATAAAACCTGTTTGATCATGATGTATTAATCTATTGATCACTAAACTTAACCGTTGGGATAAAATTTTTGTTAATATTTTTTGATCTGTATTTAAAAGAGCTATTGCTCTGTATGATCCTGGGTCTTCTGGATCTTTGTCTGCTTTAGGAATAAGTGTAATTGTGGATTATTTTAAGGTTTCTGGAAGTTGTTCTTGTTCGTAGGCAACTTTGTACATAATTTGTAACCGTGGGACGATCAAATCATGAAACTTCTTATAAAATTCAACCCCCAAACCATCGGGTCCTGCAGCTTTACCATTCTTCAATGATCTAATTGATTCCTCAATATCTTTTGCTGATATTTCGGCATCTAATAATTCTCTACCTTCCCGATCTAATCCATTAATGTTACATTTCTGGAGAAATGTTTCTATTTTCTCGGGTTGATCCGTCACTTTTGATGTATATAGTTTTTGACAGTATTGTTGAAATCTATCATTAATATCTTTTGGTAAAGTTAATATATCTCCTTGTTCAGATTTGACCTTATGTATCATTTTCTCTTCTTCTGTTTTTCTTAGTTGCCGAGCTAACAATTTATGCGGTTTATCCCCAAATTCAAAATGTATTTGTTTGGTCTTTTGAAAAAGTTTAATAACGTACTTTGAATGTATCTCATTTAATTTGTATTTTAATGTTACAATTTTATTATGTATATCCCTAGACGGAGACATAGCATTTTCCATGTCCAACTGCCTTATTTCATTTTCCAATTTCTGTTGAATCTTTCTATTTTCCTTATTCAGATATGCCTGCGCTGAGATTGTAGCACCCCGTATAAAAGCTTTAAATGTGTCCCATAAGAGAGATGATGAAATTCCAGGTTTGTCATTGGTTTCAAAAAATAATTCAATCTGTTTAACCAGATAATCTGAGCACCTTTTATCGTTTAATATATGAGGATTAAGTCTCCATTGCGAATATCCTTTAGTTATACCCTTTAAGTTAATCTTAAATGTTAATGGAGCATGATCCGAAATAATAATATTATGGTATTTTGAGTCATACGTAAATGGGACAAGTTTTGAATCTATTAGAAAATAATCTATCCTGGAGTATGTTCCAAATACCGGCGAGTAAAATGAGTATTCTCGGCCATTAGGATTTACATTTCTCCAAATATCTTTGACATTAGCTGATTTAATAAAAGAATTTATGAATTTGCTTGATCTAGAAATAACCTTCCTTTTGATTGAAGATCTGTCTAAATAATTATCCAGAGTGCAATTTAAGTCGCCCCCAATTATTAAATTGTTCTGTGTTACTGTAGGGATAGTATTAAATATTTTCTTAAAGAATAGTGGATTATCAAAATTTGGGCCATATATATTCATAAGTACGACCTTCTTCGAGTATAATTCACCCGTGACTATTATATATCTACCTTATGGGTCCATTTTGCTGCTACTTTGACTGTGGTCAGAAACATTAACTGCCTCTATTTCCACTGATGCTACCTGACCTATTTAGTTCTTCCAACATTTTCCAGTTTGTATTTTTATATCATGTTGGTTCAGTTTTTCTTATCCTACTTGCATAAGGCAAGATTGCAAGGCAGATCCCACCACTTTATCATTAGCAACACATTATGTAGACAAAGAAGCTTAATGTACTGGGAACTACCATCACAAAATCATTTTGAGATCCTCTCACTGGCAATCCCCTTTGTTTTCATGAGACTCACTCGGACAAAATGGATTGAGGACGAGGAAATATCAGGAAAAGTAGCAAAATGTTTGATCAAAGAGTTAGTATTTCAAGCATACTTAAAGAAAGAAAGAAAGAAAGAAAGAGAACTAAAGGGATTTCAGAGTAAATCTCTTGGGAACTGAAGGCATGAAAGCAAATGGCTAAATGATTAAAATTGTGATGTAGAGCAGGCTAGAATGATAGAACTACGGCCATCTCAGAAGCCTTGGGTGAAACTGCAGAGATCAGGAGTAGGAAGATCAGGCGGCGCTTGGAGACAGATGACTTTAAAATCAAGAAAACATTTACATTAGGCATAAAGAATGTCAACTAGGACTTGGTGTCAGATAAAATACTACAAGTTTGCAAAGAAATGGTGTAACATAATTTAATTTTGGAAAGCAAAATATGTCGGCACCTTGCAGATAGCTTATAAATAATGTACAGGAGAGGGGAAGAGAAAAGGGCCAGGGCAGGAAAGAAAGGCAGATTAATTTGCAGATACATTACTTGGTTAAACCTCAATTTCACAAAAGGGAAGTAATGTAAATTCTCAAGACAGAGGAACTAGATTATCTCAGTTGTAGAACTTTTTCTGGTTTTTGACCTCAACTTGCTTAGCCTGGCAAGAGAGCTCATTACCAGCTGTTATATTGTGATTTAATTTACAATTGAGTCTTACCTAGTTGCAGTCATAATTGAATATTGTTTTAAATGTGAGAATGTTGAAATGATAATTTGTGCCTGGTATGTAAACACGCAACAATAACAATATAAAAGCATTGTTTATGTGCATATTGTATTTTGCCTCAGTTATGTTAAAATAGCTGTCTGGACTGCATGATGCTATAGTAGAGGAAAAAGCCATTTGGTCTAACCAGATTATGCTGGCTTTTCCTTCTACCCCTCCCAATTTATTCCTCACATATTGATCTAGCTTTCCCTGAAATAAAGTAGCCCTAGGGAGCCTGATTGGAAGCAGATTTCCTGCGCTTTCGTAATTTGTATTAGCATTCTACTTCATTTTTCTTTTCTGGAGAAAAGGGCTTTAGATTTTTGAAATGTTCCTGATATGTACATTTCCAAAAGAGATGAATGTAGCAGTAGGACATTTGTCCCCCTTTGCCTGTTCTGCCATTCCACAACCTCAGGGCTGATATTTTATCTCAGCACCAGTATCTACACCAACCTCATATCCCTTGATGCATTTAGATATAATTTATTGGTTTTATGTTATTCTAGATGATTATTTTTGCATGTTTTCTTGTGCCTCAATTTTCTACACAAACATTCCAAATGTTTAATATAACTTGACAATATTACTCCTCCATCAATGCACCTTGTTTTTTATTTGGTGCTTGCTTCTTTTAACAATCTAAGTATCTGTACTCTCAGATACCTTTCCTCTTATGTGACTCTTAATACCCAAGCAATATATGTCCTCCTTATTCCACCAACCAAAATCTTATTTGGGCTACATTGATCATAGACATGTACAGCGCAGGAACAGTCAGTCC
The DNA here is from genome assembly GCA_963514005.1 of Raja brachyura. The sequence continues at coordinate 22,707,009 of OY740802.1, forward strand.
CTTCAGCCCATGGTGCCTGTGTCAAACATAATGCCAAATTCAATTAATCCCTTCCGTCTGCTCATGCTCCATATCCCTTTATTCCCTGTATTTTCATGTGCCTATCTAAAAGTCTTTTAAAGGCCACAATCATATCTGCTTCCATCATCACCTCTGGCAGCATGTTCCATGCACTTACCACTTGTGTGTAAAAAAACTTGCCCCATATATCTCATTTAAACTTTCCACCTCTCACCTAAAAGCTATGCCCACTACTATTTGACATTTCCCCTCGGGGGAAGAGGTTCTGACTGTCTATCCTATCTATGTCTTTCATCATTTTATATGTTTCAATGGGGTTCCTTTTTGGCCTCCGATGCTCCAGAGAATACAACCCAAGTTAGTTCAACCTGTCAGCAGGTTAGGCAGCATCTCTGGAGAACAGCTGACGTTCTCCAGAATGATACCCTTCCACTATTACCTTCTTCTATGGGAAGCCATTTCTGAATGCAAACTGCCAGGTCAGAGTAGATACCATGCATCTTAATCCTCTGGATCAGCCTACCATGAGATACCTTATCAAATGCTTTACTAAAGTCCATGTAGACAACATCCTCTGTCAACATCCTCATCCAAACTCAATCTAGTTTGTAAAATCCATGTGTGGGAAAGAACTGCAGATGCTGGTTTAAATTTAAGGTAGACACAAACTGCTGGAGTAATTCAGCGGGACAGGCAGCATCTTTGGGGAGAAGGAATGGATGATGTTTCGGGTTGAGACCCTTCTTCAGACTGCCGTTTCTAAAGAACGGTGTCGACCCGAAACGTCACCCATTCCTTCTCTCCAGAGATGTTGCCGGTCCAACACAAATCTATGCTGACTGTACCTAATTAGTTAATTTCCTTCCAAATGCAACTAAATCTTACACTCAGAATCCTCTCAAACAGATGCAAAGATCATCATCAAAGCAGACGGTGATGGTGATTGTGGCACCGTTGTCTCCTCTCGCCCCTATTGACATTTTATGGACCCTTCTGACGTCCCTAATTTCTCCCTTGAGTTCTTTCTTTAATATTTCTCAAATTAGTCTGTTCTAATTTCTTCTTCCTGAACCTTGCATAAGCTTCCTTTTTCTTTTTGAACAAAATGACAAACACTCATCATCTAAGGTTCCTTTTCCTACTGGTGCATGCTGGTGCTGAACTCTGATCAGCTCGTCTTCAAGCAACAATGAGAGGTGAGGACTTGTCCATTAACAATTGCTCTCCCTAGCTTCTGCCAAATAATGTTGTAAATTGACCACCACCAATTTAATGCTTTTTCCCAAGGTGCAGATTTACTCTTAATCATAACTATTTAAACATTTTTTAAGTTATGAACATGGGTTCTCAAAATGCTCTCCCACTGGCCCTGAAAACTCCAATGAGCCAATTAAAATTCCCAGTCAGCGAAGGAGATTGCCTTCGACTGCCTGTAACTAAATAGCAACCTCACTCCACTGCACTACGAGTTAAAAAGAACCATGCCGACCAATTTTTACTTGCGGAAATTTTTTTAACATGCTGTAACATTTTCTGCGACCTAGCTGAAGCCACGAGTATGCGGGAACTTCTCTCGAGTATGAAGGAGAGTTCCAGTGACCTCATAGGACCTCCTAGCACCACATGCCAACCATGCTGCGAGTTTGAGTCGAGGGCAAACTCTTCTAAACTCGCAGATTAGGTCGCCGCAGTGGGACAGCCCCTTTAGTCCTGCCGGCTCCCGCGGTTGGAGCTCCCCGAAGTCGGTCCCCAGCAGAGGCCACCAGCTCCACGATGTTAGGCCGCAGTGCAGATGGAGATACGATATGGAAAAAGTTGCATACCCATCGAGGTAAGAGATTTTTAAAAGTTTACCCCAACTCCACCACCCCCCCCCCGCACACCCCCACATAAAACAAGCTAAAGAACACTAAAACGTACATTTAACACATACCAAAAAACAATAAAGAAGGAAAAGGATGTGACAAACTGTTGGCGAGGTACATCAAGTATTCTTCTGAATAACCATGAGTAACCCTGATAAACCAAGGTAACTTGATTCACACTATAATGCAGTAGGAAATTGGTGTATTTGCTTTATATTCAAACTGCTCTGTTTTTGAGAGTGGCTGGATAATTAAGAAATTATTTATCATATAACATACACTTGGTTTGTGCTAAATCCAGGGCCATACCCTGTTTATAGTTGTGAATTATGCTTTTTTCAACTTGTTTTATTGATTGAATATAGTACTCATTGTTGAGAGTGATGGTTCGGATTTAACAAATTGTTGTGGAGGAAAATGGTCAGCATTCAATAAAGTTTTTAAGCCAGAAGCTCATGTCCATTGGCCAACCAACAGGACCTGTTCGAGGCACATCTGATGGTTTAATTGAGTAATATACTTTTAATGGCGCAACTTTATTATGCAATATCTTTGAACATGTCTGTTCATTGCTAGCTCTCATGCACCAGTGTAGCCTGCCTCAGAGATATTAAGTATGAGAGCAGATTGTTGCAGAAACATTCTCAAAGCTACAGGAGTGATAAAGGGAGAAGTTTGGTAATGATGGATGAAGCAGCCTGCAGGCAGTTTCTGACAGCTTTATTTGAGGGCAGAATGGAATGTTCAAGGTCGCACGTCTCAACCTTGTTTTGCATTGGCAAAACATGAATCTGGAAAATATACCGAGACAAGCAGAGCACGATAAGCGTGTGAACATGCTCATGAAAAGGAGTTGTGTGTGGCGTCAGGGATACTGCTACACCCTGATATTTAGTATTGTGTAAGCAAAGAAAAGGAAATGAGATGACAGAGATGAGAGTTTCAGGAAACAAAGGCAACTAAGAGATGGAAGTGAGAAAAAAGACGAGGGAAGAGTGAATGTTGGGGATGGAGTGGAAAGGGAGAGGAAAGAGAAAGATTTGTGAGGAAGAGAGGCAATGGGCGGCTGGTGAGGGGGCAATAAATGGAGGGGAGAGAGCTGGTAGAGGGAAAGAGGGCATGGACAAAAGTAAGAGACATCGAGGGGGAAGGGACTTTAGTTTTGTTTAGAGATACAGAGCGGAATCAGGCCCTTCAGCATATCGAGACCGCACCTACCAGCGATTCCCACATATTAACACTATCCTACGCACACTAGGGAAATTTACATTTACCTAGTTAATTAACCTACAAACATGTACGTCTTTGGAATGTGGGAGGAAACCGAAGGCCTCGGAGAAAACCCACACAGGTCACGGAGAGAATGTATAAATTCCATACAGACAAGCACCCATAGTAGGGATCGAACCCAGGTCTCCGGCGCTGTAAGGCAACTTTACTGCTGCGCCACCATGCCAACTTTAAGAAAGAACAGATGGACAGTGAGATACAGCGCAGGGAGAGGAAGACAGCGAAGGAGTGTGGTGAGAGTGCAGGAAGGGGTAAAATGAGTGGGTGATGTGAAGCAGTAGAATGGCAAAGGTGTGGGCAGGGGAGTTGAAATGTAACACAGCGGGAAGTACAACAGAAGGAAATGTGTATGAGAAGGAGGAAGGAGGTGGGGTGATGACAAGTGAGAAAAAGCGGTTGCGAAAGGGGGAGAGGAGAATGATACTGTTGTGGACCTATTGGTTAATATCATGGTGTGTATGCCATTGTGAAACATAGAAACATAGAAAATAGGTGCAGGAGTAGGCCCTTCGAGCCTGCACCGCCATTCAATGTGATCATGGCTGATCATCCAACTCAGTATCCCGTACCTGCCTTCTCTCCATACCCCCTGATCCCTTTAGCCACAATGCAAGTATAATGTGGAAGCAAGTATAATGTGGAAATGAATTTCTGTAGACAGCCAAATTTGAGAAGACTGATTCAGGCTTTAGTCAGATCATAAAAAAACATGATCATTGGTGGTAGTCCCTGCATTTTGTTGTCCACTTTGTCTTTGGATGGACAGAATCCACACTGTGATTAGAGTGAGCAACACTTCGGCAATGGAACAGGGTTATTGGGGAAGGCCATGGCCATTACATTTTCTGTGGCAGGCTGTGTGAAGACTCCTCAGTAGTTTCCACAGCCAGACATCTCCTTTTTCAAGATGATTACAGCATCTCTGCGATCCCCTAGAATATCCTTTTACCCAAGAGGTTAGCCAATGAGGCCATGGATATGTGATTGATGTACTTGGCTGCCAAATTTTTGTATTTTAACGGGGATACTGTCTGTTCATGAAGACATTAGTTTTAAGTCAAGATGTGGCCTACTCAACCTTTGCATAGTCAGGAATGCTGGTAAAGCAGGCCTGAATAAACTACTGTTGAATGCAGTCAACTGTACGCACTTCAAGGACAGATTCACAGTTGTGGAGGTCTTCAAAATGTTTCTTTCAGTGGGTAATGACTGCCTGATTAGTTTACCCCCATTCCTGGCTCACAGTGAGATTGGGTGTTGGGACTAATTATTGGGGCTTGATTGTTGGCACTATGATAATCTCTTACAGCAATGAAGAATCTGTGTGTAATGTCTGTCTGTGCATTGTTGAACCATCTGAACACCTTCTGTCCACCACCTGTTCTTTGGGTCCTAGGTTTTCTACTGGATCCTTGTCTTCAGGCTCTTATAAATTTGCTTCTTTCCCCCCCCCCCCACCCCAAGGACAGGTGGTGCTTCCAACCCATGAATATTTATCGTTTGCAATCAATTAGCTCCTGATCATGTTATTCTCATCAAACTAGTGATTCTTCACGAATGTAAAAAATGTCTTTTTGGATGCCTTTTGTGACAGACTTGAGAGTTCTGGCAACAGCGCATTTGTCGGGTTGCTGCTGCTGGCGGGACGCGTTCAGTCACTTCACTATAACTCATATCTCTGAAGCTCTAATTCTACCAGATGATCCAGCCACAATACATTCCCTAATGCAGTTTGCAAGGAGCTGCAGCTGGACGCAATTCACACAGCTGTAGTCACCAGGGATACCAGCCGTTTCCCTGACTTCCCATATCCTGCAGGAGGAATATTGCACCAGTCTACTTGCCATCTCTGGTGCACTAAAGCCAAGATGAAAAAAACAATCACACACAAGAAAAACACCTCTAGTCCCTCTCTGCTTAGCCTCCTTGCTGAAGCCTCACACTTACCTCCATACAACAATTACCCTCTGCACGGCCTCCCTCCCAACTTGCCAACTCCTAATTGCCTTCATTTTATTGACTGCTCAATCAGCCCCAATTGATCATTCAACCAATGTAATGGTTAGCTTTTGAATTCCCCCGCTGCTGCTCTAACACTGAAATAGACTACTTTTCCATTACTTTTTTCCCTTTACTTCTTTTCTTTTCTTCCAAGATGTCAAATACTTTCAAATATTCAGTTCCCAGCCTTAATCACCTAGCAACCACATTTCTATAATGGTTATCAAATCATATCTATTATTTATGTTTGTGTCATCAACATAAATCTTTTTATGAATAGATTGTCTTTAATTTCATCTATTTATGTTCAATTTATTAGTCCACTCTTATCCTGTATGTTCTATCCTTTCCTGATACTCTAGTTATCATTACCTTGCTCTTATTCTACACTCGTACCATCTCCTTTCTCATTGCCTTTCTGTTCACCTGAACCCCAAATTTCCATTTCCAGCTTAGCCTTCTGATCCTAACATCAGAAACCCATCTGATGGGGAATCTACTAGTAACATATAAAATTATTAAGGGATTGGACATGCTAGATGCAGGAAACATGTTCTCGATGTTGGGGGAGTCCAGAACCAGGGGCCACAGTTTACGAATAAGGGGTAGGCCATTTAGAACTGAGATTAGGATAAACCTTTTCACACACAGAATTGGGAATTTGTGGGATTCTCTGCCTCAAAGGCTGTGGAGGCCGATTCACTGGATACATTCAAAAGAGAGTTAGATAGAGCTCTTAGGGCTAGCGTAATCAAGGGATATTGTGAAAAGGCAGGAACGAGGTACTGATTGTGGATGATCAGCCATGATCACATTGAATGGTGGTGCTGGCTTGTAGGGCTGAATGGCCTACTCCTGCACCTATTGTCTATGTATCTATGTATCTCCTTTCCAAGCCACCTTCAAATGTCACCAGTAGCACTTGGAAACCATCTTGTAACAATAGTAGACCTTCTTCTCTTAAGGTGAAATGGCTTGTTCAGGTACCACCTACCCCAAAAATTGTCTCAATTTCTGTGGAATGTAAACCCATCCCTCCTCTTTCTTCGATCCAACCTCAAATACAACGCCTAACTGGAAATTGGATGGAAGTGGAGTAGGACGACGAGAAGGGGGATGAAGGTTATAGAGAGGAATGGCGGCTTAGGCAATCACAAGAAGAGAAGAGACAGGGGATGAGGAGAAAGGTAACGGCCAACATAGTGGAGTTAAAGGAAAGGATTTCAGAGAATACAGCTTTGTCAGCAGAAGACATTGTAATTTATGATAGTAGCAATTCAAATTGAACAAATGTAAAGGACCAAAACTGAAAGATCCTTGATATCTCAGGCGGTAGTAGTATTGCTGATTAAAGATAAGAAAAAAAGATAAAAAGACAGAGAAGTTTAAGAACAAGGGTAAAGGTGCTGTCCCACTGCAACGACCTAATCTGCGAGTTTAGAAAAGTTTGCCCTCGACTCATACTCACAGCATGGTTGACACGTGGTCCTGGGAGGTCCTATGAGGTGATTGGAACTTTCCTTCATGCTACAGGGAAGTTCCCGCATACTCGTGGCCTCAGCTAGGTTGCAGAAAATGTTTCAGCATGTTGAAACATTTTCCGCGAGTAAAAATTGGTTTGCATAGTTCTTTTTAACTCGTAGTGCAGTGGAGTGGGGTCGCTATTTAGTACAGGCAGTCGAGGGCAGCCGTAGGCAATCTCCTTCGCTGAACGGGCATTTTAATTGGCTCATTGGAGTTTTGAGGACCAAGAAACACCGACCGGCAGGTTAAATGCCCGCCAAACTTTATTATACTTCTTGAAAGTTTCTCTACCCCTTATCACCACCCTTCTCTCTCCTTCTCTCACCCGCCACCCCCCCCCCCCCCCCGAGCTCTCTAAAGGACTTACCATACACTGTGCCGCTGTCTTTTACCTTCCTCTTCATTGCAAATTTGGACAGCGCTCCCCCGCTTTCCCTGGCCCCCACCTTTGCGATGTGTTGGTGTGTGTGTGTGTCGGTCGATCGATCCAGCTCGTGGTTTCATCGATGAAGGACGATCCAGCTCGAGGTTTTTCAGGTGAATGCCCTCTAGCTTGAAGGTCGAAGACACTCTTCTGAACTCTCGGATTCGGGCGTCGCAGTGGGACAGCCCCTTAACAATTTTAAAACAAAGTTGCTGCTTTCCCGTCCTCAGGAACACCTTCTTTGAACGTCAGTAATATTATCCAACCACATTTGATTCAACCTACCTTTACAGAAACCCATGTGCCAACCCTGACAATGTCCCATTCATCCGTCACTCTTGTGTTCATCGACAGTATTAGCTTCCAGTCAATGCAATCAGAAATGGGTCAAAAAAATAATACGAAAGTGCAATAATGGAATAAATGAATGACGTAGAGTTAAGAGTAAGAGTAAATGGCAGCACCTCCGTGAAGGAAATGCTAAATAAGTGATTGGTCAAGAACCTGCTATGGAAGATGTTTGGGCATCTGGGATTTCAAGCTAGTGCATCTTCTTGCAGAGGGTAGAAGAGTGAAAAGGCAATGGCCACTGTGGCAGGAATCCTTGACAATACTTTCAGCCTTCCTGATGCAACACACCATGAAGATGGACTGGATGGAATAAACTAACAAGACTGTGATGGACTGGGCTGATCATCACCATCTGCAGGTTCAAGTAGTCAAGAGCCCAGCAGTCAGCATGTCATGCTAAAATGCAACGTCCAAATTCTTTGCATAGAGCATCTCTTGAAGTTTGAAAGAATGCTCGTGGGCCTACCAAATCTCCTTAGACATCTCAGAAAGTAAATTCTTTGATTTGCTTTTCTTTATTGGAGTGGGTTATCATTACTTGGAGATAACACTGCTGGTTAGCAGAAAATAAACCGTCATCTTTTATTGGAGGACAGAGCACTCATATTGTTGAAGGAGATAGTTCTAGCTGCTAGTAACAGAAAGGTTGCTTCTCATTAGGTGACAGTTAGTGGAGCAGCAAAGGCTGCCATATTTTGAGGTAGAATCGCTGGTCATTCATTGAGAAAGAGCTGGCATTTATTAGAAGAGGAGGGGCTGTTCTGGGTGTTGAAAAGAAGAATGTTGACCACGAAGATGGACACAAAACGCTGGAGTAACTCAGCAGGTCAGGCAGCATCTCTGGAGAGAAGGAATGGGTGACATTTCAGGTCAGAACCCTTCTTTTGTATTTATCTTCGGTCTAAACCAACATCCGCAGTTCCTTCCTATACATTATAGAAGAGCACTGCTATTTTTGGAAACACCGCTGCTATTAATGGAAGACATTCCACTGTTCATTGTTAGAAGTTATGCCATTTATGGAGAGTGCACTCCCCTAATTGGAAGAGATGGGGAATTGAGGACCAGATGACATAGTGTAGATTAACCCTTATTAATTCATGCCATTTATAACCTTCACCTCACATATGTGCGTGCCACTCTTGACATGGTATTACAGTACTACACAAAGACTCCCTCTCTCCCTCTCTCCCTCTCTCCCTCTCTCCCTCTCTCCCTCTCTCCCTCTCTCCCTCTCTCCCTCTCTCCCTCTCTCCCTCTCTCTCCCTCTCTCTCCCTCTCTCTCCCTCTCTCTCCCTCTCTCTCCCTCTCTCTCCCTCTCTCTCCCTCTCTCTCCCTCTCTCTCCCTCTCTCTCCCTCTCTCTCCCTCTCTCTCCCCAACTCTCCCTCCCCAGCATGAGTAGCTGGCCGTTTGATTGTTCCTGTTTACTTAATGGAATAATGTTTGATTCCACCGTGTGTGTATTTCACTCAGGGTAGCCGATAAACATGGTGTCTCCAACTATTTTGCCTGAATTTATTTTAGTTTATTTTTTTTACATAGAATCATGGATAGTTCCTTACGGAGACCAGATCCTTTAGTGTTCGACAGTGAGCTTGCTGAACAGTGGCGCATCTTCGAGGTGGAATTTGGGATTTTCATTGTTGCTGCCCACCCTGCAGCTGCACCCCACACCGTTGCATCAATTCTCCTCAATGTAGCGGGCACAGAAGCTGCCCTGCGGCCACAGGATTTCCACTACGCCCCAGAACATACTGATCCGGTAACACATTTTGTGACCCCAGCAGAGCCGATCAGAGACCCGATCTGCCTTCTCCGAAAGTGCAGAAACCTGTGCCAACTTCGCACCAACGTCATCATGTAGCACCACATTTTTTTCCCGCAGGCAACAAGAGGGCGAAATGGTGGTGCCCTCCAGGTGCCACTTCCAAGACCACGACGTGCTCATCTGCGGCAGACTCGTATGTGGCTCACACCCGGAATTTTCGTGAGCAATGCCTCGCTTATGGCAAATCTTGTCACTATTGTAAAAAGAAAGGCCACTTCATCCGGTGCTGCCACGCCTGTGCCAACAGGGCCCAGACACAACAATCTCTCTATGCACTTGTGCCCACACTTTCCCATGAGGCACTGACTGAAACAACATTTCCAGCAGAACCACGACTGCAGCACCTGCAAGAAGTCAGCCAAAACATACACTGCTAAGATAGATACCGGAGCGAGATTTAACGTAATTTCTCTGGCAGACTTTCAAAAAATTCACAACAACGAATCTGTTCTGAAAACAAACTTGAAGTTACATCCATTTGGGGGGGGGGGGGGAGGAGATTGCAACCAGTTGGTATGGTTACATTACAATGCCATCCAGCTTCTCATGTTTACAACTTGGAATTTTTCATCGTAAATGGGGAAATGCCCCTCCTTCTGGGCAATGATGCATGCCATAATATGAACCTAGTTTTCTTCAGTAAAACTGTGTACCAGCTGTCGACCTCTCAAAGTTCTACCCAACAACTCGAACAATACAAAGACCTTTTTGACAACCAGCTGGGCAAGCTTCCCACAGAATACAGCATTATGACCGACAAGGAAGTTGTTAGCAGAAAATAAACCGTCATCTTTTATTGGAGGACAGAACACTCATATTTTTGAAGGAGATAGTTCTAGCTGCCAGTAACAGAAAGGTTGCTTCTCATTAGGTGACAGTTAGCGGAGCAGCAAAGGCTGCCATATTTTGAGGTAGAATCGCTGGTCATTCATTGAGAAAGAGCTGGTATTTATTGGAAGAGGAGGGGCTGTTCTGGGTGTTGAAAAGAAGAATGTTGACCATGAAGATGGACACAAAACGCTGGAGTAACTCAGCAGGTCAGGCAGCATCTCTGGAGAGAAGGAATGGGTGACATTTCAGGTCAGAACCCTTTTGTATTTATCTTCGGTCTAAACCAACATCTGAGACAACATTTCCAGCAGAACCACGACTGCAGTACCTGCAAGAAGTCAGCCAAAACATACACTGCTAAGATAGATACCGGAGCAAGATTTAACATGATTTCTCTGGCAGACTTCCAAAGAATTCACAACAACGAAACTGTTCTGAAAACAAACTTGAAGTTACATTCATTTGGTGGGGGGGGATTGCAACCAGTTGGTACGGTTACATTACAATGCCATCCAGCGTCTCAAGTTTACAACTTGGAATTTTTCATTGTAAATGGGGAAATGCCCCTCCTTCTGGGCAATGATGCATGCCATAATATGAACCTAGTTTTCTTCAGCAAAACTGTGTACCAGCTGTCGACCTCTCAAAGTTCTACCCAAAAATTTGAACAATACAAAGACCTTTTTGACAACCAGCTGGGCAAGCTTCCCACAGAATACAGCAATATGACTGACAAGGAAGTTATACTTGTCGTTCATTCTCCTCACCAAATCCCGCACTCAATGAAGTAGCAATGTTACAAAATTTTGAGATTTTAAAAATCAAGTCTGCAATTTATCCCATCAGAGAAAGCATAAAAATAAGTTTAATTTGACACCTAATTTACTTTCATATCTTCAGTATTAAGAAAGTTATGGCCATTTTCATACTCGGAAATGAGCATCTTGCTTCCCATTGCCTTTCAATTGACTTAACTCAAAAGCTGTGAACTGGAAAAGTTAAAAGTTCATAACATTCTTAAAAATTAAGAGAACTCAATGAAATTTTCAGTTATTATAGATTGAAGCATTCTGAAACAAATATTAAACAATCTTACTTGGATTACCTGAAATTAAAGCATATAATTAGTTAGTTATCTAATTGTAGCTAATTACAAAATTCAATGAGTAGATCTAAACATCTATCAATTTCTTAAGAAAAGATAAACTTTTTTTAAATTTCCTAAGTGTCCAAATAACATTCACACAATAATCCACAATATAACATAATTTTTAAATCTAATTTTCATGAATTTCTGGGCCAAATGGAAGGAATTTAGTGTTTTATGCCTGTAAATTAATGGCCATTTAAATCAACTAGCGAGTGGGTTTTAGTGGAATGCGGTGGATTGGAACGTTGCGGTTAGCGGTGAAGTCGGGGGGAAAAATACTGTTTGTTCATACATTTTTTGGGGACCCCATTTCGCAACATAAAAATATTATTAACGCCTCCCGAAAAACCAACTTTTAATATAAAAATAAAGTATTTACCTTTTTTTCTCCCCTACGCAAAATGCTTCCGGTTGTCTGCGGTCACGGCTTTTGAAGGTGATTTTTAAATTACTCTAGTTAATAAATAATCTAGAGTAATTTAAAAATACCACCATTCATTAAATGTCGGAGCGATTTTTCTTCAGCAACCAAATCGCCCGACATTCATCGATTATCCAGGCCTGTGGAAAAACGGCACTTTAAGCCCGCCCCCCTCTGCAAGGCGCGAAAGTCGCGCACAGGGGGAGCGGCAGAACTGCAGCGCCGGTAAAGGTAAGTTTTGTAACATACCTAAATGAAGGACCACGTCAAAGCAGAATTAGATAGAATGGATTCACTGGGTGTAATAGCCCTGTCAATAACCCTTCCTCCTGGGTCTCCACCATGGTTGCAGCAGTCAAGAAGAACAAAGACGAAATAAGGATCTGCATCAACCCTAAGGATTTAAATACTGCCATCAAACGGCCACACCACCCGTTGCGGACGGTGGAAGAAGTCGCTACCAATCTGGGTAAAGCCACAATTCTTTCTGTCCTAGATGCAAAGAACTCATTTGGGCAAATGCCATTAGACCATCCATCCTCATGTTAACCACATTAGCGACGCCCTTCGGATGCTACTGATTTTTACGAATGCCATTTGGCATCAATTCAGCCAGTGAGGTTTTCCAGTGTACTATGGAACAACTCTTTACTAGCTGCCCATGTTACATAATTGTGGACAACATCCTGGTCACCAGGAGCAATGCACAAGAACATGACTCAAACCTGAAACAGGTCCTGGATCGTGCCAGGGGGATAAATCTCAAACTCAACCCTCTCAAGTGCAGGTTTCGGGTTGACAAAGTGACTTATGTGGGCCACGTGTTTACCAACAATGGACTTAAGCTAGACCCATCTAAAACCATTGCCATCAACGAAATGCCAGCACCTACTGAAGTGACTGCTCTACAACGATTCTTAGGCATGGTAAACTACCTGGGAAAATTCATCTCAAACTTCAGCGAGCTATGAGCCCCACAGTGAATCATCGTCCGCCAGCAGAATCATCACCAGAATATCGTCCGCGACCCTCTCCTGGGATCTGCAGCCGAACGGCTCATGTCATGGCGAACCCGCTCCACTCTGCCTATGGCCAAGCAACTACTAGAACCACAAGTTCGTGCACCAAGTCAGTTATCCAATCCCAGCTCCAACGCTGCCGCAACATACAAAGAAAATACTATGATAAAGCCAGCTCTCCGCTTCAACCGCTCATCAAGGGACAGGTTGGCCTTTGTGGTCACGCCGAGGTTACGACCGCCTCGGTGTCATTCTGGGGTCCACCGCAGAACCACGTTCGTACTTGGTCAGTATTGATAAGGACATTTATCGGCGAACCAGCCAACATCTCCTACCGTTAATGAACCGGTACCTCCACGTCCTTACCCGGACCAGCCCGCCGGTCTTCCCTCACGCTCTGCGAATGCCGCTCCAGCGATTCTTCTGCCGGTGCCAGCGCCATCGCTGCCTTCCCCAGTGCCCCAATCTCCACCGGTGTCTTCTCCTCCGCATTCACCCGATAAGGGACTTGCTACCCCAGCGAAGGATGAAGTGTCTGCTGGAGGTTATTATCGTACACGTGCAGGTCGTGTCTGCAAACCAAACCCGCTAATTGGAAACTTTACTGGCTATACCTGAACTGTGCATGTCCTGTTTAGTTTCATGTGCTCTCGTATGCAGTAAAATAATAAATGCCGCACCTTACACCGGTGTTTTATATATGCTCCACTAACCTATATATATATATATATATATATATGCTTTACTTCTTTAAGAGGAAGGATGTAGATTAACCCTTATTAATTCATGCCATTTACAACCTTCACCACACATATGTGCATGCCACCCTTTACATTGTATCATGGTACTACACAAAGACTCTCTCTCTCTCGCTCACAAGCCAGGCGTGAGTAGTTGGCTGTTTGAATGTTCCTGTTTAGTTAATGGAATAAACCATGTGTGTTATTTTCACTCAGGGTCGCCGATAAACACATAGGTTCAAGGTGAAGGGGGAAAGATTTAATAGGAATCCGTGGGTAACCTTTTCACACAAAGGGTGGTGGGTGTATGAAACAAGCTGCCAGAGAAGGTAGTTGAGGCTGGGACTATCCCATAGTTTAAGAAACAGTTCGACAGGTTCATGGATGGGACAGGTTTGGAAGGATATGGAACAAGCGCAGGCAAGTGGGACTAGTGTAGCTGGGACATTGTTGACTGGTGTGGGTGAGTTTGGCCGAAGGGACTGTTTCACACTGTATCATTCCATGACTCTAGGAGGGGTTGGTGCCCATTAATGGTGGAAAGAGTACTGACCATATTGGTGGATAATGTGGTGCTGTTATTTGAAGTGGGTATTCTTGAAATTATTGGAAGTGTGAGCTCGGCTATTATTGGAGGGAAGAACATTTTAATAAATGGTGTGGAGAGTACTTCCATCATTGGATGGCAGACAGTTGGGAATTTTTTGAGAAGTGAGTGTTGGTTATTTTGAGAAGCTGGAGTGCTGCAACTTGTGGAGATAAATGGTTTATCATTATTGGAGGGAAATGCTGTCCTCCAGAAGAGAGAGAACATTGTTATTATTGGAGGAGAGAATGCTGAGAATAATTGGGATATATTGTGTTGCCATTGTTCGAAGATTAACACATTTTCATTGAAGGGAAAGCGTTGTCTTAATGAAGAATTTAACTCCGCATTATTAGAGGGAGAGGACAAATATTACTGAAATAATTCTGTTGGTTATTATTGAGGATGCGATGGCCATTACTGGAGAAGCAATGTTGGTTATCATAAGAAGCCAGTTTTGCAAGAGAGCACTCTTTTATTGAAGGGGTGAGTGCTGGCCTTCATGGATAATGTTTTTTGTTATTGGAGGAGAGTGTGGCACTCTTAACAGAGATGACAATTGCCATTATTGGCAAGAGGAAGATTAGCTTTATTGCAAGGATGACATCTAATAGTTGTGTGAGGAAAGGTGGTATACCTGTTCAACTTTAGAGGTGGGTATGTGCAGATAGGTATGTTCTCAGCAGATAGTTATTTTCCAGCATCATTGGACATGGGTATTTGACCACATTTTGAGATGACTAATTGTTACCTGCTTCTTTGCACATGTGTGTACCACCATCATATTTACAGATGCATTAGTGTGATCTTCATCTTTGGATGTAGGCATATGCCATCTTTACCCATGGTGAGTATTTGACACTTTCACCTTTGGAGGTAGTTATATGTTTCAGCCATCTTTACAGACAGTTATGTGCTGAGTTCATAATTTGAGATGACACTTTCCTATTTGGAAGTGGGAATGTGAAAGCTTCTTTTGAGAATGGAGATGAGACACCAGCTTGCTTGTATACGATGTCTTCACTGAGGTGGATAGGATTCTCTTCTGTCTTTTGGAGATTAGAATCTACACCATTCATTTTGAAGGTGGGTAGGTGTCACCCACCTATGCGAAGGAGTAAATTATGGGAACCAATTAACTTACCAACCCACGCATCATTAGGAAGCAGAAGGAAACTGGGCCACTGAGGAGCAATCCACAAATTCAGAAAAAATGTGCAAACTCCACACAGCACCTGAATCACAGCAGCTGTGAAGCAGTGGCAGTACCTGCTGAGCCACTATACTGCCCAAAATCAGTAGTTTATCAGTAGAGATACAGCATTGAAACAGGCCCTTTGGCCCACCAAGTCCTTGCCAACCAACAGCCATCCCATGCACTAGTTCTATCCTACACTCTAAGAACAATTTACAAAAGCCAATTAACCTACAAACCTGCATGTCTTGGGAGGAAACTGGAGCACCCAGAGAAAACCCATGTGGTCACAGGGAGAATGAGCAAACTCTGTACAGACACCACACATAGTCAGATTCGAACCTAGGTCACTAGCGCCCTAAGGCAGCTACTCTACCATTGTGCCAGTGTGTCGCAGTATCTAAACAATACATTAAAAAATATAATCTATAGAGGTGATTAAATTTATCACAGAGCCCTGGCCATAGTAGAGCTTTATCAAAGATAGACACAAAAAACTGGAGTAACTCTGCGGGACAGGCAGCATCTCTGGAGAGAAGGAAAGGGTGACTTTTCAGGTCAAGACCCTTCTTCAGACTGGCTTTATCAATCTGTTGAAGTTGCATGAATGTCCAGTTAGACTCCATTTGAAGTGTTACATTTACTTCTGGGCACATGTCTCAGAAATATTTGTTCAATACACTTATAGCATTGCCTATCCCCGTACAACCCAGCAGCAAGTGGTTCATTGCATGGTGCTGCTTCTGAGAATGAGCGGCTCAACCAAAAGGCATCATTCTCCCATCCAACCACTTCCAATAGTGCAGAGTTCTTGCACAGCTTATGCTATTAAACCTATTGTTGCCTCGTGTGGCATGGTAAAAAATCATATCACTGCAATCAGTTAAAGGGGCAGGTGAGTGGATCACTATGCCCATGGAATACAAAGACAATTATAAAAATGAAAGTCTTAACTCTGCCATTGCTTATCAGAGACCCATAATGGACGGTTTGGCTCAGCCAGACAATGCAAGGATTCATGGGAATGAGGAGTGCTGCACCGTGGCGCAGCAGTGGAGTTGCTGCCTTACAATGCTTGCCATGGTTTGATTCCACATACAGGTGCTGTCTGTACGGAGTTTGTACACTCTCCCGGTGACCACGTGAGTTTTCTCCAAGATCTTCGGTTTCCTCCCACACTCCAAAGACGTACAGGTATGTAGGTAAATTGGCTTGGTAAATGTAAAAATTGTCCCTAGTGTGTAGGATAGATTAATATGCGGGGATCGCTGGTCGGCTCGGACTCGGTGGGCTGAAGGGCCTGTTTCTGCGCTGTATCTCTAAACTAAACTAAACACATCGCAGGATTAGGTTCCATTGCTGAACACTAGTCGTGGTGAAGCAGCATTCCCACTGATTGGAACTATTTAAATAAAAAGCCTCCTCATTGAAAAACCTTTGGAATGTGTTTACTGTTGGGTTTATAAGCACATATCTATGTACAGAGATGTACAATTGGTGACTAGGCAAGCACCCACTGAAGATTTATTTTACTCTGTTACACTGTGGCTAAGAAATGCTGCATGTGATATTGTGTTGTGAGCCGACAATCCAAGGGTCAGAGCAGACTTTATTTGAGGCTAGGGACAAGTGATGTTTTAGCACGTACAACATGTTCTGGAATGATGGAATTCTGCACGTCGGCACTTCACACAATCCTACTTGAAGCATGTAACTCTGCCAAGGTAGTGCAAGAAGCACAAACCAAGCTCCATTGTCCTGCTAAGGAGCCAGTGGTTCTGGTAGTGGTGTTTTGGGCAAGGCTGCAATGTTCTAATGTTGGAAAGTAGGCCAACGGTGCAATGCAAGGAACTGGCAGACATACAGTAGGGTATTGACCAATGCACATAATCATACTAAGATATAATATCAGGATTTCATGGTCATAATATCAGGATTTCCTAGGCTGCACAACCTCTCCTTATGATTCAGGGCCTTGAGTCCTGGCAACATCCTCGTAAATCTTATTTGCATCCTTTCCATCTTATATGTCCCACGAGCAAACAAAGAAAAACATATACTCGACTAAGAGTGACGGATGCATGCACGTGCGCACACTCACACACACACACACACACACACACACACACACCTATGTTACTTGGCATACAGTTTGTATTCATGCATACAAACATGAGCCAGCACACACAAAAGCAAATGGTCAAGCGCACGCATAATAAAGGATTTCTGATATGCACACATTCTGAAGCCAATATCTCGAGGCGTGCAATAACAGCAACAAAAACACACACGTCCTAACAGTGGCCCTAGGCACGCTGTCTTCCAGGAATGAGGGTTTCTGGCATGCACATACACAACAAACACTCTACATGCACACAAAATCTGAGGAAGCCTCATAGCATACCCACACACTCTGCCAAAATCTCTTGCCTCTCATTCCTCTCACACATACACACAAACATAAAGTTCCTTAGGAGATCAAGTGCAGAATCCATCTGGTTAGAGTTAGGTAAGACAGCTATCACACTATTCGGCTAGTCCGGTTATTCTATCGACACAAAGTGTTGGAGTAACTCAGCGGTTACTGATTTGGATGAGATCGTACAAGGCTTAATTAGTAAGTTTGCAGATGACACTGAAGTGGGTGGTATTGTAGATAGTGAAGATGGTTGTCAAAAATTGCAGCAGGATCTTGATCGGTTGGACAGGTGTGCTGAGGAATGGTTGATGGAGTTTAATACAGAGAAGTGCAAGGTGTTGCCTTTTGGGAAGTCCAGCCAGGGCAGGATTTACACAGTGAACGGTAGGGGCCTGGGAAGTGTTATAGAGCAGAGGGATCTAATTCCTTGATAGAGCCTTCACAGGTAGATATGGTGGCCTAATTTAGTTTAGCTTAGAGATACAATGTGGAAACAGGTCTTTCGGCCCACCAGGTCCATGCCAACCACATCGATCACCAGTACACTAATTCTATCCTACACACTGGGGACAATGTACAGAAGACAATTAACCTACAAACCTTCACCTCTTTAGAATGGGGGAGTTAAACTGGAGCACCCGGAGGAAACCCACACGGTTCCAGGGAGAATGTATAAACTCCGTACGGCCAGCACCCATAGTCAGGATCGAACCCGGGTCTCTGGCATTGTAAAACAGCAACTCCACGGCTGCTCCTCTGCTGCAATGGTCAAGAAAACTTTCGGAACATTGCTCTTGATCAGTCAAGCGTATTGAGTAGAAAGGTTGGGAGGCCAGGTTACTGTTGTATAAGAAATTGGTGAGGCCATATTTAGACTATTGTGTTCAGTTTTGATCACCCTTTATAGGAAAAATGTTGTTAAGCGGGAAACGGTACGGAGAAGATTTACGAGGATGTTAAGCTCGCTAGGACTTTATTCCTTGGAGTGCAGGAGGATGTGGGTTGATCTTCTAGATGTGTATAAGATCATGAGAGGAATAGATAGGATAAATGTACAGAGTCTTTGCTCAGAGTAGGGGAATGAAGAACCAGAGGATATAGGTTTAAGGTGAGGAGGAAAGATTTAATAGGAACCTGAGCGGCAGCTTTTCTAGGCAAATGGTGTGAGGTAAATGGATTGAGCTGCCGGAGGGGGTAGTCGAGGCAGGTACTGTCACACATGTAAACAACATATAGGCCAAACACAAGCAGGCGGGTCGAGTGTAGACTGAGCATGTTGGTCAGCATAGGCAAGTTGGGCCAAAGGACCAGTTTCCACATGACTATCATGTCCAAATGTCTTTTTAACATTGAAATCATATTGCCTTTACCACTTTCTCTGGCAGTTCGTTTCTCATATGCACCACTGTCTGTGTGAAAACATTTCCCCTCAGGTCCCCTTTAAATCTTTCCTCTCTCACCTTAAATCTTTGCACTCTAGTTTTAAAATCCCCTATCCTTGGAATATAACTGACCATTCACCTTATGTATGCCCCTAGGATTTTATATATAGTGCCCTCCATAATGTTTGGGACAAAGACCCATCATTTATTTATTTGCCTCTGTACTACACAATTTGAGATTTGTAATAGAAAAAAATCACATGTGGTTAAAGTGCACATTGTCAGATTTAGTAAAGGCTATTTTTATACATTTTGGTTTCACCATGTAGAAATGATTATACATAGTCCCCCCCATTTCAGGGCACCATAATGTTTTGGACACAGCAATGTAATGTAAATGAAAGTAGTCATGTTTAGTATTTTGTTGCATATCCTTTGCATGCAATGATTGCTTGACGTCTCCGAATCATGGATATCACCAGTTGCTGGATGTCTTCTCTGGTGATGCTTTGCCAGGCCTGTATTGCAGCCAAACAAGCTTATGCTTGTTTTGGTGGCTAGTCCCCTTCAGTTTTCTCTTCAGCATATAAAAGGCGTGCACAATTGGGTTCAGATCGGGTGATTAACTTGGCCACTCAAGAATTGACCATTTTTTAGCTTTGGAAAACTTGCTTTAGCAGTATGTTTGGGATCATTGTCTTGCTGTAGAATGAACTGCCAGCCAATGAGTTTTGAGGCATTTGTTTGAACTTGAGCAGATAGGATGTGCCTACACACTTCAGAATTTACTATGCTACCACCATCAGCAGTTGTATCATCAATGAAGATAAGTGAGCCAGTACCTCAGCAGTCATACATGCCCAGGCCATAACACCCCCACCACCGTGTTTAAAAGATGAGGTGGTACGCTTTGGATCTTGGGCATGGTGGGAAAGCTAGCAGGTAATCTAAATCTAAAACTCAAGAACTTCACCTTATCGTATTTATTACAATTGTAGTCAATAGTTAACAAGCTGCTTGTGACTGACAAGTTGCAGGTGGGCAACTGCAAGTAATTACCTAAATATAGTGCAATGCAGATGCTGTTTCCAAATCTGGGTAATTTTGGAGTGGAATAAAGGGTGCAACAACAAATATATTGTTCATGCATTGAATGAATTCCAACAGAGTGCAACGTTATCAGGCAGAAATGAAATAGAATGCTAAAGCTAGGTTTTAGTCAACTTGGGAGGTGAGTGGAGTGGAAGAAAAGGGATGATCGACCCAGCACCAGGAAATAATTACTTTTCCTGGGGCGTACTACAAATCAGTGTTTATTTAAAAAAACAGACTATGCCAGGGTTATGCCATTGATTGGCTTAATTAAGGGGATGTTTCGTATGATTCAGAATGGGAATTGCATCTCAGGTTGGTCAATAAGTGATAACTAAATTACTGCATTGGTTAAGAAAACACACATCTGTGATATTTAACCATAGTACAGAATGATGCAAGTCATGTGTAACTATGCTTGGGGTATTATGATCGCTGTATGTTTTAATATTTAAATACTTTCAGTAGCAATGTTACAAAATTTTGAGATTTAAAATATCAAGTCTGCAATTTATCCCATCAGATAAAGCATAAAAAGAAGTTTAATTTGACACCTAATTTACTTTCATATCTTCAGTATTAAGAAAGTTATGCCCATTTTCATACTCGGAAATTAGCATCTTGCTCCCCATTGCCTTTCAATTGACTTAACTCAAAAGCTGTGATCTGGAAAAGTTAAAAGCCCATAACTTTCTTAAAAATTAAGAGAACTCAATGACATTTTCAGTTATTATAGATTGAAGCATTCTGAAACAAATATGAAACAATCATTAAAGCATATAATTAGTTAGCTATCTAATTGTAGCTAATTACAAAATTCAATGAGTAGATCTAAACATCTATCCATTTCTTAAGAAAAGATAAACTTTTTTTAAATTGCCTAAGTGTCCAAATAACATTCACACAATAATCCACAATATAACATAATTTTTTAATCTCATTTTCATGAATTTCTGGGCCAAATGGAAGGAATTTAGTGTTTGATTCCTGTAAATTAATGGCCATTTAAATCAACTAGCGAGTGGTTTTTAGTGGAATGCGGTGGATTGGAACGTTGCGGTTTGCTGTGAAGTCGGGAGGAAAAATACTGTTGGTTCATACATTTTTTTGGACCCCATTTCGCAACATAAAAATATTATTAAAGCCTCCCGAAAAACCAACTTTTAATATAAAAATAAACTATTTACCTTTTTTTCTCCCCTACGCAAAATCCTTCCGGTTGTCTGTTCTCACGGCTTTTGAAGGTGATTTTTAAATTACTCTAGTTAATAAATAATTTAGAGTAATTTAAAAATACCTTCATTCATGAAATGTCGGAGCGATTTTTCTTCCGCAACGAAATCACCCGACATGGATCGATTTTCCCTGCCTGTGGAAAAACGGCACTTTAAGCCCGCCCCCCTCTGAAAGGCGCCAAAGTCGCGCACACGGGGAGCAGCAGAACTGCAGCGCTGCTCAAGGTAAGTTTTGCAACATACCTACTTTCAGGCACTGTTTCAGGATGGCTTCCTTGCATATGCTGGAATAAACTGTTAAACAATATCACTTGTCTTTACTGACACCTGGGCTTGGAGGGTGAATGATCTCCCACAACAGTTGTTCAATCTGTAGTAGATCAATTAAAATAAAACCTTTGATTGAGGGAATTTTTCAAGTGCTGACAGTCCATTTTCAGGTGGTTGAGGAACCAAATCAAAGCTTTCTGAACCATAAAGAAGATAGAGTAGATGATATAAGAAAATAAGTGTATAACATGCTTGATGAATAGAAGCAGGCTGAATATAAATAGTTGGGAAGAACATAAAAAAGAAAGATAAAATAATTAAAGAGGGAGTATGAGAAGAGAATGGCATATAGTATGAAAAGGATTTCAGAAGTCTTCCCTGGATATATAAATGTTAGTCAGAGGAGTGATGGGGCAGATTGAGGATAAAGAAGGTGATATTTGTATTTGAGGCAAGAAGCAGAGCTGGAATAAAAAGAGAGTACTCGGTATTGATGTTTACCAAGGAAGATGATGATTCCAAAATCTCAGTAGAAGAAGTCAGTGAGATAACGGGTGGAGTGAAAACTGAGGGCAAGAATATAGAACAAAGTAAATAAGTCACCATGGAAGAAGAGGATCGAATAACTGTTCAAGGCAAATTGTATTTATCTGATGTGACTCAAAGGTTGATAAAGGGAATACATTGAATGTCATATTATGGATTATCAGAACATGTATGATAAAAATCCCACTTAAAAGACCATTTAGCAAACTCGGAGCCCATGAAATATCTGGACATTCTTTTTCGCTGTAATAGTAAATTTTGTTTATTTTTTTCTTTTGTATTACTTAATGCACTCACGTATGGCATGGTTTTCCTAGATATTACTAAAAACAAAGTTCTTCACTGTATCTCAGTACACGTAAAAATAATAAACAAATTGCAAGTTCAGGGTCAGCATGTTGAAAACTGGCAAAAACCATCGAACAATGTTGAAATCGACTATGCAAAAAGAGTAGTGTTCTGCTTGTTTTATATGTATATTCATAACTTGTGCACTACAAACAGTACAGTGTAAAATGTCCATAATTGGAGATGATGCAAAGCTGGGAAGTGTGGTGATCTATGGAAAGAACTGTTATAGACCACAGAGACCGCAGATTGATAAATAAATGGCCAATAACATTTAACGCTGAGAATTGTTAGGCAATGTGACTGAAGAATGATAGACAATGGGGTCTAATGTACAAAAAATAATTGGGCCAAATGCTCATCTCCTTCCACTTTAACAAAAAAGTAACTTTTTTTTGATGGATACACTGGTTAAAAACAAACCAAATATCATGTGAATAGAATCTCACCTCATTGAATATATAAAACAAGATTTGATGGAAATGGCAGAACAGGTGAAGTGCTCTGGCTACATTAAGTGAGAGTTGCTGAAACCTGCAGATCCCCAGGAACTATGACTGCAGAGAGGGAAGCAGCTTGAGGAAATTTGGTCCGTTGTTGAGCTGCAGTCTGAGGAGCTCCATGGTGATGCGTCTGGGAGAGGTGGATTACATGGACAATAAGCTTAGACATTGAATTTACTGCAGATTGTTGTCCCCATATTTCTCCTGATTACACGTTATTTTTGATCTGCCTAGGACTGATATACTACTCGGAAATATCAGGGATCGATCTTTGCCAATACAGTTGAGCAACTGGCCAATATTTGATCAAACAAGTAACATCTTTGGCTATCTTGTTTCCCCCCCTCTGCCCTCACAAACCAATTATACCTCAGTGGGTTACTATTTCAATGTCACTTTGCTTAGGCCTGCAGAACAGGCCACACAGTCCATCATCATCCTCTGTGCAGATACATCGAGGTTTTTGAGACCTCACAAGCCAACTCGTATCCCTTTTGTCAGAGCGTTTATGTCTTCGCACATTGGACAGTCCATAGGGCACAGTCCTCCTAGAATTAAGAAATCAATATTAATATTGAGGAATATAAATGGTGTGAAAACTAAAGTTCATCCAGATGCAATGAGGTACTATCCTAAAGATTGTTTGTTGGAAGATGTGGACATGCCACAGAGGAAAATGTTTTCTGCTTCACTGACCCACAATTAAACTATGAATTCTACCTCCTCTCGCATCCCAATTCCTTTCTACCCGACTCTCCCCACCTGCTTTGCTCCATTCCAGTGTCTCTCCCCTGCTATCCTATGCTCCTTTTTCCCCAACCTCTTCACAACTTCATTTTACCCAGCTATCTCTCCAGTCATCTTTCCTGTTCATTCTTCCCATTACTTCTCCTAACCTCCCTGAGTTCCTTTACCATTTTCTTCCCTACTCCTGTTCCCTTCTTTATACTTTGCAATAGACTTTGTTCCTTCCTTCACTCTTTTCCCCATCTTACTTTTGCCCTCCTTTCCCCTCCTCTTTCCCCCATTTCATGTTTTTCTTCCCTTTCCCACTCCCCATTTAACTAATCAGATATCAGTTATTTAAACAAAGGCGAGAAATCTCTTCTATAATTTATTTTTGTCACAGTGGGACAATAGCACCATAAAGTTTTTCAGAGTACATAAGAGATTTATCAAATCAAGATTTGATGGTTATCAAGAGCAAACCATGCAAGGATAGAAGGAAAATATATATTTTAAGGGATTCATTTTAGCAAGCAGCAAAATTAAGGAAGGAATTCCAGAGTTTGGACACTGACAATTGATAGCTCAGAAACCAATGATGGACTAATTAAAATAAACGAGGATTAATTTATTTCATCAGGCCCATTTTGACAGCCTTTGTTTTCGTTACATTTCTAATTTCTGCAATCACCTGCAAATTTGGAAATTTTGTGCTGCTCATCCATTTAGTCATTATGGATATCTGTTATGATATTGAAGACAGACACAAAATGCTGGAGTAACTCAGTGGGACCGGCAGCTTCTCTGGATAGGAGTGGGTGACATTTCAGGTCGAGACCCTTCTTCTGACTGTTATGATATTTAGAAGTTGCCCAGATCCATTTGAGACTTGTTAATCGCTGATGTAGACAAGGCAGAGTAATAGGTACTGGTCAGCATTAATAGGAAAATTGATCAGGATTAGGGGAATAGAAGGAGCCATAGGGGGGGAGGAAAGAAAAGCAGAAGGCGTTTGGGTGCAACAATGAGAAATTCACTGAGTATTTAGTATTAGGGTAGGATTCCCCAATTATTGTATAGGCCCCACAGATTTTTTTTCAGATGCCTTAAAAGAGAACATTTCTCTTCAAAAAAGTCAGTGGGCTGAATTAAATAGAAGTTATTGGTTGGGACATAATATGGAGCAATTAGAACAGAGGAAACAGTTATTGGTGAAGATACTGTTATGAAGCATTCAAATTGATTATTAAGTGTTGGTGCTATTTAGGTGATGGTTCCATTAAGTTTTAGAAATTAATAATGTTTCAGCTGTTTTGGACAATCGGTCCCAAAATGTTAAGTGCAAATTAGGTGCTGGGCATTTCATTGTTATTTTTACAATATACTGGACGTAAAGTGCTGGAAGGTGGCCCTGCTAGTGAAAGATCCTTGAGATTTACTACGTATTTCGTTTTTATGGGTCTTCAAACAAGCTCTTAAAGTTAAGCTGTTCGTCTTTCCCAAGCAAAGACACTGAATAGATACTCTAATAATTTCTGAAATTTTAAAAAATCACTGTTCAATAAAAATAAATGTATTACTGTACTCTTGGCTGACTTAGAAACAGTTAAGACAGTGCACAAACTGGTTAATTTGTTAGTGACAGCTTATTACCTGTGCTTTAAATGGCACATAGATATATATCAAAGCGTAGCTTTATGATGACGTTTAACTTTTTCAATATTGCATTGGTGCAAATAATTCCAAAACCAGCAAAAAGGGTTTTCCATTGACAAGCGTAGTTTGCACATGGTTCGTGTAAAGCACAGGAAATGGAAAGATTTTACTGGTTCATCTGCATAAAGCGTGCAGGTGCTTTCACTGTAGCCACTTCCGCTCTAGGAATCTGTGGATTGTGGAATTGATTCATGCTGTGTATGGTTGGAAAGTAGATTGATTCATGCTGTGTATGGCACAGTAGATAATCGATGAATATGGAAGAAATCCGGACGGCGTAATCATTCAAATGGATTTTTAGAATCCAGCTCTTCCATGGTTGAACATGAATTTAAAATCTGTGGTTAATCATAGCGTAAATCAGTAAGCTTTGCTTGAAGGCCACTTACTCTGGAGTATTCACCCAGATCACATCCAGGTGACAGTAGTACACACACTCCTTGTCCTTGTACGAGAAACAGGTGCAACGCTTAGTTCGAGGCCTGAAATGAACCTCCACAGGAGCCACCTCCATTGCGGTTACCCCCAAACCATCAGGGATTTGCAGCTCCACCTCCCCGGGCGCAGCACCAGGCAAAGGCACCCGTCCAGGATCACCTACAGATAAACCACAAGTCAGGGTGTCAATCACAAAAGCAATCAGCAGCAGTTCCTGGACTGCATAGACATCAACATACCTGCTCATTTATTTAGTACATGACATTACATCTCTATATTGATTTAGTATGTACACCCTGACAATAGAGCTCTAGTAGTCTGAAGAAAGGTCCCAACCCGAAACATTGCGTATCCATGTTCTCCAAAGATGCTGCCTGATCCGCCAAGTTACTACAACACTTTGTGTCCTTTTGTGTAAAGCACATCTATATTTCCTTGTTACTACAGCTCAGGGGGGAGGGGTTGGCAAATTGGGAATATAAAGATGGAGTTAAAGGAGAAGTGAGTACAGGAAAAGTTACAAAAGACTCCCGAATTAGTGGGAAGAAAAGTTTGAGAAGAGATAAGAGAGTAAGGTCAGTGGCAATAGTGACCAGTGTGAGAGGGGAGGTGAATACCGAATTTAAAAGTGTTATATATGAATACGCGATGTATAAGAAATAAAGTCGACGAGCTTGAGGCTCTGTTAGAAATTGGCAATTATGATGTTGTGGGAATTACAACGACATGGCTGTAAGAGGACATGGGCTGGGAAATGAATATTCAGGGGTATATGTCATTTCGAAAAGACCGACAGGTGGGCAGAGGGGCTGGGGTAGCTCTGTTGTTAAGGAATGAAATTCAGTCCCTTTGCGAGGGATGACGTATGGATAGAACTGAGGAATTGTAAGGGTAAAACAACCCTAATGGGGGTTATCTACAGGCCCCCACACAGTAGCCTAGATATCGGGTGCAAGTTAAATCAAGAGTTAAAATTGGCAAGTGGCAAAGGTAATGCTACGGTGGTTATGGGAGATTTCAACATGCAGGTAGACTGGGAAAATCAGGTTGGTACTGACTTCAAGAAAGGGAGTTTGTAGAGTGCCTCCGAGATGGATTTTTAGAGCAGCTTGTATTGGAGCCTACCAGGGAGAAGGCAATTCTGGATTTAGTTTTGTGTAATGAACTGGATTTGACGAGGGAACAAGATACAGGAGCCATTGGGAGGTAGTGACCATAACATGATAAGTTTTAATCTACAGTTTGAGAGGGAGAAGGGAAAATCGGAAGTGTCAGTATTACAGTTGAGCAAAGGGGACTATGGAGGCATATTTCTGGGAATAATACAGAAGATGCCAGATCAGTTAATTCCAAAGAGGAAGAAAGATTCTAAGGGGAGTAAGAGGCAACTGTGGCTGACAAGGGAAGTCAAGGACAGTATAAAAATTAAAGAGAAGTATAACATAGCAAAGATGAGCGGGAAGCCAGAGGATTGGGAAACTTTTAAAGAGCAACAAAATAAACTAAAAAGGCAATACGGGGAGAAAATATGAGGTACGAAGGTAAGCTCGCCATGAATATAAAGGAGGATAGTAAAGGCTTCTTTGGGTATGTGAAGAGGAAAAAATTAGTTAAGACAAATGTGAATGCCCCTTAAGACAGAAACAGGTGAATTTATTATGGGGAGCAAGGAAATGACAGATGACTTGAACAGGTTCTTTGGATCTGTCTTCACAAAGAGAGACACAAACAATCTCCCAGATGTAATAGTGGCCAGAGGACCTAGGGTGATGGAGGAACTGAAGGAAATTCACATTAGGCAGAAACTGGTGTTGGGTAGACTGATGGGACTGAAGGAAGATAAATCCCCAGGGCTTGATGGTCTGCAACCCAGGGTACTTAACGAGGTGGCTCTAGAAATTGTGGACGCATTGGTGATTATTTTCCAATGTTCTATAGATTCAGGATCAGTTCCTGTGGATTGGAGGGTAGCTAATGTTATCCCACTTTTTAAGAAAGGCGAGAGAGAAAACGGATTTATAGACCAGTTAGCCTGACATCGGGGAAGATGCTGGAGTCAGTTATAAAAGATGAAATAGTCGTACACTTGGATGGCAGTAACAGGATTAGTCTGAGTCAGCATGGATTTACGAAGGGGAAATCATGCTTGACTAATCTTCTGGAATTTTTGAGGATGGAACTAGGAAATTGGACAAGGGAGAGCCAGTGGATGTAATGCACCTGGACTTTCAGAAAGCCTTTGATAAGGTCCCACATAGGGAATTAGTGGGCAAAATTATAGCACATGGTATTGGGGGTAGGGTACTGACATGGATAGAAAATTGGTTGGCAGACAGGAAACAAAGAGTAGGGATTAACGGATCCTTTCCAGAAATGGCAGGCAGTGACTAGAGGGGTACCGCAAGGCTCAGTGCTGGGACCGCAGCTATTTACAATATACATTAATGATTTAGATGAAGGGATTAAAAGTAACATTAACAAATTTGCAGATGACACAAAGCTGAGTGACAGTGTGAACTGTGAGGAGGATGCTGTGAGGATGCATGGTGACTTGGACAGGTTGGGTGAGTGGGCAGATGCATGATAGATGCAGTTTAATGCGGATAGATGTGAGGTTATCCACTTTGGTGGCAAGAACAGGAAGGCAGATTATTATCTGAATGGCCTCAAGTTAGGAAAAGGGGAAGTACAACAAGATCGGGGTGTCCTTGTACATCAGTCACTGAAAGTAAGCAACATTTATCAGTATATATGATAATGTCCAATGCTCACAGATGTCCAATCAGAATGGATCTCATTTACATCTGCCTTTGGGCCAGCCCCCTCCCCCCACCTGATGTTCCAGCCCATCCCTCTCTCCCCATCTCCTTCCCTCTCCCCCACCCCTTTTTTCCCTACCTCTCCCACTTCTACCACTCCCCCCGAACCCCCTCCCCTCTCCCAAATCCACCACTCCCCCACCCATCTCACCCTCCCTCCCCACTCTTCCACTTCTCTCCCCCATCCCACACCCTTCTCTCCCCCTCCCTCCCCACTCTTCCCCCTCCTGCCTCCCCCTACCACTCTCCCCCTCTCTCCACACTCTTCCCTCTCTCTCCCTACCCCTCTCCACACTCTTCCCCCTCTCCCACCCCCCTCTCCCACCCACTCCCGAACCCTCTCACCCCCTCCCCACCTCTCCTCACCTTCCCCTCTCTCTCCCCCCTCCATCTCCCTCTCTCCTCACCCTCCCTCCTCCCTTCCCACCCCGTCTCCGCCCTCCCCCACCCCTCTTCACGCCCACCTCCCACACATTCCCCTCTCTTGCACCACTCCCTGCTACCCCACTCCCGCTCACTCTCCACTCTTACCCTCTCCCTCACCTTTCTCTCTCTCCCCCCTGCTCTCTCCCCTTCCTCTCACACCCCCTCTCTCTCCACCTCTCCCCTACCCCTCTTTCCTCCCCTCTCCTCTCCCCTCCACCTCCTTTTCCTCCCCTCTTCTCCATAACCCCTCTCCTCTCACCATCCCCTCTCCCCTCCCTTACCCCACCCCTCTCTACCCCCCTCACCCATCCTCAGGGACATGCTGCCCCGCCCGCCCGCCCCCCCTGCAACCGCACATTGGGGGAACGAGTCTGCACTTGGTTTAGTATATATTAAAACTCTGTGTGTGTCTGCCGAAATCTGTCCGCCTGCCGGCTGCAGCGTTTTCCCCCTTTGATTCCCTGCTCCGCCAAAACCGGACCCTCGGACGCCGCCATTTTTACCACTTAGCCAGACATTACCTTTGTACGTTACCAAAGGCGCTCCTCGTTATGTTTAGACGTAGTTCCGTACACCGTTTTTAATAAAATCCTTCCCCCCCCCCCACGTTTTCAAAAATCAAACTGCTCTCACCTATAGAATGTTGGTAAACATTCCATCGTGTGATGTCACAATGCCCAATGCTCACAGATGTCCAATCAGAATGGATCTCATTTACATCTGCCCTCGCCCCAGTCCCCAACACATGTGACTAGGGGGACACTACCACTTCCCCCACACAGCTGACTAGGGGGACACTGTACCTCATCCCCCACACATGTGACTAGGGCACACTGTACCACTCCCCCCACACATGTGACTAGGGGGACACTGTACCACTTCCCCCCCACACATGTGACTAGGGGGACACTGTACCTCATCCCCCACACATGTGACTAGGGGGACACTGTACCACTTCCCCCACATATGTGACTAGGGGGACAGTGATGTCACAATGCCCAATGCTCACAGATGTCCAATCGGAACGGATCTCATTTACATCTGCCCTTGCACCACTATCCCCTACAAATGTGACTTGGGGAACACTGCACCACTATCCCCCACACATGTGACTAGGGGGACACTGAACCACTTCCCCCACACATGTGACTAGGGGGACACTGTACCACTTCCCCCACACATGTGACTAGGGGGACACTGTACCACTTCCCCCACACATGTGACTAGGGGGACTCTGTACCACTTCCCCCACACATGTGACTAGGGGGACAGTGTACAACTTCCCCCACACATGTGACTAGGAGGACACTGTACCACCTAATATCCCCCATACATGTGACTAGGGGGACACTATACCACTTCCCCCCCACATGTGACTAGGGGGACACTGCACCACTTCCCCCACACATGTGACTAGGGGGACACTGTACCACTATCCCCCACACAGGTGACTGGGGGGACATTGCTTGCTCGCGTTGCCTTTGAAACCTTTTCCAAAACATTCTTCCCCCGTGGTCATTCGGACTTCCTTTCTTGACAGCGATGGATCTAAACGTTGGATTTCTGCCGTTTTATCAGTTATCATTTGACACTTTTGTTTTGAAAATCTTATTATTTCGATTTACACCTTTTTCAAAAGGTAAACGTAGACGATGTTTTCAATATTTATTTAACACACATTTTCCCGTTTTTTAAAATATTCTCTCTTTTTTCAAAGGACTCCATTACTCCACTTTGAAGAGGTCATTGCTTTTCTGTTTCTAAACTTTGCAGTTATTTTATTTGCCGATTTCCACAGCCGTGTTTTTCAAATGTTATCTTTATTTTCAATTTAATTCATTTTGAATAGATAATTGTGTTTAAAAACCTTGCTTATATGATCTGCTGTTTTAGACAAGTGATAATTTTATTTCATTTTCTGATTTTCATTGCTTATCTATAATTTACATTAGACAAGTAATTTTAAAAAATGCTTTAAAAAACATGTTAAAAATCAATTTTTTTAAATTATCTTTATTCGATTTACAGCATTTTTAAGAGTTCTCCGTTATTTGCTCTGCTAAATTTACCCACATTTTTCACCTTTTCTTTTAAATTCTTTTGTTGTGTTTGATTTAATTCTGCAGGAAAGTCAACTTTTCCTCCCCTTTCTCTCCCTCCCCTTCCACTCTCTCTCTCCGCTCTCTCCTCTCCCTCCACTCTCTCTCCACCTCCCCTCCCCCTCTTCCTCCCCCTCTCCTCTCCCCGCCACCTCCCTTTCCTCCCATCTTCTCTACCACCCCTCTGCTCTCACCTCCCCCTCTTCCCCAATCCCCTCCCCTTCCCCACCCCTCTCTACTCCCCTCACCCCCTCCTCCTCCCACCCCCTTCCCTCTCTCCCCACCCCCATTCCTACTCTTCCCCTTCCCTCTCTCCCCCCGCCCCCTTTCCCCTACCCCTGTCCCTCTTCCACCACTCCCTCCCACCCCCTTCCCCCTACCCCTCTCTCCCACCACTCCCCCACCACCCTCCCCTCCCTCTCTCCAACTTCCACCACTCCCCCTACCCCTCTACCCCTCCCTCCCCACTCTTCCACATCTCTCCCTTCCCCCACCCCTCTCCCACCCTCCTCTCTCAATCATCCACCCTCTCTCCCCTCCCTCCCCATCTCACCCACCTCTTCCCCCTACTCCTCTCTCCCTCTTCCACCACTCCCCCTTCCCCCTCTACCCTCCCTCCCCACTTCCACTTCTCTCTCCTCCCTCCCCCACCTCTCCCCTCCCTCCCCCACCCCTCTCTCCCTTCCCTCCCTCCCCACTCTTCCCCCTCTCCCCCTCCCTCCCCACTCTTCCCCATCCCTCTGCCACGCCCCCTCCCTCCACACCCTTCCCTTCCCCTCCTCCCTCTCTCCTAGTCTGGTCACTATTATTTTTGAGGTCTTAAGTTTTTCCATCTATCTTCGCACAGCGCTTCTCAGGACCCTCATCCTGCTCCGGCCTCACTCCCCCTGGGTTGTCCTTACCTGCACCCGGGAGAATCCCGACCAAGAGCACAGTTGCCATGACCCACATCGTTCCAGTGTTTCGCTTCTCTGTACCACGGTGTCTGTTTCCTGGACTGTCCCGCGTTTTATCCTAGAATGTCCCAGTCTGCCACGGACTATACCGCTTGCATCCCGATCTTTCTAACGCAGAGTATTCAGGATTAACAAACCAGATGCAACCCGGACACTATGTTCCGAAATCTGTATCATGGACTGTCTGAACCAGGAGTCTCCCCGTCTCGTTACGGTGAGATTACCCGGAGTCTTTATCGCTGATTCTCTCGGTTACTTTATCCCGACCATTGCCCTCGAGATCACGATGTATGTACCCTGAGTCTGTCTTCCTGAACTCCCGAACGCAGAGCCCGAACTCAATCTCGCCGTCCAGTTTATTTCCTTGCGGACGGCCGCTCCTTGTCCTCTATGCCGTGTTTGGCTGGGAAAGCACCTCCCAGAACAGACGCGATGAGAGTCTGTCCGAAGAACCCGCCCACACGCCTGGGGCAAAGACCCCGGGCAAAGCAGGATGGTGGGAGAGGTGGATGAGACCTCGAACAGCGAGGAAGAAATGGGCGAAGTTCGCAGATAAATCCCTCCACGCAGAGACGAAGGGAAAGGATACGACGAGCCTGTAGGAGAGGCTGAAGACGGTGAAAGAGTCTTGACAGAAGCTTTTCCCCAGGAATTATCATCCGAGCAACCGTGTGAAGAACATTTTGGATAGTCCGTATTTTCAGGATCACACTTTTCAACCCTGATGCAAAGAAGTCGAGCCATGTGGGTTGTCCTGAGCCCCAGAAATAAGCCCACCTTACAATAGTCCCCATATAGGCAGTGGATATGTAGTAGGAGATTGTTAGGATTTCACAGGTAGTGATTATGGCTATCATGGCATTATGCCATCAGGTTTTTGTCAGCATCTGCGGTTGTTTGTTTCTACAACTGTTAGCCAGCTCAATGAAGTATGCAATCAGTCCGATCCCCTTGCACTCTCCCTGTGCCCCTGCAAATGATTTCCCTCATGCTATTCCAATTCATTTGATGATTTATTGATTCCCACTGATTGCCAGAGAGATCCAAATGTTTACCCTCTTTATTTACCATATTTTCGTATTTTCACGTCCTTGTTTAACAAGTTGTTACAAATGTTGGCCTCGCTGTCATCGTCCGTCGCAAGCTTCCGGCGACAATCAGTGAAATAAAGAAAAGGTTCTCCCTCACTCTCCCCTTTACCCCAATGTATCTTTTGCCCTAAACAAAGTCTGTACTCCAACAGTTGCCTGCTGTTTGTGTGGAGTTTGCACATTTTCCATGTGACAATGTGGGTTTCCTCTGCGTGGTCTGGTTTCCTCTCTCATCTCAAAGACATGCGGGTTTGTTGGTTAATTGGCCTATTTAATTTGCCGTTTAGGCAGCAGATTTCAAATGGGATAACATAGAAAGAGAGTGAACCGGTGATCAGCTTGGACTCTCATCTGAAAGATCTGTTTCCATGATTTCTTTCAATCAATTAAATCAAAAGCATATCTTCCATTATTTTGCACTCAATCCCTCTATTTATGAAGTGCAAGGTCCCAGAAGCTTTGTGAACTGCTCTTACAACTTGTTCAAAGAACTACACCCAAGATCCTTCACACCTTCCCAGTTCCTATCTATCTGCACACTTAAAAACTGTGACAGTAAATCTGAATACTCTCTTGCCATCCCTTCTGTCAAAATACATCACCTCACACTTCCATCTAAACTCCCTCTGCCACTTGCCTGCACAATCTACCTGCTGAACAGTATTCTGTTGAAGTCGATTGGGATCACCTTACCCTGCAATTTGGTTTCAACAGCATATTTGGAAACTTAGAGAGAACATTTGTGATATTTCTTCATCGACACTCTCTGTTAACTCATCGGAAAGTTTTGTTAAGTTAATGAAACACAATAATATGCCTTTTGCTGGCTCTCCTTAATTAAATCAATGATTCATGTGCCAAATAAGTTTCCCCCTATTACTTTTTTTAAACCTTACCCATCCTCAATGCTTAACTAGTCTGTACTTAATAAGAGACACAAGGAACTGCAGATACAGGAATTTTAAGCAAAACACTGGAGTAACTCAACAGGTCAGGCAGCATCTCTTGAGGGAATGGATTTTCGAAGCTTCAGGTTGGGACCCTTCTTCAGACTAATTATAGTGGTGCGGGGGGGGAAAGTTAGCAAACAGCTACCGACTAGGATTACATCCTTTCCTGAACAAAGATTACACATTTGTCACTTTCCAATCATGTGGCAACTCCCGTTATCCAGAGAGGAAGGGGTGTTTATGGCAAGCCCTTCCACTCCCTCCACCCCCATTTTCCTCAACAACCTGGAAATCAAGCTATCTAAACGACCTGACATCCACTCGGCGCTCAACTTCTCCAATCCCCATTCCCACTGCAATCTCAGCCCCTCCGAACGGCAGCTCCCACACAATAACAATCACAATATTGTCATCAAACCCGCTGGCAAGTGAGATGCCGTTGTACGCTGGCAGGCAAACCTCTACCATGCTGAGGTTAGGCGTCAGTATTCGAACACCTCCTCATACCTACTCCTTAACCATGATCCTATAGACGAACACCAGGCCACCGTCTCCCAGATATCACCAATCTCAGCACCTCGGACAATCTCTCCTTCAAAGTCTCCAACCTTATATTTCCCCAACCCCACACTAAGCGTTGCTATCTCCTTCCTAACATCCACAAGCAGGACTGCCCTGGCAGTCCCATTGTTTCTGCCTGCTCCTGCCCTACGAAACTCACCTCCAAATGCCTTGATTCCATCTTGGCCATGTCCAGTCATCCTACCTACATCAAAGGCTCTTCAATACTTCAGTAACTTTCAATTCCAAGGCCCTACTTGCTTCACCTTCACCATGGATGTCCAGTCCCTTTACACCACCATTCCCAACTAGGAAGGCTTCAGGGCCCTTACAGTTCTTCCTTAAACATATACCCCATTTGTTTCTCTCAACTAACACTTTTTCTGCCTAGCACAACTTTCCTCACCCTGGCAACTTCTCTTTATACTCCACACATTTTCTTTGTCAAAGGTGTAACCATTGGAACATTCATGGGTCCTTTTCCCATTCATCAGACTCTTGTACTCGGCCCGGCCCTGGCTGTAGACTGCAGCCGTCAGCACGGCCACCACCTGGGCCCTGACTTAATCTCCGGGCTCATCCCTGACCCCGGACCCAGGCTCGTCCTTGATTCCAGCGGCGGCTTCTTTATTGGTCCTGGTCATGACCCCATCCCAAGACCCGGGCTCGGCCCTCACTCCAGCTCCAGCACCACCCTCCCCACTGGCCGTCGGGCACCAGTAGCCGCCACCACTCCTCGTTCACCGCAAGTGCCAGAGTGCTCCTCCCTCCCGGAGTGTCCCGTCCTGCCTTGCAAGTGTATTGTGACTCTCAGTCTGATGAAGAGTCTTGACCCGAAACGTCGCCTATTCCTTTTCTCCAGAGATTCTGTGTGACCCGTTGAGTTACTCCAGCTTTTTGTGTCTATCTTCAATTACATGTTTACTTGCCACAGCATAACAGGCCTGTAAACACAATACACATAGAAAATACATCTCTATCTCTATAATACTAAAACTCTTCATCTTGTTTGTGTGCGTGTGTGTGTGTGTGTCTGTGTGTGAATACGTGATTAATTCCTATTTTCTTCCAAACGCTAAGCCACAGCCGTCCCATTTTCACACATTCTACTCACATTTTTTCCCATTGAGGCGATAAACATCTTCCTGTCGCATTCCCACCTATATTTCCAAAGTTATTAATCATTTAAAGTTTTAAAAACAGCCCGAAAACTCACCCATTTCGGGAAATAACCTGAATGACGTCACAATACACTTGCAAGGCAGGACGGGACACTCCGGGAGGGAGAAGCACTCTGGCACTTGCAGTGAACGAGGAGTGGTGGCGGCTACTGGTGCCCGACGGCCAGTGGGGAGGGTGGTGCTGGAGCTGGAGTGAGGGCCGAGCCCGGGTCTTGGGATGGGGTCATGACCAGGGCCAAGAAAGAAGCCGCCGCTGGAATCAAGGACGAGCCTGGGTCCGGGGTCAGGGATGAGCCCGGAGATTAAGTCAGGGCCCAGGCGGTGGCCGTGCTGACGGCTGCAGTCTACAGCCAGGGCCGGGCCGAGTACAAGAACCAGGCCGAGTTCCAGGCCCTGGCGCTGCTCTACCACCTGGGTCGGTCCTGGGGCTGGGAATGGGAGTGAAGGGAGGAGGATGAGGGAAATGAGGAGGAGGGAGATGGGGTGGGGAGTGGGGTGGTAGAGAGAATGGGGGGAGCAGGGAGATGTCCCCTCCTTTTCTCCCCCCACTCCCACCCAACCCCCTCCCTCTCTACCCCCCTCCCTCTCTACCCCCCTCCCTCTCCCTACCGTGCCGTCTGCCTCTCGACCCTCCCTCACTCCCCACTCTATCCCCTTCCCTCTACCGCCCTCCCCCTCTATCTTTACCCCCTCCTTCTCTGTCCCTCCTTCTCTACCCCCTCTACTCTCCCTCTCTATTCCCCTCCCTTTCCATCTCCACCCCTCCCCCTCCCTCTCTACCCTCTCCCTCTCTACCCCCTCCACCCCCCCTCCCTCTCTGCCCCCCCTCCCTCTCTGCCCCCCCTCCCTCTCTGCCCCCCTCCCTCTACCCCCCTCCCTCTCTACCCCCCTCCCTCTCTACCCCCCTCCCTCTCTACCCCCCTCCCTCTCTAGGGATTGAAGAGGGAGGGTGAAGAGGAGGAGGAGAGAGTGCTGGGGATGAGAAATGAGCTGTGCCTGTGCAGTGGGGACGATGTGTGAGTGGTGCAATATTCCGTTGGGGGGAACAGCTTGCATTGCGGGAACGGGTGAGTGGTGGAATCTTGCGTTGGGGGAGCGGACCCAATGCATCTGCACTTAGTCTAGTAATAAACAATAAATCAATAACTCCAATACTAATATAAAACATTCCAAAGTCCTTAGTGCAACCAAAGACAGACCATAGTTCATTGTTGTGGTTAGTGTTGTGCAGTCATCGAGTAATTAAGTCATACAGTATGGTATCAGGCCCTTTGGCCCAACTTGCCCATGCCAACCAATATGCCTGCATTTGGCTCGTAGCCCTCTGAACCTGTCCTATCCAGGTACTTAACAAGGATAGTGTGCCCCTGGTCATCACTTTTCATGCTACCAGCCTCCATATCTAATACATCAATTTGAGAAATTTCCACCACGTTCAATGTGATCCCATCACAATGACATTTTTCCGTCCCCATCCATTTTTGCTTTCTGCTGAGACCACTGCATCTGCAAATTTTTGGTTCTCTGATCCCTTCCCACTCAACCTGCCCCCTCTCCAGGTACTTTCCTTTCCAACCCATGAGATGTAACACCTGTCCTCTTTCACTTTTATTCATAAACCCTAGCAGCTTTTCCAGATGAGATAAAGTTTCACATGCATCTCTTCAAACCTTGGTACTCCAGATGTGGCTCCTTACATCAGCGAGACGAAGCGTAGACTAGGCGAACATTTCGCTGAACACATGCTTTGTCCCCCAAGGCCTGCTGGCCCTATGTACGGTACCTACCCTTCCTAACCCCTTTCTCTTTTGTGCCCACCCTCACCCCAGTAGGTGGCCATCATCTCCCACCCTCCTCAGTCACCCTGATCCTTTCCCCCTTCCCTCCCATCCCTGAGTCCCACATTTTTCTTGAACCCCCCTCTTTTGCCTTTCCCCTTATCACCTACATTCATCCCTCTGACTTTGCATTTCAACTCCCTCCTTAACTGTCATCCTGTTGTTTCCTTTTCACCTTAACCGTTGGAACTGCCTTCACCCATCTACTGATCTAAATCCCCCTTGCTATATCACTTGCTTGGCTTTATCCTGTCCTCACTTCTTTTCCAGCTTTCTCCCTCCTGCTACAATCAGTCTGGAGAAGGGTCCTGACCAGAAATGTTGCCTGTCCATTCAATACATTGGATGCTGCCGGACCTGCTGAGTTCCTCCAGCACTTTGTGTTTTACTCAAGATTCCAGCATCTGCATTTCCTTGTGTCTCCACTCCTTGCTTGGCAGCATTTTTTCACACCCTGCTTATCAATTAACATCCCACTCATTGTCTCCACCACCTCGGCTTCTCATGGTATTTTGACATTATCCTCTTCCTAAAATGAACACTGATACGAAGTATTTATTTGGCGTTTTGCTCTTGCTCTTTCCCACTGAACATGTTTCACCTACATTGCCAGTAATATGTTCCCCCATCTTGCTTTCTTCCACCTATTTACAGGTCAGCAAAAGATGTTTGAATTCCCTTTTCAACTTAACTGACAACAGTTATCATACTCACTCTTCCAGATTTGCAGTAAGTCCCACTTAGGCGATGGGGATGGAAAGATGTGATTGTGATGGGCCTGTCCCACTTAGGCAACTTTTTAGGCGACTACAGGAGATTATGCGGTCGCCACATGGTCGCAACATGTTCACGGGTGGTTGCCGGGGAGTGGTTTTCATGGTCGTGAGTTGTGCTCTCAGACTGGCAACAAGTCGTAATGGCATTCTAATCGCTGCTAATTTTTTAACATGTTGACAAATTAGCGCCGACCAGAATTTTGACGCCATGGAGAGCAGCGAGAATTCTCGTGACGCAGGTGCAGTGGTAGTAGGTCACCAGGAGGAAGTAGGTTGTCGCCGTTGCTCTTGAGGGAAAAAATACGTAAACAGTAGTTTTCAAGGATAACCGACCGGTAATGTTAACGTCTGCCGAGCTTCACAGCCGTGTATCTCTGGCTTCTTAAAAGTTGTCTCCATTCCTTCTCCCCACCCCATCTCCCCCCAATCCCCCCCTCTTTTAAAGGACTTAAGTGCTGCTTCCCGTACACTATACTTTCACCGTCTTAATTCCAACGCCAACCTTCCTGTTCATCGTGGTGGTGTCTGTATCCCATTGGCATTGCACTGTGTGAATTTCACTCAGATGGCGCTCGCCCCCTTGCCCTGTCCCCGCCTGCATAACTGGCTGGTGAAGGAAGCAATGTGTGTGTGTTCTACTCTACCAGTCGCCGGTTTTTCAGCAACCTGCTACGACTTGACAGTTGCCGGCAGTTGCCTGAAAAATCGCCTGTGGGACAGGCCCATTAGACTTCAATTTTTCCAATTCACAGCCAGTGTATATGACAAATAAACATTCTTTATTATTCACTCCAGCTGTTCATTACAGAGAGAGAATTGCAATAGCACCCTCTTAAGGCTGGAAACATAAATTGCTGCTCTGATCAGAGTGAATTTGTGCATTCTTGTGACATGTGGACCACAGGAAATACCAGAGTACTGGCCCACAGATTAATTTGAATGATCTGTCACAAATTCTGAGATTTTTGAAAGCAATATTCCAAGTTTATGAAATAAAACTAGGAAATGCTGGAAATACTGTGGAACGAGAATCAGAGATAACCTGTTCCAGGTGAAATGACAGCGTGTACAGGGTGATGTGGGTCTTAGATGATATTTGTGCCTTTTTGCAGCAGTATTTTGTTTAGATCCCTTCTTTCGATGTTGGGGAGCTCAGT
Source organism: Raja brachyura (assembly GCA_963514005.1). The sequence goes on from OY740802.1 coordinate 22,746,785, forward strand.
ACCTATCATAGACGGAGAGGTGAGTTAGACTCTCTATAACCTCCTTCATTTCTAGGCGTTCAAGTTGATGAAACAGGCCATGATGCAACCGATCAGTGTACACCATTGTAGTTCTGTAGAGGTTCAAGAGAGTATTTATCTACATAAACTCCTCAATCTTCTAAGGAAGTAGAGGCATTGATGTGTTTTCTTTGTGATTGCATCCATGTGCTGGGCCCAAGACAGATATTCAGAGATGTGTACACACAAGGACTTGAAGTTGACTCTCTCCACCACCAACCCATCAATGAAGACCAGTTCATTGATCCTCGGCTCTCCCATCCTTGGCTTTCAGTCAGTTCTGTGTGACCACAAAACCTTCACTGCTTTCCTGCCTCTGCACCAAACAATGTCTCATGCTCGCTGAATTCAACCATCTTAATTCATTATGCTCTCCATCATCTCTCCGTATCCTTCCTTAATGACTTCCTAGGTGAAAAATCTGGTCTATATTCACAGGCAACTCCTTGCACTAGCCATCTCATGTAGCCTCCTTAATCACATTGTCTTCATCACAGAACCAACTGTGAACTTCCTTATATCAATTGCCTCTCACATCTTCCTATCTCTCCTGTTGCTGCCACCTCAAGGAAAAGGCCCCACTAAACTCAGTTACGCAATTCAAAATCTCTGTTGAACGGCCTTTCACTGACCTGCACAATTCTGCAGTTATTGATCCACTAAACCACACTCCCATTGACCCCTTTAGTTCCCTTAAATTAATTGTACTCTTACAATACAATCCTCATTTCTGCATCATTATGTCCCCTTAATGCAACATGGAAAGTATTTGGTGGAGAATTTGTTCGACATTCATTGACAGATCAGTTTTAACCACATAAAGTTCCATTGGGCTCTGTCGTCACCATTCCTCATTCATTCACAGGATGAGGAAATCACTAGCAATGGAACTGTTATCTTCTCTGATTGACACAGTTGCCATACTTCTTTTCCTACTGTACACTGTGTTCTGGTACCTCTCTCCCCACCTCTATGATCAAGATCCGTTCATGAATATCTTTGCAGATTGAAATGATTTGGTGTGTATTTCATGCCACTTTAATTCTGTTCACTCATCCATTTGTCTAAAGTTGTGAGGCCCCCAGACCATGTTCACATCTTTCCCACTCCTCTCCAATCATCTCTTGTGCCCTCTAGAACACATTTATTTCATGAGATCCATGTTCTGTGCCCTTGACTAAACCAGCTCCACTTTCTAAATTCCACATTAGTTGACGTTGCTAAATGACTTTACCACCAATACTTGACTCTCTCCTCCAAATCTGATGACATAATCTTCCCCTCCGAGAAACAACCTTGAGCACTTTCCCTTCTTATTGCAAACTGCCATCCCTATATCCTGCTTCTTCTACAAAGTACTTGTCCCCCTGACCACATCCCCATCCGTCCTGGTTCTCTTTTTTTTTAAGGACCAAAGGATCTTTGAGCTGCCTGCATATGGACATGAGAAAAAGAATGGAGAGCTCCTCGATCTAGGTGCAGCCTCTGACCTGGTTCTCCACGCTGCTTGCTTCAATGCCTTTCCACCTTCATCAACTGGATGGGGCCAATGTCCATGGTCAAATGGGAAACAGGAAATTGATTCTACAGAGGTGGTAGGAAATGAGTTAACAACCATGTTTCCTCTTCCCACAAATCTATTCTTGCCTCCTTGCCTTGGCCCCTTCTCACCTCCCGACTGTCTCTTGCAAAGGTTACCAAATTAACAGTTTTTTTAATCAATTTCATGCCTCCGTTTCAAGGCAACTCTTCCCATTCAACCTTTGTAAACACAAATAGTCAGTGCCTGTCATAATTCAGACCTGGCCCTTTCAACCTTAACCCCTGTGCCATCTGCCTGCTGTTATCCAATGATTTGTTTTTAAATTTCTCAATCCCCTGCCAGCTCTCTCTCAAACATCACTAGATATCAATGGTCGACTACTGGCAGCAGTGACTTCAACAGCCAAGTTTCTAATGTCAGGAATTCTCTTCCTAAGCTGCCCTGCCATATTACCTCCTCATTTCTTTATAATACAGCTTAGAATATCAGATCTTTGATCAAACTTCAGCACCGTCACACGAAGTACGGCATTGTGGCACAGCGGTAGAATTGCTGCCTTACAGTGCCAGAGACCGGGTTTGATCCTGACTGTGGGTGCTGTTTGTATGGAATTTGTATGTTCTCCCGATGATCTGCGTGGGTTTTTTCCAAGATCTTCAGTTTCCTCCCACACTCCAAAGATTTGTAGGTATGTAGGTCAATTGGCTTGGTATAAACGTAAATTGTTCCTCGTGTGTGTGGGATAGTGTAAGTGTGTGGGGATTGCAGATCGGTGTGGACTCAGTGGGCTGAAGGGCCTGGTTCCACGCTGTATCTCCAAACTAGAATAAACTAAACCTCTACCCTGATATCTATTTATCTAGCTTAATGCCAACATTTGCTGAAGCAACATGGGATGCATTGCTTTGTTGGAAGTACACGTACAAGTTGAACATGTACTTCAATGCTCTTAGATCCTTGCAGTGCCCAGTGCTGTCAGTTAACTGTGTGAGCCATCTCATTCTCTCTCTGCCATTCTTGGTAACTGGGAAACAAAGCAAAATTAGGGACCATCAGCACAGGGAATCTTGAGAGGCATCAGCAGCATGCACATTTTAATTGGAGCTTGGGACTAACAAAAAGGAGGGAAGTTTAGCAACACAAATGTACAAGGAATAGTTCATATACTCACTGATTGAGCACAAGTTCCACAACTCTTCTGTTGTAATCTCTATATAGCAAAAGTACCCTCAGTGTCAGGTGTGATCAGTCAGATGTTTTGTCGTGTATGTCTTAGATTCTGGATTGCAGTGATCGCGCCTTTCTCCAAAGAATATAGGAGCATGGTCTATCCTAGATAACACCGCAGGAGCTTGGACTCTCTGCTCATACTCAGACTCCATCACCTTGTTGCCATTTCCGCACCATTGAATTAATAATATTATAAACTGGAGCCAATCTGCCATTCTGATGTCAAGATTGTACACAGATTAGGCAATTATGAAGGCAATTCCACAGTGCTGTTAGTGAGGGAGTTCCAGGATGGAGGCCCAGTAATGATGAAGGACTGCCAACATATTCCGTAGTCATGACGGCGTGTGGCTTGGTGAAGTCGGTTCTCTCTTTGTCCATTTGAGTTGATATTTTGGAAGAAAATCTTGCTTCAGCAAGGGGTGAGCCACAGCTTGAGGAGATACAAGAGCTTCCCATTGGTCCATGCTTACTCCCACGTGTACGTTTTTGCCAACATTGTTTATATGATTTCCAGCTGTTTGCAATAGTGTTGGACTATTGACCCCTTGACTAATTGCTTCTTTCTTTTTACTTTTGCCCACTGAAAATGACTGTAAATGAAGGGAGGGGAATATAGAAAGTGTTGCCTCTTGCTCTGTCAAAGATCTAGAACAGTCATAAAGTGAGGGGCCAGCAGCAGTAAAACTACTGAACACTGTTGGTGTCAAAGGTTGTTCAACAGAGCTTCCTTCCTCCTCCCACTTCATGCACTTGATTATTTGATGTGACTCACAGTTTGACTGCGGTGACTCACATAGAACAGCCCCAACTGGCAAACCACAACCAGTTTGTAACGTCTTTGCTGACCGTCCAGTGCCAGCTACTTTCAGCCGTTGCTTCTTCCTGGGAGGTATTCCTGATGGATACTCTAAGGTACCATCTTCAACTTTCTGCAAACTAAATTCATGAGGCTTATGCTCTTCTTGACTTCTTCCTTCTTGTTTGCCTTCTGGAACAAGAACGCTGAGCTGCCTCACCAGCTTTGGATGTGATAAATGTGTTTGCATTGGCCTTGTAGCATCATTCCATTTTTGGCCACTCACTGTAGGTGATCGTTGATGTAGAGTAAGTTCCTTCCCCATGTCCCCAACAGTTTCTTGAGCATTGTGTGACGTAGTTATTTTGCCCATTCCTTCACCACTATTGAGCTTCTCTGCTGTTTTAATTGCAGGTACTTCCCATGAATGGTCTGGGATTATTGGAGCATTTGTCTCTTTAGCATTATGGCAGGGAACTGGATATTCATGTTGTGGTGAATGTTGGTCCACATTTTTTTGTGAAAATTGTACTTGGCACATTGGAGTGTTGAAAGTTGTGACCTTCACTGAAGCTAAGGGAAGTGCATCTGAAAGATGTTTTGGAACAGGAACTTTTTGTGCAGAGGATGATGCCAGGTTGATGTGTGGATTCTCAGAGAGTGCTGAAATGCCTTTGTCTGGCATTTTGACACCACTGTGAGGGCGCTTTGTGTGTGGCGCGGGTGGCTCAGCAGAATGGGTAGCTCCCTTTGGATCCTGGTATTTTTTTCGGAAGGTTTCCTCTCCATATATCAACCACTTCTCATGTGAAAACTTCTTTGGCTTTTTCTGGTCATTGTCCTTTACTAAAGACTTGCACTTGTGCTTTGAAACTTGTTCAACCTTGGAATTACAGGTCTTATTTTTAACAATGGGGTTGGGCCCTTCTGTGGTGAGACCACCTGCTGTCAAACCCTCAAGAGCGGTTTGCCTGACCAGGGTTCGATGTTGTAGGGAATGGAAGTCCAATGAGTGTGATTGCAAGTCTGTGACAAGCGACATGGTGGTGGATTTACTTTGTAACACTTGATGGTAACAGCTTGAACTATTGACTGTTTCATTACTTATCAAACATCCTTTACTAACTGGCGCAGAATTGCTCCTTATAATGGGCAAACAAGCAACAGTAGAGGAAACCTGATCCGGAAAGGAAGGGAACTTGTGTGTTAGTTGGTAAGTGAATGCTGGTAAACTGGAGGGAACTCTTGATTTCTTGTTGACTTGAACAGGTTTCATGTCAAAGTGAAAGGAGTCCTTAAACGTGTATGGCATTGGTAAATCAATGCTCCCCTGCTTTGAATTAAGTGTCTTTCTTGGCCGCACAGTTTCCAAATGTTTATCGTCAACCACGGCCTTGTTGTCAGAGATGAGCTTTGAGATCCTCTCCTCCAGCTCTTGTATACCACGTGGAGGATGGTGCATGCCTCGCAGGGTTTTGTCGTCCACGGCTGACTCCAGTACACTTTGCCCAACACTTGACCACTGCTGACTGGACTGAGAGCACCTCTCTGACTCGGTATCAGTGCTCTGGTGTTGTAGACTCTGTTGTGGCTGGTCAGGACTGTCCGAATGGGAAAAGTACCCTGAGTCTGTGCTTTCATTGGTTTGTACACTGGAATTCGAAGACTTGTGCACCCACTGTTTGGCAAAATAAGTGGCCTGCTGTCTCTGTAGAACCAAATGCCTGTTTCCCATTTGGCCAAGTTGCGGCTGGACATTGCCCTGTTTCTCTCCATCCAGTGAGCCATCCTCCCTTTTGTCAGTAGCATGGACCCTCTTCCAACAAGTATCCCGTTGCACAATATTTGTGAAATTTTGCCTCCTTGTATGACCAACACTGCTGGAGTTAGCCACAAGCAGGTCAATGTGACAATTTCCTTTTGTTTCCTGATCAGTATTTTCACAAGGATGATTGTCCTTCGCCTGAGTCAACTCTAGCCTGTTGCTTCTCTCCAATTCAGCAGAAAGCTGGTAGTTGTGCAAATGACTTTGTGTCCTATTATGTTTATACAGGTTACTCTGCGTTTTGAAAGAAATCCCACAGGTTATACATGGAAAGGGGCGCTCTCCAGTGTGAGACCGGATATGCTTCTCAAGAGCACTGCGCTTTGCACAGTCCCTCCCACATTCATCGCATACAAATTTTCTCTGTCCATTTGCTTTGTTTTGATGAACATTCTCTGGAAGCTGGACTATATGGAGTTCTTTCCTATACGATGGCATTTGGAGCTCTGGGCTCTGGTAGGGAGGTTGGACCTCAGAGATACAGGTTGTTGGAAGTCCAGCAGTTTGTGGGGAAGTTTGGAATCTGGCGGTACAGGGGGAAGTTTGGAGCTCTGGGATATGCGGGGGACATTGGAGCTCTAAGGTTTGGGTGGGAAGTTGGAGCCTGAGAGTAAAGAAGGAAGTTTGGAGCCCTGGGGTTAGAGGGATATGATGGAATTTTGAGGGATGAAGGTAAGTTTGGAGACTGGGGTCATGAAGAGAAGTTTGTAAACCAAGAGACTTTGAGGCAGGGTGGATCCTGGGGGTTTGAGGCGGAGGATTGAACCCAGAAGTATGGGAAAGAGGTTGGAATGATGAGGTTTGGAGTTTAAGTTCAAGTCCAGTGGTACAGAGAGTTGGTTTCAGCTTGGGAACTGAAAGGGTAGATTGGAAACTGGTGGTTTCAGGAGCAGTTTGAGGTTGGGCGGGAGGAGAGGTAACGTGAAGTCCAGGTGAATTGGGGAAAGGTTGTAGCCTGGGTGTACAGAGAGGAGGTTGGTCTCCATTGGTTTTATGGGTAGGTTTTAGTCTGGATCCTGTTTGACATGGCTGAGGTAGAGATGGATCCTTTACATTCTGGAGTTGAGCTTTGCCCATTCTCTTTGATTGCGATGTTTGGAGATCTAATGTAGAGTCAGCCAGAGAAACATTACAGGCCTTAGAAGATCCCTGCTGGCTGGTTGAAGAGTTCTGAAGAAGTCCTTGTTGGATAGATAAAAGAGAACAAATTGTATGTGGGGAGGTCGGTTGAGAAGGGGATAAACCTTCAGTTGATTTTGCAACTTGAACAATAACTGTAGAGGTGGGTGGTATATCATTTAAACACGACTGGACAAGTCTATGGGACTGTAGAAAGAAGCTCTGAGTTGCTGATTCTTGGCTATCTCTCAGTATTCATGTTTGCTTTATTGTCGTCAGATGGAGCAGTCATGTCTGATGTCTCCTTTATGGGCGTTCCGATCTCTGGAATTATTCTGAGTCTCTGTGTAGAATATAAACATTTATCATTAGTGGTTAATCTGTACTTTCATAGAAACATAGAAAATAGGTGCAGGAGTAGGCCTTTCAGCCCTTCGAGCCTGCACCGCCATTCAATATGATCATGGCTGATCATCCAACTCAGTATCCCGTACCTGCCTTCACTCCATACCCCCTGATCCCTTTAGCCACAAGGACCACATCTAACTCCCTCTTAAATATAGCCAATGAACTGGCCTCAACATCCTTCTGTGGCAGAGAATTCCAGAGATTCACCACTCTCTGTGTGAAAAATGTTTTTCTCATCTCAGTCCTAAACGATTTCCCCCTTATCCTTAAACTGTGACCCCTTGTCTTGGACTTCCCCAACATCGGGAACAATCTTCCTGCATCTAGCCTGTCCAACCCCTTAAGAATTTTGTAAGTTTCTATAAGATCCCCCCCTCAGTCTTCTAAATTCTAGCGAGTACAAGCCGAGTCTATCCAGTCTTTCTTCATATGAAAGTCCTGACATCCCAGGAATCAGTTTGGTGAACCTTCTCTACACTCCCTCTATGAAAGAATGTCTTTCCTCAGATTTGGAGACCAAAACTGTATGTAATACTCCAGGTGTGGTCTCACCAAAACCCTGTACAACTGCAGTAGAACCTCTCTGCTCCTATACTCAAATCCTTTTGCTATGAATGCTAACATACCATTTGCTTTCTTCACTGCCTGCTGCACCTGCATGCCTACTTTCAATGACTGGTGTACCATGACGCCCAGGTCTCGTTGCATCTCCCCTTTTCCTAATCGGCCACCATTCAGATAATAGTCTACCTTCCTGTTTTTGCCACCAAAGTGGATAACCTCACATTTATCCACATTGTACTGCATCTGCCATGCATTTGCCCACTCACCCAGCCTATCTAAGTCACCTTGCAGCCTCCTAGCATCCTCCTCACAGCTAACACTACCCCCCAGTTTCGTGTCATCCGCAAACTTGGAGATGTTGCATTCACTTCCCTCGTCCAAATCATTAATATATATTGTAAATAGCTGGGGTCCCAGCACTGAGCCTTGCGGTACCCCACTAGTCACTGCCTGCCATTCTGAAAAGGACCCGTTTACTCCTACTCTTTGCTTTCTGTTTGCCAGCCAGTTCTCTATCCACATCAATACTGAACCTCCAATACCGTGTGCTTTAAGTTTGTATACTAATCTCTTATGTGGGACCTTGTTGAAAGCCTTCTGAAAGTCATCGGATAAACTGACAATATCACAGATACAGTCCCCTAAGTCTTTATCTTTCAGCCTCATAATCCCAGGAACCCAAGTTCAATCCTGACCGCAGGTCCGGAGTTTGAATGGTTTCCCTGTTATCACAGGGAAAAATCACTGAAGGAGGTGTTAACAGGCCAATGAGAAGGAGAATATGATGCAGGAGATGGGAAATTGTTGTGATGGGATTGCTCTTCTGAGAGTGGCATTGTCCTAATGGGCTGACTGGCTTCCTTCTGTGTCGCCAAAAATCAATTATCTGATATATTCAGTAAATTTACCAAATTATACCCTGGGTGATGCACTGGCATTGAAGCAGAGAGCGGAAACACCCAGACTCATATATCCTCCACGATCCTGGGTATATAAAAACTACACCTTGTTCCTCTCAACCCCATTTTGTTTTATCATTTAAAAAAAAATCATCTACCTCTAATAATCTGTCCTTTAGTCATACATTTGTGGAAAGTCCTCCTGCACTTTTTCTTTCAGCGATATAACCGCTTCCTTCAGATTCTAGACTAGATTTCATTCCCCTTCAGGAGTTCTCCTTTTTAATAGGGGGAGACCGCTTCAAACCCTCCCAGATCTTTATCAACGCACAACTCGTTTAGATAATCATGGCGGTTTGCAACCTCATACTGGTGATGGAGCAGCAAGACCACCTGGTCCATTGGCAATTACTAGGAAACATTGCGGAGCTGCTGAAGAAGTGCACTAGGGGCAAATGTTTTTAGTTATCCACATAACTTGTTAATTTTCCTCATCCCCATAGTAAAGATTAACATTCTGCAATCACCCAGCGGAGGGAGGGCTTTCCCCACCAACTCTTCTCCAAAATCCTGTGGATCCCCGAGCCTTATTGAAATGCATTTCTGTCAGTAAAATCTACCATTAGGGAAGGTAAGATATTATGCTCTCTCTCTTCACTTGTTCAATTAAAAAGACAAATAACACCATGAATCACTGGTTAAAAATTTGCAAGTTGGGCTTAATCTGAAAATATGAGTAGTAGAACAACGAACGGTCTTGCCAAACTAAAATCTTTCAGATGATGACTATATGAAATTAAATCAAAGGATTTAGTGACAGGAGAGCAGCAGCTTACCCTTAAGGCAGCAATTTGCTGTGGCTGCTCTTGGATACACGCTACAGGCCTTGACCACACCAATTCATCTTAGTTTAATTTGGTTTAGAGATACAGTGTGGAAACAGACCCTTCGGCCCACCGAGTCCACACCAACCATCACATGTGCATTAGTTCGATGTCATCCCACTTTCGCACGCAAATCACTCAAACATGCACATCTTTGGGATGTGGGAGGAGACTGGAGTAGGAAACCCACGTGGTCACAGGGAGAATGTACAAACTCCACATGGACAGCACGCAAGGTCAGGATTGAACCTGGGTGTCTGGCACTGTGAGGCAGCAGCTCTACCGTTGTGCCACTGTGCCGCCTCTCAGAGATAACAAGATCCCATCTTCCTGAGACACCCTCCGTTGTGTTGGGTTGCACTCCAATTATAGACTCAGAATAGATGTAAGTGAAAAACTGGGCATTCATCTGAACCAGGGGTGGGGAACCTGCACTCTTATAGACCATTAAGTGCGGCCTTTTGAATGAATCCAAATTTTGTAGAACAAATCCTTTTATTTTTATTCATATGTTTTTGTTTGTCTTTTATTATTTTTATTTTAGTCTTAAAATGAATGTATTTAAAATACCAAAGAGTAAAAAAAGATTCAACTAAATAATCCTCCCCGACTGACGGCCACAATTAAAACATTAGTAAGTCATGAAGGCTATTTTAACAAAAAAATGTACACTTTTAGTATATCTAATTGAAGTTTCTTGGATGCGGCCTTATTAGATTACAGCTAACAATGCGGCATTCCAACATGAAAAGGTTCCCCACCCCTGATCTAGACCATCAATATAAGCAGAAATATACACTGCCATAATCTAAAAACCTTGTGCTCTGATGTTTATTGCTTTTCCAGTTCAACAGAAGCATAGGAGAGCAATCAGGGAGCAGGAACAGGAACACAGCTATAGTGAAACAACAACTAGCCACTTTATCAAACAGAACTACGAGCCACAGTGAAAGAGCTGAAAAGCAGTGCTGTGATGCATTTTTGTTTAAGAATTAAATAAAGTATTCATAGAAGGCAATAATGGCAGCAATTATGTCATTGTATGTATAGATGATGTAAGCACAATGTGTTGGGGTACCCCACTGCATGACCAGAATAAATCCCACAAACTAGAATACATAAACAGCACCTCATATTCCATTTGAGAATAGCACCTCATATACCACTTGGAGTTGTGTGTAATGGCAATGTTTGGTCTTGCGTATAACAGCATTTGGACACATGAAAAGTGAGGTGCATTTTGTGGTAGGCAGTATGCCTAGAAATTGTATTTCACCCATATATGATGCATTAAATATTTAACTCCTGTGATTAATTGGCAACTTGCTATGATTTTCTCAACTTGTATAGTTTATCTTCAAGAAATTGTTGGAGTAGCTTTCTCCTACTTTGGAGTCTTTATCTGGGACCATCTAAATTTCCAATGACAGCTGCTTGCTGAGATTCCAGTGATAGTTTATTGTCACTAAGAATCATGGGAAGTGGCCCTCCATGGCAGCTACTGTAATCGTGCAAACATGGCGATAGTGAACGAAGGCACGTGTGTGGAGGGCAACATATCTACACTGATTGGCAACACCCCTTTGCCTATCTCCTTACACCTCTGCAATCATTCCCATTATTTGTATAATGTGATCATTGTGATCATATTGCAGGTGTGCATCTGCAGTGAAACGCAGTTTGAGTCACACAAAACTTAGAGCTGTACTATATCGCACAAATAAATCAGCGCAATCAGGCCGACACAAGGAGAGTACAAAGCATTGATGTTCCAGAACCAAATGGGAGAACTATTAGTTTATAACTGCACAAAAACAGAGATCATACTGCAACTTACAAAATTTGTATCAATTTCAAATGTTAAATGGGAAATTAATGTTACACACATTGATCGCATCTTCACTTGTATGAATGGTTCTGAATCAATGACACTGGCCCAGATGGGCATGTCTTCCAGCCAGTGTAAATGCCTTAAAATTTGCACAGAATAACTTTTACATACATTTTGTGCATGACAAACGGGCAAATACTGTGTGTGGCCATTTCCTCAGCTCAAAAATAAAATAAATTTCTTGTATGTAATGGATATCATTAGCTGAGCGTATTTGTTTTTAATTGTTCATATTTGCAGTAGTACAATAAGTGTCTATTTGGTGTCATACGTTTTTTTCTCATCTATAATCATCTTATCTTGAGGCCTGTATATAATGGATGCCAAATAAGATATGAATGATGAATGAGGATAATGGAGGAAGGGCTGCTTTGACTTATTTTCTCAAGTCTAAAATGGGGTGATTTTCTACAGTTATTATTATACACTCCTTGCAGCTTCAGTATTTATTTTGACCATCACTGGGTTGACCCAATATCTAATGAATCCATAAACCAGCCAATGACATATCAAAACTTATGCCTGATTCCTAAAGGACATGAAACTTATTAACTGCTATACATCAAACACACAGCTCGATCATAATAGAAACAAGTGACATTCCCAATACAAGTCCACACAAATTGTTCTCCCATATTCCCTTGTTATCTTTAATTGTTACTTACCTTAACAAGTTGTGTTGCTGAGTCTGGCAGTCCCAGCTCCTATCCCCTGTACAGAACGAGAGTGGGAGAGTGTTTACCCTACAAGGCAACCAGGTAATGTCAGAACAGCACAAATCTTTGCTTGCTATTCCTGAAATAGTGAAATATTAATAATCCCAGCCTCAGGAAGAGTAATCTTCAGCAAGGTTGCTTTTTGTATTTCCACAGACATTGTGAAGGGGAAGTACTGAGGGACTGCTGAGCTGCAAGCAGTGTCTCCAAAGGTCCTTTGCAAATTTTAGCAGCAATATTATTTCTGAAAAGCGTTTGCTGCAAAACAATGAAACAGTACTGTGTGGGCGGTGAACAGAAGTGACATGAGATATGGAGGAAGTGAGCTAACCTCAGCCTGGTTGAATGTAAGCTGTTACCAAAATTGCGGATGTATCACAAGGCATGTTTCTCAACCCGAGTTTTACACTTAAAGATCCTGGATATCTACATGACCCATTCAGTCAACATCCCATCCTCATCATTTTAAAAGTTATTATAATTTATAACTATAAATACAGCAATGGGACAACTGTAAGCCACACGCACAACGACCAAGTAAATAAAACCACAAATAAACTCCATGCCCAGAAATGCAAGATGCTGTTGAGGCATTGCTCGTATTGGATTGTATACAGTCTAGTGTAAGCACCAGCTGCCTCATGCTGCTGGAAGGCTGCATCAGATCTCCAGCTGTGTACATATTTAAAATTTACCCACCACCAGCCATACCGCACTTCTCCCATTATCTTCATTGTCTTATGATCACAGCAATGCCCATGCTCACAGCAATCTGAGTTCATTGTCTCATCCAAAAGGTGGCATTTCCAAATGAGCGACTGTCCCTGACTATCAGTCAACTGGCAACTGAAACATTTGGGCTTGTCCCAGCAACTTGAACTCTCAGGCAATCTTCAGGGTAGAGTGAGACAGCTGCTGAAAGTCATGACTGATGCTGGCTGTTCCCATTCAGCCATTCATTGTCACTTCTGCAAACCATTCAACCTTGAACCTACTCACTCATCCACTCACTTGTGTCCGCAACAATCATTGCTATCAACATTAGTCAGTCGTCAATAATGTAAAGGGGAGAATTCCATTTTTATTGCATTTATATCACAACCTTGGGAGGCTTACCAGAATGCTGCCAGGATTAGAGGGTTTCAACTGCAGGGAGAGGTTGGATAGACTTTGATTGTTTTCTCTGGTACATCGGTAGTTAAGGGAGACTTGATAGAAGTATATAAAATTATGAGAGGCATAGATAGGGTAGACAATCAGAACATTTGTCCCAGGATAGAAATGGCCAACACTGGAAGGCTTGACTATAAGGTGAGAGAGGTAAAGTTTAATGGAGTTTTGTGGGGCAAGTTTATTACACAGAGAGTGGTGAGGGCCTCAATCTCTCTGCCAAGGATAGTGGTGGAGGTGGATATGATAGTGCCATTTTGGATAGGCACGGGGAAGTGTGGGGAATAGGGATATGTAAAGCAGATGAAATCAGTTTAACTTGCATCATATTTGGCGCAAAGATTGTGGGCCTAATGGCCTGTTCCTATGCTGTATTGTTCTGTGTTCGACCACACACACTTTGGAGCAGTTGAAGTATATTTGGATTGTACTATCATAGTCATACAGCATAGAAACAGCCTATCTCGTCCATGCCAAACAAGATGCCTCTAAGTTACTCCCATTGGCCCCATATCCCCCGATACCTTTCCTATCCTTGTACCATTTCTAGTATATTTTAAATGCTGTTATGCTACATGCCTCAATTACTTCCTCTGGCAGCTCATTCCCTAAATCCACCACCCTCTGAGTGAAAGAGTTACCCATCAGGTTCCTATTAAATCTTCCCCCTCTCACCTTAAACCTGTGTCCTATGGTTCTTGATTCCCCTACCCTGGTTAAAATACTCTGTGTTCACCTTATTAGGCATTCACCTTATTAGTTCCTCTCGTGATTTTATACATCTTGATAATACCACCCCTTAGCCTCCTGTGTTCCAAGGAAAAAGTCCTAGCTTGCCAAATCACTCCCTATAGCTCAGGTCTTTGAGTCATGGCAATGTCCTGGTAATTTTTTTCTGCATTATTTCTACCTTGATGACATCCTTCCTATAGCAGGGTGACCAAAACTGAACACAATATTCCAAATGGAGCCTCACCAACATCTTGTAAAACTGTAAGATTAACACTCCAACTACTATACTCAATACCCTGACTGATGAAGACCAATGTACCAAAAGCCTTCTCTACCAATCTATCTACCTGCGACACCACCTTCAGGGAACTGTACACCTGTACTCTTAGATTCTTCTAATCTACAACACTCGCCAGGCTCTTGCCATGGACTGTGAAGGTGCAGTGTTGGACGTTTTCTCATTATTTCTCGTGGCATAAAAGGAGGCAGTAGTCGCATTTATGCTGACTATCTGAGCAATCGCCATCATCCCCACTTCCCCACTTATTTCTATGCAACCTATTTCCTCTTGCATGCTCATTAACTCCCTTCAATTCTCCCTTCCTGGTAATAGTGGTAGAGTGAAGGATATGCCACGTCGTAGCAGTGCCTATTTCTGCTGCTGCTAATTTCCTGTTACTTCATGGAAGCCCACTTCTGAGGTTCCAGGACTCTGAAAAGACTCATGGCTATGAAGGTGGGCTTTTTGCTTCTTCAAGGACTGTGTGGTGGACTCTTCTGCAACAATTATAATGGGTAGGTGTACCTACGACACTCGCTACGGTTGGTTCACTCGCTACCTGATGCAGATAGTTATTTCTCTGACCACCTCAGTGAGTGCTGGCGTTTCCAAGCCACTCTTCATGATAGACATTGAAGTCAACACCCAGTGTACATTCTGTTGCCTTGTTATTTTCTGTTCTTCCAAGTGTTTCTCTAAATTATGGAGTTCCAATTAATCAGGGGGTAACTTCAGGAAGAGCTTTCCTCGGTCTGTGTGTTACCTGACACCATGAGGTTCCTTTTTTTTTTAATTTAATATTTTTATTAGAAGCAACGCATATTGCCAACAATATAACAGTTTTTCAAATACACATTTAACTTGTTTCAAAAATTATATAAATATTACAAAATGATTTATATAAGCTTCTGTTTTTTTTAGAAAGTAAAGAAGTGAAAGAATAGGTCTATAATCAATGGAGATGGTGATTAAATAATAATGATTATGATTATATAAGAAATATTAAAAAAATAAAAAAATAAAAAAAAAATAACGAATAATAAAAGAAAACAATTATTATATAATTTTTAAAAAATGAAGTCTACATCTTAACAATGAATGGAACAATTTCACATAACAATATCTATAGAGATGTGTATACAAATCCCAGAACAGATCTTTTCATCTAATCCTACAACTGGGTACTTATTGAGTTACAATGCTGAGCTCAGCTACCCCTTCAAATAGTCATACACCATGAGGTTTCATAGTGACCTAGTCAATTATTCCTGGGATATAGAAGATTCCAATTCTAGATTCTTTCACAGTGTCAGGATATGCCAATGTGCTATATAGTCGTTAAGGTGCACTTGAGGTATTTATATTGGCAAGAAACCTAATAGCTGAGAACCATTCACACAGACCTCTTCGATAAAACACCCAATACTCTTGCTTAATACATTCACTGCTCACCCAGATCATTTACTCACCAATATCCTTGATTATTACTCGCAATCTTGTGTAGGTGTATTTTGTAGATGGTAACCACTGTTGCCACTATGTAACGCAAGTGTACAGAAGTAGCATACAGCATACTGGGCGAGATGCCAGTTAAGTACGGCACTTTAACTTGGTCGGTATGGAGCTTCTCGGTGGTTGTTGGAGCCACACTCATCCAGTGAAGTAAGATCGGAGAATGCTGGAAGTGCTCAGGCAGTCGGGTAGCTCCTGTGGAGGAAAAACAACTGAATTCATATTTCAGGCTGATGATCCTTCATCTGAATTGTGAAAGTGTTTTAAGTTGCAGGAAGAGAGAGGAGTGGGGTGGACAAGGGAGTGTTTGTGACAGGATCGAGACCAAGAGAGATAGAGTAATAAAAGGGGAGGTGGTGCTGGGTGAGGGAGGTTAGGGAAGATTTGTTAATCACAGCTGTGCTGTCTGAAGGGGATGGAAATAAAATATGATAAGGACAGAAAAGGGGAGAGAGAAAGTGAGAAGGAGAATTAAAGTGCTAGGCAGCTGAAAGCTCGGGGTCACCAGTTTGAACTAAAGGGAGGTGTTCTGCAAATCACTCATCCAATCCCTTTTTGGTTTCTCTTAAATATAGAGGAGACCACATCATGAGGGCAGAATGCAATACACCAGATTGGAAGTGACACAAATAATTCACTCGTCATCTGGAAGGAATGTTTGGGTTACTGGACAACGCGAAGGGCTGAAAGAGCATGTAAAATGTGTAGAAAGGAAATGCAAATGTTGGTCACCTTTTCCCCAGAAGAGACCCCAATGATCGAAGAACCTGAATCCCTGCCCCCTGCACCAGGTCCTCAGCCACATAGACATTTCACTTATCCTTCTATCTCAATACTTACTAACAGATGGCACATGGGGAGTAATCAGAGACTTTGCACATGAACCTATTGCTTCCTTGTCGCCCTGTGTTTTTTTTACCGAGCTTTCAGCTGCCTACCACTTTCCTAACTCATATTCGTTTTGTAAGTCCTCATCCCTTTTTCTACCAATGTCATTGGTAGCAATGTGCACAATGGTCTCTGGCCGCTCACCCTCCCCGTTGAAAATATTCTGCAACTGCTCAGAGAAACCCTGGCACCCGTGAAGCAATAAATGCATCCAGAAATATCTCTGGCAAAGGTTGGGTAGCAATATTAATTATTATCAACAGCATTGGCATCATACGGCAAGTGCTAAGAGAATACTTCCTTAGTTTTGAAATACGTCGGCAATACACCTCTGGAAAAAGCACTCTGTCATGTCTTCTTTCCAACCATCCATTTCTGTCCTTCTCTGTCCCACACTCTCACTGTACTTATTTCCATCTATGAGCCTCTCATTATCTCACTCACTCTGTCACGTTCTAGCATTCTACACTCTGCCTTTTCACTGAATCTCTCTGTCTCACAGCATTACCATCTATTCTCCCTCTCTGCCATTGGTCTCTGCTGTGCTCCCCTTTCTCCATTCTATCCCTCTCTCTTTTTGCACCATTTGGTTCTATCTATGCATCTCTCTCTCTTGCTGTCTTTTTTTTCTCATCCTCCTTCCCTCAAACCTTCTGCTCTGCCATTTCTCTCACTCTCCCTTTCTCCACATCTCTCCTCCACTTTTTTTTCACTGTGAGCCCCTTTATTACAATTTGACATTTTTTCTGTCAATCCCTTGCACTTGTAATCAAGCTAAAATGTCCCTTGTCTTTGCCTCCTTGGCTATGTTCATGTTCTAGGAGCAGAATTAGCCATTCGGCCCATCAAGTCTATGCCATTCAATCATGGCTGATCCATCTTTCCATCTCAACCTCATTCTCCAACCTTTTCCCCATAACCCCTGACACCCTTACATTTTTCTCACACTCGCACCTTTTTTTTCCCCCTCCCCCTTCCACTGCCACATTACATTAGTAATCCCTCTTGCTCCTCTTGCTTAAAGGTAAAGCCAGTATTCTATCCATGACATTACTATCCTCCAGGTAAAAAGGCCAACATTGAATAACTCTGTTTGATTAATCTATATTTAAATAGTCTGTTCCTTTCCCCTCCAGATTTGTCTCTACGCTCTCTCGCTCCCTGTAGCTCATTCTTTGTGTATTTGTCTTCGTCTTAATTTTTCTCTTTGCACTCTTACCACTTTAACCTTTGACTCATAATCTCTTTCAGTGCCCACCTCTCTTTTTTTCTTTCAGGATACACCTCTCTCTCTCTCTTATGTCTTGTCATTATTTTCCCTGAGAGTTTTGCCCCCCCCCCCCCCCCCCGTAGATCTCGCCACCTCTGCTTATTTTCTCCTTTCTTTCAGATCTATCACATCAATGGCTTTCTCAATATCTGGGAACTATAAGCTGTTTTATAGTAGGTTATTTATTGATGAGTCTGAAAGCAGTTGAACATGATAAAAAATAATCTGGTGAAGTGGCAATTTGAAACTACGTGGGGTTTCTGCAATCAGTTCTGTTGATGAATTCTGACGGATTTCTGGGCTCCTCTTCAATCTCTCCCATCCCCCTGCCTTCCCTCCCTTTTCCCTACTGACCACCACTCTGACATCCTTTCCCATCCCTCCGACCTCTCCTCCTATCTGACCTCCCTCCCCTCCTATCACTGATCTCCTCTTCTGCAACCGAGGCTGCACCCAAGAATCAGCAGCCCACAATCAGTCAAAGAAGGCTGATGGGAAGCAACAGATTATACCAGGAGAGAAGGGAATTTCAGAAACAACAACTCTAACCTTCTGATGCTGGGGACGGCTTTGATGGAGGCTGGCATGGTGAGGAACCGTCGCTTCTCGGTATGCTTCCATCGCACGCTTCATGTTGTTGACGGCTGCATTTATTTTGATTCCCTCGTCTCAGCTGCCCACACACGTGTGGGAAGTGTTTTCAGAGCCAGCTGAGCAGACAGGAGAGTTGTTCTCTAGCAGCACTGTGTGGGTGTTTACAATGATAGGCCTGGTGAAGAAATCGACACGACACAGGTTGTAAAAAGCACAGCCTCACTCAGGCTGCAGTGGGCTCAGGTCTCTGGCTGCACTGGGGAACTGCTGACAATACAGTCTAAAGGTGAGGATCTTCACCAGACCCCTCACTCCCTACAGACAACAAGACTCAAGAGTCAAGAATGGTTAATTGTCAGATGCACCGACAATGAACAGTGAAATTCTTACTTGCAGCAGTTTAACAGGCCCATAAACACAATACAAACAGATAATATATAACAAACAAAAAAATGCAATGAATAACCACAATACTTGTGCAAAAAAAACATTGTCCGTGCAACCAAAGAGAGTCTATAGAAGTATATAATTAAGATTACTGTTTTATATTGTTCAAGAGCCTAATGGTTGTTGGGAAGAAGCTTTTCTTGAACTTGGTGGTCAAAGTTTTCAGGCTCCTATACCTTCTTCCTGATGGTCGGACCATATTTTGAGCATGGACAGGGTCTGCCTTCTGATATTAGCTGACTATTGCCTATAGATTCCTTCGAAGGTGGGGAGGTTTACGTGTGTTGGACCAGGCAGCATCTACCACAAGCATACAACTTATTGTATTCTCATGCACTTGAGTTGCTGAACCAGGTCATGATGTAACTGGTATGCTCTCTGCTGTACACCTTAGTAGTGTACAGCAGAAGTTCATAGTGTACAGTAGTGTACACCTGTAGACGTTCAAGAGAGTATTAGTTGACATCTCCTCAATCTTCCCAATCTTCTAAGGAAGTAGAGGCATTGATTAACTTTCTTTGTGAATGCTACAATTTGCTGGGTCCAGGATAGATCCTCAGAGATATGCACGCCCAAATTCTCTATTAACTCTCTCTACCGCAATCCTGTCAATGAAGACCAGTTTGTGGATCCTTGTCAACAATCAGCTTCTTGGTCTTGCTAACGTTGAGAGCACGATTGTTGTTCTGGCACAATTCAATCACGTTTTCAAAATCTCTCCTATACTCTGTCGAATCGTTATTAATTATTTGTCCAACAACGATGGTATGATTGGTGAATTTAAAGATGGCATTGGAACTGTGTCTGACTACACAGTCATAGGCATTGGTAGAGGGGATTGAGCACAGATTTTCGAGGTGTCCCTGTACTGATGATTATTGAGAAGTGCTGTTGCCAATTCGTGTTGATTGAGGTCTGCCAATAAGAAAGTGGAGGACCCAATTACATGGGAAGAGCAGAGACCCAGTTCTTTGAGTCTGATAATAAGTTTGGAGGAGATGATGATGATGAACACTGAGCTGTGGTCAATGAACAGCTTCCTGACATACGTGTTCTTATTGTCCATGTGATCCAGTGCTTAGTGGAGAGCCAGCGAGATAGTATTCTCTGTTAATCTATTGTGTATATAGGCAAATTATAATAGGTCCAGTTCCTTTCTAAGATAGGAGTTGATATGCATCATAACCAACGTCTCAAAGCACTTCATCACCACGGAAATTAGTGCCACCGGTCATTAGTTTAATACAGCTGGGAAGCTCAGACCTTAGTAGTGAGAGATTGCAGATGTCCACAAAAGCATGAGTCAGTCAGTCCTGAGGGTTGAAGAACGCAGCAGACATATTGTCAGGGTCAAACACTTGCCAAGGATTCACCCTCGTGAAGACTCTTCTGAGGTCAGTCTTGGTGACTGAATTACAATGTCTTTGGAAGCTATGGGGACCCGAGAAGGTAGAGATGTTCTCTCTATTGAAGCAGCCGTAGAAATCATTGAGCTCGTCCAGAAACGATGCCTCGCTGTTGCTTGAGCTACAACTTGATTTCACCTTGGAGGAAGCACATTAGAGCAGAATGGGGTGTCACTCTACACTTCAGTCTAGGACAAACTAACACAGAGAACACTTCAGGTGTCCTGTCAGAGAGTGGGTCTAGGGAGCCAGCTCCAGGTCCAGGACAATCATTCACTGCTCACCTCACAAGCGGCAGAATCTATCTATAGGACCGTCTTTAAACAGGTACCTTCATACTTTCTCTCCTTGCATGGAAGGTGTCTTGGGAAGAGAGTGATCCAGAAAAGAAATATTGTTCAAAATGTTGAAAAATTGGATGAAAACAAAGGTGCAAGGAGACATTGGAGTCCCTTGTTTATTCACTACCAGATTTTCCGTAACCTCCAGGGTAGACATAAAATGCTGGAATAACTAAGTGGGACAGGCAGCATCTGCGGAGAGAAGGAATGGGTGACATTTTGGGTCGAGACCCTTTTTAACCTTCAAATAGTGGTGGTAACATAGGGGATGAAAAAAAAGTAGAGTGTCCGCTGACTCGCTGAGTTACTGTGTGCTCACTGCAAAATTCCAGCATCTGCAGTTCCTAGTGTCACTTTCTTTAGCTGCTGTGGTCTATGTGACGATGCTCCGATAGAACAGTTGGAGAGTGATATCCAGGGCTGCAACAATGTGATGATAAAGGAATAGTCTTTATTAGTTTCTCACAAATGGCATTTTGTAAAGTAGTAAGGGTAATAATTTCATACTTAATGTAGTCTTTGTAGATTTTAGTGAGACTTTTGCCAAAGTGGGGTCGACATGAAGTGGCACAATGGCGCAGCCTCACAGTTCCAGTAATCCAGATTCATCATGACATCCAGTGCTGGCTGTGAAGAGTTTGCAAGTTCTCCCTTGACTACATGGGTTTCCCCAGGTGTTTCCACATGCAGGTTTGGGTGTTAATTGATTACTATAATTTACTCCTAATGTGTAGGTAAGTGGTAGAATCTTAATGATGTGGACTTGGTGGGCCAAGAGGCCTATTTCTCTCTATTGTCTACAGATCCTTGGTGGTACGATAGATAGATAAGGTGGGTAAGAAATTCTAGATAGATTTTTTCTTGGCTGATACATAGAATATATGTTGTGAAAAATGTTATGATAGATCCGTTGGACCGCAGGTAAGACCATCCCCCGATCCATGCTGAAGTAATGTTACTGCACAAGGATTTACAAAAATGCTGCCAAAATTGGCAGCTTCCAGTTCTCAGTCAATTTGTCAATTATCCGTGGGTTGTGGAAGGAGGAAAAGGTTCAAACATCTTCCTGATCACTGAACAGTGATATTTGCGACAGAGTAGGTATGACTCTATGAAAATAAAATGGAGACTTTGCACTTAATCCCCCAAACTGTGACATTACAAAGCTGGGAAACCACGAGAACAAGGATTTATTCCATGGATTGCTGTATCTTAAGGATCTGTAGTCATATTGCACTGCAACAGGCACTTCAGCCATCTAGCCAAAGCCAACCATCAAATACTATTTACATTAATCTTATAATTAATCCCATTTTATTCTCCGCACATTCCCATCAACTCACCTTCTACAACACACCATGAATTAAACAACTTTTGGGTGAGCATGCAATTGTAAACTTTAATTTGTCAGTTGATTTAGGGCAAGTACTTTGCCTCAGGGCAGTTGAAAGGCAATAATAGTTCACGTTATACATTTCTCACAACAACAAATGATTGAAGAGATCAGAGGTGCAGTTTGTTGAGATCATGTTTGTTATTCTGTTGTCAGTGCATTGTTTTTATTAACTGTAATTTATTACTAGTAAGTATGGAATTTAATAATTAAAGTTAAACAAAACATGTAAGTACAACTTTGTGCTATTTGTTCAGGAATGAAGGATACGGTCAATGAAATTTGCTGTTTAAAGCAGGCAGCACACAGTCAGGGTTCCTGCTTCTGTTAAAAGCCCAATTTTATCTATTTTTTTTAATGTATTTGCAAAAATCATGAAACTGATTGCAAACCAAAGATTCCTGAACATGAAGAAGACTGCATCACCATTGGCTCCTGATAGCAATTACATCCCGTGACCAATGGTGAGAAACTTAGAGTGAGATACTTCATCAACACATGTTCTTGCTTCTGATCACTGTCTGATAATGTTTGGGTTCGAAAGATAAGGCATTAGTCAAGGTTTCTGCTCCTAATGAGCTCCAGGATTAGATGCACTGGATCCTATCTAATAAAGTATTTCTGATCAGCAGCCAATGTGTGTAGCTTTAGAATTGAGGGAAGACAGCCAGGATCAATTTTGCCCTTAACTCTATACCATCAGCCTCCCCACTCAACAAATGACCCACAACTACCAAAAATAGCTTCCACTTCCCTTTTCTTTTACCATCTCTGTTCTGGATCACTCTCTGCCCAAGACACCTTCCATGCAAGGAGAGGAAGTATGAAGGTACCTGTTTCACCTTTTTCCCCCACCATTGTCCAGAGGTACAAAGCACAAGATTCTGAATGTATTTTTTTCAATTCTGAAACTAAATGCTGGGACATCTACAGCACTGAACATATGCATAACTTGTAAATTTATTTAGAAGGTAGACACAAAATGCTGGAGTAACTCAGCGAGACGGGCAGCATCTCTGGAGAGAAGGAATGGGTGACGTTTCGGGTTGAAACCTTTCTTCAGACTGATGTCAGGGGAGTGGGCGGTACAGAGATAAAATGTTGTCAGAGACAGTAAGACTGGTAGGAGAACTGGGAAGGGGGAGGGGATGGAGAGAGAAGGAAAGCAAGGGCTACTTGAAGTTAGAGAAGTCAATGTTCATAACACTGGGGTGCAAGCTACCCAAGTGAAATATGAGGTGCTGTTCCTCCAATTTACGCTAGACCTCACTCTGACAATGGAGGAGGCCCAGGACAGAAAGGCCAGTGTGGGGAGTTAAAGTGTTCAGCAACCGGGAGATGAGGTAGGTTTAGGCGGACTGAGCGGAGGTGTTCAGCGAAACAATCACCAAGCCTGTGCTTGGACTCACCGATATACATGAGCCCACACCTGGAACAGCGGTACAGTAGATGAGGTTGGAGGAGGTGCAAGTGGACCTCTGCGTCACCTGAAAAGACTGTCAGGGTCGTTGGACAGTGTCGACGGGGGAGATATAGGGACAGGTGTTGCATCTCCTGCAGTTGCAGGGGAAAGTTCCTGGGGAGGGGGTGGTTTGAATGAGAAGGGACTAGTTGACCAGGGAGTTGTGGAGGGAATGGTCTCTGTGGAAAGCAGAAAAGGGGTGGAGATGGGAAGATGTGGCTCGTAGTGGGATCCCGTTGGAGATGGCGAAAATGTCGGATTATGTGCTGCATGTGATGGCTGATTGGGTGGAAGGTGAGGACAAGGGGGACTCTGTCTTTGTTACGAACTGGGGGAGGGGGAGCAAGAGCGGAGCTGCGGGATATCGAAGAGACCAAGGAAAACTATGCTACATCGTCCAAATTATTTTTGGTACTTGAAGAATGTAAAGGCGATATCAAGTGCCGAAATGACAAACAGTATGTGGAAGAGTCTGTCGCACAGAACAGAATCCTACCAAGCAGATTAAGCCTCTGCGACTCTGCCACCTCCAACCATGAATGAGCAGTTAAGGAGAGGATGTCCAGCACAGCAACATGTGGAATACCCTCTAGCTGGTGCATAATTCAATAATCAGCAATGTGCTGGGTGTAAGTACAATCAGGGCGAATATAAAGGGGCGATGGGTGTGAGAGTGTCGTTAGCAAAGAACAAGTTTTGAAAGTTTTGTTCCAATAAGGAAAAGTTACCGGAGCTGACCTCTATCGAACTCCGGGGGTTACACAAAAGCTGGAGAAACTCAGCGGGTGCAGCAGCATCTAAGGAGCGAAGGAGATAGGCGACGTTTCGGATCGAGACCCTTCCACTGCTCTATCCAACTCCGTCCCCTTTCTATCAGGTCCCGCCCCCCACTGCCAGCCCCGCCCCCACTGCCAGCCCCGCCCACACGGTCAGTCCCCGCCCCCCACGACCAGCCCCGCCCCCACGGCCCGTCCCCGCCCCCACGGCTAGCCCCGCCCCCACGGCCAGTCCCGCCCCGACGGCCAGTCCCCGCCCACACGGTCAGTCCCCGCCCCCACGGCCAGTCCCCGCCCCCACGGCCAGTCCCCGCCCCCACGGCCAGTCCCCGCCCCTCGTCCCCTGACAGTCGTTGCACCCAGATCATGGCGATCAGCCGCGCTGCCGGTTTGGGCCTACACTTGGCCGTGCTGGTTTGGTACTTGGTTGCTGTGCAACAAAATTTATCAGTCACCGCCGGCGGCCGGCACATCGGCGCTGCCTCTTATGGCGGGCGCTGGAAATACCTCACCTTCATCAACATGGTGAGCCCGTCCCTCACTCTCCTTTCCCCGCTGTCCTTGCACTTTCCCTGACACCTCAACCCCCCCTGCCGGATGCTTGTCATCCACTTCGCCTGACTCCGCGTCCTCGCCCAACCCAGGCAACCTCTTTTGTTTCCACTCTCGTCCTACCTCCCCATCCTCCCATCAGTGTTCTTAGCCTGTTGCCCATGACTGATCCATCATCTTACCTCCCTCCACCCCTCGACCCTACTCCCATCCCCACTGTCCTTTCTCACATGGCTGAACCGATCCACCCTGCATTCCATTCCCTGTCCATCCAAACCTCTGTCTTTCTCAGCAACCTTTCCACCTTTCCCATCTTCTGTAACCGTTGTGTCTGCAACTACGGCATTGTTGGAAATATGTTAAAATGAAGGATATCTGATTCTGAATATTTTTGATTCCCTTTGGTTTTCTGATTTTCTCTCTGATATATATGATTCTCCCTCCAGATTCTGCAGACCACCTTTTTCGGACTGTGTGCCCTCACAGATCTCCTGAAACTCCTTCCTCAACCCAGTAAAAGAGTGCAGCGCTTCACCTACCGTATCGGTGTTCTACAGGACTGGCTCTTCGCAGCCCTGGCATTCCCTGTGGGCTTTGTAAGTAGAAACATAGAAAATAGGTGCAGGAGTAGGCCATTCGGCCCTTCAAGCCAGTACCGCCATTCAATATGATCATGTCTGATCATCCAAAATCAGTAGCCATATCCCTTGATTCTGTTAGCCCCAAGAGCTATAACTGACTCTCTCTTGAAAACATCCAGTGAATTGGCCTCCACTGCCTTCTGTGGTAGAAAATTCCATTCTATGCTATCAGCACATATCCCTGTTAACCCGAGCCAGACATTGCAGCAGGAGGTGGTGAACGGAGTCTTTTCTTTCTTTTTCAGTTTGTCGTCGTGAGTTTCTGGTTGATTTATGCCTATGACCGTGAGCTTGTTTACCCAAAGATTCTTGACCAGATCATCCCAACATGGCTGAATCATGCCATGGTAAGTAATGTGCTGTCGCAGCCCTTTGTTACAAAAAAAATGGGGGCAATTCTTAAGTTGATTTTAGAGAATAAAGCTTTGCAAGTGAAAGATCAATATGATGGTATTAGTTATCAGAATTTAATTAGATTTACCATAGATATGGGAAAACACAAAAATGAAGTAGGAATTAAAATTAAATAGGTTATAAATTAAGGCATGTCAACTTTACTGAGCTGAGAAAATACATAACAAAAGTGAAGTGGAGACAGTTGCTTGAATGGGTCTCAGAGCACTTGTAACAAAAAACAAACAACTGGAGGAAGTAGTTAGTCTGAATACGGGTCCTGACATGAAACATCAATTCCCAATGTTGTCCAGGGATGCTGTCTGACTCGCTGAGTTACTCCAGCACTTATTTATTTATTTTGCTATAGAAACCCAGCAGGTTGAGCAGCATCTGTGGGGTGAAAGGGACTGTTCACGTTTTGAGAGTAGGGACATTGTTCCGTTTTACTGTCATCCCACTGAATAATACAATTAACTATTTACCCATCCTCAGAGGCAACATCTCTGCTGGAACTGGAGGTCCACTTCTGATCCTTGATCCATTCACTCAGTCCCTGTTTTTCTTTGCAGCACACATTGGTTCTGGTGCTATTGATGGTAGAGCTAACCATTATGCCACATCACTGTTCCAATCGTAAGGGAGGCATTGCAGTTCTTGTTACTTTCTGCAGCTGCTACTTACTGTGGTGAGTTATTTGTAATCATTTTAATGATGTATAATGGTACAACTGTTTTGAATTCATACTCTGTATCTGTCTCTCTCTGTTTCTCACTGTCCAATCTTTCCTTTGACTCTCCCTCTTCTGTCCAACCGTCACTCCATCCCCTTCTCTCCCTCTATACATCACACACACTGTCTCCCCATCATGATTTCCTGCTCTCTCAATCATCCCATCTATCTCTCCTCCTTCAATTGACTCATCTTTCTCTTTATCTCCGTGTCTCATCTGATAACCTTTCTCTCTCTTTCCCACTCACTCACTCTCTCTTATTCCTCCTTCCTTTCTCTCGAATAGCTGCCTTATCCTCTCTTATTTGCCACTTTGCCCTCTCTGTAGCTCATTCTTTGTCTTTATATGATCCTGTCCAGCCTCATTTACCATCTCTCCCTAAACTTCCCCCTCAATCACTCCATCTCATTTGCTTGCTTATCTCTTTCACAATCTGTCCTTACCCAACCCCCTCACCATCATATTTCACTTGTCTTCTCATTCTCCATTGCAGTCACACCCTCCTGACCCCCATGCCTTAGGTGGCCTTCCCCATAGTCTGCATGTTTTCTTCCCATTATCCCAATCTAGTTCCTGTCCCCTTCTTATACTCTTCCTACAGTGTCATCTTCCTTTAGATCAATTAGGCTGTGCGCATGTACAGGTGGGGAATGAGGTCGGGTGTATTTAGATGGTCCTATGGAAGTATTTGCCAAGATTCGGTCTGTGCACATTTGCCGGCTGCAAACCATGAAGGAGAAGAAGGAATGATTTTAGACATGTATATCCTCTTGTCTTTCCTTCTTTTTCAGGGTGTTATGGATTCACTACATATCATCCATCTGGGTATACCCCATTCTGGAGGTGCTGAGCCCAATTGCCATGGGAATCTTTCTTACAGTAGCTGTTCTTATAACTGTCTTACTGTATATTGTGGGAGAGAAATTACATCACTGGAGATGGGGTAAGTCACACTGACCAAAGGTCGATTCTGCATAGGCTTAGATTTAGGAAGTCAGTATACTATGAGTCCCTGGAAAATAAGGTTGGGAACTTAAGGAAAAGGCTGCTTTACCAAAGAGAGATGAGGGAATGCTGCGTACTCTGTTTCTCGATTCATCGTATGGTCCGAATGGTGGTACTAGGGAAAGGGAGAGGTGGAGGCACCAGCTTCTTCTTAAACACTTCATGGTGCTCAGATGTAACAGTAATGTCCTACTCCTGTTCTCCGCACCTGTATATATAGCAGTGACATGCTGTCCCTTCTACCTCCCAAGGGAATTTACCTCCACATTAAGACTACGGTCTACATCCCGCCCCAAGCATTTATTTATCTAGCACTGGAGGAGCTGCACACCGTAGTCAACAAACACCAAACAACGTACCCCAATGCCTTTCCCATCATAGCTGGGGACCTCAATGAGGCCAGTTTGAAGCTGTCACCTCCTAACTACCACCAACACAGGTTATGCAGCACCAGAGGATCAAACACCCTAAGCCACTACTATTCCACCATTAAAGATTGCTATTGCTCCATCCCTTGCCCTCACTTTGGGTATTAAGACCACCTGGCTGTGCTCCTTCTTGCATATATGCAATGACTGAAGAGTGCAGCTCCAGTGATGAGGACTGCACAGAGCTGATCGGGCAAGCAGAGAAATGACTCCGCGATTGCTTGGAGTCGGTAGACTGGGCGATGTTCAAGGACTTGGCAATGGGCCTGAACGAATATGCCACAATTGTAACTGATTTTATAAGGAAAAATATGTGGAATAGTGTGTTTCCAGAAATAATCATATGACTGTTCCCGAACCAGAAGCCTGAGGGAAACCCACGCTGTCACAAAGTCTTTGTCTTTGCAATGTGGGAGGAAAGAAAGAACCACTGCGGTAGTTCTATCCTGCACACTGTGAACTGTCCCTAGTGTGTAGGATGGAATTACTGCAGTGGTTCTATCTGTCCTCCCACATGGTGTCTGGGTGATCGATGTACAGCACGGACTCGGTGTTCCCACGCTGTATCTCTAAACTAAACTGATAAAATGTTTCAAAAACACCATTTGCTCCATCCTCAGTGGTCATTCAGTGAAACAACAAACTCGGACTATAACATATTTGGTTAAAGTGAGGGTTTACTGCAAAATGTTTCTAGGACTTTTTGTTGCTGCAAGTAACAATTTAATTGTTCCGTTGTCAGTACATGACAATTAAACTCTATTGACTCTTGATGAACCATCTTCTGTTGCTTTGATATATATTTTTTGTTTTATTGCAGGCACTGTGAAATTGATGAAAAAGCTTGATTGATCAGCTAGAAATTCATTATATGAAGATGGCAGATGTACAATGTTTGGTGATTGCTGCCATCCCTATGAGTTACGATATGGCTTGATAACAATGATATTTCTCTCCCTATCATATTTCCTGTTTAATCTAGAGAAGATGGAATTCCATTAGAACGTCCTGTGTGTAGGAAAGAACCCCTGGTGCTGGTTTTAATCAAAGGTAGATACAAAATGCCTGAGTAACTCGGTAGGACAGGCAGCATTTCAGGAGAGAAGGAATGGGTGATGTTTCGGGTTCAGACCCTTCGTCAGACTGAACTTTCTCTGTGATGGCTTTCAAACTATTGACTCATTCCCGACATCAGTCACTTAGAGGTAAACAAAAAGATACATGATGCACTAGAATTAGGAAAAGGGCACAAAAATTGAGCACTGAGTTTAGTGATGCCAGCTCCTCCAACTTCTGGGGAGAAGGACATGTTAGAATATATTGCACTCCACGGGAGAATGAGGTAACCCAATTCTCTCACAAAGGCTAATCCACTTTGTGAAGTAACTGTGATCAAACTGAAGTTTGAGCTCCCAACAAGTCCTGCGTTCTGTACTTTTTATAACCCAGCTTGGCACTCTGACCTGTATCTCATCTGTACAATGAACACTGATCCTAGGCCTGGACAAGTTGCCGCATTATAGCATACTTCAACAGCCTCTTCCTGACCTGTTGATATCGTACTGAATCAACATGGGGACCTCATGCGCCATGAAGTATCCACATCAAACGGCAGCTTATCTTTGTCGTGTAATTTTAATGTGTGTATGACCCAGTCTTTGTTAATAAACAGTAATTAGTTGCTCCACAACGTGCTGAACTCATTTACCCGGATGAGAAAAGTGCTCAGACTGGTGGTGAAAAGCTGAGCATAATACAGTTTCTGTCATCATAATAAGTTCAACATCATGCAAAAGATTAGTCACTTTAAGGGGCTGGAGGGCTAAATGCTGGAAAATACACCCGTGAGGTGTGTTCAATTTGAGAGACTTCCTACATGGAGTGAGGGGAGTGTTTGATGGAGGGGTCTCCTTGTACTGAATGAGAGCAATTTTTGATGGAGGGAACTTTTCATGTTGAGGGAGAAGTGTGTGCTGAAGGGGACCTCGTATTGAACAGATTGGATTGACCTCGTGTTGAGAAAGAAGAGTGTTAGATGGAGAGGACTAATCATATTAGGATTGAGTAGACTCCTAACATTTAGGGAAGTGGATTGTGCAATCTTGCATCCTGCTGAAATTGAGGTCAGGATTGTGAATCAGGTTTTTTGCTTCAAGCGCCCTTTCATAGATGAGGCACCTAAGAAATGGAGAGTACTCAATGTTGTTCCTTTGCTTAAAAGGGGAAGTAGAGATGACGCAAGAAATTATACGTTAGTGGCTAGGAACCGCTGGAGAGAGTTCTTTGGGATAGGATTTATTCTCATTTGGAAGAATATGGCCTAATTAGGGACTGGTTTACTCGCGAAAGACAGGGTTTTGTGGAAGGGTGTTATTCCAGCTGGATGTCTATGACCAGTGGAGTTCCGCAGTAACCTATGTTAGAGACCTCTGCTGTTTTATATTATACATATACATAAATGGAACGTAAATGTACGGGTTGTTTAGTAAGTTTGCAGGTGACAGTGAGGAATGTTGTCAAAATATAGTGGGATATACGTAGATCAGCTACAGAAATGGGTGGAGAAATGACAGGTGGCAGTTTAATGTGAGCGAGTGTGAGGCGTTGGGAGGTCGAATGTAAGGAGATAGTATATAGTTAATGACAAGACCCTTAACAATTTTGATGACAGAGGAATCTTGGGGTTCAAGACCACAACTCTCTAAAAGTGGCAACATAAGTAGATAGAGTGGTAAGGAAGGCGTATAGTATGCTTGCTTTCAATGGTCTTGGCATTTGATATTAGAGTCAGGAAGTCATTTTGCTGCTTTATAGGAATTTGGTTGGGACACATTTGGAATATTGTGTACCGTTCCGGCTACCCCATTATAGAAAATATGTGGCTTTGGAGAGGATGAGGAAGACTTTAACCAAAATGCTGCCTGGAATAGAAGGAATTAGCTAAAAAAGAAAAGTTGGACAAACTTGTGTTGTTTTTTCTGGAGCACGGAGGCTGATAGAAATTTGTAAAGATAGGGTAGGCGATCAGAATCTTTTTCCCAGGGTGGAAATGTCAAAGATCTATATAATAAAATCAGAAAAAAGCTGGAAATACTCAGCAGGTCAAGCAGCATCTGTGAAAAGAGAAACACTGTTGAGGACCTCAAACTTTTACTGGTTCTGCCTCCAAAGGTGCTGGCTGACTTGCTGAGTGTTCCTAGCATTTTCAGTTTTTATTTCAGATTTCCAGCAAATGCAATTTTATTTCCCCAGAGTTCTGTGCTGCCTTGTGCCTTGAAGGAATATTGAGACCTATAGATTAATATTACTTTTTTAATGACTAACCGGTACTTCCCAGAAGACATAGGAGTCTGAGAGCTGGGGAGAGCTGTTCGTGCAATACAGGAGAAAGCTGAGGCTGAAGCAGGTAATGAAGTTTTAGACGTGGTGACACCCAACTGAATCAAAATTGGCACAACTCTGTTAACTGTATAATGATGTGACAAGATATTGAGAGTGTGTAACCACCCTGGTAAACAGTGTTCATTGGTGCTACGAATATTGATGACAATATTTCTCACTCAATGCGGGTGCATTTCTCCCTCAAATGGTGGTGGGTATATTGAACGAGCTGCAGAGGTAGTTGAGGCAGGTACTGGCACAATATTTAAAAGGCTTTTAGAAGGTACTTGGATTGGAATGATTTAGAAGGATATGGCCCAAATGCAGGTAGATGGGATGAGTGCAGATGGTGCATGTTGGTCAGTTTGGGCAGAGGGGCCTGTTTCCATGCTGTCTGACCCTATGACTAATTAATCTACAAACCTGGCATCTTTGGGATTTGGGAGGTAACCTGAACGCCCGGAGGAAACCCACAGTCACAGGGTGAACGTGCAAACTCCACATGGAAAGCACCCAAGATCAGGTTTGAACCTAGGTCTCTGGTGCTGTGAGGCACTGCTCTGCCAACTGCACCGCTCTGTTGCCCTGGGATGAGAATCACAAGGTAAACTCTTGGAATATGTACAAGTAAGTAGCAAGACGCTGGACATCACTGCATGGGTTCCTTGGGGCAATGTGCTAGCCCAGCCATCTTCATCTGCTTCATCAATGACCTTCCTTTCATAAAATCAGAAGTGAAGACTAAACGGAGCACTGAACAAAGACCAGACAACATTCTGGCATGTACTACTAAGTGGCAAATAACATTCATGTCATGGAAATGCCATGACACCTCTAGCAAGACAGAATCATAGAAAATTGAAAAATAGGTGCAGGAGTAGTCCATTCAGCCTTTGAAGCCAGCACTGCCATTCAATATGATTATGGCTGATCATCTAAAATCAGTACCCCGATCATGCTTTTTCCTGATATCCCTTGATTCCTTTAGCCCTAAGAGCTAAATTGAACTCTCTTGAAAACATCCAGTGAATTGGCCTCCACTGCCTTCTGTGGCAGAGAATTCCACAGATTCACATCTCTCTGGGTGAAAACGTTTTTCTGCATCTCAGTCCTAAATGGCCTACCCCTTATTCTTCAACTGTGAACCCTGGTTCTGGACTCCACCAACATCTGGCACAATTTTCCTGCATCTAGCCTGTTCAATCCTATAGGAATATTATATGTTTCTATAAGATATCCTCTCATCCTAAATACGAGTGAATACAAGCCCAGTTGACCCATTCTTTCATCATATGACAGTCCCCCCATCCCGGGAATTAACGTGGTGAACCTACACTGCACTCCATCAATAACAATACCGTCCTTCCTCAAATTAGGGGACCAAAATTGCACACAATAATCCAGTGTGGTCTTACCAGGGCCCTGTACAACTGCAGTAGGACCTCCTTGCTCCTAAACTCTTGCAAATGAAGGCCAACATGGCATTAGCTTTCTTCACTGCCTGCTGTACCTACATGGTTACTTTCAGTGATTGATGTACAAGCACACTCAAGTCTCGTTGTACCTCCCCTTTTCCTAATCTGACACCATTCAGATAATAATCTGCCTTCCTGTTCTTGCCACCAAAGTGGATAACCTTACATTTATCCACATTATACTGCATCTGCCAAGCATATGCCCACTTACCCAACCTATCCAAGTCACCCTGCAGCCTCATGGCATCCTCCTCGCAGATCATACTGCCACCTACTTGATTGTAAGGTCGCAAAACATAAGGACATTTGCTTAAACTCAATCATATGGATAATTGAGGGTACTCTTTGTGATCTACACGTTCTCTTTGGCTGTTGTTACAGAACTAGAATTGCTCATTTCTTTAATGGGTAAATTTTCAGTGAATGTTCTTTAAATTAGGGATTTGTAATTACCCCTTCATTTTACTTAAAGCAGAGGTTTTGTTTGTGGATATTATTGTATTGTATGAGATGGTGATGCTTGATGACCTTAGTCTCGGTTCACTTTCCTGCTGCTACTGTCTGCTTCTAGTTTCCAGACATATCCTTGTGTGTGATAATAGTGTGGGAAGTCATATTCTTTCCCACAGGATCACTGATTCCCACTTGATGAACTGCAGCACCAGACATAATACTCCTTTTGAACTCTCCAGCTCTGCCTTTTGGTTTGCGTTGTTTAATATTCTCCAGTGAACATGGCTTGCTTTCACATTGGTGTCATATTGCCACATATTGGCTTCTTATAGCTTACAGATGGCAACGGCTCCTGTTGATAGGAAATCCCTTCTCAGATAGCAATACAGCTTTTGGAAAATGGCTTTCACTCTCACTCAGTTTGTTTACAATCTGATACAAACCAAATCGGCATCTTTGGAATTATGCTATCTAATTACAACTATTTTATTTTTATCCTCATATATTCTGAATTATAAAAGCTGTAATTATGCGTGCCCAGACCCCCTAATATGAATGGGTCTGTTTTAACATCCTTCTTGCCCTCCAACGAAAACTACATCAAGTTCAATACTCATATTATCATCAAATTTATCCACAGGATCCTGGGGATCTTCCCATTGTGTCCAGGTGGTTTATTGTCTTTCATCTTTAGGTACCAACCATGGGTAACATCATTGTTATGACCTTGGTGCTTGTGGAGTTTGCTGTACACAAAGTGGGTGCCACTTTCCTCTATGTTACAAGCATGACTATAAAGTGCTCATCGTGATCCTGAGGTCATGAGATATGTAAAATAAAGCAAAGGTTACTTTCACGATGCTGGAGTATGGTCATATAATTTATTCGGTCATAACTCACCCAAAAGGTTTGCTTCCGACATATTTCACTGTGGTTGGTCCTCGTCTGTCACTTGGCTCTTCCTGGTTTGCCCATTAAGACTCTTGCCCATGAATGTTTTCACCAAGTCACCTTTTAGTTTTATCTGCCAAAAAAAGAACAGATGCATGTCGTTTTCTTAAAGCCATGACCTTTTAGATTTAAATATCCCAGCTCTGACTCAGAACTGAACTGACACACAAGAAGAAATGGCTCTTATGAATCTTTCTTATTGAACCATTAATCATCTTAAATAGATTAATTAGTTCAGCAATTAATGTTCATGTTTTTAGTGGGGTGTGTGTGTCTTCTTAACCCTTTGTAGCTGTAAATTAACTTACTCTGTTATTTCTGGCTTGTCATTACTTAGAAAAAGGTCTTCCTCAGAACAAAGTGGCTGACTTTCCATTTACCTACATTAATCTCTATCTGTCCACTTACTTGAACTATCAATGCCCTTTTGAAACTTTCCACTTGCATCAACACATATTACTGTATCGCATGCCTTTAGTTTAGTTTAGAGATACAGCGTGGAAACAGGCCTTTGGCCCACCGAGTCTGCGCGACCAGCGATCACCTGTACACTAGTCCTATCCTAAACACTAGGAACAATTTACATGAGCCAATTAACTTACAAACCTGCATGTCTTTGGAATATGAGGAGAACCTTGAGGACTCGGAGAAAACCCATGCAGTCACATGGAGACCGTAAGTACAGACAGCATCCATAGTCAGGATAAAACCGGATCTCTGGCACTGTAAGACAGCAACTATCGCTGCATCACTGTGCTGCCCTTCTGAAAACATGGGTTTATGGTGTCCCATTTCTCCATCTAAATGACTGATAATGGAGCGGAAAGCTAAGACTATGTTGCCCCAGATGCTGCCCGGTGCTGAATTCCTGCAGAACATTGTTTTTAATTCAAAATTCTAGCATCTGCATTCTCTTGTGCACTTCTTGAAAACATATCATTTGGTCCCCTCAGCCAAATCATCAGTACTTACGATCCAAGCACTTAATCACACAAGCCACTGTTTGGCAACCTTGAGAGGATCTCTTTGTTCATATTCTTTGTCTTCTGTCTGTTAACCTCCTCTCAGTCCACACTGTTTTATTATCCCAATTTCATTTGCTCCAACATTGGTGCACCTTCTAAAATGTCAAATATCCTCCTTCCACTGGTTTTCCTTTCTTCCAATCCACCGTTATATCCTCAAGGACCTCCAATAGATTAGTCATATAAGATTCTTCTTTCATAATTATATGTTGACCTGCCAGAATCACATTACAGTGAACTCCATTGTTCTGGCATGCTTGGGATTTTGATGATGCTGAACTGGCAGATTTTTTGGATTTTGGATGATATTCCCATTAATACCCCAACAACAATGGTTCACCTTTTTTAGATGTTACATAACATTTTCCAGTGAACTCATTAAGTTTAAAAGGGAGCATGGGAACCAGAGTACCAGTGAAAGGGAGCACAGCAAATATCTAAAACTCCATGAATATTTGGTTTTAATTTCGTGAATTAATGACAACTGATGATGACAATGATGTTAACTCAGTGGAATAATATAATGTCATGAAAATGATGAGTATTCTGTTTAAATATTCCTGAATATATTTATGAATAAAGTATTTTTTAATATGAAAAGCCACTGAAGCCATCTATTTCAAAACTTCATAATTTCATCAACTATTCTCATAGTATTTCTTTACTAATACTAATTAATTTTATTTACTCATTTGCATTGAAACCTTTCCAGGAGGATTTGTGCGTTTAGAGAAGAGACAAAGCATTTGTTTAATTATTTTTCTACCATTCTTATTCTTTTAATAAGGAACCTACATTTGCCCTCACTGGTCCTATCCTTCAGATGCCCCAACAGTCTATTTTTATGCTTCCCACCAGTTCAATCTCACATTCTGTTTTCCATTTCTTTATCAATTTCTTGGTAATCGTTTGTTTGATCCAAAAATGCTCCCAATCCTCAGGTTTACTGGATATTCTGGCAAATTTATAAATCTTACCTTATATTTAATGCTATCTTTAAGTTTTCCTGTTATCCATAGTTGGTCCATTTTTCCTGTTGCGTCTTTATACCTTAAAGGAATGTTTGCAAGCCATGTATTTATTTAAATGATTGCCCATTGTCTTTATCCAATCTTGTAGTTTATAGACTTCAGCCAATCGCTGGTCACATCCTGCCAATCGGAAGAGAGATGTTATTATCTTCCCTGTGGGAACTGAAACAACACCGACATTTGTTTAATGACATTAAATAAAATAATAAATCTGAGCTGGGGAAAGTCAGATATTTTCTTGTTCTGTCTGGTCTATGAAGATTATTCAAGTTACATGGCCCAGAACATTAGACTGCCCATGGCAAATGTGAACAGCGAGCATATCTGTTAATGTTTTAATTGCTCTAAATGGTTCATAAGATTGAACAAAAAGGGTGCTTTCTCCATACCCTATCCCAGCATCAGTTGTGGTTCTGAAATGGTGAGTGCATACAATAAGGTGCTGATTGAAAACACATATCATAAGCACACGTTATGTTTGATACAGACAAAGATTGTTATACTGATGTGAAAACGTGGCAATAGGACAATGCACTGAGTTGAAGTGAGAATGACTGCCTTTGAATCAAGGCAGCATTTTGCCAAATCTGTATCAAGGAGCCCTGGTGCAGCTGAAGTTGGGGGATGTTTTTTAGTGGCAGGAAATGGGAGACTAGTCAGGATCGAGGGAAAGATGAACGGAGTAAAGTACAGAGAGATCCTTGATGAAAACCTACTCCAGTGAGAAATTTTCCACTGATTGGAATTGTATCTGGCCAAAGGGAAGTGAGATTGTTAAACATGTCATCTCTGTGCCTGAACATGGCTAGGCCTGAGGAACTGCTGCAGTGATATCTCAAGTTTAATATAATTGCCACAACTATTGTCGAGACAATTTAAATGAAAGTATAGATGTGTCACTGCCAGATGGTGGCTTCATATGCATGTGTGCGCATGAGGGGGAGGCAGACAATATACAGTGCATTCAGAAAGTATTCAGACCCTTCACTTTTCCACATTTTGTTACGTTACAGCCTTATTCTAAAATGGATTAAATTATTTTCTTTAATCATCAATCTACACACAATACCCCATAATAAAAAAAATGTTGCACGGTAGTTAAAAATAAATAACTGAAATATCACATTTACATAAGTATTGAGCCCCTTTACTCCGTACTTTGTTGAGGCACCTTTGGCAGCGATTACAGCCTCAAGTCTTCTTGGGTATGACGGTACAAGTTTGGCACACCTGTATTTGGGTAATTTCTCCCATTCTTCTCTAGATCCTCTCAAGCTCTGTCAGGTTGGATGGGGAGTGTCGATGCACAGATATTTTCAGGGCCTTCTAGAGATGTTCAATCGAGTTCAAGTCCAGGCTCTGGCTGGGCCACTCAATGACATTCACTGACTTGTCACGAAGCCACTCCTGCGTTGTCTTGGCTGTGTGCTTAGGGTCGTTGTTCTGTTGGAAGCAGAACCTCCGTCCCAGTCTGAGGTCCAGAACGCTCTGGAGCAGGTTTTCATCAAGGATCTCTCTGTACTTTACTCCGTTCATCTTTCTCTCAATCCTGACTAGTCTCCCATTTCCTGCCACTAAAAAACATCCCCACAGCATGATGCTGCCACCACCATGCTTCACCGTCGGTATGGTATTGGCCAGGTGATGAGCGGTGCCTGTTTCCTCCAGACGTGACGCTTGGCATGTAGGTCAAAGAGTTCAATCTTGGTTTCATCAGACCAGAGAATCTTGTTTCTCATGCCTTTTGGCAAACTCCAAGCGGGCTGTCATGTGCCTTTTACTGAGTAGTGACTTCCGTCTGGTTACTCTACCATAAAGGCATGATTGGTGGAGTGCTGCTGATGTCCTTCTGGAAGGTTCTCCCATCTCCACAGAGGAACTCTGGAGCTCTGTCAGAGTGATCATCAGGTTCTTGGTCACCTCCCTGACCAAAGCCCTTTTCCCCCCGATCGCTCAGTTTGGCCGGGCGGCCAGCTCTCTGAAGAGTACTGGTGGTTGCAAAGTTCTTCCATTTAAGAGTGACGGAGGTACTGTGCTCTTCTGGACATCTGCAATCCTGCAGAAATTGTTTTATACTCTTCCCCAAATCTGTATCTCAACACAATCCTGTCTCAGAGGTCTACGGACAATTCCTTCGTCTTCATGGATTGGATTTTGCTCTGACATGCACTGTCAACTGTGGGACCTTATATAGACAGGTGTGTGCCTTTCCAAATCATGTCCAATCAATTTAATTTACCACTGGTGGACTCCAATCAAGTTGTAGAATAATATCAAGGATAATCAATGGAAAGAGAATGAACCCAAGCTCAATTTTGAGTGTCATAGCAAAGGGTCTGAATACGTGTGTAAATGTAATATTTCAGTTATTTCTTTTTAATTACTTTGCAAAAATTTCTAAACACGTTTTTGCTTCTTCATTCTGAGGTATTGTGTGTAGAGGGGTATGGATACTTACTGAATGCACTGTAATTGTACTTTCCTCTGATGGCATGTAAGAATACAATAAACATTTACCAGGGCTACTCACGTCGCTGGCCAAGCCTGCTCTACTCTCCAGTAACATCATGGCTGAACCACAACACCTTCATAAGCATGCAATCCCATTAAACCTTTAGTTCTTATTGCCCCCAAAACTCTGGATCTGAATCTTGAATGTACTCCGTGAGTACACTATCTCACAATCTGTCACAGCAGGCACCCTCCTCAAATGCCTAATCTAGGAAGAGTATGTAGCCTCCACATTGGCCTCAACAGCCTTATCTGAATCAATAGAATGGGAATAGAAGCAGGTCGTCCTAGATTACAAGGGACTATGTAAGAGGAAATATTAACAACTAGGTAGTCATGCCCTTCAAGAGTAGTGGGGTTCCTATCATTTCAGAGAATATAGGCCTACCCTACTAGATCTGTCTTAATAAAATAGCCTTCTCATGCCTTAATTCCACCATCTCCCCATATTTAGACCTCAACACCAAGCAACAGTGGCGAAAAGGCCATGTGTCTTGCACATACACATACTGCATCCTTATGATTATTAATATTTATTTGTTTCTCACTTTCTGAAAAACATTTCCAATCTTTTTTTCCAATCCTTCCTCCAAAATGAGTTATTTTCATGTTATACTCCAGTTGGCACCTTCCTGGCTGATCACTTAACCAACCATCATATCTTGCAGGTACACATTTTCCTCACAACTTACCTTCCCATGTAGCTGTATGTTAAAACTTTGATAAATTACACCAACATAATTTGCAAAATGCTGAAGTCAAAGTACCATTCCTTTCAGCACTTTACAAGTTACATTCTGCCTCTGTTAAACAAGCTGTTTATTCCTAGTTTATTCTCTGTTATTTAACCAACCCTCAATCCATTCTAATCACTCACTCCATTTCCAAGATTATAACTTTGAAACTCCTTCGGAAAATCACAATATTCGACCTGTTGGTTCCCAAAGAGCAATGGAACAGTTCTTTCACTGCGAGTCCCCAGCCAAAGAAGTGCTTGATAATAGCTGTAACCACCATTTTGTAGCACCTAGGATTCAGGCCATTAGGTTTGTTTGGCTTTCTGTCTCATTAACTTTGTGTACATTTTCTTTAGTAATGCTAGTTTATGATATATTAGATCTGTTCCTAACTATTTATTTGTTTGGGCAGACGAATATAAATTTAATATTTCTGCCAGTAACTTATTCTCCATTATAATTCCTGGATTTCCTAGAGACCCCTGCCAACCACAGTGAATCTCGTCCATTTCATTTTGTAAAATCTATTGCAATGTTTTTTCATTGAAACTGCCTGATATTAGAGAACACAGAGGAAGTTGCCAATGCGTGTGGAGACAAGGATGAAATTCTACTTCATGCTGCTGCAGTAATACACTCTGGTGAGGCGTTCTTATCAGATGGGAAAAGGTGAGAGAACTTTGTACAGCCCTACCTATTTTAGATGAGTGCCGTTCCAGCTGATAAAAGTTTCCTTATGGACTGGGTTATGTTCTTTGCCCTTTTCTACTGTAGGCAGTGCAAAGATCACATCACAGGGACACGCTGCTCTAAAGCTACACCTTCTCTCAGGGTACATCCTGACAGTAAAGATTGAAGGTCTTTTAATGGGCATCCTCCCAACTGAAAAGGCAGCAGTGCGATTGTTAGAGTCAGTGTATTTCAATGTAAGAGCAACAGTAGGAGTAGAGTTGCAGAGTAGAGGGATCTAGGAATGCAGGTACATAGTTCCTTGAAAGTGGTATCAAAGGTACACAAAGTAGTCAAGGAGGCTTTTGGTACATTGACTTCCATCAGGCAGAGCATTGAGTATAGAAGTTCGAATGTTATGTTACAGTTGTACAAGATGTTGGTGAGGCCGCATTTGGAGTATAGTGTTCAGTTTTGGTAACCCTGCTATAGGAAGGATGTTGTTACGCTGAAAAAGTCCAGAGAAGATTTACAAGGATTTTGCCAGGACTTTAAGATCTGAACTATAGGGAGAAGTTGGGCAGGCAAGGACTTTATTCCTTGAAGTGTAAGAGGATGTGGGGTGATCTGATAGAAGTGTTTACAATTACGAGGGGAATACAGGGTGGATGCACATAATCTTTTATCCAGAGTAGGGGAATCACAAACCAGAAAACACATGTTTAATGAGACAGGAGAAAGATTTAATATGAACGTGAGGGGCAACTTTTTCACACAGAGAATGGTGAGTACATGGATCAAGCTGCCAGAGGAGATAGTTGAGGCAGGTAGGCATGTACTATAACAGCATTTAAAAGGCATTTGGACAGATACATGGATAGAAAAGGTTTAGAAGGATATGGGCCAAGTGTAGGTAGGTGGGACTAATGGTAAATGGGGCATTTTGGTTGGCATGTGCAAGTTGGGCAGAAGGGCCTGTTTCCATGCTGTAGAACTTTATGGCTCTATAACTGCATTGAACATAGACTCACTAGCTGCTGCAGTCTGTTTTGCCTCCATATTCTTTCAATATAATAAACATCTTTTCATTCTTCAGTGTTACTATCTTCCCAAAGGAAACCTAGGGCAAAGATATAATCTGCAGGTACCCAAAAGCTGGAGAAACTCAGCGGGTGCAGCAGCATCTAAGGAGCGAAGGAGATAGGAGACGTTTTGGGTCGAGACCCTTCTTCAGACTCTTTAGCACATATAATCTGCAGGTTTTTGCTGTCCATTTGTATTTAATCATTTCCTCTCATCATCAAGCACAGTTTCCTTTATACCCTTTTCCACACCAAAAGAATCAGTGTTTGAAGCTTGAGGGCAGCTAAGATATTATCACAGGCAGTAGCATTCTTCAAGTATAGACCTCTGTAATGTCTATCAGCTTGTCAATTTATTTTTGTTTGTCAGTCGGAACGGGATTGTTTATAGCCTTAAATTTTGCAGACACTCCAAGGCTTACTGCCAGTGCCTAATCTGCATATTTGCGGGTTCCAAGGACATTCCTGAGAAAACAGCATTACATTCTCCTGAGGCTGTCTTGCCAAGACGTTTAATTTGGCCCAACTTTTTGAACTTGGCTCATGAACTGTTTTTACAGCAAGGGTTTTTTTTTCTTTTATAGGAGTAAATCAACAGTTTGTATAACGTCTCGTTAATAAACCCCAGGGTATTGCATTCTATAACTCCATACATATTGTATATAACAACAGCAATATAATGGTCATAGCCATTAAAATAATGCATCATCATTAATATAACTGTTGTTGCAGAAAGGGTTACTTTTTTCTTTTATGGGAGTGAAATAATATATTGTATAATGTATCATTAATCTCACTGAAAGAGGATCTTGGTCCAAAACATTGTCAGTCGATTCCGTTCACAGATGCTGCCTGACACACTGAGTTCCTCTAGCACTTTGTGTTTTGCTCAAGAGTGCAGCACCAGTGTTTCTTGTATCCATTAATATACACCATTTGATATAATCTCTTACACAAACTTTATGGATGAATATAACCCTACCATTCACTAATAAATGTTTTACACAATCCACATGTCAATTAAACAAACTGTCCAAACAATCACAAAATCCATTTTTTGTGAATTACTTCATAAGTTCTTAAGTTCATAAATTCTAGGAGCAGAATAAGGCCATTTGGCCCATCAAGTCTACTCCGCCATTCAATCATGGCTGGTCTATCTTTCCCTCTCAGCCCCATTCTCCTGCCTTTGCCTCATAACCACTGACACCCTTACTAATCAAAGAACTGTCAATCTCTGCCTTAAAAATATCCATTGACTTGGCCCTCTGTGGCTAAAGATATGTCTTCTCATCTCCTTTCTAACGGTACATCAATTTATTATAAGGCTACAGTATGACCTCTGGTCCCTGATTCTCCCACTAGTGGAAACATCCTCTCCACATTCACTCTATCCAGGCCTTTCAACCAATCAACCATTATACCCATCATCAATAGTACCAGTTTAATCATCAATAAAATGTATTCCACTACCAATATCTTTTTTCATTAATATAACTTGCTCATCCATTGACAGAACGGGAACAATATTGTAGTTGGAGAATTTAGGGAGTGGAATAGTGGAATTTTAATTACCATTGGAAATGATGGAGTATCATATATCTCAGCAGGATAGATCCTCAGGATGTAAATCCTCAGTTAGAGAAAAATGAAGGTTGCTGGGTATCTGAGAGAAAGTGTAATCTCTTTGGTTACAGAAGTGTCAAATGAATGAACATTTGCAAATGTATGTTTATTCAAGGGCAGCAGGGAAAGGCAAGGCTGGTGAATTAAATGTCAGAAAATATCTGAGGGACTAAATAAATCTGCATTTGGAGAGGCATGGATTAATCAAGGAGGTTAAACATGTCTTTCTTATTGAGAGATTCAGTATGATTAATTTGATTACATTTTTGAGGCTATCACTAAATGTGTCAATGAGAGTAGAGCGGTTGATGTAGTCTACGTGGATGAGGTTCACATGGGAGACCATCCTAAGTCGATGGTAAGCGGGGCTTACCAAATCCATAACATTCCATTCGATGAAGTGGATTTTTTTGGGGGGTTTTTTTGAGGAAGCCGCTGATTGGTGGGAAGGGGACTAGGGTAAGCAACTGATTGGCCGTCAGATTCCAGCTGTTTGTAGTGTATTTTGTGTTGAGATTGTATCCTGTGTAAGGGGCGAGTATGAAGGCCAGGGCAGTGTACTTTTGCGGATGTCAGATGTGGGAGGTCAGGGAAGCTGATAGCCCACCAGACGTCCACATCTGCGCCAGGTGTGTCGAGATGGGGCTCCTAAAGGACTGTGTTAGGAACCTGGAGCAACAGCTCGACGACCTCCGTCTGGTCAGGGAGAGTGAGGCGGTCATAGAGAGGAGTTACAGGGAGGTGGTCACTCCCGGACCACGGGAGGCAGACAAGTGGGTCACTGTTAGGAAGGGCAAGGGGCAGAGGCAGGGACTGGAGAGTACCCCGGTGGCTGTACACCTGCAAAATAGGTACTCATGTTTGAGTTCGATTGGAGCGGACAGCCTTCCTGGGGGCAGCAACAGCGGCCAGACCTCCGGCACAGAGAATGGCCTGGATTCTCAGAAGGGTAGCGAAAAGAGGAGGGCAATTGTAATTGGGGACACCATAGTTAGGGGGTCAGATTGGCGATTCTGTGGACGCAGTAGGGAGACCCAGATGGTGGTTTGCCTCCCTGGTGCCAGGGTCTCGGATGTGTCAGAATGTGTCGAAAAGATTCTGAAAAGGGAGGGAGAGGAGCCTGATGTTGTGGTACGACATTGGTACC
The DNA here is from genome assembly GCA_963514005.1 of Raja brachyura. Next base: position 22,790,834 of record OY740802.1, read on the forward strand.
AATGACATAGGCAGAAAAAGAGAAGAGGTCCTGAAAGGAGAATTTAGGGAGTTGGGGGGGAAAGTTAAGGAGAAGGACCAAAAGAGTAACAATTTCAGGATTACTGCCTGTGCCACGTGACAGTGAGAGTAGAAATGGAATGAGGTGGAGGATAAATGCGTGGCTGAGGGACTGGTGCAGTGGGCAGGGATTCAAGTTTCTTGATCACTGGGACCTTTTTTGGGGAAGGCATGATCTGTATAAAAAGGACGGGTTGCAATTGAACCCGAGGGGAACCAATATCCTGGCGGGGAGATTTGCAAAGGAGACTTTAAACTAGAAAGGCTGGGGGGAGGGACTCGGGTAGAGGGGGCTGGGGGACGGGGTGAGGGGCAAGAGGCAGAGAAGGGAAGCACACGGACCCAAAATGTAGGCGAGAAAGAGGAAAAAGATAATAAACAGAGAATAAGGGATGGTGGGTTTCTAAAATGTGTATATTTTAATGCTAGGAGCATTGTAAGAAAGGTGGATGAACTTAGAGCCTGGATTGACACCTGGAAATATGATGTTGTGGCAATCAGTGAAACATGGTTGCGGGAGGGTTGTGATTGGAAACTAAATATTCCAGGATTTTGTTGCTTCAGGTGTGATAGAATTGGAGGGACCAGAGGTGGAGGGGTTGCATTGATTGTCAGAGAAGATATTACAGCAGTGCTTTGGCAGGATAGATTAGAGGGCTCGTCTAGGGAGGCTATTTGGGTTGGAAGTGAGAAGTGGGAACGGTGTAGCAACACTTTTAGGGGTGTATTATAGACCGCCAAATGGGGAGCGAGAATTGGAAGAGCTAATATGTAAGGAGATAGCAGATATTAGTAGTAAGCACAAGGTAGTGATTGTGGGAGATTTCAATTTTCCAAAAATAGACTGGGAAACACATTCTGTAAATGGGCTGGATGGTTTGGAGTTTGTTAAATGTGTGCAGGATAGTTTTTTGCAGCAATACATAGAGGTATGGACCAGAGAAGGGGCAGTGCTGGACCTCCTGTTAGGAAATGAGGCAGGTCAGGTGACGGAGGTATGCATTGGTGAGCACTTCGGGACCAGTGATCACAATACCATTAGTTTCAATATAATTATGGAGAGAGTCAGAACTGGACCTAGGGTTGAGATTTTTGATTGGAGAAAGGCTAACTTTGAGGGAATGCGTAATGATTTAAAAGGAGTGAATTGGGACATTTTGTTTTATGGGAAGGATGTAGAAGAGAAATGGAGGACATTTAAAGGGGAAATTGTAAGAGTACAGAATCTTTATGTCCCTGTTCGGTTGAAAGGAAATAGTTGTTCGGTTGAAAGGAAATAGTAAAAATCGGAAAGAGCCATGGTTTTCAAGGGAAATTGGACACTTGGTTCGAAAAAAGAGAGATATCTACAATAATTATAGGAGGCATGGAGTAATTGAGGTGCTAGATGAGTATAAAGAATGTAAAAAGAATCTTAAGAAAGAAATAAGAAAAGCTAAAAGAAGATATGAGGTTGCTTTGGCAAGAAAGGTGAAAGTAAATCCAAAGGGTTTCTACAGCTATATTAATAGCAAAAGGATAACGAGGGATTAAATTGGACCATTAGAGAGCCAGAATTGACAGCTATCTGCAGAGCCAAAAGAGATGGGGGAGATATTGAACAATTTCTTTCCTTCGGTATTCACCAAGGAGAAGGATATTGAACTCTGTGAGGTAAGGGAAAAAAGTAGAGTAGCTATGAAACTATGAGATTCAAAGAGGAGGAAGTACTGACACTTTTGAAAAAATATGAAAGTGGATAAGTCTCCAGGTCCTGACAGGATATTCCCTAGGACATTGAGGGAAGTTAGTGTAGAAATAGCAGGGGCTATGACAAAAATATTTCAGATGTCATTAGAAACGGGAATAGTGCCAGAGGATTGGCGTACTGCACATGTTGTTCCATTGTTTAAAAAGGGTTCAAAGAATAAACCTAGCCATTATAGACCTGTTAGTTTGACATCAGTGATGGGCAAATTAATGGAAAGGATACTTAGAGATAATATATATAAGCAACTGGATAAACAGGGTCTGATCAAGACCAGTCAACACGGATTTGTGCCTGGAAGGTCATGTTTGACAAACCTTCTTGAATTTTTTGAAGAGGTTACTAGGGAAATTGATGAGGGTAAAGCAGTGGATGTTGTCTATATGGATTTCAGTAAGGCCTTTGACAAGATTCCCCATGGAAGGTTGGTTAAAAGGGTTCAATCTTTGGGTGTTAATGGCGGAGTAGCAAGATGGATTCAACAGTGGCTGAATGGGAGATGCCAGAGATTAATGGTGGATAGCTGTTTGTCAGGTTGGAAGCCGGTGACCAGTGGGGTGCCTCAGGGACCTGTGTTGGGTCCACTGTTGTTTGTCATGTACATCAATGATCTAGATGATGGGGTGGAAAATTGGATAAGTAAGTATGCTGATGATACTAAGATTGGGGGTGCGGTGGATAATGAAGTAGATTTTCAAAGTCTACAGAGAGATTTGGGCCATTTGGAAGAGTGGGCTGATAGATGGCAGATGGAGTATAATGCTGATATGTGTGAGGTGCTACATCTTGGCAAGACAAATCAAAATAGGACGTACATGGTAAATGGTAGGGAATTGAGGAATGCTGTGGAACAGAGGGATCTAGGAATAACTGTGCATAGTTCCCTGAAGGCGGAATCGCATGTAGATAGGGTGGTAAAGAAAGCTTTTGGTGTGCTGGCCTTTATAAATCAGAGCATTGAATATAGGAGTAGGGAAGTAATGTTAAAATTGTACAAGGCGTTGGTAAGACCAATTCTGGAGTATGGTGTACAATTTTGGTCACCTAATTATAGGAAGGATGTCAACAAAATAGAGAGAGTGCAGAGGAGATTTACTAGAATGTTGCCTGGGTTCCAGCAACTAAGTTACAGAGAAAGGTTGAACAAATTAGGTCTTTATTCTTTGGAGCACAGAAGGTTAAGGGGGGACTTGATTGAGGTCTTTAAAATGATGAAAGGGATAGACAGAGTTGATGTGGATAAGCTTTTCCCATTGAGGGTACGGAAGATTCAAACCAGAGGGCATGACATGAGAATTAAGGGACAGAAGTTTAGGGGTAACATGAGGGGGAACTTCTTTACTCAGAGAATGGTGGCTGTGTGGAATGATCTTCCAGCAGAAGTGGTGGAGGCAGGATCGATTTTAACATTTAAAAGTAAAGTGGATAGGTATATGGACGGGAAGGGAATGGAGGGGTATGGTCTGAGTGCAGGTAGATGGGACTAGGGGAAAATAAATGGTCGGCACGGACTGGAAGGGCCGAGAAGGCCTGTTTCCGTGCTGTAATTGTTATATGGTTTATATGGTTAGAAATAGAACATAGAAGAGTAAAGCACTAAAACAGGCCCCTCTGCCCACAATGTCTGTGCAAAACGTGCTGGAAAGGGATGAAGAGGGAGTGACCAAGGTGAGACTGATCTATCCCACTATATCCTCTGACAGAATTCCTCGCTGTCTTCATCTCCTCCAATTTTGGTGTCATCAGCAAACTTACTCAACAAACCTTCTACATCTACGTCTAGGTCATTTATATACATCACAAACAGCAGAGGTCCCAGCACAGATCCCTGCAGAACTGTGGGTAGCTGTGATCATATGGGTTTTCTCCGGGTGCTTGGTTTCCTCCCACATCCCTAGGACATACAGGTTTGTAGGTTAACAGGCTCCTGTAAATTGTCCCTTGTGCAGGATAGACTAGTGATTGTGGTCACCGTGGACTCGGTAAACCGAAGGGTCTGTTTCCACTCTGTATATCTAAACAAAATGAAATGAAATGAATGGAAACTAAACTGGTTACAGACCTCCGGCCCGAATATTGTCCTTCCACCACAACTCTCTCTTCTATAGTAAGCCAGTTCCAAATCTATACAATCAAGTCACTATTCATTTAATGCATCTTAATCTTCTCCATCAGCCTACCATGGGGAACTTTATAAAATGCCTTATTAAAATCCACGTGACAATATATTCATCCTGCCCTCATTGATCACCTTCATTACCACATCATAAAACTCGATCAAGTTAGTATGTATGAAACCATGCTGACTACCCCTAATTAATCCTATAATATAAAAGCTCACAAGATCCAGAGTAATTTGGTAAATTGGGACTAAAATTGACTTGGTGGTAAGAGACAGAGGCTGATGGTTGAAAACTGTCACCAGTGGTGTATCACATAGTTCAATACTGGGGTTGACATGCCAGCAGGAAATATGATATGTAAAGATTACAATAAAAATGGTGGTATTATTAAGAATGAGCAGGTTGGACATTGGCTGCAGAACAATATGGATGAGTTAGTAAGAGGGGACGAGCAATGCCAGTTTGAAATTAATCTTGAAAATGTAAGGAGATTGATTTTGGGAGGCATAATATGTACAATACGTACAATTTATACAGCCTTTGGGAAGAACTGAGGAACAAAGGAATATCCAAGGATCCCTGATGGTGGCAGCAGAGATGGTTAAGATGGGGTATGGGACAGAATATAAAAGCAAATAGTTATTTAAAGAATATATGTGGATTTTGTTCTTCGCAGAGAATGGCTGAAATCTGGAAAGCACTGCCTGAGTGGCTCATGGAGGCAGGTAGTAATACATAGTTGAGCTTTTGAAGCCCCGTTGAGCTCTTGAAGCATAGAAAGCCACCAGCTGAGTGCTGGAAAGTGTGATTTAATAGAGACAATTTCATGATGGCTGGAATTGATGTGTGAGTTGGAGGATTTGTTTCCATGCTGGATATCTATATGACTCCTATCACATGCCCAGGAAGCTGTAGGGCATCAGTTTAACCTGTTTGTGGGGAAGGATTTTAAAGATAATAACTGGATAAAACAAGAATAGCTTCAAGTCACCAAAGCAGAGCCAGTAGAGGGAAGTTAAAAGCGAATGTTGTTTGATTGAGTTCCTTTTTGATCATGTAAAATAAAAATAAATTATTAAATACCATTGGAACCATATACATGAATTTCCAGGTGTTCATTACAAAGTCCCAAATAAAAGTTGGTTAGAAAAGTTGTGACATATGGAATCATACACCAAGAGGCAAATGCCTGTTCAATCGCCATATGCAGCAGGACCGAAACAATGAAATTCTTACTTGCTGCAGCTTTACTGGCACAACCCAACAACAACCCATCAACTAAGTTAAACTAGTTTAAGCTAACATATGTAGTGCAACCTTAATAGTATAAGGCCCATTATAGATCGGTGCTGATGTAGGGTTGGGGTTAGGGTTTTTCAATGTGGTTCAAAGGCCTTATGGTTGATCAGAAGATGCTGTTCTTTAAACTGATGTAATGTGTCTCAGGCTTCTTTCTGATGGTAGTAGTGAGATGGGAGCGTGGCCAGGGTGGTGTGGGTGTTTGATGGCATTCGCTGCCTTCCTGTGGTAGTGCTTCTTGTAGATCCCATCGACTGGGAAGGTCGGTACACATTATGGACCAGGCAATATCCATCATTTTCTCCAGCTTCCGACACTCTTGGATGTTTGGATTCTGAATCAGGCAGTGATGTAACCAGCTGCAGGCTCTCCATCACTATACGTCTGAAGAAGTATGATAGACGATATGCTGAATTACCACAAAGTCTGAAGAAATCAAGCTGTTGGTGAGCTTCCTTTGTAATTGACTGAATATGAATACACCATGAAAATGAAATTGGCTTTTGACAAAATTGACAAAAACCAGAGAATGCTGGTGAACAAATCTGTTGAATGGCATTGCCGGGGATCAGTACTGGGATCACTGCCTCTTCTATTGCTTATGAATTCCAAGGGTTCCACCTAAGTGGATGTCATAGATGTTAGGAAAAGGCTTGGATTAGCAAGTAGAATGTGTAGGCAAGGACAGATAAGTGAGGTGTAAAACAGGATTGGCAGAGAGAATGATGATGCAAATATAGACTAACTGACATGGTGCTAAAGGAGTGACAAAGATAGAATGATGTGCACATCAACACAAAACACTGGATCTTCTCTAAACCACTGCGCCTCCACATTGCACTCAATGTTTGAAAATAATAATGAAGCCAATAAGTCCTGGTTAAGAGAATCAAGGCAAGACTTAAAATCGTGAACGTGAACAAAAATTGGTGGAAGGTGTAAGTGCATGGAAATGTAAAGAGTTGGAATAATCACAACGAGCGAGCCTTGAGGAAGTGGGGCTGTGTAGGGGTACCGAGTGGGTGGCACCACTCCACTGCTGCCCCCTGTAGGCAGTGGACAGCAAAGATCATAGAGCAGAGCAGGATACTCCACTCCTGCATAATCCAATGCACTGAGGTGTAGTATGTAATGGAGCACAACGGCTGCCATCTTGGAATGCAAAACGCAACTTCCGTTATGCCTCTCGCAGTGTAATCCCTAGTATCTTTGGTGTAATCAGTGTTGCAGTGGAACAGCATCTGTGCCTTGCACCCTACTAGAAGTGGTATGAAACTGCACTTGAATTTGGTGGCCTTGCACCCTGCTTGAAGTGGTAGGAAATTGCACTTGAATTCGGTGGCCTTGCACCCTGCTTCAAATGGAATTTCAAGGAATAGCTGTGAGTCAACTGCCAGCCCACCAGCCGTGAGTGAGTGAGCTGCCAGCACATCAGGCTTGAATGACTGAGCTGCCATCCCAAGAATCCATTTGGCCCACAATGTCCATACTAGCTGTGAGAAATAGAGTGATTAAACCCCCACTGTTGTGAAGGTCCGGGCAAGGATTCTATTATCGTTGTGAATGAGGTAACCAGCATCGTCCTTGAGCACCACTGATAGCATTGTATAGTGGCAGGCAGAGATGGGGGATGCGGCCAAAATCACCAGATACTAGCTTTTCAATTAAAATACAAGAAACTAGGCCAGGTCAATAGCAACTGAGCATGCTTAATGAAATAAATGAATATTACTTACACGCCCCTGGTCGAGAAACTGCTCATTACCATGAACATGCGATGTATGATGTGGGAGGTACTGGCGGACGTACCTATAGACTGTGCACCTCATAGGTATGTTACAAAACTTACCTTTAGCGGCGCTGCACTTCTGCCGCTCCCCGTGTGCGCGACTTTAGCGCCTGTCAGAGGGGGGCGGGCTTAAAGTGCCGATTTTCACCAGACCTGGATAATCGATGAATGTCGGGCGATTTTGTTGCGGAAGAAAAATCGCTCCGACATTTCATCAATGAAGGTATTTTTAAATTACTCTAAGTTATTTGTTAACTAGAGTAATTTAAAAATCACCTTCAAAAGCCGTGACCGCAGACCACCGGAAGCATTTTCCGTAGGGGAGAAAAAAAGGTAAATACTTTATTTTTTTATTAAAAGTTGTTTTTTTGGGAGGCATAAATACTATTTTAATGTTGCGAAATGGGGTCCCCAAAAAATGTATGAACCCCCAGTATTTTTCCCCCCGACTTCACCGCTAACCGCAACGTTCTAATCCACCGCATTCCACTAAAACCCACTCGCTAGTTGATTTAAATGGCCATTTATTTACAGGCATTAAACACTAAATTCCTTCCATTTGGCCCAGAAATTCATGAAAATGAGATTTAAAAATTATGTTATATTGTGGATTATTGTGTGAATGTTATTTGGACACTTAGGCAATTAAAAAAAAGTTTATCTTTTCTTAAGAAATTGATAGATGTTTAGATCTACTCATTGAATTTTGTAATTAGCTACAATTAGATAACTAACTAATTATATACTTTAATTTCAGGTAATCCAAGTAAGATTGTTTAATATTTGTTTCAGAATGCTTCAATCTATAATGACTGAAAATTTCATTGAGTTCTCTTAATTTTTAATAAAGTTATGGGCTTTTAATTTTTCCAGATCACAGCTTTTGAGTTAAGTCAATTGAAAGGCAATGGGAAGCAAGATACTCATTTCCGAGCATGAAAATGGCCATAACTTTCTTAATACTGAAGATATGAAAGTAAATTAGGTGTCAAATTAAACTTCTTGTTATGCTTTATCTGATGGGATAAATTGCAGACTTGATTTTTAAAATCTCAAAATTTTGTAACATTGCTACACCTCAGTGCTCTGATTGGGAAGAGCCAGAAGGGGAGGTTAAGCCAGCAGAATTGTGTGTATAAAGGGGCTTTACTTTCCTGACTTCGGTGTGCCTCTAGGGGACAGCAAAGGAGAGGCACCTATTCTGCAGAATATTATCTTAATAAAAACTTCTTTGCCTGACTTTGTCTCCAAAGCGTTTGTGATTTTTATATATCTCACACTAGCCCTCTGGAAACCTGTCCCTTCAGCCCACAACACCCATACTAGCGCTCCAGAAAGCCCCCCCCCCCACTTAGTCTAGTATATAAATATATGAATGTGTGTTTTTGTGTATGCCTCTGTGTGTGTGTGTGTGTGTGTGTGTGTGAGACGCAAGATAGAGATAAATAAATCTCAAAGTTCCTTCTCATGGATCAGAAGCAACTTTTGATTAAAACTACGCTTTCTTTCTCTCTTTCTCTTATTTCTTAGATGATGTACATAAACTATAAAGGCAATTATATTTATAAATATGTACATATAAATATATGCATATCTTTAAATGTATTAATTCATATATATGATTTTTGGTGGACTGCTGTGTGAAGGCGGCACAGCGTCGCTACCGCCCCCTGTGGCCGGGCTGACCACTGGGCGGCTGACGTGTCGACGCTGGTCACAAAGCACGCGCTGATGGAGCCGCCTGGGCGCCCGCGGCCGCCGCCCGCCCGCACCGCCGATGGCAGCAGCTTCCCAGAGTCTGGGCGAAGCCGGCGCCGTCCAGGGCCGCCCGCCGCAAGCGCCCGAAGCCCGGGCAGGCCCAGGAAACCGCTGCATGGGCTTCAGGAACCAGATCCAGCAGGTTCTGGGCTGGAAGAAGGGTGTCAAACAACTGCCAGCCGCCGGGGAATCACGGCCGGGGCAGCCCGGGCAGGACAGGGGCGTCGGGTCAGAGCTGGGCCCCCAACCTGGCTCAGGTAACACCAGGTTGGAGCAGGGCGCCCAGTTTGTCCCCGTTAAAGGTGTTGGGTCGGAGTCAGGCATTCAGTTAGCCCTGGATAAGGTGGTGAGACCTGGGAAGAGCCAGATGGTCGTTGGTAATTCTGAATTAGAACAAAGAATCAAACCAGCAGGTCTGAATTTGATTTCACCATCAAGCAAGGAGCAAATAGTTGATTCCACCTTAGAAAAGATCAGTTCTGTGCTTGACTTGGGGAAAAGAACAACACAGGTCACACAGTCAGCCCTGGGTAAGGATGGAGGCTCAGGGCAGGTCACCCAGTACACCAAGAGAGAGAGTGTTGGTTTACGGCACGTCGTGGGTAGGGGTGTTGGGGTAGGGAAGATCACCCAGTCTCTCGAGGGTGAGGGTGTTAATGTGGGGCACATCACTCAGTTCACAATGGGTAAGGGTGTTGGCTTAGGACAGATCACCCAGTCCACCAATAGTAAAGGTGTTGGTTTGGGACAGATCACTCAGTCCACCAAGGGCGAGAGTGCTGGTTTAGGACAGATTACCCAGTCCATTAAGGGTGAGGGTGTTGGTGTAGGACAGATCAGCCAATCCACTATGGGTAAGAGTGTTGGTTTAGGACGGATCACCCAGTCCACTGAGGGTGAGAGTGTTGGTTTAGGGCAGGGCACCCTAACTGCAATGGGTAAAAGTGGTGGTTTAAAATGTATCACCCAATCTATCCAGGATACCCTGAGTGAGAGTGATAATTCAAAGCACATCACCCAATTCACAATGGGTGAGAGAGGCAGTTTGGAGCAAGTTGCCCAGTTTTCATTGCTTGATGATTTAAACCAGGTTTTGCAGCCAGTATTGAGTAAGAGTAATGGGTTAGAACAGATACCTCAGTGTGCGCATAGTAAGAAAAGTGGTTCAGAGAAGGTCACCCAGTGTACGCTAGGTAAGAAGGGTGAGTTAAGCCAGAATAACCAGTCAGTTGATAGTTCAGGACTAGAAAAGCAGAACCAGTTTATTGTTAACGATCACGAATCGGAAAAAGACATTGGTCATGCTCAGGTTAATGGCATAGTGCCAGAGCTGACCAACCCCTTGACAAATGGAATGAAACTGGCACTCTATCCAAGCATTGAGAGTGCTGTGCGATTGAAGCTGGAATCAGAAGAAGAAGCACACGTAGAAGGGATGAGTTTTCAACCTGTGCAATCCAAACCATCATTTATGTATAGAACCACAAAGTCAAAGGAGCAGATTAAGCCTACCGTGCGTCAGGATGCAAAATCTGCTCGGGGCAGGAGATTAGAGCAATGTGTTCATGTCCCCTCAAGTGGCAGCAGGACTTTCAAACAACAGATGAAGCTCTTCAAATGCCAAGATGTGGAGTCCCTGGACCCCACTCAGAAAGCAGAACTCGAACAGCAGATCTTTATTACTCTTACGCAAAATCTGAGTTACATCTCAGGCCTGTGTGATAGTGTGCACTTGGCTGATGGGTTTGGCTCACAGAATGACTTGCATAGCGCACAAGATGGCTCCCATCTTGGTCCAGGTAAACGGGACTGGCTGTTACAGCCGACAGTGCGGAAACGAGCAAAATCATGTCCGGGCTCCCCGGAAGAGAGGCGAGGGAGCACCAGAAGCAATGGCAGTAGTAGGGTGAGATTTGCAGATTCATTAGGCTTAGAGTTGACAGAAGTTCGAAACTTTGACTCATCAGTAGAGCCAACAGTGCCATCACATGTCCTGGCCGGCTTCAGTACCAATGAGCCCACAGAACATTTGATATGGGTGCAGCGTTTCAAAATGGAATTCACCAATCCAAAGGACGATGAGAACTTCAGTGAACGACTGAATAGCCAGAAGGTGTGCCTGGAAGCATTGACAGAATCAGAACTGGTTATCAGTGGCACCATCCTTGTCATTAACCTGGCATACCATAAGGAGGTGACAGTTCGTTACACCTGCACTGATTGGAGTCTCTTCACTGATGTTTCGGCCCTGTTTGAAAGCAATGTTGAAGGCAAAATGGACCGCTTCACATTCTCACTGAATCCTATTACTCACATGCTCCCGCCAGCCACCTGCCTGCAGTTTGCTATCAGGTACACTGTCGATGGAGTAGAGTTCTGGGACAACAACAATGGTATCAATTACAAGATGACATACCAGTCTCTTCAGGTCGTTGTCTCTCATGACAACAATGATGGGACGGTCGGTTTAGATTGACCTTCAGCAACTGGCACCAAAAACAAAGACAAGTTGACCAAGGCTGCAGCAATGATCAGGCAAAACACACCACCCTGAAACTAAGAAACTGCAGAGATGCGGGAAGATTATCAGGAGCTACCTACAAGATAACTTGAGATCAGGTGGGGTTATTCCTCACAGGTGGAATTCAAGAAGATAAATATATGATTCAATTGAGGAATGCAAGAATGACAAAAACAGGATCCACTGCAAATATTGACTAGAATTGTGAGTCAGCAGTAACGACCTGTCCAAGCTTTCTCCAGGAAGTACAATTCAAGCAACTAATTGCATAATGGAAATTCAGTTTACATCCGGTAATGTTTGGCCACATGAAAAATAGACAGTTGTATCTAGTAACATCAGTATTGGAACAAATGAAATGTTCCCTTGTGCACTCAGTAACACTCCAAAAGTGGGGGAAGGTGCATTTGACAAGTAGAATTCTCCAAATCCTGTTTTATGTTGGAGCAACATCTTATGAATATCCATCTTGGACAAGTTCTGGTGATTAAACAGTTATTGGTATTTTGGCCTGACACGATCATTTTTGTACTGTAAAAGTGTGTAAAGTAGGTGAGGCAAAATTTGAGGATTTTTATCCAGACTGATATGCAAACATATCTTCTCCTTTTGATTAAAAGATACAGCTGTCCTGTTCACACTAGTTCTATGTTATCCCACTTTTTGAATCCACTCCCTACACGCTAGTGACAATTTACAGAGGCCATTTAATACACAACCCCTCACATCTTTGGAATATGGGAGGAAACTGGAGTGCCCAGAGGAAACTCATACCATCACAGTTAATGACATGCAAGTTCCACACAGGCCGCACCTGCGGCCAGGATCAAACTTGGGTCTCTGGCACAGTAAGGCAGCAGCTCCACTGTGCCGCCCATCTTTGTAAAATGTTTTCTTGTGCCAGATTTCTCCCTGAGGTTGGGAGAGGAATTCCCCGTGTGTTCCATGCCCAATCAGCGTTGCTATTTTTCCAGGATCTGTGCGGCACACAAATACAAACTATACTCATCAAATACCAGAATATCGAGAATCTGTACTGCTTGGGAATGCAGCCATTTATTTTGTTATGATAACATTAAGGAACTTAAAAAATCTATTTTTAACTTAAGATATTATTGAACTGTTTGCGCAGAAAAACCTTGTCCAATGCACTCAACTGGCCAATAGCTCCCATTGTCCTGGCTAAAACACTACCTGCCCCTCTCTCAAAGTCGTTGATAACAGTTCCTCAGTAACAGCTCCCTTAGAGGCTAGCTAACAACTTGTCTAATGCACTGACCATGTTTGAGCCCTGTCAAAAGCTGACATCTTAGGTGATATGTATTTTAATATTTTGACTACCACCTAGGTTAGTGGCCTAAAAAGTTATTTACAAGTTATATAATGTCTTAGCCAACAGTCTTTCCAGGGCTGCATACAACTGGTGTCAGAGTCAATGCTGCTCCTGTTTTAGATCCAGCATCCTTGCTTTTGTGCTCAATAATCTTCCTGGAACCCTGGGCAACATTCACACATTGCTTTATTTGAATAATATTTAAAAAGCACTGGGGAAATTATTCTCACTGATTCACAAGTTTATAATTAGAGCTAGGAGATTTAGGCACTAAAAAACTGAGATAGGCAGGCAAATAGGCATTATAAAATTACAAAAAAGGCACGAAAAAGGCATTTATTGACAAGAAAATGCATAAAAAGGCATTTATTTAACCAAAATATGGTTAAAAATAATATAAAGGTATACTACATTAAATGAGCAAAGTTGCCTGGTTGCACATAATTACTAGAATTTTTTTCAAATTATCTGGTGTTAAACTATGCCATCTGTCAGACAGAATAAGCTTCAGTTGTGAAAAACTTCTTTCTACCTCCGCTGAGGTCCCTGATGCATACCTGAAGCAAGTTACAGACTCAATATTCATGTCGATATCTTGTGGCATTACCATCACCCGGTGGGGGGGCTCAACATCGAATGCCTGGATCGCCTCAACGCAGAGGGAGAACAAGCAAGGAAGAGATAAGACTTTAAGACCTTTTGCCTTCCATCACAGTGAGGAGATGCCTGGAGTCACTGTGATGGATGTTAAACTGTGTTCATTGTGTGTTCTGTTACTTTAGTTTTTGTCATGGCTGCAAGGTATGCAATTTCATTCAAACTAATAAGTTTGAATGACAATAAAGGAAACTCAACTCAACTCATCTCAAATTTTCTGCACAACAATGTTAAAGTTGCTGTCAACATAATTTTTCCGTAATGATTATTTGCTTGGTATATGTCCCTCTGTGTATTTCTCTGAAAAATCTCTGAGAGATTTGTTTTCCAATTTCCACAGTGGAATTCCAGCATCAATGAATGCCTTGCACAGATCACTCCAACTCAGATTTGAGCCAGCAGTAAATGTAGTGAGGAGACAAGTTTCGGTATTTCCCTTGGGTAGTCTACATCCCAATGGTATCAACATTGACTTCTCCAATTTTAGATAACCCTTGTCTTCTCCCTCCTCCCCCTCCCTTTAGCCACCTCTCTTAGTCCTACTGTCTCCGCCTCTTCCTTTCTTTTTCCCGCCCCCCCCATATCAGTCTGAAGAAGGGTCTCGACCCGAAACATCGCCTATTCTTCTCTCCATAGATGCTGAGTTTCTCCAGCATTTTTTGTCTACTTTCGATTTTTCGAACATCTGCAGTTCTTTCTTAAAAAGATCTTGGAGAAGACTGAACTAACAGGCAGCGGCACGAACAAATGAACGAGCGATGGTGGCGCCCCCGGTTTCGCCCCAAATTTTCTTGTAAGTTATACTATGTTAACACGTTAATAATCTTTTTAATATTAACGTGTTAACTTAGAAAACATCATTGTAATCATGGTACAACTAGAGAAAATAAAACGACCTTTTAGCACAGCAAAAAAAGGCTGATTTAGGCACTCAAACGTGAAAAAGGCATTATCCCGGTGAAATCATCAAAAAAGGCACATGGCATTTATGGAAAAATCCTGGCTCTATTTATAATCCATTGAATATCCTCAGAGGTTGCCTGTTGCATAGCAGTCAGTGGTCAAAACTAGCTGAACAATTTCACACCACCACATTAAATAATGTATTGTTCAGGTTTTCCCAGTGTATTATTCCCCAGTTCCACCAGCATGCTGTTCACTAGCTGCCTTATGGCGTGTCCACATTTTCCTCTAATATTCTGGGAAATTACAGCCTTCATTGTCCAATCTAATACTTCCCAGTAGCCCACCCATCTGATTTCCAGTGTCAAACCCAATGGTTTTCCATGTCACTTCCACCACTTTCCCCAATGTCCTGTTCAAAATCTCCAAGACACGTCCAGTCGCTCTCCCAGTAATCTGAATTAACAGTTTCTTAGGTTCATTGCCAGATCCATAATTGGTGGTGGGCTGCCGTCTTGAATTACTACCATTGTGGTAGTAATAGTACTTCTGCAGTCCTATTGGCAGGGAGTATCAGGATTGGGGCCAGTGACAATGAAAGAAAGATGACACATTTCCTTGACAGGATGATGTGTGACTTGGAGGACAATCTACAGATGGTGGTGTCCTTGTGCATCTCTTGGCCTTGTCCTTCTTGATGGTAGATCCCACGGGTTTAGGCGCCATTTTACTTCGGAGCCACGTGAGTGACTTCGTGAAGACCCCGCCAGGCACACATGCCTGACATATCGTCGACCGCATGCGAGCGACAGGCAGGGAGGAGCGTTGCTCCTCTACTGCAGGGACCTGCAGGTAAGCGAAAAACTAACCTGCAGTTTTTTTCTTTCAGGTGTCTCTGTCGCAGGGTCTCGAGGCCGCCTCGAATCTGACTGCTGCGGCAGTCAGCGGCGCCACCAACAGTCTGGAGTCGGGCAGCCCGTTGACCAAGAGGGTCCGGGCTCACACACTTGCCGGCGGAGGACGGCAGAGGCAGCCCGACTCTACACCGCAGCCCGCAGGGGACGCAGCGGGCTGGCAGCGTGCATGTAGAAGTGGGGCTTGCAGGCTCGCCGTGCAAAGCAAGCGACGGCAGAGCAGCGGCCCGACTCTACACGGAGGCCCGCAGGGGATACCGCGGGCTGGCGGCGTGCATGAAGGAGTGGGGCTTGCAAGCAAAGGCAGAGCGGCAGCCCGACTCTACACCGCAGCCGCAGGGATACTGCGGCCTGTCTGTATTAAAGGTAATGGTGTTCTCCACTCAGTTTAAGTGAGTGGCTAGGGGCAACCCAGAAATGCCAGTGCCTCTCCTGCATGGATTGAGGGACTGTGCCCACACTCATGGCAAAGACAGCTGCCATGCTACTCCAGGGAATGTGTTGTCTTCAAGAAGCTGAGACTACCAGCACATAAAGGTTATTAAATCATGAGAGGCTGGTCACTATTGGAGAGTGTGCTCCTCCACTGGATACTTCTTAAAGACCCTCAGGTAAGATACTAACCTTGAATAGCTAAGCTTCTGTACTAGACTTTGCTTACAGATGGATGGAGACCAGAATGAAGGCATCGAAGCATGCCTCCAAGGGCCATGCGACTTCAGATGGGAGTCATCAGCCACCATTCCCGGAGCTGCCCATAACACCAGCAGTACCCGCTCTGCGGACCAGGATAAGAACGTGGAGATCGGGGAGCCCTGCGCAGCCAGGACCCGTCTCTCCACCACGGCTGACCAAGGGGCCGCAAAGTGGTGGATCACCGCACGGGAGCAGGGTAGGCAAGACCCTGACTCCCTACCACTGTCACCTAAGCATAGCGACAGCAGATCAAAGGTGCGTAAACGACATCAAGTGGATTTGAACCTCCAAATATCTGCTAAAATTATAGCCTAATATGGACAACCAGATATCGACCTCCTTGCGTCCAGGTTGAGCCATTGGATACCAACATATGTCTCTTGAGAACCAGATCCTGGGGCAGTGGCGATGGACGCGTTCTCATACATTGGGGGGGAAATGCATTTTTTCTATGCTTTCCCCATTCTGCTTCATCAGACAGGTGCTGCAGGAAATGCAACCAGGCTCTACAACATAAAGGACCATGGACGTCAAACAGCATCGTGCAGAGAGAGTCCACTAGGAAGCAGTACCTCACCTACATAAGTATATGGGAGGTTTTCTGTAGTCGGACCTAGACCATCTACATATCTGCTACGATCTCCAAGGTGCTGGAATCCTCACAGGTCTTCATTATGATGAGCCCCTCAGTTACAGTGCTGTATACAGTGCCAGGAGTGCACTGTCATCCTATCTCAAGATTGGAGTGGGATCTCACCAGCTGGTATCCAAACTATGAGGGGTGTGGTCTATCCATCCCTCCCCAACATGATATTTTGTTAGGGGGTTACACAAAAAGCTGGAGAAACTCAGCGGGTGCATCGATACCAACAACATGATATTTTGTTACCTGAGATTGGAGGTAGCGTTGACCCTACTCAGGAGCTGGTCGCCTATGAAGGATTTACCACTGGACTTACTCACCTTCAAAGTGGTGATGGTAATGGCACTGAACACAGCACAACAGGTCAAGACTCTACAGGAATTAAACCTGGATAGAATGATCGACCCATAATAAAGTAACTTATTTATAGAAGAGTTGCTTAAACTACGCAGACCTGGGACTACAGGTCTGAAAATGGGCATCAGGTATATGGAGACGGGTCTGTTTCAGCCATGGAAACCCACATCACAGGGTGATCGTGCAGACTATCTCCAGATGACTCAAGGTGGTATTCAGTGCAGCGGGTAACATTTTAAATCTCATTCTACCAGGGCTGCATCCACATCAGTGGCAAGGACCATGGAGGGGTTCATGGATTATGTCCTCGCAATAGCGAGCTGGGCCAGTGAATCTACATTTCAGCGGTTTTATAACTGACTTATAACCGCTCCAGCAACGTTGGCGGATTCAGTTTTAAGTGCTGTTCCCTAAACGTTTGTTCACGAGTTCAGGGGGTTATTGTTGTATTAACAAATGTTATTATTTTCAGCTTGTTCAAGTCTGAAATACGTTAACATACTTCCTCCATCAGAATTACGGCAGTGTGTGAGCATGGACGTGGTCCAGGGCATGTAATTACAGAGCTTTGAAATCTTCACGCAGTCACTCACGTGACTCTGAAGTAAAATAGTAAGATTAAAGAAGAACTTACCAGTTTGAAGTTTGATCTTTATTTTATGAGGAGTTGCGATGAAGGATTTCGTGCCCCCCGCTCCCAACCCTCTATCATAATTTCAACTGGTATGTTAGTTCTCTTAAATCTTACTATCTTCAGTCATTGTTGTTATCTGTGATTCCACACCGCTGCTTTGAAGAATGTCACGCCTGCGTGCCTGGCGGGGTCTTCACGAAATCCCTCATCGCAACTCCTCATAAAATAAAGATCAAACTTCAAACTGGTAAGTTCTTCTTTAATCTTACTATTATAGTTGATACACACCACACCCACGATATGCTAATGTCCAGGGAATGAATGGTTATGATGTCGGTCGGTATGCCAACCAAATGGGCTGCTTTATTCTTGATGTGTCTCCTGACTGAGATAATAAACAATTGTAGGACTGATGTTTATCAGCTTCTCATTATCTTGTCCAACGGTTCTCCCGGTGTCCTGCACTCCAATGGTTCTGTCCAGTAGCTCCCTTTGAATCCTATCTAACAAGAATACCTTTTTTTTTCCAGTGGCCTGTCCATCAATTCTCCAAATAGTCATTAATAATTGCCATGTCCAATCCAGCAAATCACATGTGTAGGAAGGAGCTGCAGATACTGGTTTACACTGAAGATAGACACAAACTGCTGGAGTAACTCAGCGGGTAGGACAGCATCTCTGGAGAAAAGGAATAGGTGACGTTTCGGGTCGAGGCCCTTCTTCAGACTGAGAGTCCAGGGAGAGGGAAACCATTACCATTCCCTCCCCTGACTGTCTAAAGAAGGGTCTTAATCTTAAACGTCACATTCCATATCCCACATTTGGTCTAATTATTCTTGGTAGTATTTTCAACGTCTGACCTAGTGTCTTACCTTGTTTCCCGGTCAACATCTGTTCCAGTAGCTTGGCTCAGCTACCCCGTGTCCTATTCCATAGCCTTCCAGTATCCTGTCAAATAGTTCCCAGCAGCCTTACAAACTGATCTTGCAGCATTCAATTCAATAGCGCCCTCTAATGAAGGGTCCTAGACCTGAGATGTTAATTGTTTACCTTTTCATGGATGGTCATGATGTGCGCAGTATTTCCAGCATTTTCTGTCCATCTTTTCAGGTTTCCAGCATCTGTAGGTTTTTAATTTCTTCGATAGCTTCCCACTTTTCCCGTCCAACAGCACCCCATGTCCAGTAAATTACTATTGCTGTGCGAGAGCTCCTCCAGTGTCCTGTCCTTAGAAATGGTTATCTAGTTATTGACTGTTAACTACTGTTAGCTGGGAGTAAGATCTTTGGGAAGGTGCCAGTGTAAAGACTGGAGGCTTTTGTTTATGAATGGAGTTCTGGAGACATAAAGACAGAATTTTGGGTGATAAAATAAAGGAGAGACAAGAGGTATTTCTTAAAATAAGGAGTGTCTGAGAGAACGATGGAGAGACACTGAGATGATCTAAGACCTGAGATCTGAAAACATTAATTAGGGTTTCAGCAAGCTACCAGCTACAGGTAGATTCTGAAGAAGTAGAGGTTATTTTAGATCAAGCAGTTGCATGCGATTCTTTAAAATGTTGAAACTTCTGGAAACTTCCTTGGGACACCATGTGTGTATAATGTCTCCCCACCTGCTTACGCTTAAGCTCTGAATTTGTACGCAGGGAGAAGAAACACAGCAAAGTGGTCAGTGCGGGCAAGGGATGCAGCAATAGGTGTTTCTGAGAGTGGAAGAGCAATGGATGAGTGTTAGAATGTTTGTTATTGAAGGTGACGTGCTGATTGTAGTTCGGCAGCTACTTCTTCAAGCTAGCCTGACTGTAGTCCCGTACCGATGAGAAAGACTTCACGGTACATCATTTGGTATTTGTTGGTCACGTAACTTAATTCCTCCTTGATGTCTGCCTGAGGAAGGATGTGATAAAGTCAGGATGACAACAGAGAACTCCCTTGGAAGATGGAGTGATCGTCACCTATCCACCAAATGTTCCAGGTTGCGGGAGTAGGACAGGGACGAGACCACCATGTCTGAATGAGGATGAACTTGGGTAAGTGTTATCATCTTTTAGTAAGTCATTTGGTAGACTGATACAGAAGATTAAAATGCACGAGATTCACAATGATTTGGCTTACTGATAGAGGACAGGGTTGTGATGGAAGGGAGTTATTCAGGCTGGAGATCTATAATCAGTTGACTCCCACAGGGATCTGCACTGGGACTTCTATTTGTGATACTGTATATATAAAATACTTGGGACATAGATGTAGATGGGTTGGTTAGTGAAGCCCCACTTATGTGTCCTTGGCATGCTAATTACGTGACCTCGTGGTCGCGTTGAGGTGCGACGGTCCCGCGAAGACCGCGCGCGACTTCATGCGTCCGCACCGCTGTCTGGAGCGCGTGACGTCATTTGAACGTGGACACAAAATGCAGGAGTAACTCAGCGGGACAGGCAGCATCTCTGGAGAGAAGCAATAGGTGATGTTTCGGGTCGAGACCCTTCTTCTGTCTGAAAACGTCATCCATTCCTTCTCTCCAGAGATGCTGCCGGTCCCGCTGAGATACTCCTGCATTTTGTGTCTATCTTCAATTTTCTTGGCCCCGCTCTGGGAGTAGAAGTGGGAGCGGATCCAGACCGCAATGGCCGTGAGCCTCAGGCCGAGTTTGGCGATTGTTTGCCTGCTTCTGCTGCTGTTGGAGGTGAGACGTTGCGTCGCGCCAGGGTCTTGGGTCTGTCCCACTTTGGCCGTCAGTTACATGACAGGCCGGTGGAGCGCGAATATTTTGTTCGCTACAAAATTTCGGAGCACCTCGCGATATTGCGCACAACTCCATACCCCTCCGCGCTTCTCAGTGGGACCGGCCCCGCGCGGCCACACGATGCTCGTGCACCTCAACGTGAGGAGGCGCATGAGGTCGCGTAATTTGTGTGCCAAGGATACGTAAGTGGGACAGGGCCTTAAGTTTGCAGACAAAACCAAGATTGCTGGAGTTGAGGACAGTGACGGGTGGCGCCGTCAGCAATGGCAGCCACAACCGCCTGACTGTCTTTTCTTTTTTTTGTTATTTTTAGTGTGTTTTAAAAAGTATGTGTTAATGTTTTCTGGTTTGTTTTATGTGGGGGTTGGGGGGGAGATGCGATTGCCGTTCTATATTATGTTTACATATCCTGTTGTGCTGCAGCAAGTAATAATTTCTTTGTACTATCTGGGACACATGACAATAAAACTCTCTTGACTCTTGACTATTATTGCTTTCGCCAGCATATGTATCCGAGCCAGCAACTCGTATACCATCCGGTGAACCTTACTCTCAGACCTCTTTAAAACATCTCCCCCATTGGCCAGGCCAACAAAAGTCTTGATGAGAGCTGATCCAATGATCTATCCAACAGCTCTTCCAGATGCATGACATAAAAACTGCCAATGTCCTAGACAAACAGTTCTCTCTAAGCCTACTCTTGGCTTGGGTACTATTTATTTTGTACATCAAATATTTGCATCGGTATTCATCAAAGTGCATGAACGATAGTGAAATAATTGAGGTATATTAATATGCAAGGGCATTTTTAGATCAGGTGTTTGGTCTTCTGAAATGCCTTGAAGTGGATAGGTCTCCAAAGCCTGATAAGATCTATCGCAGATTATTTTTAGTGGCAAGACTGGAGCCTTGATGGAAATCTAGGTATCTTCACGAATGGCAGCTCAACATTCTGGGAATTTGTTGTTTCAGATGTGATCGAGAGAGAGGCAAAATAGATGGAGGAATTGTGCTACTTATCAGGGAGAGTGTCACGGCTGCACTTAGATAGGACATACTGGAGGATTCTCCGCTGAGGAGATGGATGGAACTTAGAAATAGGAAAGGTACAAGCATTCTTTCATATAGGCCCCCCAATAGCAAGCGAGAGATAGAGTAACGGATATGTAGGCACATTTCCGAAAGATGCCAAGGTAACGTGGGTGACTTTAACTTTCCCAATATTGACTAGGAATTGCTCGGTGCCAAAGCTTGCAGAATTTGTGAGGTGTATCCAAGAGGGTTACTTGAAACAGTATGTGGATAGTCCAACCGGAGAAGGTAACAGATTGAGGCAGATTTGATAGTGGCATTTAAGAGGCTTTGGCAAGGTATATGGATATGCAGGGAATGGAGGGATATGGATTATGCGCAGGTAGATAAGAGATGGTTTTGGCATCATGTTTGGCACAGACATTGTGGGCCAAAAGGCTTGTTCTTGTGCTGTACTGTTCCATGTTCTGTGTCTGGTCTCGAGCCATGGGCGATGTTGTTCTGAGCAAGTGTAAGGTGTTGCAAGTGAAAGAGGATGAGCAGTAAGGAGGGGGAGTGGGAGCAGGAATATGTAGTTTCCTGTAACTTATCTGTAGTTCTGCTTTCGCTCCTCCTCCCACAAGAGATAACAAGGATAGAGATCCCCTGGTCCTCACCTTTCACCCACCAGCCTACGCATCCAACACATCGTTCTTCGGCATTTCCTTCATCTCCAACGTGATCCCACCACCAGTCACAATCTTCCCATCCCCACTCCTTTCGGCCTTCCGCAGAGACAGCACCCTCTGCAACTCTTTGGTTCACTCAAATCTTCCCACCCCAACTACCTCCTCCGTAGGTAATTTTCCCTGCACTGCAAGAGATGTAACACCTGTCCCTGTACTTGCTCCCTCATCTTCATCCAGAGACCCCAATAGTCCTTCCAGGTGAAACAGTGCTTTATGTGCATCTCTGCTAACCTCATCTATTGCATCTGGTGTTCCCGGTTTGGCCTGCGGTACATTGGCGAGACCAAGTGCAGTCTCAGCGACTGTTTCGCTGAGCGATGCCTAGTCCTGTCAGAGCACCACTGGTACCATGGGCCCAGTAAGTTCTGTCATCACTCAGAATGTTAGCATTTGTCTCCCCACCAGCCTCATAAATTCTATCATCAGATCTAGACTGGTAAATTTTCAGTCCAAAATCATAAGTTTACCAGCCACACCATCTAGGTGTAGAGCTGCTTGTAGTCAGCCATGAATGACAACAGCACTCAATGCCACTACTGGGAAGAGGCTTCCACTAGCCTGGCTGCAGCCACTGTGTATGAATCTGTGTATTTGCATGATGATCTAGGAGATGCACCTCAAGAATGTAGTTTGAACACCCAACAAGCTGTTAATGAGGAAGAATACATGAGTAATAGTTGATATCATTATATACATTGTAAGTTTCTTTTCATGGTTAAGGTTTTCTGTGTGGGTTAAATATTTTGTCTTTTATTTTTGGCATAGTTAGGTAATTTTAGTTACCACAAATATCAGTTTAGAGATGTACCAAATTTTAGTCTCTACAAAATACAACTATGTTACAAGTTAAAATGACAATATTCGCAATGTAATTTTGATTTATTAAAATTTACTGCCAACAGTTCACTGCCACAGAATGACGCATCACACAGAAAAATGAGATTGGTCAGATTTCTTCTATCTGCACATTATGTAATGTCAAGGCAAAAAGAATGAAATTGTAAATACACATATCTGAATTATTTACAAGATACACAATACTACACACCTGTAAGATTTTTTTTCAGGGTAAAATAAAATTCAAGTAAACTAAGCCTTTTTTTTGTTTTTTATTACCTAAAAGTGATAAATTAAAGTTTATGCTGTTCACAATATTTTTCACCAATTGATTCCAGCATAATTATTTATATAAGTAGCAATGTTACAAAATTTTGAGATTTTAAAAATCAAGTCTGCAATTTATCCCATCAGATAAAGCATAACAAGAAGTTTAATTTGACACCTAATTTACTTTCATATCTTCAGTATTAAGAAAGCTATGGCCATTTTCATGCTCGGAAATGAGTATCTTGCTTCCCATTGCCTTTCAATTGACTTAACTCAAAAGCTGTGATCTGGAAAAATTAAAAGCCCATAACTTTATTAAAAATTAAGAGAACTCAATGAAATTTTCAGTCATTATAGATTGAAGCATTCTGAAACAAATATTAAACAATCTTACTTGGATTACCTGAAATTAAAGTATATAATTAGTTAGTTATCTAATTGTAGCTAATTACAAAATTCAATGAGTAGATCTAAACATCTATCAATTTCTTAAGAAAAGATAAACTTTTTTTTAATTGCCTAAGTGTCCAAATAACATTCACACAATAATCCACAATATAACATAATTTTTAAATCTCATTTTCATGAATTTCTGGGCCAAATGGAAGGAATTTAGTGTTTAATGCCTGTAAATAAATGGCCATTTAAATCAACTAGCGAGTGGGTTTTAGCGGAATGCGGTGGATTGGAACGTTGCGGTTAGCGGTGAAGTCGGGGGGGGAAATACTGGGGGTTCATACATTTTTTGGGGAACCCATTTCGCAACATTAAAATAGTATTTATGCCTCCCAAAAAAACAACTTTTAATAAAAAAATAAAGTATTTACCTTTTTTTCTCCCCTACGGAAAATGCTTCCGGTGGTCTGCGGTCACGGCTTTTGAAGGTGATTTTTAAATTACTCTAGTTAACAAATAACTTAGAGTAATTTAAAAATACCTTAATGGATGAAATGTCGGAGCGATTTTTCTTCCGCAATTAAATCGCCCGACATTCATCGATTATCCTGGTCTGGTGAAAATCGGCACTTTAAGCCCGCCCCCCTCTGACAGGCGCTAAAGTCGCGCACACGGGGAGCGGCAGAAGTGCAGCGCCGCTAAAGGTAAGTTTTGTAACATACCTAATATAAGGGAGTGATGAAGGTGGCTTTGGAAAGCTGGTGCTACATAATGCAAGGGACGTGTCTATATAATTCGATTATTATTTCATGATTTTGCATCGTTCCTGCAAATGAGTGCTCCATTCTACTATACAAATGCCTGTTGAATGTCAGTATTGCCACAAAAAAATCAAATTATTATTGAGTGGATGTAAAATGTTACAGGTGTTTAAAGGAGTTTAAAAATTGCTGGTTTATCACATTGTACTATCCTATCTCAACAGATATAGTCCTTTAGTCTTTTAAAAACAGTTATCTTAGTGGTCCTCAGAGGAAACACATTCTGCAGAGCTTCTCATGGACCTTAGACAGCATTGAGGCTTTCACATAATAATGGAATTCCAGATGAAAGCATTCTGGTGTGCAGACAGAGGAAACCATTGGATGGGTTGGGCACGGTCCTTGATTGCAACATACTGAGCTGAACAATGTCTTTCCGGTAAAGTGTTCATTGTGTTCTCATTAGTTAAATTAGTGATAACACAACTGGGACTTCCATTTTTTAACCTTCAAGATTCAATAACAGGGCCATGGGTAATTCCTTCAGAATTGTTTCATTCGGAAAGAAAGCATCATGGATGCCCGATGTTGCTCTGTGCCCTGCAGTCCTCATCACCTCCATCTTTAGAAATGGTGATGATCAACAATGTTAACACTTGCTCTATATAATAGGTAGATAACTCATCTGCTGAAACTATTATGATTGAAGAGAGTGTCAAAGACACAATGCTATTATGCAATGACCATTAGAGATAACAATGCGTTTATGACAATCAGGTTCGAGTTGTACAAAACATTTCCCGTGAGGATTGTTAATGAAACCATTTGATTATGCTTAATGGTTCCTGAAATGCTGAACCCAGCAGTCTGAAGAAGGGTCTTGACCCGAAACGTCGCCTATCTCCTTCGCTCCTTAGATGCTGCTGCACCCGCTGAGTTTCTCCAGCTTTTTGTGTAACCCCCAGCAGCTGATTAAGTTACCTCCACAATGCCTTTTCTAAATCAAGACCTGCAGACTGTTTGGTTGCTCAAGGCAGAAGTGGAAACTCAACCTACTTCCAAATTGCAAACCATCCTGACTTAGAAATTCATTACCCTTTCTTTGGCCCAATGTGTAAATCCTGGTACTCTCTAACCACAGTGCTGTGTTAGTATCTTCCTTGGGATTGCAGAACACAGCTGACTTTTCAAGGGCAATTAAGAATGAACAATCAATGTTGACCTTGTCAACAATCCTTACGTCCTGAAAAAATAATCATACAAAAGTACCCTAGAGTTTAGATCCCTCAACGTCCTGGAGAAATGCTATCCTCCCATCTTGAACAATAATAATAACCCCATCATCCTGGCTGGCTACAAGTTTCTGGCAAACTCTCTTCTCGGGGACCTGGGAAATCCTTTCCAGTTCCTTGCTCAGAATCATGCTAAATACTACATGAGGTTTCCTGACCAAATACAGAATAATAGATATTCCACCAGTGAACTGTTTATTACCTGTCTGTCCAGACCATTGCCATTCAATACCTAGGTCAAAAACGGTTGCCCAAACCTCCTGTAGTGTACTAAACACACCTGTTGTTCTGGGTGGCAAATCCTCTAGAGTTCTGGATGTCTCCTCACTTAAACAACCCAGTCAGTATCTTTCCACTGCTCATATGTATCTTCAGCAGCAACTCTACTAGTGAACTGCCTATAACAGTTCACAGTGTTCTGAACATCGCACTTCCCATTGTTCTGGGAGTTCCCTCAGTGCTCAGAGAAAATCCTTTCCTATTCAATCTCCAATATATCCAACATAAAATAATTGGATAATAATCACAGGTGAAAATAGCCACCTCAGTGTGCTATTCTGGATAACTACCCCCACAATAAATTTGGAGTATTGCATGCAAATCTGGACGCAGGGAGTTGAAACTTGGAATATTATCTCTGGAATGTTAGAGGATTAGGGGAGACTTGACAGGAGTATATAAAATGATGAGTGCCATAAATAGGTAGACAGTTAGAACCTTTTTCCCCAGGGTGTAAATGTCCAACATTAGAGGGCACAGTTATAAGGTAGGAGGAAGGTTTAATGGGGATGTGTGAGGCAAGTTTTTTACAGAGAGAGTAGTGGGGGCCTGGAGCATATTGCTTAGGGGGGGGGGGAGGGATGGGGGAGCAGATAGTACAGTAGCATTTAAAAGGCTTTTAGATAAATACATAGAAGTGCAGGGAATAGAGAGATGTGGATCATGCACAGGCAAATGAGATTGATTTAACTTGATATCATATTTGGCACAAGCATTATGGGCCAAAGAGCCCATTCCTGTGCTGTACTGTTCTTTCTATAATACCCTGTATAACGGCTCCACAGGAACCCCTTGCATTGTGCTGTAGTCTTCTAACCAGCAGCTCTACAATACTTATGGTGGGCAGTGAGAGCTTGAATCACAGTGCAGGACACAATCCCCATTTAAACCAACTGATTGTATAACACAGATTTCACTTGGAAACCTGGTTAGAAGCCTCTTTCAAAATCTAGTTGGCCACCATCCCCAGTGTAATGGAGGTGGTGGAGGCAGGACCATGGGACACGCTATCAAAACCATTACAGTGCTGTTCACATCAGACGCAGGTGATCTCAAAGTATTCTACACAATCGTCCTTGTTTCATATGTGAGAACAGGTCTACTGAGTTGTGGAACAATGGCCCTTGATGCAGTGCCCCCGCCAGCCTCCCTACATTGGGGAATTTGTTTGCCAACTACGCATTTATTACCACTGAATCTTTCATTGCAAACTTCTCGAATAGTTTACTTGTACGCCAAGACATTTGTTTTTCTAATACAAATTAAATTTAATGTTTCTGTCATAGAACCAGGACATCTTGTGCTGAATATTTATATACTGGGCGTGAGCAGTCAAGAGAACCTACAGTGAGAGTGCACTTGTTTTTTAGTTGTTACAGAAAATATGTACAGCACAGTCCTCGGGAATAACTAATCTCTAAATGTTATCTATCAAACAATGGCAAGATACCACTGATAAACAGGAGCGCACTTAAAACTATAGACAGGCTATCCTGCTCTACATTAGATTTGAGGAATTAACTAGCCAGGTGTGGGATGAGGCATTGGACTGCATGCATTCTTCATCTGTTTCCACAAACTGTTCACTGCTACTTCTTCTGGGCAGAGAGCGGTTTTAACAGATGCCACAACTGCATCTCCCTATCATTCAAGCAGCCTGGAAATAAAACACAAACCAAAGGCAACATGAACTGGATCCATCAACAAAGAATACCTGTCTCAAAACAGCATGTGTCAGTCATAAAGTCATACAGCACGGAAACAAGCCCTTGAGCCCAATTTGCCCATTCCGACCAAGATGCTCCATCTACATTAGTCTCACCTGCCTGTGTTTGACCCATATCCCTCTAAACCTTTTCTATCTATGTGCCTGTCCAAATGTCTTTTAAATGTTGCTATCGTATCTGCTTCAATTACCTTCAGTGGCAGCTCGTTATATATACGCACCATCTTCTGTGTGAAAAAGTTGCCCCTCGGGTTCCTATTACATTTTTTCCCTCTCACCTTAACTCTTGTCAATTGGTTCTTGATTCTCTAGCTCTGGGTAAAAGATTGTGCATTCACCCTATCTACTAGATTCAGGATCTTATAGTCCTCTATAAGATCACCTCTCATCCCCCTGTGCTCCAAGCCTGCAAACCTCTCCCCACGAGTCTTAAATTCTGGCAGCATCCTTGTAAATCTTCTCTGTACTCTTTCTAGCTGAATAACATGCAGGTTGACTAAAGGTGAACACCAATATGCCAAGTGTGGCCTCACCAATGTCTTGTACAACTATAACATAACATCCCAACTTCTATGTTCAATATCCTGACTAATGATGGCTAATGTATTAAAAGCCTTTTTGACCCACCCCATCTATCTGTGACGCCACTTTGAAGGAACTGTGTACTTCACTGTGTAATTCCTGCCCTGTGTGATTTCCCAACATGCAACATCTCGGAATACCTATCTGTATTACAATCGATTAACCATTCCTCAGCCAGCTGTAATTTTTGATAAGCAACATCGCTATCTATGATACTACCCATTTTAGTCTCATCTGCAAACTTACTAATCATGTCTTGTACATTCTCATTCACATTATTGATGTAAACCACAAATAGCAATGGGCCCAGTTCTGATCCCCGAGGCGCACTGCTAGTCACAGGCCTCCAGTCCAAAAATCAACCTTCCACCATCATCCTCTGCTTCTTTCAATGAACCCAATCCAATTGGCTAGCTCTCCCTGGATCCCGTGTGATCTAACCATCCAGAGCGGCCCACCATGCAGAACCTAATCAAATGCTTTGCTGAGGTCCATGTAAAACAACCGCGATCCTTTGCCCTCGTCAAACGGTTTGGCTACCTCTTCAAAAAACTCAATCAGATTCATAAGACACAATCTCCCACGTACAAAAACATGTTGACTATCCATAATCAGCCTGTTTGTCCAAATGCAAACATGTTCAGGATATTCTCCAGTAACATGCCTATCACAGATGGTAGGCTTACTGATCTATAGTACCAGAGTTTTCCTTGCAGCCCTTCTTAAATAGAGACACATTAGCCGCCCTCCAGTCTTCCGGCACAACACCCGAGTCTAATGATGATTTATATCTCCTTTGCCCATAAACAACCTACTCTAATCAACTTTAGTAAGTTTCTGTCTTATACCATCAAAGTTGGCCTTGCCCCGATTCAGAATTTTAACTTGTGGGCCTGCTCTGTCTTTATCCAGAAACTCTGTCTTTGCTACTCCATCATCCATTCTGCTTGGTTCCCCTTCCAATCAACTTTTGCCAGTTCCTCCATCGTGCCTCTGTAGTTACTTTTACTCAATGATAATACCGATAGATCTGACTTTGGCTTCCTCTCAAACTACAGGTTGATTTCTACCATATTATGACCACTGGCTCTTCGGGTTTCTATTCACTTTAAGCTCCCTTATCATATCTGGTTCATTACAAAACACCAAATCCAGAATTGCTTTTTCCCTAGTGGGCGCAACTATGAGCTGCTCTAAAAAGCTATCTTGTAAGCATTCTACAAATTCCTTCTCTTGGGATCCAGTACCAACCTGATTTTCCCAGTGTACCGGCATATTGAAATCCTCATGACCACTGTAACATTACCTTTCTTACATCTTCTATTTTTCAAAGTAATTTGTACCCTACATCCTGACTCTATTCAGATGCCTGTACGTAACTCCCAGCAGGATCTTTTTACCCATGCAGTTTTTTAACTCGACACACAATGGTTCTACATGTTCTGATCCCATGTTGTTTCTTGCTAAGGACTGGATTTCATTCCTCACCAGCAGAACCCTACTTCCTCTGCCCACCTACCTGTCAATTTCCTATTTTCTAACTATTTTTTCCATCTACCAGATCTTTGCCTGCACACTTAACCTACCAATATCCACCGTGTCCTCTGCACAACCGATTTCCTTATTACCTCATAAGTACAAATATTATTCATCTTCTTCCAGTTTTAGGAGCAACTGTGCACTTCTACTCTCTGCTTTCCAGCTCTTAAGCAATATTTTAAAGAATACAGAACACAAAGTGGCACAGTAATTCAGTGGGTCAGACAGCATTTCTGGAGAACATGGATAGGTGATGTATTGGGTTAGGACCCTTCTTCAGACTGATTGTGAGAGTTGTGAAGAAAGCTTCAGACTGATAGTTGTATGAAACTTCCAGACCCCACAATCAGTCTGAAGAAGGGTCCTGAGACAAAACGTCACCCACCCGTGCTCTCCAGAGATGCAGCCCAACCCGCCGAGTTAGCTGGCCAATTTGTGTCCTTTTTTATAAGCAATTAGACCATTATGGGTGGCATATTATGCTACTGAAAAATAAGGCTGCAGAAGAGTCAAGAGTGTTTTATTGTCATATGTCCAAATAGAACGATTAAATTCTTGCCTGCTGCAGCACAACAGAATATGTAAACAGTACAATGTAATTTGAACAATGTAATACAATGTATTCACTTTCATTGTTCATGTTCATTTTATAAAGTGCTTTGAAACAATAAAGTATTTTGAAGTGATATCAATGTTATGCCCCCGAGCTTCAAGTTTGCAAATCAGTCTAATATGGTTCATTTATTGAAACACTTATCGAAAGTCCATTTGCTCAATATGGTACTGTGTACAACTGATCTCTCTTTGCATACGGAAATCTGCTATATCATGCATTTAAAAATATTAGTATCAATACAATACCTTCATGATGCTCAAGAGTACAGCTTTGCAAGGTTTAGTTAATGTACATTCTACCCATTTAAAAATGAAAACAACATCAATGTAGTTCAGGGCTGTGGACTGGTGAGTTGATTTTAAACTACTTTTCCCATTCGCCAAACAGGGATCCTCGCAGTAAGATAGACCAATATGTATATCAGTATGGTATTACATCCAGGCTCATTGACAGAGAAGAAAGCTATTTATATATCTTCTATAAAGAGGAAATCAAACACTAACAGAGGGCGTAAAATAAAATCCAATGTATTATTACCTAAGTGAGTGTTAGCAATGAGATTAATGCCTCCTTCGAAATTTACATCTTCACTATAAATAGGACCATCGTTCCACATCAGGTCAAAACCTCCGACCTGCTTTTCTTTTCCAGAGAGTCTGAAAAACATAGCCTGTTAGTGAAAGAATGTGGTATTCTAACAAAGAAAATATGGAGGTATACGTTCTTCACAAGTCCTCCTACCTACTTCAGGCACGCTCTAGTGCACAATATTGTTCATCTGCCTTAGCTATGTGCTACTCCTGACTTAATCAGCAAGAAGGCCTCTGTTGATTGGAGGTTGCTACTGGGAGCTCTAATCCATAAACTGGACTTTGCATCATCTACCTTTCAAGGGGTAAACAGCTTGAATTGGCAGATAGGAAGCAGATGCATACTGTGTCCTACTGGTAGTGAAACCGCACTCGCTTCATGTAGCAGTAAGGTGATTTTGGAAAAACATTAAACCCACATCACTATGGACAACCAAGGAAATGTCAGCCTCTTCTATCCAAAATTCAAGTAGTTATTGATCTAGATCTTACTCTTAGTTTGTAGGCTTCCTACTAACTACCATGGTGGAAGGGCTATTCCCATATCTGGAGTTTATATAGCTCATCTGCGAGTGCAGAATCTGGAATCATCAGTATGAATTACGATGGGTAAACTGGTAATAATGAGGAGAAAATGTGGTCCATTTGAAGGAGTGGAATCATTTTTAAGCCATAATTGATCTGTTTTCGCGGGGAAAACATGGATGGCAGGAAACTGAGAGAAGTTAATAATGAGAGTCCACATTACAGAGGAGGAGGTGATGATAAATCAATAAAGATAGATAGATCTTCAAGACCTGATCAAATGTATCCCAGGGCATTGTGGAAAGCTAGGGAAGAAATTGTAGGACCTCTGGTAGAGGTATTTGTATCATTGGAGTGATGTTAAAAGACAAGAGGGTGACAAATGCTGTGCCTCTACTTCAGAAAGGCTGCAAGGAAAAGTTTTGGGAACTACAGACTGGTGAACCTAACATCAGTGGTTGAAAAGTTATTAGAGGAGATTCTGAGAGACAGTTGATAGGCAACACAGAGGGAGCATTGGTCTTCAGGAAATGCCTTATTTCTAAATATCTACTAGCTCGGATGGGCATTAAATATCTGTATTCCTTTTGATTCTAAACTAAATTTCTTGTGCAACAAACACTGCCAAAGAGTCAAATATTCATTCATTCATAACTTTTTTTAGAAATGTTTTGTGCATATTGACTGCTCCATTTGTCTCCCACAGTACTCCTTATAAGAGATTCCTTATCTCTGAGGCATGTTAAAATATAATGTGGACTTCGAAGATACGATGTAAATATGTTTTTCCTCAGTTACCTTCCTTCCATGTCGACAATGTTCACTGTGTCCTGCAGCAAACGACATTTCAGCTCATAATCCTCCTGGCTGCTAGCTATCAGTGATGGAGATGCATTCACTTCCAAAAGCCACCTAATGAAACAGGAAGAAACCAAATATGTGATGTGTCTTCAAGAGCTGCCGAGTGGAACTGCAGACCAAACATGGAGAATGCCATGCAACATAAGCGGAGAAGTTACTCAGGAACAAACAGGTGTGAAGCACAAGTCCTGTGATATTTGTAATTCGACTGCTTTTTTTCTGACCAGAAGAATCAAGCACTGTCCCGACAATAAAAGACAGCTGTACAGGGAGGCACTGAGCATTCACCTAAGTTCTCTGTCATAAATTGGGATGTGGATAATTCAAAATTTCACAAGCAGCTGAGTACAAAACAATTTAAAGCATTTCAGCCATTCATCCTGTAATTCACTGATGTAACTACCATTCTAACCCATTCACATATTTTCACTCACCTAAAAACATTTTTTTTCCGAACAAACCACAAACCTTAAATACAGGAGAGGTGTCCGATTGGAGGGTGGTGAATGTTGTGCCTCTTTTCAAGAAGGGCTGCAGGGAAAATGCTGGGAACAATAGGCCAGTGAGCTTAACATCTGTTGTTGGTAAGTTACTGGAGAGTATTCTGAGGGATAGGATATACAGGCATTTGGATGGAAATGGCTGATTAGGGACAGTCAGCATGGTTGTGTACGTGAGAGGTCATGTTACACAAATCTGATTAATTTTTTTGAAGACGTCAGCAAAAAGGTTGATGAGCTGTAGATATTGTGTACATGGACTTTAGTAAGGCGTTCGACAAGGTGCCGTATGGTAGGCTCTCTGGAAGGCTAGATCTCATGGGATCCAAGGAGAGATAGCTGAATGGATAGCAAATTGGCGCCATGGAAAGAAGCAGAGGGTGATGGTGGAAGGTTGTTTCTCAGAATGGAGGCCTGTGAATAGTGCTGTGCCTCAGGGTTCGGTGCTGGGCCCATTACTGTTTGTTATCTGCATCAATGATTTGGATGAGAACATACAGGGCAAGATTAGCAAGTTTGCTGATGATACAAATGTTAGTGATTTTGCACATAGTGACGAAGGTTGTGAAAGATTGCAGCAGGATCTGGATCGATTGGCCATGTGGGCGTAGGAATGGTTGATGAAATTTAATACAGAGAAGTGCGAGGTGTTGCATTTTGGGATGTGGAACCAGGACAGGACCTACACAGTAAATTGTAGGCATCTGGGTAGTGGTGTAGAGCAGAGGGATCTAGGAGTACAAGTGAATGGTTCCTTGAAGGTCGAGTTGCAGGTAGATAAGGTGGTCAAAAAGGATTTTGGCACTTTGGCCTTCATCAGTCAGAGTATTGAGTATAGAAGTTGGGAGGTCATGTTGCAGTTGTATAAGACGTTGGTGAGACCGCATTTAGAATATTGTGTTCAGTTCTGGGCACCATGTTATAAGAAATATTTTGTCAACCTTAAAAGGGTTCAGAAAAGATTTATGAGGATGTTGCCAGGACTAGAGTGTGTGAGCTATAGGGAGAGGTTAAGTAGGCTGGGTCTCCATTCTATGGAGCATAGGAGGATGAAGGGAGATCTTATAGAGGTATATAAAATCATGAGAGGAATAGATCGGTAGATACACAGAGTCTTTTCCCTAGAGTAGAGAAATCGAGGACCAGAGGACAAAGGTTCAAGGGAAAGGGAAAAGATTTAATAGGAATCTGAGGGGTAACTTTTTCACACAGAGGGTGGTGGGTAAATGGAACAAGCTGCCAGTGGAGGCAGTTGAGGCTGGGACTATCCCATCGTTTAAGAAACAGTTGGAGAGGTACATGGATAGTACAGGTTTGGAGGGTTATGGACCAAGTGCAGGCAAGTGGGACTAGGGTAGCTGGGGCATTGTTGGGGGGCGTGGGCGAGTTGGGCCGAAGGGCCTGTTTCCACACTGTATCACTTTATGACTCTAATTAACGGGTCCTTTTGAGAATGGCAGGCAGTGACTAGAGGGGTGCCGCAAGGCTCGGTGCTGGGACTCCAGTTGTTTACAATATATATTAACGATTTAGACAAAGGAATTATATGTAACATCTCTAAGTTTGTGGATGACACAAAGCTGGGTGGCATTGTGAGCTGCAAGGAGGATGCTATGAGTCTGCAGGGTAACTTGGATAGGTTGGGTAAGTGGGCAGGTGCATGGCAGATGCAGTATAATTTGGATAAATGTGAGGTTATCCACTTTGGTGGCAAGAACAGGAAGGCAGTTTATTATCTGAATGGTGTCAGATTAGAAGGGGAGGAGCAACGAGACCTGTGTCTGCTTGTACATCAGCCACTGAGAGCAAGCATACAGGTACAGCAGGCAGTGAAGAAAGCCAATGGCATATTGGCCTTCATTGCGAGAGGATTTGAGTTTATGAGCAAGGAGGTCCTACTGCAGTTGTACAGGACCCTGGTGAGACCGCACCTTGAGTACTGTGCGCAATTTGGGTCTCCTAATTTGAGGAAGGAGATTATGGCTATTGAGGGAATGCAGCGTAGGTTTGCCAGGTTAATTCCCGGGATGGCGGGACTGACGTATGGTGAAAGAATGGATCGATTGGGCTTGTATTCGCTGGAATTTAGAAGGATGAGAGGGGCGCTTATAGAAACATATAAAATTATTCGAGGGTTAGACAGGGTAGACGCAGGAAAAAAATTACCAATTTTAGGGGAGTCCAGAACCAGGGGTCACAGTTTAAGAATAAGGGGTAGGCTATTCAGGACTGAGGTGAGGAAGCACTTTTTTAACCAAGAGTTGTGAATCTGCGGAATTCTCTGCCACAGTAGGCAGTGGAGGCCAATTCACTGCATGTTTTCAAGAGTTAGATTTAGCTCTTAGAGATAAGGGAATCAAGGGATATGGGGAAAAAGCCGGAACGGGGTACTAATTGTGGATGATCAGCCATGATCATATTGAATGGCGGTGCTGACTCAAAGGGCCGAATGGCCTATTCCTGCACCTGTTTTCTTTTTCTATGCATACAACACATAACCACACATACAGAATTACAACACATATAGGAACATATGAAACCACATAACTCATACAGAGTACAGACACACAGCCACACAGCCCATAGGAGGCAAATATAACATGTACCAAACACATAAAGGCACACACAGTCAGGCACATCTGATGAGATTCAAATGGCTTTAGATCATTCTATTATTCATTGTCCTCACGGTTTCAGGTTCTTATCAATCAAAATGTCATATCCATATAGTTCAAAGCAGTGCTTGTCATTAATTATTACGCTCTGGACACTCTGCAAACTTTTGATGAATATGTTGTCCATGTCTCTGAAGAGCGTTTCTACAGTATCGGTGCCATGTTTTGCTGTCAGATACTGTCGCAGCTGTTGCATCAACCATTTGCACCCCTAGAAGAAAGCAAAGCATCTCATTGATTTGAAGTGTCACAGTCTCAATATGTCTCACCATATTCAGTGTCTTTCAGTGTCTTTCCACATGTTTTAGCAACTAAGAACGTCTAACAGTATGTTATAGTGGATCAGTATCTCTGTGTCTGGTAATAAACAGTAAACCAAATGTTTTTTTTACACCAATCTGGCCGTGTTGCAGTCACTGCAATTGAGACCAGCTGCAATTCATTGAAGGTAACTTTGTATCTGTGTCCCGCAGTGGACACAGACACAAGCAGCACCTTACTGTACATTGCAGCGTCTGTACTTATTGTCTCGTTCAGTTAACAAAAATGGGGACTGGGTGTAAAGCTACCTACTGTAGTCCTTAGACAGCCATGCCAGGTAATGTGTGGTTAACTTCTTCAAAATATTTTTACTGTATTACTGCTGATGGAATTCAATAAAGTTTGTGTTGAAAAGAGTGCCAAGAGTAAAACGTGTGACCTTGCTGGATATTTTTCCAATAACTGTTCAGTTAAAGCAACGAAGATGCAAATTCAAAGGAAATTGATACAGTGTAAAACCAAGGCTTCTGATTAAGTAATAGAAACAAAGAAAATAGATGCAGGAGGAGGCCATTCGGCCTTTCGAGCCAGCACCGTTCATTGTGATCATGTCTGATCGTCCACAATCAATAACCCGTGCCTGCCTTCTCCCCATATCCTTTGATTCCACCAGCCCCTTGAGCTCTACCTAACTCTTAAATCCATCCAGTGATTTGGCCTCCACTACCCTCTGTGGCAGGGAATTCCATCAATTCACAACTCTCTGGGTGAAAAAGTTTTTTCTCACCTCAGTCTTAAATGGCCTCCCCTTTATTCTAAGACTGTGCCCCCTGGTTCTGGACTCGCCCAACATTGGGAATATTTTGTCTGGGTCTCTGGCGCTGTGAGCGCTGTAAGGCAGTGACTCAACTGCTGTGCCACTTTGTGTGTCGCCCTGCTGATATTTTCACTTTGGCACTTCAGAGACATGGAGAAGTGGGACATGTCCAGAGGAGAAACAATGCGGTGAGTGGAATGGGAGAAACTTTGCCAAGGGCAATTCCACACATTCCTGTTGTCATTGCTGGGGACACAAACCGTTAAGCTCAAATGTGATAATGAATGGGAAGCGATATCGCTAAAATTGAGTAAGCAATAACAGTGGTTAATATTAAGAAGGGGAATCCCTTCAAAGACATTAAATAATACTTTGAGATCATGGATTTGCAGTGTTAACTGGTCTGGTACCCAGCACTGAGGACTGAGCATTTGTCCATTTCACTGCAGGTCAATGAACACTGCAAAATAACTGAAAAGGAGACTAGGATTACCGATGCAATGTCCCTGCTCAATATGATGCCAGTATAAACTGATCACCTCTGCCTGCACATGATCCCTATTCCCCATTCCTCGAAAACCAATTTTCAGAGCAATTGACTAAAAATAAGGCAGAGAGCAAAAGACTTGGCTCGACATATTGTATTAAGGTCATATTGATTGAGTCAGATACTGCTGAAGATAAAAGTGCATGAGTTCTAGGGAAGAGCTGATGAGCTACAAGACTGTTGATGTTTACAGAAGTACTGAATGGTCTGAATCAAGGGCAGATTGAGTTGGATGCATTTGGAAAGGGTTAACAGAGAGGAATAAAGATGCTGGTTTTAAAAAAAAACACAAAGTGCTGGAGTAACTTAGTGGATCAGGCAACATCTATGGAGGACATGGACAGGTAACATTTCAGGTCCTGATTTCAACTTGTACTTGAATTGTATGTTAGGAAACACCTCTATATGCCGTCAATTATTGAACTTAAATCAAGGAGGTGATATTTGGTTATCTAAAGGTGTAAAGGCACATGAGGAAAATCAGAGAAATTGGAACAGGATGGTTCAAGGTAAATTGCTCAGTGACTTGCTCCTATCCTATATTCTTGTGCTCTATTTATGAATTACATTCACCCAGATGTTTACGTACAAATCAGAGGGTGATTTAGTATTATTGCAAGCCCCTCTCACTAACAGGAACCACACTTCCATGTCAAATGACTGCTACACTGCCGCTTCCAATTCCACTGATCATTGTTACCCACCTTTTCTGGATCATAGTCAGGAGCGGTTTTCTGGACTGCCACATTTGTAAGATGTATAACTGGTTAAGATATGAATTATGGAAAAAAAAAAGTACCAGTACATATAATAGTTACATTGCATAACTATTGGAGATTAGAAATATTCATGTATCAATGTGTGAAATATACTTCTAGATACAGGTCCAGATCTTCAGAATGATTGAAAAAATTGCCAACACATATACACATGTGTGCATATGCACATATACAAAATAATACTTTATTCAAGAAAGGTAGACAGAAAGGCAGAAACTCCAGGCCAATTAGTTTAGCATCTGCCATGGGGAAAATATTAGAAGTTATTATTAAACATTTTAGCAGTGCACTTAGACAAAAAATCAAGGTAAACAGAAAAATATGTCCGATCAATTTACAGAAGTGACAAGTGCTATGGATAAAGCAGAAGCAACGTTTCATTTAGCTTTTGAGTAACAGGGGGGTATCCTATACGTAGATTCCAGATGGCATTTAAGTAAGATGCAGCATCAAAGGTTATTATTGAAAATAAAGGCTCATGAAGTAGGAGGTAACCTATTGGTATGGTTAGAAGATTGGCTGGCGAACAGGAAACAGACAAAACATACATAGAACAGTACAGCACAAGAATGGGCTCTTCAGCCCACGATGTTTGTGCTGGACTGCTCTCACCTACCTGCTTATGATCCATATCCCTCTATTCCCTGCAGATCTGTGTGCCAATCTGAAAGCCTCTTAAATATCACTATCACTATCATATCTGCCTCCACCAGGGCCCCAGCAATACGTTCCAGGCCCCCACCATCCTGTGTTATAAAACGTGCTCCATTAAACTTTCCCCTTCTCATCTTATAGCTATAGCCTCTAGTGTTGGACATTTCCACCCAAAAAAGCGTCTGACTGTCTATCCTATCTATATCTCTCATTGTTTTATATACCTATCAAGTCTCCCCCCAACCTCCCACATTCCAGAGGATACAATCCAAGAACTATCCAAGCTCTCCCTGTCAACTCTCAAATCCAGGCAGCATTCTAGTACACACATGTCTGCACCATCTCCAAAGCTTCCATTTCTTTCCTGTAATAGGACAACCAGAATTGCACGCAATACTCCTAATGCTGCGTAACCAACGTCCTATAGAGCCGCATCATGATCTCCAGACGCTTATATTCAATGCCCAATAGCATTGAAGGCAAGCATACCATATGCCCTCTTTACCACCCTATCTACTTGTGCAGCCACCTTTACTGAGCTTGGATTCCGAGATCCCTGTGCATATCAATGCTGTTAAGGCTTTTGCCATTAACTGCATACTTTCTCCTTATATTCAACCTCTCAAAGTGTAACACCTCACACTTGCTTGGGTTAAAATCCATTTGCCAATTCTGCAGCTGATCTTTATCCTGCGGTATCTTCAAACAGCCTTCCGCACAGTCTGCAATTCCTCCAATTTTAGTATCATCAGCAAACTTACCCACCAACCCATCTACATTTACCGGGTATATCTAGGTCATTTATATATATATCGCAAACAGCAGAGGTCCCAGAACCCATCCCTGCGGAACCCCACTGGTCACAGATCTCCAGCTAAAATATCTATCGTCCACCACAAACTCTTCTATGAATGAGCCAGTTCCAAATCTATACAACCAAGTCATCATGAATCACATACATCTTAATATTCTGGATCACTCTAGCATGAAGAGCCTTATCAAAAGCCTTCATAAAATCCAAGTATACAACATCCACTGCCCTACCTTCATCAATTTCCATTTGGTACAAATGGGTCATTTTCAGATTGGAAAGGTGTATTGACTACAGTACCACAGGGATTGGTGCTAGGGTCTCAACATTTTACAATTTATAAAAATGAATTGGATAAAAGAATTGAAGCCGTGGTTGCTAACGTCACTGAAGAACAATAATTGGCAGAGAAACATGTTGTGAAGTAAATAAAATGATTGAGTGTATACTTTGTGCAAACTAATTATTTGACTGAGATCACATCTCTATCCGAAGGTATGTCCAGAGGAAACAGATTTTCAAAAGTTGTTTGATTAGATCCCAGCAGGTGTACGTTGATAAAATTAGAGCAAACAGTCCAGCAAACAAAAAAACAAAACAAAAAAAATCACACAATGGAATGGCTCCAAAGACATTGAATGGAACAATGGTTAATTGTGAAGAGCACTGTATTCAGGAGTGGATGCCCTTTGGTGGAGGCTACATGCACAGATCAATGGTAGAGGAGAAATGGGGCTAATACATTTTGTGAGGCAAGATGGGATTAGAAATATAGTTATATACAATTCTTCAAGAGTGAAAGGCTGTTAATACTGTTGCTTTATAAGGTTTGAAGGATCCAGTAGATTCATTAACGGGAGTATTAAAGACAAAAACAAAAACAAAATAATGCTCTACATGGACAAACAATTGGATAGAATAGATTAAGAAACTTCTGCCCAGTTTGAGGAGCATCATGAAGTATGACAGGGCAACAGATAGGATCCAGGAGTTAAGGTTGCAGGGAATAGTATGGTATCAAGGCCAGAGAGGAAATTCAGATGTCAAGGGCATGGAAATGGTATATATGTAGAGACATTGAAAAGGATATAAATATTAAGACAACGTGATCAGCAGGGTGAGGCGTTTCCTTCGAATCCACTGGCAGGATAGGCAAACCAACGTCAACATCCTTTTTTCCAGGCCAATGTTGCGGACATTGATACCCTTGATCTTGCTCAGCAAGTTATGGTTGGGACGGTAAAGGTGTGAGTGGGTGAAAATCATCCTCATGTCCACATCAAACAATGGAAAAGCATGAACAATCTTATCGACCCTCTCACCTACTCTACTTGTTGCAGAGGATACAGATTCTGCAGAAGACGCGTTAGGAATTAGAAATTGCAGAGGTGAAGTGGAAGCAACTCATCCTCAATCATTAGGAACGGCCTGAAAGATTGCTGCGAGTTACCAAGATAAAAAATACAATGAACGTCTTGGGATACAGCAAATGCACAAATATTCTTATGAGAGTTGATGTTACACTTTAATATTATATAACAAAGGATACAATGATCATCAATGCTGGTCAGGGAGAAGCGAGTATTTGAAAAGCGTGCAAACCCATCTCGATATAACCAGGCTTTCAGAGGGATGTACTGCATAGAGGGAGAATTGCAAAAGAACAATTAAACATGTATTTTTCATTATCTTTAAAAAAATCTACACCACGGCTATACTTACCAATGGAACTCTGAGTGAGTTGGTGTGTGTGGACACTCCATTAGATTCTGAGAAACCAGAGGAAAGCTCACAATTTCATGGTCATGTTTCTATTGAACATCCACCCCATTTACCATCTTCCTTTGAGCAGTTAATATACATAAATATTCTTAAACAACCTCAACCGAGAATCAATAGCCTTAAACCAATAGATTTAAGCAACTCTGAGAGAATAGGGGCCCACAGAAACTAAAGTGGTCATCTCAGTGTGGAGCTGCAGTGCACTCATGCCCGCATTCTCCACCAATATGGCATTGGTCATGATGCTGGAACAGCAATGGACACGTTGGCATATACAGTAAGGTGAACTCGCTCTTGTGAGGAGCAGTCCCCCCTTGCATCCCCTCTCTCTCCATCCGTCCCCCACCCAAGTCGTTGTACTAGCTTCAAAGTCGTCTTGTTGAGTCTCATTATCTGTAACTCATTTTTTCACCTAGCCCACAGCAAACAATAGCCTGTTTTCTTTATCATCATTACTTTTTTGCATATCTTTAATTCATTTGATCTATATGTCTCTATATTATCATTTGTATCTCTTGTTTCCCTTTCCCCTGACTCTCAGTCTGAAGAAGGCTCTCCACCTGAAACATCACCTATTCCATTTCTCCAGAGACGCTGTCGGACCCGCTGTTACTCCAGATTCGTGTGTCTAATCTTCGATGATACTTTAATGCATTATATAGATTTGTTGGTTTAATAAACCTAAAATAAATATTGATATGTATACCTGTTGACTCATAAATATATGTATAAGGTACCACTTGGATTAATAGATATGACTCTTGATTTATTGGCTCAGATGATATTCAACTTTGAGAAGACAGCTACCTGTGTGTTCAGTCAAGGTGTGCTTAGATAATATGTCAACCATAAAGGAAAATGGTTATAATTACTTAATGACAAGGAAGCACACGATTTTAACTAATGTGTGTATGCTAGCTCCTTTCAACAATACTCATGCTGTTCTAGACCACAGCACATTTTGTCTTCTTCAGGTATTAATTTCCCTTTAAAGGCAGCTGCTGGTTCTCCATTCACACGTGTAATGCAGGACATCCTGAGAGAAAGTGCTTTTCCTCAGGCCTGTGTTGTTTTTTCCTGTTAAACATCTTAAATAATTTAATGATTTTAAGATAATGTAAAGTTTTTTCTCTCTATTTAATCCCTTCATTAATTTAAACCTCTTTAGAGCTCCCCACTCTTTGTTTCGCTACGAAGAACAATCTCAGCTGCACCAGCCTATTTATGTAAATCTGATCATTAATTCATAGAATCATTTCTAATTCTAACAAAAGATTATATCCTCTTCTGGGATAGCACATAAAGATTTGCTATGTTCTGGTGCCATCTTACATCTATCGTGTCCCAAATCGCTGCAAAAATCAAGTCTGATCTTGGCCTAAGGAGATATGCATTTCTAATGTTCTCATCATTGTAACTTTGCACCCAGCACATTCACTGTACGGTTATGTCATCTGCTTTGAACAATAGACCTTCATTTGCATCCTCTTGGTCAGCTATGAATATACCAAAGGTAGACTTTTGAATTCCATTCTTTACTTTGATTGTCGACATCAATTAAATTAGAAAAAGACACTAGTGCAGGATTTGCACACGGTAATGCCTGATCCTCATTCATCTTCAGAACCACTGTTCTAAGACATATTTCACATCGTCTGTGTTGATAGTTCTAACCATATTCGTCCATCATTTTCAGTCGGAGATAAGATTCAATTTACATACATATTTTTTTCAATGGGCAAACATAAATCCAACATCAGAGTAAATGCAAAATATGATTAATAAATCTGATTCCTTTCCTTTGCCAATTCAGTACAGAACCTTGCACCTAATCCAATGCTTTGAATTAGTTGAATGCTACATTTGTTTAATATGTATGGAGCATGAGAATCTTCAGAAACAAAAACTACTTACAGACGTCACCAGTACATAGACTCGCAGATCAAACTTCCTCCCTGTAAATAACCAAAGATCTCATTAGTAAACCAAATAAATAACCAAATTATCAATGGAATATAAATTGTGGCTTAGCCTGCGTTCCACATATTAGCTCATCATCAACAATTAGTAGCCCGTTCCTGCCTTCACGCCATATCCCTTGACTCCGCTATCTTTAAGAGTTCAATCTAACTCTCTTGAAAGCATCCTGAGAATTGGCCTCCACTGCCTTCTGAGGCAGAGAATTCCACAGATTCACAACCATCTGTGTGAAAAAGTTTCTCCTCATCACCGTTCTAATTGGCTTACTCCTTATTCTTAAACTGTGGACCCTGGTTCTGGACTCCCCCAACATCGTGAGATGCCACTTTCAGGGAAGAAAGGACTTGTACCCCTAGGTCTCTCTGGTCATCAACTTTCCTTGGCATGCTACCATTGACGGTATATGTTCGACCCTATTTGATTTTCCAAATTCATACCTAACATTTGTCAGGATAAAATTCCTTCTGTCAATGCTTGGCCTAACTTTCCATCTGATCTATATCCTGCTATTTTATTTTGAAGTCTTGAGACGAGACTATGTGAAGAACCCGCCAGTCAGCATGTGCATCAATATGTCATCGCATGGCATGAGATACGGATGCATTTGGAAATGCTCCATCAGAGTTTAACCGTTTTTTGTAGGAACGGTACTGTTTGTTTCAACGTGGCTTTGATTTCCAAAAATGGACAATCCAAGAAACAAGAAGAGATGTGCCGCTGAAAATTCAGCGTGGAATGACGGCAACGAGCGAGGTCAGTGGCCGTTGCTGTTGAGCTCAGAGACGCTGACAGTGGGCTCGGAGATGCTGGCAGGCACGGTCTGCACAGCAACCCTCGCTAAAGCTCCGAAAGGGAGCAGGTGGCCCACCCCGGTCTTGGAGTAGCTGGCAGGCCTGACTTGCACAGCAATCTCCGCTAAAGGTCTGAAAGAGAGCAGCTTGTCAAGGAAGTATACCGAATCATTCTTAATTTGACTAGTCTGAACATGGGCTTGGAATATAACCATTTTAGAATGTATTTTTCATTCAGCAAAACTGCTGATTATTGAGGATTGCTTTATGGCCTCAATCAATCTCGAAGATGCATTCTTTCCACTAACAATACATGAGAGTCACAGGTAATAGTTGACACGCTCATCGTAGGAAAGACGATATATGACACAGAGGTAGCTGTTTTAGCACTCCTAGAAGATCTAAGATTTGTTATTCATCCAGGAATACCCAGGCTTGAGCCGAGGAAAAAAAAACGATCGCATATCTAAGCTTTGTCATAAACTCTTCAAATAGGTTTGTGATCCTTCTTACAGATAAGAAACAGAATTTTGTAGATGCATGCACAGGCTTACTTAAGAATGAGAATTCTACTATATGACAGGTTGCGAGGGTGATAGGCACACTGGTACCTGCCTTCCCAGCTATGGGGCCATGCATTATAGAAGCCTAGATCATGAGAAGGTTCTTGCCCTAAAAT
The DNA here is from genome assembly GCA_963514005.1 of Raja brachyura. The sequence continues at coordinate 22,835,322 of OY740802.1, forward strand.
TGAATATGGGACATTTTGATCGATGTGTGAGGCTGACGACAAAGTCGATATCGAATTCCAGTGGGGGATTGAGCACTCACGAGGGTACAGGGTTCATAGTACCTGGTAAGCCCGTAATAACACTACAAAGTGAGGGCTGGAATGTAACTGACACCTATATTAATTGTTGTGGTAGGTGGAATGAGAAGGAGTTGAGACATGGCCATTATATATGGCATCAACTATTTGGAAATGCTAGCAGCATTCCAGGCTTTGAGAACATATTGTGGGAATGACCATGATATGCAAATCAGGCTACATCGGGACAATACAGCAGCAGTAGAATATGTTAACCATATGGGTAGTTGTAAGTCTGAAACATGTGATGCACTAGCACAGTCCATTTGGGCGCGGTGTATAAGAGAAAAATATGGGTGGCAGCTGCACATCTGCCACATAGGTACAAAATTGAAGCAGACACCAGGTTAAAAAAATCATCATTCTGCCTTATTGGAAGATGCCTCCAAAAGATCATTCAAGACAAGGCAACAGGAATTATAATAGTACCAAATTGGCCTACTCAACCATGGTTTCCATTGTTAAAAGGTCTGCTGAAAGAAGCTCCTATATTTGCTCACAGACACGAACAGTGGTTAATTCAACCTGTCACTCGTGCACCGCATCCACTGCATGATCCTACTGATTAATTTGCAGGATTTAAAGAGACCCTTCAAGCTTATAGGACAATCCAGCAGGACAGTTGACGTGATTACTGCAGCTTGGCGAGATGGCACAAGAAAGCAGTATGCTACCTACATAAAATAGGAGGAAAGTTTTGTGAGGAGACACATGTGAGCTACTTTAAAGCAGAAGTAGCAGAGGTTTGGGGGTACCTTTCAGTTTAGTTTTATGAGAAGCGACTAAGTTATAGCGCAATTAACACTGCTCACACCCACTGGTGACAATGTTTATGGAAGGTGTCTTTAATATGACCCCTCTAAAGCCTAGATATAAAGAAGTGTGGAATGTGTAATCAGTATTATATTTTTTACGCAAATTGGCACTAGCTGCATCTCTAATGTTGGAGCAGCTACTCATGTTAGTCATGCTTATGACACTTATTTCAGCACGAAGAACTCAGTATTTATGCAATCTCTGTCTGGATAACTCGGTCATATCTGACAAGAGGGTAGCATTTTATGTGAATTAACTCATAAAGCAGAGAAGGCATGGTTGGGTACAAGTATTGTCTCGTAGTATTGTCACGAGACGTCGAAATAAAATAGAAAGATTAAACGGGAACTTACCGTTTGAAGTTTGATCTTTATTTTATAAGAAGTTGGAGTGAAAGACTACGTGCCCTCCGCTCCCAACCCTGAATCTCATAAATTTAATTTGACAAATCAAGGGTTATTCATCTTTCTATAGCTTGAATCTGGTTCAAGTGGACTGTGGTTTCATACAGTGGCTCTGAAGATTAATGCGCATAAGGTCTGGCGCGTTCTTCACATAGTGTTTCGCTCCAACTGCTCATAAAATAAAGATCAAACTTCAAACGGTAAGTTCTCATTTAATCTTTCTAGTCCCTTGGACAACATCCTCACTATCCACAACTTTTGTGTCATCCCCAAACTTACTAATCATTCCTCCTACAGTTATATCCATGTCATCAATATATATAATAAAGTCTAAATCTCTTTATGCGGCGCAACATCAAAGTTGCTGGCTAACACGTCTGTGAAGTGACTATGGATATTTAACCATATTAAAGGTGTTCTAAAAGAGACAGGGAATGCTACCTCCTATCAGGTAGGGGTTCTCGATGTAGCGCTGCACAACATAACTTTCCACTGTAGCTTCATCTTTGGAGTCATCTGCACGAGTCCCATCCTAGAAGATAAAAGGATCCACGAGAAAAGTTATACCTGTGCTTTGGAGAAACAGCTCAATCTTTGAGGGTGCTGACCAGGTTGGGGCAGGATAAGCAGGTTTGGCAATTTTGGAGCATGGTCTTTGGCAATGAGGCTTCGGCATGCGTGCCTTGGGGAGAGCAACGCCTGCTCCTGGCAGACAAGAAGTGTCATGGGACTTAAGCTCGCGCCAATTCGGCCTCTGACTTCCATGGTGATCTTTACTGTTTCATTGAAATGGTGGTTCAAATCATCATTTGTCTTTATACAATGTAGTGGCCAACTTGCCCCACAAATCTCCATGAACCTTTCCCCTTCTGACATTGCTCTGCCCTCTAGTGTTGGATATTATAACCCTGGGGAAAAGGTTCTGACCGTCTACCCTAGCTATGCCTCTCATAATGTTATATATGTCTATCAAGTCTTTACTCATCCTCCATGGTTCCAAACAAAGCAATCCAAGTGTATCCAACCTCTTTTCCTGGTGTATAGACGTTGGGAGGTTATGTTACAGTTGTACAAAACATTGGTGAGCCCACATTTTGAGTCTTGTGTTCAGTTTTGGCCACACTGTTATAGGAAAGATGTTGTTAAGCTGGTATGATGCAGAGAAAATTTATGTTGCCAGGAATCAAGGGCCAGAGCTGTGGGAGAGGTTGAGAAGGCTAGGACTTTATTCCTTGGAGTGAAGAAGGATGTGGGATGATCATATCGAGGTGTATAAGATCATGAAAGGAATAGAAAGGGTAAATGCACAGTTTTATCCAGAGTGGGGGAAACAAGAACCAGACATAGGTTTAAGGTGAGGGGGAAAAGATTTAATAAGAACTGGAGGAGCTTTTTTTTTACACTAAAGGTGGTGGGTATATGGACTGAGCTGCCGGAGCAGGTAGCTGAAACTGGTACCATCACAATGTTTAAAAAGCATTTGGACAGATACATGGATAAGATAGGTTTAGAGGCATATGAGCCAAATGCAGGCAGGTGGGACTGGTGTAGATGGGGTATGTTGGTCGGCGGGGCAAGTTGAGCCGAAGGGCTTCTTTCCATGCTATAAATCACCCTATAGCTTAAATCCTTTAATCCAGGCAGCATTCTGGTAAACCTTTGCACCCTCTCCTAAATCTCTTGGAAGTCCTGCTCCGGTCCCTGAATGTTGGGAAGAATTAAAAGCACAGATGTTGCATCTCATGCAATTAATGGGAAAGTACAATTAGAAGGGGATCAGTTTGTGGAGATGGAAGAATGGGAAAGGATCTCAAAGAGGATGGTCATTTCTGAATACTGAAAGAGGAGGAAAGGTGTGCCTGGGAGTGAAATCTCATTGAAGGAGGCAGAAATTGGTAATGATAAACCATTGAATGCAGAGATTGGTGGGATGGAAAGTGAAGATGAGGGCAACTTAGTCCTTGCTTCATCTGGAAGTACAAAGGATAAGAGAAGAGGGAATAGATGAAATGCCATCAAAGGCTCTATTATTTCAGATTTCCAGTCTCTGCAGTTTTTAAAATGTGTCAGTGTTAGTTGCTATTCCATTCTAACTAAAGCAGTTTACCTTATATGAGAATATTAACTGTTACAAATATATTGTCAGAGAAGAACTGTACCTTTCTCCATTCCATGATATCTTTGAGTTTCCGGAAAAGAAAGATGCCTTTTCCCTGTGACCTTGCAACCTAAAAGACAAGGATTTTCTGGTAACAAGCAATACCAAAGTGTAAAGTTCCTACCACTTGTCTGGAAGAGAGAATGACATGTTGCCAACATTTTCAGTGGCTGCTGTGCTTGAATTCAAAAGGCATATAGAAATGGACAACATTGGTCTACAGTGGTACTCAGATTAGCCACTTCCTCCTTCCCTCGTTGCACTGAAAACCATTCACTCAATTGGAAAATGTCAATTATTGTATGTACATTGGGTATACATACAGTTCCCTTTTTGAGGGAACTGGGTAGTGTACCACTCCAACTGTTATATTTGTATATATGTATGAAGGAACTGCAGATGCTGGTTTAAACGAAAGATAGACATAAAATGCTAGAGTAACTCTGCGGGACAGGCAGCATCTCTGGAGAGAAGGAATGGGTGACGTTTCGGATGAAGATCCTTATTTCAGAATCTGAAGAAGAGTCTCGACCCGAAACGTCTCCCATTCCTTCTCCAGAGATGCTGCCTGTCCTGCTGTTACCCCAGCATTTTGTGTCTGTATTTGTATATGTCGGGTTACATATTGAAAGGCAGATGTGGATATGTCACGGTTGGGAAGTGTGTGTCAACGAATGTGGTTATCCAGTGAGCAGAAAATGGGGTAATGGGTCATTCTCTGTATTTTCTTACCGGTTTCATGATCCAAGTGATTCCAGGGTTTCTCTTAAATTGTTCCACAAACAGGTGATATTCAACAGGCAATTCAAATGTCTTTGGAAAGAAATCACATTTAGCTGCCTCCAGCTTCCCCTGCTCACGCTCCAGCTGTTTGCGAAACCGCTTTAGGTTTTTCACCATGAAGTTTTTTCGTGTCAGCTTCCACATAAGAGGGAAAGAGGGAAAATTGAAACTACCTCAGTTTATGAACATTGGATATACAAACATAGACCAATTTAAATTGCTCACTGTGCTACTGTTTCCAGTGAATCCTTTTAACTGTGGGAGATATAATGGGGAAGGTTCAATCAGAAGGGTGGCAGTCACTGTTACGAGATTAGAACCGGACATCTGACAGTGTGAAGGATCAATGCTAACAGAAAACAAGCTGCCTGCTTATTTTTCATTTATGTAAACATAAGCAATTTTTATGGTTAAGTTTATATGTTGAAACTTTGACATGCAAGATGTTCCACTGCAACTTACTGCAATTAACACTGTGATTAATTAAAAATATTACTATGAACCATATAAGGAGCAATCAGGGCAAGTGATGAAAAGCTTAGCATGCAAGTGACAGGATCTGGCAAAAAGTCTTTGGCCTGAAATGTTTGCTTCTCTTCCCATAAATGTGGCCTGACCTGCTGAGTATTTTCAGCATTTTTTTGTTTTTTTATTTTAGATTTCTGACATCTGCAATGTTTTTGATTTTTTTTAATTTCAGATCCTTGGGGGGCAGGTTAGCAGGTCCTTGGTATTTATCAGCAGGTTAGAAGGTCCTTGGTATTAGTCCCATTAATTTATAACAGTAATTTCTCTCACTTCCCATCCCATCTCCTGCCAAACCTGCCATAACAATGTATTTAATGCTTTAAATATAAAACTTCATTATTTGAATGAATGCCCTGCATCACCAAGGTCTCTGCTGTGCAGTATCTACCAAGTCAACACTTAATAGATATAGCATTATTAGGCACTAGTTTAGTCGGAGTTTAACAGTTTAAAAAAATCTGATTTCCAGCATGTGTAATGTGAACAGAAAATGCTGAAAAAACTCAGCAAATCAGGCACCATTAATGGAAAGAGAAACTGAACATTTTGGTACTGACAAAGGGCCACAGACCCACAGCATTGACCGTTTCTCTTTTCACAGATACTCTCTCTTCTGCTGAGGTTTTCCACCATTTTCTGTATTTGTCAAAGATATATATTCCCAGATATCACAAATTCTGAGTCTGCTGATAATAATGTTAGTCAACCAGTTTTAGCTGATAACCAAATTAATTGAAAAATGGCGTCACTTTCATACCACTGCAAATGAAAACGACACAGTTTACAAAATCCAACAGTGAGAATTAAATAAATAAATAACAAAAATTAAATAATCTTCTTACTAACCAAAGTCTACATTTTTGTGTGAACTCATATTTTGTTATATCACTAGATAAAATAGTAGAAAATCCAGTGATTTTGCAAATTAGTGGAAAACTGAATGGTGTTGGTATTCTGAAGACTTAGGTGTTCAGATCTTAGATCTTATCTGATGGTGAAGCAGGTACAAGGGGTTGACTGGCCTACTTTTGCTTCTGCGTTTTATTGTCATGTTATCAAATGTCATACCACATCCGGTTCTTAAAGATATACACAATCATGCATATTATAAAAGCGGATGCACTTGGACATCTATCTTCTTAAAAATCAGCTCTTTGCAGAAGATTGGGTTGTTTAGCTCCTGTGTTCAACTCCTTCCCTTCAGCAGCCTCATTGGCTCCTGAATTGTGTTTCTTCTAGCTATAACAAAGGTACATAATAATTTCTTATTACCAAATTATTATTTTTTTAATTCAGAAATTCTGAAGTAAGATGTGATATTGATACTTTCCAGTCTCACAGCCAAGAGAACGATCTCCTGTATGGGCCATCCCATCTGCTCTGGTGATCTTTTCCACCGTACCTGTGGGTGGCGGCAGTTCCACTTTCATACCTCATAGTGATTGCGAAAGTGACAGATGCGAACATGCTCATCCATATATGTATAGCCGAAGTTCTCTCGTAGCCAGCTGATGTCGCACCAGTAAAAGTCCCATTCACCTTCACTGTCAATAACGAGAACTCAATGACAAACAGGACTTGAACACAACTAGCAGAGAAAACTCACATAAACCTAAATAGCAACCAAAACCAATTACCAAGGTCACTTCACATATCACCAAGTGCCTGTTTCTCTAAACAAACTAATCATAGTGTCAGAATTCTGATAACTTTATCCTGAAAATACCATTTATTTAAATCCTTTCATTCTTAAAGCTTCTGCTTGTGGTCTGTTATGAGCTCAGGAACAGTGATGGTCTCCTTGGAACAATTAAGGTTAAGGGAAAATTTAAATTATATTTTAAATGGTGGGGAGGAGGAAGGGAATGATTTTTAGTGAAAAATAGCTAGTTGATCACAGGAAATGCATACACCACAAGCTAACTTTATTAAGAAGTTTGCACACATGCACATGTGCATACATCTTTAATACCATGGCTGTATGCAGAGCAGCATGCAAATTACGGCATGAGTGTGTAAATTTATCGACACTCCTGTAAATGGTAGGGAATAATTAGGCCGGTACTGAGTTAGTCATTTGTTCACTTAAAAGCTTATGTCGAACAAGCTTCTTACAGACATGTTGTAGGAATGAATTGCAGATGCTGGTTTGACATTTCAGGTCGAGCACCGACCCGATATGTCATCCATTCGTTCTATCCAGAGATGCTGCCTGTCCCAGTGAGTTACACCAGCATTTTGTGTCAATCTTCCTTGCAGACGGCTAGCTTAGTCACTGCCCCTTGAATTGTGCGTGACAAGGGGACTGCAGAAAGGCCAAATGGAACGCCACAAGTTGTTGGAAGGAGGGCTCTCTCAGCAAAAGTGTTGATCTACAGATAGACTTTAGGGAAACATCCTTTAATTGTGTGTTTAGGAACAAATGTAACATAGTTAATTCATCTCCAAAGCTGTGAAGAAAATGGCACTGAAATCGACTAATTTCTGCCATTACAACCATTTCAATGCAGGCAAGGAGTGCACTGCCTGGGGATGCCAAGATGACTGGTTCTTTTATTTATCTGGTCTTTCCAATGCTGCTTAGGATCTCAGCAATATTTTGTAGCTTGTGGTTCAGAAGCAACCTTACTGTTGTTTTCTAAACACAGAGACATTTTCATCTCATTTCAATTCATCTTAATCTGAAAGTTGAGAGGGAGAAAGTGAGGCAATTTGAGAAGGAGAAGGGAAGCTAGAGGATTGGGAAGCTTTTAAAAACCAACAGAAGGTAACAAGGCAATACGGGGAAAAAAGATTGAATATGAAGGTAAGCTAGCCAATAATATAAAGAGGAAAGCAAAAGTTTCTTCAGATATATAAAGAGTAAGAGAGAGTCAAGAGTTGACATTGGACCACTGAAACATGATGCTGGAGAAGTTGTTATGGAAGTACAGAAATGGCAGATGCATTAAATACGTTTTTTGCTTCAGTCTTCACAGTGGAAGATACCAGCAAAGTGTCCGAAATTCAAAAGAATCAATGGGCAGAAGTTAGTGGAGTGGCTATTAGTAAGTAGAAGATGCCTGGGAGGCTGAAAGGTCTGAAGGTTAATGAATCACCTGAACTAGATGGACTACACCCAGGGTTCTGAAAGAGGAGGCGTTAGAGATTGTGGAGGCATTAGTTCTGATCTTTCAAGAATCACTAGAATCAGGAGTGGTTCCTGATTGCAAATGTTATTCTGCTGTTCAAGAAGGGAGTGAAGCAGAAGAGCAAAACTTATAGGCAGGTTAGCCTGACTTTAGTGGTTGGGATGATTTTAGCATCTATTATAAAGGATGAAGCTTCCGAGTACTGCAAAGCACACAATAATAGGCCAAAGTCAGCAAGGTTTTGTGAAAGGGAGATCTTGCCTGACGAACCTATTGGAATGTTCAAGAAGGACCTAATGACGAACCTATTGGAATTCTTTGAGGAAGTAAATAGCAGGAGAGACAAAGGAGAATCAGTGCATGTAGCTTACCTGGAATTTCAGAAGGCCTTTGATAAGGTGCTGCACGTGAGGCTGCTAAAGAAGACGAGAGCCCATGGTATCAGAGGGAAGAAACTATCATGGATAGCAGGTTGAACAAAGAGGGCTTTATCCTGGTTGACTGCCAGTGACTAGCGGTGTTTCGCAGGAGTCGGTGCTGGGGCCGCTATTCTTCATGATGTATATCAATGATTTGGATGAGGGAATTGAAGGCTTTGTGGCCAAGTTTGCAGAAGATAAGAAGATAGGTGGAGAGGCAGGTAGTGTAGAGAAAGCAGGGACATGGACAGGTTGGGAGAGTGGGCTGAGAAACGACAGATGGAATGCAGCATAGCACAGTGAGGAGTCATGCATTTTGATAGTAGGAATAAAGGCGTAGACTAAATTGGAAGAGAATTCAGAAATTGGAGGTGCAAAGGGACTTGGGTGTGCTGGTGCAGGATTCCCAAAAAGTTAATTTGCAAGTCAAATCGGTAGTAAGGAATTACCATGAATCGCAGACTTTAAACAGTCATTGCATGCAAAGGATATGTAACAAAATACTAAACACGACTTATTTCATTTACATGACATTGCTGTGTCCCAAACATTATGGTGCCCTGAAATGGGGGGGGGGGGGAGTATGTAAAAACACTGCAGTGATTGCTACATGGTGAAACCAAAATGTATAAAAATGGCCTTTATTAAAATCTGACAAAGTGCACTTTAACCACAGTGTTTTTTTCTATTGAAAATCTCAAATTGTGGAGTACAGAGGCAAATAAATAAATGATGGGTCTTTGTCCCAAACATTATGGAGGGCACTACATTCATTAGACCAAGCGCAAGCTCGCTGATCATTTCACTGAACACCTCCGCTCAGTCCGCCTAAACCTACACAATCTCCAAGTTGCTAAACACTTAACTCCTCCTTCCATTCCCAAACTGATCTTTCTGTCCTGGGCCTCCTCTACTGTCAAAGTGAGGCCCAACCTCATATTTCACTTGGGTAGCTTACAACCCAGCGGTATGAATATTGATTTCTCTAACTTCAAGTAACCCTTGCTTTCCCTCTCTCTCCATCCCACCCCCACCCTAGTTCTCCAACTAGTTTCGCTGTGCTTCTGATTAATTTTACTGATTGTATGTCTCCTTGTCACCTTCCCCTCAGCTAACAATGAACCATTTTACATTTCCTTAACATCGTCTGCTTTGATCTGTCATTTTTACATGTTACCCCTCCATATCTCTACACTCCCTCTCCCCTGACTCTCAGTCTGAAGAAGGGTCTCGACCAAAAACGTCATCCATTCCTTTTCTCCAGAGATGCTGCCTGTCCCGCTGAGTTACTCCAGCCTTTTGTGTCTATATTCAATGTAAACCAGCATCTGCAGTTCCTTCCTGCACATTACTTTAATATCATGTGTTTAGGTGTGAGACACTGTACAAGTGGAAAGGGGGGGGGTTACACAAAAGGCTGGAGAAACTCAGCGGGTGCAGCAGCATCTAAGGAGCGAAGGAGATAGGCGACGTTTCGGGTCGAGACCCTTCTTCAGACTGGTCAGGGATCACAGAGGGGGAGCAGTTAGAGAGGAGGTTGTGAAACTGTCTTCGTAGGGAGGAGGAGAACTTCTTCAAAGTAGGCATACCTTGAGGAGATATCGCAGTGGAGTAGACAAAGTGTTAAAGAAGGAACTGCAGATGCTGGAGAATCGAGGGTTACAGGTCTCTTTTGGGAGCACCTAGCATTAGGGTTAAACAGCCTAACGATAGCCCCGATTTCATTGTTTTGTTAATGGTACTTGACAGCTCAATTACAAACTTTAAATATAATGCCCCACCGTCTTTTAAAAATGTCTTAGTAACTCTGATTTAGAAATTATCCCCAGGAAAGGCAACAAACTTATCTCAAGAGTCTCCTAAACATTTTCATCCACAAAATAGTCAATATAGTTAAGGTTCGTAATTCAGTCCAGTGCTGAGGGAAACACTATACTTTCAGTATTGTCTTTTTCCCAATGAGACATTAAACCCAGGTTAAACAATTAAATCTCTTGTGGGCATAAATGATAACATGCTCCTACCTGAAGAAAAGCAAAGGAACTCTGTGCAATATTCATCTAGTCATTTTTACCTTGTGTCTCTTTGAACTTGTTGTGAGCAAACTGTTTCCTAATCACAACTGTAACTTAAAGCCTTTTTTTCTACCATCTGAGTCCATGAAAAATACCATGAGAATTAAATGATTTCTTAAACTAAATATAATTATGAGAGTGTGGTTCAGGCTTCGAAAAGAAGGTGCCCAGAACTTGAAGTTTCTGTATTAGTTATAGCAACCAGATTTTTGTGAGACATAATCACATTCTCTAACCCAGCAATTTGCTCAGGCCCAGACCAATCACTATATACCATTTAAATTTGTCCGTTCCTTGGTCCGTTTTGTTCTACAAAGGTCTCAGAAGAGAATGGTTGCCACAAACCTAATCCCAATTAATGTTATTCTCATCCCTTTCCTCTTATCCTGCTCCACACCCACTGGCCCATTAATTAGAGGGTACTCACTCCTTAACCTCAACCCATCCAGGTCGCTGCCGCAGAACATCCAAAATAGTATTTGTCAAAACACATTTGAATCGTATGAAGTTGCGTTGGTCCCTAGTAACAAGAACATACTGTAAACGCCTGCAAAACTAGAATGTAACATAAATTCCCAATACCCAAAATATCAAACGACTTAATCACCCAAATATATACGGGGAAAGAGAAGGAAAATGGCAAAGGATGCTGGAGAGGAGCGAGGAGATAGAGAAGGGAGAAAATATTGGTTGATAGGGGTTAGGGGTAGAAAAGATAGGGACACAAGGGAAGAAAATGGATCAATCACCAAGCCTGTGTGAACTCTATCCTAGGCTGTTAAAATAAGTTAGGAGAATCCAGGGCCTCTGACTAAAAAATGTTCAATCTCTGGTGCCAGAGGAATAGTGGCGGAAGACTGTATGATGGTTAATGTTGTATCTGTGTCATCAGTCAGCATATTGAGCATAGAAATTTGTAACGTTTTGTTACAGTTGTACAATAAGTTGGTGAAGCCGCATTTGGAATATTGTGTACTGTTTGGTCACCCTGCTATACAAAGGATGTCATTGAGCTGGAAAAAGTGCAAAGAAGATTTATAAGGATGTTGCCATGACTCAAGGGCCTAAGCTATTGGGAGAGGTTGACCAAGCTAGTACTTTATTACTTGGAGTGCAGGGCAATGGCAGGCGATCTTACAGAAATTGATAAAATCGTGAGGGGATTAGATAGATGCAGAGTCTTTTACCCAGAGTAGGAGAACCTAGAACCAGAGGACATGAGTTTCAGGTGAGGAGGGGAAAGATTTAATAAGAACCCATGGAGCAACTTATTTTCCACAAAGGTGGTGAGTGTATGGAAAGAGCTGCCAGAAGAGGTAGTTGAGGGCAGGTACTATCACAATGGTAAAAATACATTTGGACAACTACATAGATAGGATAGGTTTAGAAGGATATTGGCCAAACACAGGCAGGCAGGCAGGCAGGACTGATGTAGAAGGGCATGTTGGTTGGCATGGGCATTGGGCCAAAGGCCCTGTTTTCACACTGAATGACTCTATAGATTAAAGGCATGTTATCTCTTAGTATTTGAAGCGTTGAACACAAGACTAGAGAAATTATGCTGGAACTATTATACAACATTAGGTCACAGTATGAACAACACATATTTGCAGGAACTGGCAAATGACAACATTAAATAAACCAGGAATTTCTTCAGAATGGGAGAGGCTGAAGTGAATTGTATGAAATTATAAATGGCTGAGATAGAATAATAGGAAAGGTTCTATTGTTCTTAGCAAGGATGTCAAAAAGCAGGGGCGATTAATTTAAAGTAATTGATTGAAGGATTAAAGGGTGATATGGAAAAATAGGCAGTGGGGGTCTGGGACTATGGGAGGGTTGAGGCTCAAAACAACATTATTGTAAGCTGCATTAAATATGGGCTTGACGAGCTATGATTCTGAGACAGAAAATACGATTAAGCTTTGCACACTTAGTCCGGCCGGCACAGACCAAATAGGTTGAATGGACCTCTAAAAGCAAATTTTCTATGATTCTATGAGTTGGCGAAGGGGTTTTGGAGGAGAGCATAGGTCAATTTAATTAATTAAATAGTTTATTTACTACCGAATAAAACAAACCAACCCACCTTTGTTTCACGTTACCAAATGGTCCTTTGTTCACAACACTCTATAAATAAGAAAAGACATGTTATTGCACCTTCAGAACCAGTTAAAAATAAATGGAAATGTGCAGGTGAAGGTGCTGGGTGGGACGTAGGGGTGAAGGGTTACAAAGCAGGGAGTTGGTGACAGGGAGGAAGGGAAGGGAGATGCAGGAGAAAGAGGGAAAGAAGGAATGTACGGGGACGAAGAAAAGAGGCAAGCCGGTTCCTCCACACCCCTTCACATACTAATCCCCCTCCCATAAAAATGCATAAGATTCCACAATATTGAGGAAATCAGGAAGTGCAGGAAGAAAATTGAGAACTTAGTAACATGGTGTCGAGACAATGGCATCTCCTTCAATGTCAGCAAGATGAATTTGATTTCAGAAATGGATTATGTATAAGTTCCAGTCAGCATCAGTGGTGCTAAAGTGGAGATGGTTGAATTGGCAATTGCTCTACCTACGACCGCAAGAAATTGCAGAGAACTATGGGTGCAGCCTATGTCATCATACAAACCATGGGCGATGTCATCATACAAAACAGCCTCTCCAAAATCCATTTCATTGACACTTCATGCTGCGTTAGGAAAGCAGCCAAAGTAATCAAGAACCACTTACACCCAGGTCATTCCATCTTTGCCCTCTCCTGTCGGGCAGAAGATACAAAGGATACCACCAGATTCAGGAACAACTTCTCCACAGACTACTGAATGGACCTCTCACCTTAGAGCTATGCCCTCGAGTATATGATTTTTCGATATAAATTTCTCTCAAAATGATATTTACCTATCAGGTCTCCCCGCAACCTCTGGCGTTCCTGTGAAAACTAGACTCGGTCTAACCTCTGTGCACCCTTTCCAAAGCCTCCACGTCCATCCTGCAATGGGACGACCAGAACTGTGCATTATACTCCAAATGCTGCCTAAACAAAGTCCTATAAAGCTGCATCATGATTTCCTGACTCTTATAGTCAATGTCCTGACCTATGAAAGCAAGCAAAACCATATGCGTTTTGTTGCCACATTCAGGGAGTTATGGACTTGGACACCAAAATCCATCTATACTTATGTGCTGTAAGGGTCATGCCATTCATTGTATATTTTCCCCTTACATTTGACCTCCCAAAGTGCAACACTTCACATCTGCTCGGATTAAACTCCATCTTGATTTCTCCACACATTTCTGTTGCTACCTTGACATCTTCCTCAGAGTCCATGACCTCAGCAATCTTTATGTCATTTGCAAACTTGCTAACCAACTTGTCTATGTTTATATCAAAGTCAACTATATATATCACAAACAGTAAACAGCAAAAGAACAGCTGTTAACTTCGGCCTGCACCACCTCCCCAGCTGCTTCCAGGCCAGACCTACTGCAGCCATCACTTGTCCACAGTTTCTTTGGCCGCTTACAGGCTGCACATACTGTCGACTCTTACGTCCACTCTGGCCGTCACAGGTTGCTCCCAATGACTCTGCCGATCCTTGCCTTTCTTGCCTGCTGGTGGCCACAGCAGTCCTTTGTTTCTACTACTTATACACGATACTCTATTACTCAGTAATCCCTTACTCGGTTATAGCGAACAATCAGTAATAACCCCCCACCTATGGTCTGTTATAATGAAGGTTCACAGTACTATATTCCAGATTCCGCTTTCTGGAATTCTCTTTGCACTATCTGTTGTACTTGTGGAAAAAAAGGCTCGGTGCTGGAATAATTCAGTGGGTCAGGCAGCATCTCTGGAAAATGTGAATAAGTAACGTTTCAGTTCGGGGCCTGTCTTCAGACAATGTTTTAGGTTTTACCTAGTTCAATCTCTCATTAATGCACTAAATTATATTGTTGGTATTTGATGGGAAATTGAGCATCATTAATACTTCAGATAATTTATTGAACAACTATTAACAGTAGTATTGTAAACTCCAGTGGAATACGAATGAACGTGTCTGGCTGCATGGTAACTCAAATATCACTGTACCGCAATTGGTGCATGTGACAATAAATGTGAACTTGAACTTTTCAACTGTTTCTGAAGAGGATCCCAACCTGAAACATTTCCAATCCATGTTCTCCAGAGATGCAGCTTAACCTGTTGAGTTGCTCCAGCACTTTGTGTCTTCGTTTCGTAAAACCAGCATCTGCAGTTCCAAGTAGCTATATCTGTGTTACGTCGTGTGTGTATATTTGGCTTGTACTCGTGTATAGTAAACAAAGTTTATCACCGATTTTATCTGTACACGTGACAATAATTTATAAACCAATACCAAATCCCTGCCATTGCTTAGTACCCCGCCCCCGCTAGAGATCAAGGGATGTGGGTAGAGGGGAAGAGGGGACGTCGGGGTGATACGGAGGGGGAAGAAGATGCGTGCAGAGGAAGACGAGAGGAGGAGTGCGGGGAGAAGGTCAGGGGGTGAAGGGAAGGATGCGGAGCAATGGGAGGGAGCAGGGGTACGAATGGAAAAGGAAGAGGTGGAGAGAAATGAGCGCGTTAAGTAGAGGGAGAGTGAACATGGGGAAGTGAATTTGGTCCGGGTCGAGGGCTGCCGACATATTTGTGAGGAGAGCGCACCTTGCTGCGGTTCATGGCGGCCTCCGCACTGCACCGTCACCATGGCGACGAGGCGTTCTGCGCGGCAGGCACCGGCACATGCGCAGTTGGGTGTGTGTCAAGGAACTGCAGATGCTGCTCTGCACCGAATAGAGACACAAATGCCGGAGTCACTCAGCGTCAGCGGGACAGGCAACTTCTCTGGAGAGGAATGGGTGACATTTCCGGTCGAGACTTCTTTAGACTGAGAGTCAGGGGAGAGGGAGACAGAGATAAAGAAGTGTAAGGTTTGAAAATGAGATATCAAAGGGGATGGGGATCAAGGAAAATTTTGAATATAACCATATAACCATATAACAATTACAGTAGCAATGTTACAAAATTTTGAGATTTAAAAAATCAAGTCTGCAATTTATCCCATCAGATAAAGCATAAAAAGAAGTTTAATTTGACATCTAATTTACTTTCATATCTTCAGTATTAAGAAAGTTATGGCCATTTTCATACTCGGAAATTAGCATTTGCTCCCCATTGCCTTTCAATTGACTTAACTCAAAAAGCTGTGATCTGGAAAAGTTAAAAGCCCATAACTTTCTTAAAAATTAAGAGAACTCAATGAAATTTTCAGTTATTATAGATTGAAGCATTCTGAAACAAATATTAAACAATCTTACTTGGATTACCTGAAATTAAAGCATATAATTAGTTAGTTATCTAATTGTAGCTAATTACAAAATTCAATGAGTAGATCTAAACATCTATCCATTTCTTAAGAAAAGATAAACTTTTTTTAAATTGCCTAAGTGTCCAAATAACATTCACACAATAATCCACAATATAACATAATTTTTAAATCTCATTTTCATGAATTTCTGGGCCAAATGGAAGGAATTTAGTGTTTGATTTCTGTAAATTAATGGCCATTTAAATCAACTAGCGAGTGGGTTTTAGTGGAATGCGGTGGATTAGAACGTTACAGTTTGCGGTGAAGTCGGGAGGAAAAATATTGTTTGTTCATACATTTTTTGGGACCCCATTTCGCAACGTAAAAATATTATTAAAGCCTCCCGAAAAACCAACTTTTAATATAAAAATAAACTATTTACCTTTTTTTCTCCCCTATGGAAAATCCTTCCGGTTGTCGGCGCTCACGGCTTTTGAAGGTGATTTTTAAATTACTCTAGTTAATAAATAATTTAGAGTAATTTAAAAATACCTTCATTGATGAAATATCGGAGCGATTTTTCTTCCGCAACGAAATCGCCCGACATTCATCGATTATCCCAGTCTGTCGAAAAACGGCACTTTAAGCCCGCCCCCCTCTGAAAGGCGCCAAAGTCGCGCACACGGGGAGCGGCAGAACTGCAGCGCTGCTCAAGGTACGTTTTGTAACATACCTAATTACAGCACGGAAACAGGCCTTCTCAGCCCTTCCAGTCCGTGCCGACCATTTATTTTCCCCTAGTCCCATCTACCTGCACTCAGACCATACCCCTCAATTCCCTTCCCGTCCATTTACCTATCCACTTTACTTTTAAATGTTACAATCGATCCTGCCTCCACCACTTCTGCTGGAAGATCATTCCACACAGCCACCACTCTCTGAGTAAAGAAGTTCCCCCTCATGTTACCCCTAAACTTCTGTCCCTTAATTCTCATGTCATGCCATAGATCATTGTTAGCTATTCTTCGTTGTCATTTTCTGTTAGCTAACAATTATCTTTTCTACAACTTCCTTGAACGCCATCTCCTTTGATGTCATGCTTTCACACCTTACACTTCCTTATCTCTATGTCTCCCTCTCCCCTGACTCAATCTGAAGAAGGGTACCGACCCAAAACATCACCCAATGCTTCTCTCCAGAGATGCTGCCTGTCCCTCTGAGTTACTCTGGCATTTTGTGTCAATCATCAGGTGGGACTGTTATTGGTAGAATCACTGCCTAGGAGCGCTGACTGGCAGTACCGTGCAGAATGCAAACTCGGACATCCAATGCCGAAGATAGAGCATGAAATGGCGCATAGAATAGCAGCCTCCTGCTCTTCAACTCTATCGTTTTCACACCATACCCTATCATAGCATATCTTTAGTCTTCCCCTCCCCTACCTCTCAGTCTGAAGAAGGGTTTTGACCCGAAACCTCACCCATTCCTTCTCTCCAGAGATGCTGCCTGGGTCCCGCTGAGTTACTCCGGCATTTTGTGTCTATCTAGCATAGATCCTGTAGATGGTTTATGCATGCAACCAATAATATAGCTACCTCAGTACCATTAACCCCGCCTTAGTTAACATCAATCATAACGCTTTCCCCTCCCTGGGTATAGTTCAGTAGAAGAATGTAACCAGTGCTTGCCGACGTGTGTTACACCGTGTGCTATCATTAAAGGATGTTATACACTTCAAGAGTATGTGAATTGCTTATTTACATGGTGTCAGAACTGGGATGATACCTGCATCTCCTATCTATCGGGTTTTATTTATTTCTTTTGATTTTGTGCCTATTTGTGTTCAATCTCTCTGGCCATGGCGTCTTCTTGCAGAAAGCCCGCGCAGTTTGTCTTTGATGCTGACATATCTGAGCTGGGCCTCGTTTCAATTTGATTTCACCCACTTTGTTGTGCACCGTGCCAAACCTGACTCTGTTAAAACCTCCCTCCTCCTCAACCTTGTCAGACCTGATGCCATGAGGAGAGCCAGAACTTTCACCTATGCTCCAGTGGTCCTGGACGCGAAATACGTGGTGGTTACTCCTGCAGAATCAGACAGTGACCCCACTTGCCTGCTACGTAAGTTCAGGGAGATTTGTGACCTGCCCTCGAACCGCATTCTAGAGAGGGCACGGTTTTTTTACAAGGAAACAGTTGCCGGATGAACCTGTTGAATGTTTTATTGCTGATTTGCGTTATCTTGCCCAGCGGTGCCGTTTCGGTGACATGACAGACCAGCTCACTAGAGACATTTTAGTAACTGGCATGCGTGACCAGAAGTTGCGTTGTGAGCTTCTAATGGATTCGGATCTAACGTTAGTCAAAGCTATGCATGCCTGCAGAATGTCTGAGGTCGTTGAACTGCCAGATGACCACCGTGATTCAGGCACTAAATCTATCAACCTGGCTGGCTTTAAGAGACCACAGCCTCGGATGGGAAACACTGCTTTCCTGCCTCGTGCCAACCCAGGTCCTGGCGAAATGCCCCCCAAGAGGTGCCTGAACTGTAACTACATGCACCACAGACTGTCGACGTGCCCCGCCTATGGTATGGCCAAGTATATCCGGGACCGCGTTTCTGCATGCTCCACGTGCAACAGTCTTGCACCACACCAGCAGCGACAGCCCCTGCTGCAACAATCTGCTCCTGCTTTGGCCTGGCCCTCGCTGGCTGCCGAAATCTTTGAGTGGCGTGGTAACCACTACCTTGTCCTGGTCGACTCGTACTCAAACTGGTTCGAGGTGGATTTGCTGACATCCCTCACGTCGGAGATGGTAATCCGTAAGCTGCGAAAACACTTCCCCACCTTTGTGTCTCCTGTCCAGTTGCAGACTGACAATGGAAGGCAGTTCACCAGCAGAGAGTTCAAGGTTTTTGCTGATAAGTGGAACTTCATGCATTTCACCAGCAGCCCAGAGTACCCACAGAGCAACGGCCTTGCTGAACGGGCCGTCCGCAGCGCCAAGCTTCTGATGGAACAAGCGAGACTGTCTAACTCTGATTTGTATTTGGATCTCATGAACCTCAGGAACGTTTCCAGGGATCTGGCCATGGGGTCTCCTGCTCAGCGTCTGATGTCCAGAACAGCCAGACCCACTATCCCAATTGCTCAGCGCCAGCTACAACCTCGGGTGCTGGAGCCTGCCTCCGTGCAGAGGCGCATTCAGGAGAAACATGACAGCCAGCGGCGTTCCCACGATCGGTCGTGCAGACCACTCGATCCTCTGTTGCCTGGACAGGTTGTTCGGTTGCAGACCGCCAGTGGTTACTCCCGTCTGGCTACCGTAGTTGGGGTGGCTGATTCACCTCGTTCATACCTGGTCGACTTTGAGGGAACTATCTACCGAAGAAACCGTCAACACCTGCTTGCGGTGAACGAACCGAAGCCGCAGCCTTCCGGGCTCCTATGCCCCGCCACTCTCATACCATCAGCTGGCTGCCGTCCCAGCCAGTGTTCCCTGCATGCCTCAGTCCCCATCTCGTGCGCCCTGTTCCCCTCTGCGCGTGTCACCTGTTGCCGCTCGCGGTTCTGACTCTCCTGCTTCGCCCACCCCACTGCCCTTCTCTGGTTCCCCAGCTGTTTCGCAGCCTCCTGTTCCTTCTGACCTTTCGGGGGAAGGGGGAGAGATGCGTACGCGCTCGGGTCGGATTAGTAGGCCACCTGTTCGTTATGGCGATTGTGTTTAATTCTGTTGTCATGGCTTCCAATATGTTTTGATTTTCTAAGGGGAAGGATGTAGATGGTTTATGCATGAAACCAATAATATAGCTAACTCAGTAGCATTAACCCCGCCTTAGTTAACATCAATCATAACGCTTTCCCCTCCCTGGGTATAGTTCAGTAGAAGAATGTAACCACTGCTTGCTGACATGTGTTACATCGTGTGCTATCATTTAAGGATGTTATACACTTCAAGAATATGTGAATTGATTATTTACAGATCCCATGTGTGAAGCATGATGGCACAAAGTGAAATCCAGGAGTAAACGTGATGGAGAATTGGATAATGCGTTACATAGATACATAGACAATACTGCAGGAGTAGGCGATTCAGCCCTTCAAGCCAGCACCACCATTAAATGTGATCATGGCTGATCATCCACAATCAGTACCCCATTCCTGCCTTATCCCCATACCCCTTGATTCCGCTAGCCCTAAGTACTCTATCTTATGGGCCTGTCCCACTTAGGCGACTTTTTCGGCGACTGCAGGAGACTATGGAGTCTTCATGGTCGTGAGGAGTTCCCACATTCTGGGAACTAGTCGCAGTCTCATTATGGTTGCCGGGAATTTTTCAACATGTTGAAATATTAGCGGCGACTAGAATGAAGCCGCCATGGAGAGTAGCAAGAATTCTCGAGCCGTAGGTGGGTTGCAATGAGGTCCTAGTGCGTTGCCAGGAGGACGAAGGTACTCTTAGATTCTCGTAGGTTTTAGCCGGTGCTGATCGGTGAATTTCATTGGCTCATTGGGGAAAATAAACGTAAGCCGTAGTTTTCAGAACCAAGGATAACCGACTGGTAATGTTAAATGTCCGCCGAACTTCACAGCAGTGTATCTCTGGCTTATTAAAAGTTGTCTAGCTTCTTAAAAGTTGTCTCCACTCCTTCTCCCTCCTTCTCCCCCTTTCTCCCTCCACTTTTAAAGGACTTACCGTACACTGTGCTAGCCGTCTTCATTACAGAGCCAACCTTCATGTTCATCGCGGTGTGTGTCTGTATCACCTTGGCTTTGCACCGCGTGAATTTCAGACAGCGCTCCCCCCGCTTGCCCAGGCCCCCACCTTTGCGACGTGTTTGTGTTGACAGTCGCCGGCAGTCCGCTGGCAGTCGCCGGCAGTCCGCTGAAAAATCACTAAGTGGGACAGACCCATAACTCTCTTTTGAATGTATCCAGTGAATCGGCCTCCACTGCCTTATGAGGCCGAGAATTCCACAAATTCACAACTCTCTGTGTGAAAAAGTGTTTCCTCATCTCAATTCTAAATAGCCTACCCCTTATTCTTAAACTGTGTTCTTAATTCTGGACTCTCCCAACATCGGGAACATGTTTCCTGCATCTAGCGTGTCCAATCCCTTAATAAGTTTATATGTTTCTATAAGATCCCCTCTCATCCTTCTAAACTCCAGTGAATACAACCCCTGTCACTCCATTCTTTCATCATATATCAGTCCCACCATCCCTGGAATTAACTTAATGAACCTACGCACTCCCTCAATGTCATGAAATAGTGCAATAGAGCATGGAACCGTACAATGCACTGAGGTGGCAGAGAATGGGATCTCACTCTGTAATAACACGCAAGATAAGCTTGTACTGTGTTGTAAGAGGGAACACGTCGACTCGGAAAATAGGAAGAACAGGATCTTAATATGTAACAAGCGGTACCCAATGGAATCATACTATCTAATACAATGGCAGTGTTGGGACCACAACATTTAATGGAGAATACCAAATGGGACCACACTGTGTAACAGGCAATATAGAATAGGAAAGCAAAAGCAGGGAATGCTCCAAATACTCAGTTAATCTGTGGACAAGAATTCGTAAGGGTTACATTAAGAGTTACAGTGTGTGACTGTACATATGGGACGACATTCTATGATGGACCAATACATAAAGGTCATTATGTATTCGTCATTGGTATGCTGCCGTGTAATTTAGTGTAAGGAATAGGATCATATTTGGAAGTTGCCTGCTTGTGAATCTTTTCACATGGAATGGTACTGTACATCTAGCTAACTGAAAATAACTAGGTGCTCAATGTTGAAGATGTTGGCCTGGGAGAGGACACTGATGCTTTTCACTTATCCTTTCTAAGGATTTTGCAGAAACAAATTTGATGGCATTTTCCAGGCCGTCAAAGTGCATGTTTCTAAAAAGCAGGATCACTGTTGTCCAGTAGACAATTGGCTTTGTCTCTTTTCGGAGGTCTTCATCTTCAAATGTTCAATCAACCACAGACGGTGATGGCGCATTGAAGGCAATGCAGCTCAACAACTGCGGTTCAGGTGACATTCTTTTGCAAGAAGGCTGTGGTATTGAGTATAAGAAAAAAAGACACAAAGTGCCGTAGTAACTTAGCAGGTCAATGTGGTGGACCACATTTTCAGTAAAATGGTTGTCGAGTCCACACACAGTCTCGCTGATGTACTGTAAAGAAGGCCATTTCGCCAAACATTTGTGCTCCGTCTACCAAAGCCTCCTGGATCTCCTGTTTTCTTACCATTCCAACTCCCCTTCTCATTCCCATACTGACCTTTCTGACCAGGGCCTCCTCCATTTCCAGAGTGAGACCACACGTAAACTAGAGGAACAGCACTTCATAATCCACTTGGGTAGCATATAACCAAATGGTATGAACATTGAATTCTCCAATTTTAGGTAATTAACCCACATACAACCCTTCTGAAGAAGGGTCTCGACGTGAAATGTCACCCATTCCTTCTCTCCAGAGATGCTGCCTGTTCTGCTGAATGACTCCAGCTCTTTGTGTCCACCCTCTTTTTTCGTTCCTTCCATCCTTCCCCCGTGTTCCCTTCCCCCTCTTCTTCCACCTATTTTCCTTCCACTGAGTTAAAAATTCACAGCTCTTCTATCCTTATCTCACACCTTTTGTGTTTTCATGTCTGGCCTTTGTCCAAACCAGTTGCCTATCAAAACCCCCATCGCCTGTATCCACCTATCACTATCACTATCTGAAGAAGGGTTTCGGCCCGAAACGTTGCCTATCTCCTTCGCTCCATAGATGCTGCTGCACCCGCTGAGTTTCTCCAGCATTTTGTGTACCCTCCACCTATCACTTACTAGACTTTGTCCTGCCTTTCTTCTCTTCCAGCTTTCTCCCCACCAACCCCACTGCAATCAGTCTAAAGAAGGGTCCAGACCTGAAACTTCACCTATCCATGTTCTCCAGAGAGGCTGACTGAACCGTTGTGTTACACCAGCACTTTTTGTCTTAGACAATAGACAATAGGTGCAGGAGTAGGCCCTTCGGCCCTTCGAGCCAGCACCGCCATTCCCTGTGATCATGGCTGATCATCCCGTTTCAGTACCCCGTTCCTGCATTTTCTCCCCATATCCCCTGACTCCGCTATCTTTAAGAGCCCTATCTAGCTCTCTCTTGAAAGTATTCAAAGAACTGGCCTCCACCACCCTCTGAGTCAGAGAATTCCACACTCACAACTCTCTGTGTGAAAAATTGTTTCCTCATCTCCGTTTCAAATGGCTTTCCCCTTATTCTTAAACTGTGGCCCCTGGTTTTGGACTCCCCCAACATCAGGAATATGTTTCCTGCCTCTAGCGTGTTCAAACACTTAATAATTTTATATGTTTCAATAAGATCCCCTCTCATCCCAAAATTGACACCATTTCGATAATAATCTGCCTTCCTGTTTTTGCTACCAAAGTGGATATCCACACATTTATGCACATTAAACTGCATCTGCATGCATCTGCCCACTCACCCAACCTGTCCAAGTCACCCTGCATTCTCATAGCATCCGCCTCACAGTTCACACTGCCACCCAGCTTTGCGTCATCTGCAAATTAGTTAATGTTACTTTGAATCCCTTCATCTAAATCATTGATGTATATCGTAAATAGCTGCGGTTCCAGGACCGAGCCATGGTGTACCACACCAGTCACTGCCTGCCATTCTGAAGGGGACCCATTAATTCCTACTCTGTGTTTCCTGTCTGCCAACCAATTTTCTATCCATGTCAGCACTCTACCCCCAATACCATGTGCCCTAATTTTGCCCACTAATCTCCTATGTGGGACCTTATTAAATGTTTTCATAAAGTCCAGGTGCACTACATCCACTGGCTCTCCCTTGTCCATTTTCCTAGTTACATCCTCAAAAAATTCTAGAAGATTAGTCAAGCATGATTTCCCCTTTGTAAATCCCTGCTGACTTGGACCGATCCTGTGACTCCTATCCAAATGTGTCGCTATTTCATCTTTTATAATTGACTCCAGCATCTTCCCCACCACCGATATCAGGTTAACTGGTCTATAATTCCCTGTTTTCTCTCTCCCTCCTTTCTTAAAAAGTGGGATAACATTAGCTACCCTCCAATCCACAGGAACTGATCCTGAATCTATAGAACATTGGAAAATGATCACCAATGCATCCACGATTTCTAGAGCCACTTCCTTAAGTACCCTGGGATGCAGACCAATCAGCCCTGGGGATTTATCAGCCTTCAATCGCATCAGTCTACCCAACATTTCCTGCCCAATGTGGATTTCCTTCAGTTCCTCCATCACCCCAGATCCTCTGGCCACTACTATATCAGGAAGATTGTTTGTGTCCTCCTGAGTGAAGACGGATCCAAATTACCTGTTCAACTCATCGGCCATTTCCTTGTTCCCCATAATAAATTCACCTTTTTCAGTCTTCAAGAGTCCAACTTTGGTCTTAACTAATTTTTCCTTCACTAATTTGGCTCGCTTACCTTCGTACCTCATCTTTTCTCCCCGTATTGCCTTTTTAGTTATCTTCTGTTGCTCTTTAAACATTACCCAATCATCTTGCTTCCCGCTCATCCTTGCTACGTTGTACTTCTTCTCTTTTATTTTTATACTGTCCCTGACTGCCCTTGGCAGCCAATGTCACCCCTTACTCCCCTTGGAATCTTTCTTCCTCTTTGGAATGAACTGATCCTGCACATTCTGTATTATTCCCAGAAATACCTGCCATTGTCGTTCCACTGTCATCCCTGCTAGGGTATCTTTCCAGTCAACTTTGGCCAGCTCCTCCCTCATGGCTCCATAGTCCCCTTTGTTCAACTGTAACACCTCCGATTTACCCGTCTCCCTCTCAAGTTGTATATTAAAACTTACCATATTATGGTCACTACCTCCTAATGGCTCCTTAACCTCAAGTTCCCTTATCAAATCCGGTTCATTACATAACACTAAATCCAGAATTGCCTTCTCCCTGGTAGGCTCCAATACAAGCTGCTCTAAGAATCCATCATGGAGGCACTCCATAAACTCCCTTTCTTGGGGTCCAGTACCAACCTGATTTTCCCAGTCTACCTGCATGTTGAAATCTCCCATAACAACCGTAGCATTACATTTACGCCATGCCAATTTTAACTCTTGATTCAACTTGCACCCTATATCCAGGCTACTGTTAGGGGGCCTGTAGATAAGTCTCATTAGGGTTATTTTACCCTTACAATTCCTTAGTTCTATCCATACTGACTCCACATCTCCTGTTTCAATGTCACCCCTTGCAAGGGACTGAATTTCATTCCTCACCAACAGAGCTACCCCACCCCCTCTGCCCATCTGTCTGTCTTTTCCATTGGAGGTGTACCCTTGAATATTCAGTTCCCAGCCCTGGTCCTCTTGTAGCCATGTCTCTGTAATTCCAACAACATCCTACTTGCCAATTTCTAACTAAGCCTCAAGCTCGTCCACTTTATTTCTTATACTTTGCGCATTCATGTTCAACACTTTGACTTCGGTATTCACCTCCCCTCTCACACCGCTCACAATTGGCCCTGACCTTACTCTCTTATCTCTTCTCGAACTTTCCTTCCCATTAATTCGGGAGTCTTTTGTAACCTGTACTCACTTCCCCTTTAACTCTATCTTTATACTCCCAATTTGTCAATCCCTCGCCCCCATTATTTAATTTAAACCCACACGTGGAGCCCTGCAAACGTCAGTCCTTCTCTGGTTAAGGAGTAACCCGTCCCTTTTGTACATGTCACCCCTACCCCAGAAGAGATCCCAGAGTTCTATAAATCTAAATCCTTGCTCCCTGCACCAGCCCCCCAGCCACACATTCAGATCCTCTATCTCCCTGTTCCTGTCCTCACTAGCACGTGGTACTGGAAGCAATCCAGAGATAACCACCTGCTTTTCAGACTTCTTCCTAACTCTCTAAACTCGCATTGCAGAACCTCCTTCCTCTTCTTCCCGATATCGTTTGTGCCTACGTGCACAATAACTGCCGGCTGTTCAGCTTCCCTCTCGAGTGTCGAGTGTCATCTCTAGGATTGGAGCCACTGACCTGTCCGCCGCTCGAACTGGAAGCGTCGTCTTCCCTGACAGCTCCCAAGAGGACGTACCTGTTTTCATTAGGCACAGCCACCTGGGTCTTCTGCACTCCACGGTTACTCCCATTTCTCTCAGTCACACATCTTCGTTCTTCCTGTATCTTTGGCATGACAACCTTACAGTAGGTCCTGTCCAGGAAACTCTCATTATCCCGGATGGTCCTGAGGTCAGCAAGCTGTTTCTCTAGTACCCGAACACGGTCCTTCAGGAGCTGAACCTGGACACACTTACCACGGTTGTAGCAGCCAGAGGCTCCATCGGTGTCTCTGGCCTCCCACATCCTGCAAGCATCGGACTGAAACATCTTACCCATCATGTGTTCACTGCGTCCCATAGTCTCCAGCTTTTTGCGTGGTCTCTTCTCCTCAGCCTCTTCGCCGAAGACTCTCAAGCCAAAGACTTGCACTTTTCTCACACGGCCCTTCCCTCGACAAGGTCCTCCCCGACTGCAAACCTTGCTTATATTGGCTGATAAATTGCCCAATTTGCCACTTAACCAATTCCCTAGCCAATCACCGAACTCCCTCCTGCCGCTCCCGAGCTTGAAGGAATGTTTGGGAGCAGCAGTTTTGTAAAGGAGCATCTGCTGTTCCTCATATCTCCTTTTGCGTATCGAAGTTTGGAAGGTATATTACAATTATACAAGATGTAGGTGAAGCCGCATTTGGAGTGTTTAGTTTTGGTCACCCTGCTTTTGGAAGGATGTCATCAAGCTAGAAAAATATCAGAGAAGATTTACGAGTATGTTGCCAGGGCTCAAGGGCCAGAGCTATAGGGAAAGGATGGGAAGGCTAGGGCATCAATCCTTGGATGCAGGAGGCTAAGGGGTGATGTTATAGAGGTGTATAAAACTATGAGGGGATAAGATTGGGTAAATGAACAGAGTTTTCTAACGAGATTAAGGAAATCAAGAACCAGAAGACATACTGTAGCTTTAAGGTGAGAGAAGAAAAATTTGATAGGAACTTAAGGTATAGCTTTTTCACTCAGAGAATGGTGGAGGTATGGAATGAGCTGCCAGGGAAGGTTGTTTAGGCAAGTACAATAACAGCATTTAAAATATACTTGTAAAGTCAAGACCTAGAGAAATATGGACCAAATGCAAGAAAATGGGACTTGCTTGGATGGGGTATCTTGGTCAGCATGGACTTGCTGTTTCTGTGCTGTATAACTCTAACAAGCTCTTCTATTGGGAAAATAGGACTGACATATTTGTCCTAAGAGCCAACGTTGAATAAATGTGCAAATGGTCACCTACGTTATAAGGAAATATGAGAAAATTTATAGAATGATTTTTGTTCTTGAATAGTTGTTCTTATGTGCTTCTCAGAAGCATTATCAAGACAAAAAACATCTCACAAAGACTAATTTATGCAGATATAAAATTTATTACCTTTGATTAAACAGTTCCATATGTTTCCATGTCTGTTAGCGGTTTCTAATTTATAAAGCAGGAAGTTGCCTGGCCTGTGAACATCCAAACGTGGGAGGCCATTTGTGACTTGACGTTGCTCCAGGAGAATACTGTGACTTGGTGTCATTACAGCACAACTCCAGCAGGATCTTTTTATGACTCTAGCAGATCACTGCTAAATCAGCAGCTGATCTAGGACTTCAGTAGGACTCCAGTGAAGGTCTTACAGGTCTCCAGCACATAACATTCAGTGTGATCACAGGGCTCCAACAGAATGAGGAGGCACTTACAACTTTAGTAGCGTCTTAATGGAACATAAGCAGCACTATTGGACCATTTACAGGTCAAAAATGTACCACGGACAGGGCAGTAACTGACCACTGGCAGAGCAGTATTATATTTTAAAAGCGCAGTAATAGATTACTAATCAGGCATTAATGGCTAGAATATGGCACAAGTAGACGTCTAACAACCGTGATGAGCATGAAAACACACTTGGCGAGACATTAACATGGCTCAGCACAGGCATGCCCACAGGTGGTTTTGCAACATTT
Organism: Raja brachyura; assembly: GCA_963514005.1. The sequence goes on from OY740802.1 coordinate 22,863,166, forward strand.
CTGCTCCTTTGGACAGTCACCATCATGTTGACAGAACTCAGCACACATCTGAGTTCTTTGAGGCAAGGAACATCTTCCTGGTTTCACTGTATAAACAAAACCAATACCATTGTCAGCAACGGAGGTGATCAATGCATGTAAAAGTAATAGCAGGCATTTGGGTGTACTCCAGAATGTTTCAGGACCAAGGTACACTCACTGCCGAGTCAGTGGGGAACATTATGACTTTATTTCATGTTCATGTTATAATTTATAAGTTCGCTTATTGTTGGGAATGCCATCCAGATGATTTAATACTGTAAGGTACTGTACTGAAAGATCCAAATAAAGGAAGCAAAGTTCATGAGTAAACATTACCATGAATAACCAATAGACCAGATTTTGTGAGAAAATTTTAGTATTTAGCCAAATAACTGCAAACAATTCCCTGCATGATTGTAAGCAACTTAATGCTATTCATGTGAATATGCAATAAGTATTTGTTCCCTCAATCATCAACTCAGAGTGACTGCAGTTTGTACCATCTACAAAATGTACTGCAGTTACCTGCCTAGGCCACTTTAATGGCACTTTCCAAACCCACAAACTCTACCATCAAGAAGGGCAAGGGCAGCAGGTGCCTGAGATTTCCACCACTTGCAGATGCCCTTCCACTCAAACATTATCGTGACTTGGGATATATTGCCGGTCCTTCATCATCATCGAGTCTAAATTCTGGAGTTCACTCTCCAACTGCACTATGGAAGCACACGCACCAGAAGGACTATACTGCCATCGAGCTGTACAGCATGGAAACAACTCTATGATCTACCACATTTAAGAAGCAGCTCAACACCATTTTCTAAAGGGTAACTATGAGGTGGGTAATAAATGCTGCCCTTGCCAGTGACGATAATATCCTGAAAAATTAATTGAAGAGTGCCATGAAGTTGTGGTCAGCACATCACTGCAGTTTACTGAATCTATGATAACTCTGGACTCGTAGAGTTCTGCACATTGACCCTTACAGATACACATTGGGTAACTTTTGTTCTGAGTGACTTTTTAGTTTAGTTTAGTTTGGTTTAATTTAGAGGTACAATGTGAAAACAAGCCCTTCAGCCCACCGAGTCCACACCGACCAACGATCACCGGTTTACTAGTTCTATCCTACACGCTACGGACAATTTACAGAAGCAAACTAACCTACAAACCTCCGTGTCTTTGGAGTGTGGGTGGAAACCGGAGCACCTTGAGGAACTCCACATGGTCCTAGAGAGAATGTGCAAACTCCTTACAGACAGCACCTGTAGTCAGGATTCAAGCCGCTTCTCTGGCACGGCAAGGCATGAACTCTACCACTCTGCCGCCAACTGACTTGAATGACTAATCCTATTTAATGAGGAAGGGTTAATTGGTCTGATAATTAAGGGGTCTTTAGGAAACAAAGATCATAATATATAATTTTATATAAAAATTGAAAGATTTATTCAGTCATAAATTTGAATGAAGCACATGAGCAAAGCGTAAGGCTTTGATTGTGTGTGCTAGATTTGGAAACTACATTGAAAATTATGACTGCAAACTAGCAATGGCTAACATTTAAGGGACTAAGATACACAGGAATCACACAGGAAAAGTGGTCCAGCTGTGGCTACAAAGAAGGCGAAAACATAAGGTTTGGGAAATTTTCAAAATTTGTCGAAGCAGGAATAAAGCTTGAATAAGGGGAAGTAGAATATAAATGTATGCTGGAAAAAACATAAAAACAGTTGGCATAAGCTTCTACAGATTGTCAACAGTTAATGTAGATCCCTTGCAGGCTTGGACTGGATAAATTAAACAGGGGACTGTGGAAATTAAAATTACATAATACTGGAATATATTGCTAGGTAAGTGGTAAAAAGGCACTAAGTAAATTATAAGATTGGATGGAGTCAACACGGATTTATGAAGGGAAATTGTATTTGACAAATCTGTTACCAACCAGGTTGACACTATGACCAAAAAACCAGACCAACACCTCTACTACCTCAGAAGAATAAGGAAATTCGGCATGTCTCCAACGACTATGGCCAATTTCTACAGATGCACCATAGAAAACATCCAATCCAGATGCATATTAGCTTGCTAGAGCAAATGCTCTGCCCTAACCGGCAAGAATTTGGCAAAGATTTATGAACACAGCCCAGACCATCATGCAAACCAGCCTCCCTCCAGCACCTGGTGTCAGTTGTTGTAACACTATATTCTGCACTCTGTTTATTTTCTCTTTTGCACTCTCTGATGAACTCATATATGGAATAATCTGCCTGGATAAAGATGTGTTTTTGACACATCTTGATACACGTGGCAATAGTGAACCAATACCATTAGCATGGGTAGACACAAAATGCTGGAGTAACTCGGTGGGTGCGGCAGCATTTATTGAGAGAAGGAATGGGTGACGTTTCGGGTCTCGACCAGAAATGTCACCCATTACTTCTCTCCATAGATGCTGCCTCACCCGATGAGTTACTCCAGCATTTTGTGTCAACCTTTGATTTTATCCAGAATCTACAGTTATTTCTCACACCATTATCATGGGGATAGGATTTGGGGTCCCATCTGTTCATAATCTGTATCATTGGTTCAGATGAAGAAATCATCCTACACCTGCTTCTATATTTTGTGCTCTTATGAAACACATGTTTCAGGTGTGTTCTACCTTCTTGGGGAATGGTGCATTCATGGCCGCACCCATTGCTGCAGCATTTCTCCTCCTCAGGGCAGTTACTGTCATCTGTACAATATTCAGCACATACGCCAGCTCCTCTAACTCTCGAAGGACAGATCCCAGGCTTCTCTATGGAAATCAAATACATTGTTGTTAGGGCTGGATCAGAATGATAAATACAACATAAATCACACTTGTAATATTCAGTGAAATGATTTCCCCTGCAGATTTTATGCTCTGAGGCTCCCTGTTTCAAGTGCCCCATGCCCTCTTAACTCCTCCCCTTATTTTGATCTTTACCTCATGCCTGAGGGTTTGTATTTATTAGGTTTTAAACAGATTGCTTCTTCATTGAGTGTGTTTTAGCAAGTTAAATTTGCTCTTTAAACCCGGGTTATAAGTAACCAGTTCACTTTTTCTTCCAGAGGAACATCCAGGTTTAGGAAATACTGAACTGTTAGGAAATAATAATTACCCAGATCCTCATGTTATGGTGAGCAGTCCACTCTGTCATTCTGTTCAGTGGGATGGGTGTATCATCTTCAATTAGCATCCGGGTGAACCTGCTGCAGACTATGACCTGTCTGAAGTGGATTGCTAGGCATTGCAAGCCTGATACAAGTTTGGAGGAGATGTGAGATCTTACAGTCTCTGGAATCTGTGAATGTGTGTACTCAGAAGATGAAGCTCAGTGAGAAGGAACTGAACCACCAGCAGGGGTTTGATATTGCTGGACCTTGGGGGATGGAGTCACACAAGAATGGAATCTGCAGCACCTCTCACTGAAAGCAAGCTTCAGGAAAGGGGAGTAACTGCCTGACGGGGGATCTTATTGGCTTAGTAGCACAAGACCTGCAGATTTAACTGTTCCATTGTTTAAGCATTAAAACTGTTACATGTTTTCATAATGTTGTTTCAAAAAGATCTTAAAAAGTCATGATATTCTACAACATGAGCATTGCTGGGTGCTGACATGTCATTAAAATCAACAGGTGTTATTGAGGAGCTCAAGACTTTAGCTTGAGATCTTCCCACAAAAAAATAACATTCTCTTTGGAATTTTCTATGCATTTATCCAAGATGTATTCCAAAGTGCAAAAAACCCCATTATTTTGTGAGTTTAGAAGACTAGGCAATTTTCATGTGAGTGAGGCGATAGATACTTACTGAATGCTGGTGGTACACAGACAGCACCACAGTCAAAGACACAGCACTTGTCCGTGCCAGGGCAATCTTCATCACATCTACATCCACGCTTTGTCACAGCAACCACCAGTCTCCGAGGGCACTGTCCGAGTTTAATCTCTTCCAAACACAAAACACTTTCCTGTGATTCTCCACATTTACATTGTATCACAGTCTGATAATCATTGAAGACTGCAAACCTCAGGGACCATAAGCAACCATTAATGGAACACAGTCTGAGTCTGATACATCAATGGGCGAATACTGCATAGTCAGAGAAAGGACTTTCCAGGACACTGCAGAGAACTTCCCAGTTTTTTTCAACAGTGAAATGATTATGTCCAACTGAGGAGCATTGAAAGGAATGCTTCTCTGACAGTGCAGCATTTTGTCAGAGTATCAGTCAAGTTAATGTCCCCAAGCTACCGGGGTAGGAGGAATTCATGGTGGACAAAAATGCTGGAGAAACTCAGTGGGTGAGGCAGCATCTATGGAGCGAAGGAAATAGGCAAAGTTTCGGGTTGAAACCCTTCTTCAGACTGATGTGAGGGTGGGGGGGGGGGGGGGGGGAGGGTGGGGGAGGAAGAAAGGAAGAGGTGGAGCCAGAGGGAGAGCTGAGAAGAGGAGGAGAAAGTAAGGACTACCTGAAATTAGAGAAGTTAATGTTCATACTGCTGGTGTGCAAACTGCCCAAGCAAAATATGAGGTGCTGCTCCTCCAATTTACGGTAGTCCTCACTCTGGCCATGGAGGAGGCCCAGGACAGAAAGGTCGGATTCAGAATGGGAGGGGGAGTTGAAGTGCTGAGCCACCGGGAGATCAGGTGGGTTATTGCGAAGCAAGCGGAGGTGTTCGGTGAAGCGATCGCCGAGCCTATGCTTAATCTCACCGATGTAGAGCAGCTGACATCTAGAGCAGCAGATGCAATAGATAAGGTTGGAGGAGGTGCAAGTGAACCTCTGTCGCACCGGGAAAGACTGCTTGGGTCCTTGAATGGAGTCAAGGGGGGAGGTAAAGCGTCAAGTGTAGCATTTCTTGCGGTTGCATGGGAAAATCGTGTTCTTTGACAAATTGCATAGGGCCTCATAGTTACAGGATAGGACAGGGACAGAGTCCTGGAGTCGGTTACAGTACGTTTACTAACCGTTGTAAACTCTTGTAATGCAGATATTTGTGGGTTCCTGTGTCACTACCTTTGCTTTCAGCGCAGGGGCATAGCACCTGAGTGAAAACTGAAGTTTAGTTCAGCAGATCTGCTTACTGAAGCCTCTGAATCTGACTTTTTTTTTAATGTGTAAATCATAGGTATTTTGCATGTTTGTGCCCACTTCCTGTAGGTCTAAAGCTTTGTAAAACTGGGCAGGGTTTCAAGGCAGATGCATGCTGCACAGATGTACTTTCCTTCACCCATTTCCTGCATGTAATGAGGTCACCAATCTGCATATTGCTCATTGTTTCCTTTCCAGCAGAACTCACATCAAAGGATTATGACCCACACTCTTCAGTTTTCACTTGCAGCTAAACAATCCATGAGTTAACATGTTTCAACTGGGCCAATGTGTATAAAAACAACAAGGACCCTCATTTAATTCTTATTTGCTGTTTGTCTGTACAGAGTACAGGAGCTTGCCAGTTTGTACCCCTGTGCAATCCAATTGCTGCCTGTGGTTTTAGCTACATGTATCCTGGTGGATTATTGGGACACACCACAGTTTGGGAAAGGGATCTCAAGGAGGAGGTTGGCATTTTATTTGTCCCTCCCCAACCCCACAGACAGTACATGCTGGCAGTGTAAGGGAGGGTCTGAACAGACAGGTGTCATCACCCAGCTGGCCTTCTGCTCAAAGCAAGTACAGAATGCATTATGTTCATCAGGTAGGGCTGCACTATCACCAGTGATGTTGCCTGACTTCAGTTTGCAGCCATTTGTATTATTCAGACCATGCCACATTCTGCGCATGTCAGAATGATTATTCTGGGACTCAAATTATAAATAAAGTGTATTAGTCTTGGTAAGCACAATGTAATAAATAATCAGCTGTTGTGAAAGTTCATCTGCTTCACCAATGCCATCAATGAAGATTTGCTCGATATGTAACTCCAGATCTGTAATTATGATTGAACTATCCTCTGAAATGGCCCAAAAAGTCACATAATGCAGGGCAATAGATATTGATGGTAATGATTAACCATGTTCCATGAAAATAAAAACAAAATAATATCATCCCGAAAATAGCAATTCTGACAGTGTAGCACCCTATTGGTGCTAGAGAAGATAATATTTCAGGCTAGTGTAGTCTCAGGAATAACAATTGAGTCCAGAACCATCCAGAAATAGAGTGAAATCAACTGAATCATTATTCTACCCACAATGCTATGGAATGCTGTTAATATATGCTTTGAACAAAGTCTCTCTCTGCCCAATATTGAAAACTCTCCTGAGATTAACACTCCACAGTGGTCTACATTGGCACTGATTCTACCCTAGTAAACAATATCTACCCTGTAGCCGAATGCTGGAGAACTAGCGATATTCATACCTCTACAGATGTCCCATGTCGTGTACACTTAGCTTTATGACTCTCTCTCTCTCTGATGATTAACTGTATGGATCTTGAAACCAATATGTTCTGAAAGGTACCAAAATGTATCCCGATATTTTCTGTAATGTTTCAGTCTTGGTGACCGTCAGACAAAGAACCCATTAGGACACCAGTGTACTTCAGGGTTTGTCCTATATTGATTCCATGGGCAAGCCATTGATTCTTAACTGCTCTCTGCAATGGGCCAGAATACATACAGTGACACATCCCAGAACTGGATGAAGAAAAGATACAGTAAAACCTTAGCTAGTCAGCGATTCACTTTGCGGCACTTCAGAGGGAACAGTTGAGCTGAGGGATGCTTGGTCCAATGTCAGGTTTAATTGGCATCAATCAAGTCCAGCTTTCAGCTTGTATAGTACAATTTATCTGATTTCAATGCTCGTCACAGGTACTGCTATTTCCTTCACCAAGAGCGACTGACAGCAGGTTGTAATTTTCAGGCTGAATGTGCCCTTTCAACAATTTCTCAGAAAATCCTGATTTTCTCTGATTGCAGCTATTTCCTGCATTTATTCAATTAGAGGTGGTCTGATTGTGGTCTTCTCCCTAGGCCCCCGACTGACATTTTCCCACACTACCACTGAAATCAGACTCAGTGCAGAGTCTAACACTTGCAACAGTATAATTGAGTCTCGGTTGACTTGAAGACAAAGCTTAAAATAGATGCTCATTCAGAAGCCACCGAAAACTATCTTGCTTGAGGTGAATGTGTAGGCAGAGACAGGGTGAGATGTAGAGAGAGAATTACCTCCCAACCAGAAGTAGCTGTGGGAACTCTCAATCTGAATGGATGTCATTACTTTTTTACACCTTTGCGACAAACACAGCAAGGAGTTTGAAAAAATATTGCAAGTGCAGACCCATCATTGGAGGCCTGTTGTTAAATGGAAAGGCCAATGACAAGACTTAATTATAAGCAAAGGATGTTGATATCAGGAACTTCTGATCTCGAATGGCTTTGCAATTAGTTTACAAGAAAAGATAAAGTGCTGGAGTAACTCTGTGGGTCAGGCAGCATTTTGGGAGAATATGGATAGGTGATGTTTCCAGTTGGGACCCTTCTTCAGATTGAGTGGTTGGCGGGAGCTGAAAGAGAGCTTGGGCAGGGCAAAGCTAGGAAAATGATTTATGGATATAGTTGAGGGTTTTTTTATAGACCGACAGTTGACCAAAAGCTAGAGATGAAAAGGCAAAAGGTGTGAGATAAGTACAGATAAAGTGCAGATTGTAAAGCCAGAGGAAAGAATTTAGGTGGAAGGGGAGGGAAAAGGGAAGAAATGGGTATGAGTCCAGGTGAGGCACTGGGAAGAGGGGGGAAGGAAGGAAGGATTGTTTGTAGTTTAGTTACCTTAAATTGGAGAATTCAATGTTCATACCCTTAAGTTGTAAGCTACCCAAGCGGAATATGGGGTGATGTTTTCAAGTTTGCATGTGGCTTCATTCTGGCAATGGAAGAGGCCCAGGACAGAATGGTCAGTATGGAAACGGGAAGGGGAGCTAAAATGATTAGCAAACAGGATATCCAGCAGGCCTTGGCAAACCGAGCACAGTGTTTGACAAATGATCGCTGGATCTACACTTGGTCTCGCCGATGTAAAGAAGGCCACATCAAGAAACCAAATGCAGTAGATGAGGTTTGGGGAGGTGCATGTAGCTATGAGGCAAAATTAAATAACATCTTAAATAGTATCAGACATCCTAGTGGGTTTTAGCCTCTTAGTCACTGTTGTATCTGCTTCCACCTAGCAGCACATCCATGCACCTGTCACGTTATGTAATGAACCTGTGCCGCACATCCCCTTTAAACTTTCCCCCTCTGACTTTAACGATACGATACGATACAATTTTCTTTATCCCAGGAGGGATAATTGATCTGCCAATTGATCTGTTATAAAAACACAAAATACACATATTAAAGCTATGCCCTCTAGTATCTAACATTTCCACCTTGGGAAAAAGGTTCAAACTGTCTACCTCAACACTGCCTTGTAAAAAGTATATATGGTCTCCTCCGGAGAAAACAATTCAAGTTTGTCCACCCTCTCCTTATAGCTAATATACTCTAATCCACGTGACAGCCAGATACATTTCTTTAGAATACTTTGCAAAGCCTCCACATCCTTCCTGTAATGGGGTAACCTGACCTGCACACAGTTCTCTGAATACTGCTAACCCAATGTTTGATAAAGCTGTAACATGACTTACTGACTCAATACCCCAAAGGATGAAGGCAAGAATACCATGTGTCTTCTTTACCACCCTATCTACTTGTGTTTTTACCTTAAGCGAGCTGTGGGTTTGGACCGCAAGATCACTGTCTAAGCATCTACAAAACTAACCAACCCATCCACATGTTTGTCCAGGTCATTTATAGATATCACAAGCAATCAAGATCCCTGTACTGATCCCTGCAGAACACCACTGATTACAGTTCTCTAATCAGAATGGCACCCTTCCACTACTATTCTTTCTTCTATTCAGATTCAGTTTGATTCAGCTCGGGATCTGGGGGTCCTTGTTCATCAGTCAATGAAAGTAAGATTTGCAAGTATAGTAGGCAGTGAAGAAAGCGAACAGCATGTTGGCCTTCATAACAAGAGGAGTTGATTATAGGGGCAAAGAGGTCCCTCTGCAGTTATACAGGGCCCTAGTGAGACCACACCTGGAGTATTGTGTGCAGTTTGGTCCCCTAATTAGAGGAAGGATATTCTTGCTATTGAGGGAGTGCAGCGTAGGTTTACAAGGTTAATTCCCGGGATGGCGGAAGTGTCATATGCTGAGAGAATAGAGCGGCTGGGCTTGTACACTCTGGAGTTTAGAAGGATGAGAGGGGATCTTATTGAAACATATAAGATTATTAAGGGTTTGGACACGCTAGAGGCAGGAAACATGTTCCCGATGTTGGGGGAGTCCAGAACCAGGTGCCACAGTTTAAGAATAAGGGGTAAGCCATTTAGAACGGAGACGAGGAAACACTTTCTCTCACAGAGAGTTGTGAGTCTGTGGAATTCTCTGCCTCACAGAGGCCGATTATCTGGATACTTTCTAGAGAGAGCTAGATAGGGCTCTTAAAGATAGCGGAATCGGGATATGGGGAGAAGGCAGGAACGGGGGACTGATTGGGGTTGATCAGCTATGATCACATTGAATGGTGGTGCTGGCTCGAAGGGCCGAATGGACTACTCCTGCACCTATTGTCTATTGTTTATTGTCTATTGTCTACCAAATCCCTGTTGGATCCCATGCATCTTAATCTTTTGGATCTTGATAGGGTATTGTCTACTTATCCACTACCATATTCATGTACAATTATACTTCTTCATTTAATCCATATAATATTGAACCTATGTAGATTGTGAATCATTGCAATGTTTAGGATTTCAATAACTGTAGGTTGTTCAAGCCTCACCAAATATTTGCAATCTTTCCCTGTACTTCTGCGTTGATGTAAGGAGGGAACATAGAGATTGAGAGGTGGGCCAAGAAGAAAATGCGAGGAAGAAGTTGGAAGAATGGAATAAATGAGGCAAAACAGATGTTAATCAGACAGGGAGTGCAGGAGACAAGGAAAAGACTCAAAAACACAAAAGAAGGAGAAAGAGATTGATAAAGAGAGCAAGGGAAGAAAGTGAAGATAATAAGAACATTCAGGAAGATAATGAGTAATAGAGGGAAGAGGCAATGCTTAGACTGCATTAGGAATGCAATGGACAACACCCCTCAAATCACAGGGAGTACCGTATGTCTTTAACAGAATGTAAGCTTGCCATCAAGCATTAGAACGCAATAGATTTCAAGACCTCTGGTTGCATTTCATAGAAAATAGAAGGTTACTGGGTCATTTGATTAAACGTTTTCACGATAGAAATTGTCAAAAGCGCAAAGCTATTGTTGTTAGTTGAAGAATCCCGTACTAGAGGGCAGGAACAAAACACTAGACTCAAGCCTTGGGAACAAGTCAGGAAACATTTTTGCAGGCAGAGGGCAGCAGGAAAATTGAACTTTCTTTAACAAATGCCAAGAATGTTAACTCAGTATTAAATGAGAGATTGATATATTTTAGTTAATCAAAGATATCAACAAATGTAGTTGGTGTTAGCTCAGAAATCAATTATGAGCTTATTGCATATTGGAATAGAATCAAAGGGTTAACTGAATAGCCTGCTTCTATTGTTATATTCCTTAGTACACGAGAGAGAGTGATTGAGGCAGCATAAAGAAAGAGGCAGACAGAACGAAACAAGTGAGACGGACAGAACAGAGAATAAGGCAGGCAGGCAGGAGAGAGAGAGAAAGTGAAGCAGACAGAGGAAAGAGAAAGGCAGACTAAAGTCAGTGAGGCAGAATGAGAAACAGTGAAGCAAGACAGAGCGAGAGTAAACACAGCTATATTGAAAGATCAAAGTTGTAGTCTAGAAATTAGACCATTGGCAGTGTGAAGATGGATATCCATACAGGTCAGCAGCATTTGGCTCCTTGCTGATGTTAAAAGGAGTTTACATATACTGGATTCCACAGTACACTGCTCATAAGACTGGAGTGCAAACAAAAACACTTTGAGACATGAAAACAGTTGAGAACTCACCTGTGAAGTTGAGTCCTGTGGCTGGGGTTGACCCCAGCCACAATAGGATAGTAGCAAGGGTGAGGGCCAGGGCAAGACGGAAGGGGGACCATGTCCTCATGTCCAGGGGTGATGGAGCAGCACTAAGTGAGACGGCGGAGATACGAAGTGAACCAGTGTAACCAGACTGGCGAGGGCAGACCTCATTACCTCAAGTATTTCAAATATTCAGCCTGGGACCCAGCTTTGCATTTTGTACAAAAGATCCAGGAAGTAGCTTTATGCCAGTTAGGACATAAATCTGTTTCCAATTTAACTGCATCCCTCGGGATCCTAGTACTGCCAGTACAGCCCCAGAATATGCACTCATGGGTTTGGTTAGGTTTTTGTATCTGGCAAGTTTAAGAATTACCATTTCTGGTAGCTGAAACGGTATAAGAACATTTACAAGGATAACCCTGGAACTGAGAGATTTGGCTTGAACAGGCTGGGGTCTTTTCTTTGTGAAAGAGAAGGCTGAGGTGTAATCTGAGAGTAGTTAAACTGGCTGACCAGAACAAGGCATCATGAATACAAATTCTGGTAAGACTGCCGTGTAGTGGGATTTCCTGACACATTGGCTTGTACTTGCTAGAATTTAGAAGACTGAGGGGGGATCTTATAGAAACGTACAAAATTCTTAAGGGGTTGGATAGGCTAGATGCAGGAAGATTGTTCCCGATGTTGGGGAGGTCCAGAACATGGGGTCACAGTCTAAGGATAAGGGGGAATTCCTTTAGGACCAAGATGAGGAAAACATTTTTCACACAGAGAGTGGTGGAATTCTTTGCCACAGAAGGTAGTTGAGGCCAGTTCATTGGCTATATTTAAGAGGGATTCCCTGTGGTCCCTGTGGCTAAAGGGATCAGGGGGTTTGGAGAGAAGGCAGGTACAGGATACTGAGTTGGATGATCAGGCATGATCATATTGAATGGTGGTGCAGGCTTGAAGGGCTGAATGGCCTACTCCTGCACCTATTTTCTATGTTTCTATGTTTCTATTCTCCAAGAAGTGAGATAGCTCTGCCTCCATTCCTTCTTCATTAGGTGCCATGTAATCACCATGTTCACACCATATCCACGCTGTGCCAGGGTCAAGTATCTCACTGTCTACATTAATGTCTCTATCTCGGCAACATCTGCGGAGAAAATCTAACCATCAGAGCAGATACAATGGAGACAGAGGAATCAGGGAAATGGAATGGAGTCTTAAAGACAGCAGGGTGGGAGTAGGTGGACTCCAGACAGTTGCAACAGTCAAAAGGCTTGTAACAGATATTAGTTGCTAACCAAACTCCTGAGATAAAGACTGTTCTTTCCCAGGCAACCAAACAAGATGTTTAAATGTTATGAGGGTTATAGGTAATGGGTTCCAACGAAAACATCAACGAAAGTCTCATCCAACGAAAACATCCATTTTTTTCCGGGTTAGGCAACGTAGGGAGGCCATTCAATACAATTGGCTACAGTAAATTCCTTCTGAGTGTAGTCAAGTACTAAAAGAATCAAAGGAGAGAGGATGGGTATGTTCGGGTTACAGGACAATAGGGAAAGGGGAACAGGGATGATAGGATTGCTCTGCCAAAAACTAACAGGTATCCAATGAGCCAAATTATCTTCTGTATCATAATTACACAATAATAAGCAATCAAAATAGTAGAGGCATTGATAGTAGTGGGGAAGTTGGCAGAGTAACATCATCTTTAGTGGATGCAGTGGATGCAGGAGGGTGTGTGTGTGGGTGGGGGGGGGTGGAGGGGAGGGGTGTGTGTGGAGGATGAGGGTGTGTGTGGGGGGGGTCATGGGGGGAGGGAGAGGGGCAGCTAGCGTTGTGGCCGGAGAGGGGGGGAGGGGTGTGTGGGTGGAGGGAGGTTGTGGGGCAGGGGGGTTGTGGGGGGGGGGTGTGCGGGTGGGGGGGGGGGTTGTGGTGGGACGGGTGTGTGGGAGGGTGGAGGGTGTGTGGGTGGGAGGGGTGTGTGGGCGAGGGGGGAGGGGTTGTAGGGGGAGGGGGTGGCGGGGGATTGTGGGGGGATGGGATTGTGTGAGCGGGGAGGAGGGTGTATGGATGGGAGGGGGGGTGTGGGTGGGGCAGTTGTAGGGGAAGGGGAGTGTGTGGGTGGGGGGAGGGGGTGTGTGGGGGAGGGGGGGTGTGGGCAGGGGGTTGTGGGGGAGGGGGTGGGGGGTTGTGGGGGGAGGGGGGGTTGTGGGTGGGGCGAGGGGGTGTGTGGGCAGGGGGGTTGTGGGGGGAGGGGGTGGGGGGAGGGGGTGTGCGGGCAGGGGGGTTTGTGGGAGGAAGGGTGTGTGGGCGGGGGGTGGACGAGGGGAGGGTGTGGGGGCGGTGGGGTGGGCGTGTGGGTGGGGAGGTTGTGGGGGAGGGGGGGTGTGGGCAGGGTGGAGAGAGCTCAGAGAAAAGATGGAGGAAGAGCCATGGGGGGTAGGGGGATACCACAGGGGAGCGGGTCAGGAGCCAACGAGGGGGCCCAGAGGGGAAGGGGCTGGCGCTGGCGGTGCGATGGGGACTCACAGTGGGCGCTGGTCACTGGACGTTCTCCTTCGCCGGGATCAGAGTCTCCGCTTTCCGTCTGACGACATCTCCCGTGCCAGAGAGGTGACAAAGGTGATTGAAGAGGGTAGAGTGGGGGGTGTCCTCTACCCAGATTTTAGTAAGCCATTTGATAAAGTCTACCATGGTAGGCTGATCCAGAATATTAAGCCTACCATGGTAGGCTGATACAGAATCATAATGACTTCGTCCAATGGATTCTGAGCTGGCTTAGTGATAGAAGACGGAGCGTTGTGGTACAAGGATGATATTCTGGCTGGGGGGGGCTGTGACCAGTGGAATTCCGTGGGGATCTGTGCAGGGACCTCCGCTGTTTGTGATATATATAATGACTTGAACATAAATTAGAAAGAGTTGGTTAGTGAGTTTGCAGGCAACACTAAGATTGCTTGAGTTGGTGTCTGTGAGGAAGGTTGTCAAAGTATACAGCAGGCTATAGATCAGCTACAGAAATGAGTGTAGAAATAGCAGATGGAGTTTAATCCAAGCAAGTGTGAGGCTTTCGCACTTTGGGATGTGCAATATGAGGCAAAAGATTATATTTAATGGCAAGACGCCAGGAAGTCTGTCCATAGTTTCCCGAAATTGGCAATATGTTGAGTTTTGGATGCTGAAGGGAGACCTGATAGAAGTATATAAAATGATTTGTCCAAATATTTTCTTACGTTTGTAATTGTATCCACCTCTAACACCTCCTCTCACATCTTGTCCATAAATCCACCAAAAGAGTTTTGATATTGTCAAAAACCTACTCCTCTGATCACTCTTAAATTTCTCACCTCTGACCTGAAACCTGTGCACCTGAACTAGACTCACCTGAGTGGACTGACCTGCTCTTGGAAAGTGACTGATATTCTAGCTGATCTAAAACCCTCATAATCTTACAAACTTCTACAAGATCACTTCTTACCCTCCAACGTTCCAGCGAAAATAAACCCAGCCTCGCCAATCTCTCTTAATAACAACAGTCCTCCATTCCAGGAAATATCTAGATGAATTTATTTTCCCTAACATTACCACATCCTTCATGTACTATGTTGACCAGAACTACAAACAATATTCCTAGTGGATTCTGAGCAAAGCTGCAACATATCTTGATATGATGGGAGTTAGTGGATACGAAGATAATTCAGGAAATTTGAGTTGAGAAAGAAAATCAGTTGTGATATTGATGGTTTGCGAGTCGGCTCAAAGAACCAAATATCCGACTCCTTTTAGAAACATAGAAAAATAGGTGCAGAACTAGGCCATTTGGCCCATCGAGCCAACACCAGCATTCAATATGATCTTGGCTGATCATCTAAAATCAGTACCCTGTTTGTGCTTTTTCCCCATATCCCTTGATTCCTTTAGCCCTAAGAGTTAAATCGAACACTGACTTGAAAACATCCAGTGAATTGGCATCCACTGCCTTCTGTGACATAGAATTCCATAGATTCACAACAATCTGGGTGAATTTGTTTTCTCTCCAGTCCTAAATGGCCTACCCCTTATTCTTAAACTGTGACCCCTGGTTCTGGACTCCTCCAACATCAGGAACATTTTTCCTGCAACTAGCCTGTCCAATTCTTTAAGAATTTTACATGTTTCTATAAGACCCCCTCTCATCCTAAATTCCTGTGAATACAAGCCCAGTCGACCCATTCTTTCATCATATGTCAGTCCCGCCATCCCGGGGATTAACCTGGTAAACCGATGCTGCACTCCCCCAATAGCAATAATGTCCTTCCTCAAATTAGGAGACCAAATTTGCACACAATACTTCAAGTGCGGTCGTGTACAACTGCAGTGGGAACTCCTTGCGCCTAAACTCAAATCCTCTCCTAATGAAGGTCAACATGCCATTAGCTTTCTTCACTGCCTGCTGTACCTGCATGCTTACTTTCAGTGACTGATGTACAAGCACACCCAGGTCTCGTTGCACCTCCCCTTTTCCTAATCTGACACCATTCAATAATAATCTGCCTTCCTGTTCTTGCCACCAAAGTGGATAACCTCATATTTGTCCACATTATACTGCATTTGCCATGCATCTGCCCAGTCACCCAACCTATCCAAGTCACCCTACATCCTCATCGCATCTCACCCTGCATCCTCATCGCATCTCTGCCATCCAGCGTTGTGTCATCCGCAAACTTGGAGGTGTCACATTTACTTCCCTCGTCTAAATCATTTATATATATTGTAAATAACTGGGGTCCCAGCTCCGAGCTTTGCGGCACCTCACTAGTCGCTGCCTGCCTTTTCTGAAAAGGACCCATTAATTCCTGTCTGCCAACCAGTTCTCTATCCATGTCAATACCCAACCCCCAATACAATGTGCTCTAATTTTGCACTCTAATCTCTTGCGTGGGACCTTGCCAAATACTTTTTTACTTTATTACATTTTGTCCTTAGCCTAATTCATTCTGGTCACTATCTTGGCTCAAGTTCCCTACTCCCATTAACCTTACAGCTACCCTTAGACCAGGGGTTCCCAACCTTTTTCGTCCCATTCACCCCAGGCAACTTTTTGAAAGTAAATTTACCCACACCCTGTTTTGTTCAGTTATTTGAGTTTACACTTCTACCATAATAAAGCAACAAACAAAGGGGACATTTTAAAATATTGTTTTGAACAAATCCAGAATGAACAAATTTACCCCCTAGGTAGGACTCATTTACTCCCTAAGGGTAAATTTACCCCAGGTTGGGAACCTTGCCTGAGAGAGTGGTCTCCACTCCTCATCCAATTGCAGGCACCTGTCTCCAGGACTGCTCCAGTCAAAACCATGATCATTCTGGACATCAGGCCCCTGTTTTAGATGAACGTGAAACTATTCATTTTAGCTTTCGTTTCCTCAGCAGTCGGTGGTGACTTGCTGTGGGGTCAGTCTCCTGATTGTGGTCACTAGTTGAATGTTTCATTTCCTGTTTACAAGAAACATGATTATTTCCACCTGCCCGCTCTCCTACCAGGGTAATTAGAGCTATCGGACCTCATCTTGTCTCCGGACACGGTTGCCTGAATCCAATGACAATCAATAGGGACAACTACCTGATCCTCAGAGTTGACCACCCAATCTCCAGACTCAACTACCCAATCCCGAGGAACAACCAATGGATTCTCAAATGTAAATGTACAGTCGTCACTGAACCACCAAATCCCCAGATCCTTAGATACAACTTCATGATGTCCAGATGACCATCTGTGGACAGCTGCTCATGAATCTCAGTTCCGAAGCAGCACATCCTGCACATCCTCATTGAATCTGATCGCTCAGAGTCATCCGATGCACAGACAATATTCCTCAGCTAATCCTTTACCCAATCCTCAGGTCCAATCACCTGGTGAGGTTCTCTCTCTCTCTCTCTCTCTCTCTCTCTCTCTCTCTCTCTCTCTCTCTCTCTCTCTCTCTCGCTCTCGCTCTCGCTCTCGCTCTCTCTCTCTCTCACTCTCTCTCTTTCTGTGTGTGACTGGTACATTGACTCAGAGTCCTCACTGTCAAACCTATCATATTGGTGTGGAATTCTCAGGTGGGATTGCTGGGGCCACTTATGGGTAGATTTTTGCAGAGAGTCTAAAGCTGTCATTCCAATATTCAGCTTTGCTGCCCTGCTAGTTTTCAATCTGAGCATCTACACAAATAATTCAGCCATGAGTGCAGTGCGGGGCGGCAGTCGGTGCCTGGGATTTGAAAGTTTGATTTTTTTTCGTCCAGGTTGTCAGATCAAAATTCACAAGAGTTTCCTTCCTCTATTTTGTCAGAATCTTAGGTGGACAAAAATGCTGGAGAAACTCAGCGGGTGAGGCAGCATCTATGGAGTGAAGGAAATAGGCAACGTTTTGGGTCGAGACCCTTCTTCAGCCTATTAACCACATTTGGCAGTTTCTATACATATTCTGATCTGGAAAATTTCTCTGTGATAAAGGGGTACTTCATAAGCTGTTTCAACATTTAGGGAGTTTTCCAGTTCTATTTTATTTGCTGAACGAGAAGCAGCAGCTATGTGGACAATCAATCCCAAAAAGATGCCTTGCAGAAGATCCAGACCCTGCCCAGGCTGTGGGTAGCGACCTGTGAGGTTTTCCTCATGGACACATGGACTTACATCGAGAGCACTGTGTGTAGTACAGTGCCCTCCATAAAGTTGGGACAATGACCCATCATTTATTTATCTGCCTCAGTACTCCACAATTTGAGATTTGTAATAGAAAAAAAATCACATGTGGTTAACGTGCACATTGTCAGATTTTAATAAAGGCCATTTTTATACATTTTGGCTTCACCATGTCGAAATTACAGCAGAGTTTATACATAGTCCCCCCATTACAGGGCAACATAATGTTTGGGACACATGGCTTCATAGATGTTTGTAATTGCGAAGGTGTGATTAAATGCCTTCTTAATGCAGGTATGAGAGCTCCCAGCACCTAGTCTTTCCTCCAGTCTTTCCATCATCTTTGGAAACTTTTATTGCTGTTGATCAAAGTTGAGGACCAAAGTTGTGCCAATGAAAGTCAAATAAGCCATTATAAGTAAAAAACAAGAATAAAACTGTAAGAGACATCAGCCAAACCTTAGGCTTACCAAAATCAAGTTTGGAACATCATTAAGAAGAAATAGAGCTCTGGTGAGCTTACTGATTGCAAAGGGACTGACAGGCCAAGGAAGACCTCCACAGCTGATGACAGAAGAATTCGCTCCATGATAGAAAAAAATCTCCAAACACCTGTCCGACAGATCAGAAACACTCTTCAGGAGTCAGGTATGGATTTGTCTATGACCGCTGTCTGCAGAAGACCTCATGTACAGAAATACAGAGGCTACACTGCAAGATGCAAACCACTGGTCAGCCGTAAAAATAGGATGGCCAGGTTACAGTTTGCCAAGAAGTACTTAAAAGAACAACCACAGTTTTGGAAAAAGGTCTTGTGGACAGATGAGATGAAGATTAACATATCAGAATGATGGTAAGAGCAAATTATGGAGGAGAGAAGGAACTGCCCAAGATCCAAAGCACACCTCTACATCTGTAAAACGCAGTGTGGAGAGTGTCATTGGGTATTTTTAAAGCAGAGATTGATAGGTTCTTGTTTAGTAAAGCTGTTTAAATGTTATGGGGAGAAGGCAGGAGAATGGGCAGGAGAGGGAAAATATATTAGCCATGATCAAATGGTTGAGCAGACTCTTTGAGCCTAATGGCCTAATTCCACTCTTATGTCTTATGAACCTATGAAATATGCGTGAATACTCCATCAAACATGGCAGAGGGCCACATGAGTGGCAAGGGTGTGGGGCAAAATTGTGATTTGGGGCAACTGTATTGAATGTATGTATAGCCTCCGAGAATGTTGGATGGAGTTTTGTATGGATCATGTATTGTATATATTTATTTCTCGAATAAAGTATATTTTGAAATTTTAAAAAAATCAAACATGGCAGAGGGGAAGCTATGCTTCTGTTATGATTGCCTTCTGGTTATTCTCAGAAGGATACTGCATGGTCTTCAAATGAGTCTGTTGCACCCACAACATTTGACTTCCAGCAGCTCCTCCATCCGTACTCTTCTGAGCATCACTCTGTTCACCTCACTTGAACTAACTCTATCTTACTTGAATCAGTTAGGTTGTGTTAAGATACTGATGATCTGTTATGCTCTTGCAAATACAATGAGAAGATGGGTCAAAAGTCAAATTTCATCAAGTTTCATGAACCTTATAGTAGCAATGGTGGTGATCTAAAGTAGACTGGGAAAGTGATAATGTCAAGGGCAATGAAGACATGAATTTATTAAATGGGTAACAATTTTGAACAAAGAAACTCCCTGCTGATTACCACAAAGCACCCACTTCTATCCAATCACCTTGTGCACTGCCATGTTAAACAGCACTTGGGATAAGTACATGAAGTCAGGGAAGACACACGGATAGAAATAGGCCCTTCAGCCCACTGGCTTCTTGCCATTTGAGCACCATTTTTGCACTAATCATACCATAACCCATTTTATTCTCCCCACTCTAGTCTCAACTTCCTCCCAAATACTCATATAAGTATACACTAAGGGTGACCAACAGTGGTCAAAACCCAAGGAATAGAGAAGCAAAACTGATTGGAGAGACGGAATACACATAGAGCTGATTTAAATCAGTGTCGTCACACTGCGTGAAATGATTGCCTTCCAGGCTGTTAGACTCTCTCATCTTAAGTGTATCTTCCATGGACCATCTTCTCTGTCTTATTCACACCCACTCAGCTCACATGGAGAGGAGAATGCATTAGAGTGCCCTCAGTTGCATGCTGACTGCCACTGACAGTTGTGAGCAAACACCAATGGACATTGCGCTGACCTTTCCAGTAACACACCCATTCTAAGAAAATAACAGAGTGCAGGTTTTGAGATGTGGTGAGTGCTGCAATCTTTGACCAGTCTAATTGCAGACTGCAACAGGAAGTCTTGTAAGCTAAAGCAGGGAAGAGAGAGCATGAGACGGGAGCTACATGGTGAGTGGCAACTGCAGTTCAGCTGGCTATGTTTAATGTTTGCCTGTTATATTCAGCTAATATTCTGGGATATGGTATGAAACAGATGATATAGTCCAGAGTTATGATTATCTACAGGGCTTTGAAATCCACAGTCTATTGTGTGAAATTTAATTGCTGAGTGCGTAGCCCGGGTGAGATATGTGCAGCGACAGCTGGTGAGTTTGGACGCACTTCTGAGGAATCACTTCATTGTCTTTTTCCATTTGGAAACTCACCCAGCTGAGTGAACTGGTGCTTCATTGCATGTGATGTACCACCTGATAGAACCAGGGGGAGCGTAATTAACTGGTGTGTCTTCTCAAGCACCAGGTTGCTGTAGTACGAGTGACATGCAATACACTGCTTGGTCAATAAATGCAAGAACTGTAAAATATCATCCAGGTGTGAACAGAATATTCCCAAGCAGCACTGTAACATCTCTGTACACTGTATATCCTAAACCAACAGTATTCTCCATCTTCCTTTGAAATTGACATTAATCACACTCATTCCTGCTCTCATAATGCTCTTTGAAACTGTCTTGGGGTGACAATTTACTTTGATAGACCCAGTTTGTTACCATTTCTCTGTCCTGATCTGACTTTTTTTTTACATTTTGATCACAAGCTTACTTTGTTCTAGTTCTTATTCCTGAACTTAAATTATTCTTGCTTTTGATGCCAAGGTGACATTACAGCCTCTCTCAATCCTGAGCCCACCATATCCCCCTCCATAGTTGCTCCCTCCCTCCCAAGCAGGCATTAGGTTTAGGGTTATTATTGTGACGTATACTGAGGTACAGTGAAAAGCTTTTATTCCAATCAGATCAGAAAATACTATGCATAAATAGAATTAAGTACAATAGTGCAATTAGGGGCAGCACGGTGGCACAGCGGTAGAGTTGCTGCCTTACAGCGCCAGAGACTCAGGTCCGATCCCGACGATGGGTGCTGTCTGTGCGGAGTTTGTACGTTCTTCCTGTGACCGCATGGGTTTTCTCCGAGATCTTCGGTTTCCTCCCACACTTCAAAGGCGTACAGGTGTGTAGGTTAATTGGATTGGTATAATTGTAAATTGTCCCTAATGTGTGTAGGATAGTGTTAATGTGCGGGTATCACTGGTCGGCACGGACTTGGTGGGCCGAAGGGCCTGTTTACGCACTGCATCTCCAAACTAAACTAAACTTGGGTAGATAAGAATAAATTTCTCAGCATAGTAGTGCATCAGTTCCATAGACAAAGCTCAATGTCCGCAATAGGGTAGAGGTGAATTGCACAGTACCCTAGCTTATGGAAGGTCAGTTCAGAAGCTTGATTATAGAGGGGAAGAAGCTGCTTCCCAGTTTACTGATGTGCAGTTTCAAGCTTCTATACCTCTTCAAGCTTTTGTACCTACTATTGTCTGTTTATCCTCAATCTATCCTACGCTGCTTATTCGCTCTAAGTCCACATGAGAAAATAAGCTATCATTCTCCAACTTAAAATAATATAGTTCTCCCTCACTGTCCTCAGGATTGGCTCAGCAATGGATTGTAGTCGTATTGTTTGGGATCTCACCGACCACTGCCCCACCACAGGCCATGGTGACTGCCCAGTGTGCGGAGTCCGTGACATTACCCTGCACAGCCATCAGGGTGAAAAGCCAGACCTACAAGTTCGTCAACTGGTACAAGGTACAAGGGGGTTGGGGAACATTTTTTGAAACAACAGATACAAGGACAAAAATAGATGAGGGCTTTGTAATTTATTAATGAACTGAGTTTAGTTCAGGTCTAAGAGTATTTGAGCTTGCCTGATGAACCGTAATCATGATTAATGTTGAGCTTGTGAGGGAGGGGCAGGAAGCTGCAGCTAAGCTTTTGGATTTAATTTCCAAACATTAGGGGAACTGTTCTTTTCAATTGAAAACTTGGGCAGGTCATTTCCCTATTTTGGAAATCTGAGAAATGAAAATGAGAGATTTATAAACCAATGAACCTGACCAAGCAAAAACACAGTCACAAGGGTCCCTGTTGTTCAGTCTCAGTGAATGCCTTGTAATTTTTCATGATGTCAGCTCGATTTAAGGCCAGATTGTGCCTGCTGAACCTGATGGAAATGTTTGAAATGTTCCTGGTGTAAGGGTGGAGAGGCTCTTTGTGCTGTTCTTTTGTAGGGGCTTCCAGAAGCCTCTCGAGATAGTGCTGGAGCTTCAGTTTTAGTAACAGACTGAGGTCAATTAATTGCCCAGACAAGGAAACAGATGGAAGGGGTTTGGGACATGGAACAAAACTACAGGATGGAAGGAAGGGCCAGGAAATTGCTCAAGCAGACCAATTATAGATGGCTTAGGTGATCGTTAACAGCCAGAGGGCCATGAAGTTAAATAGGGATAGGGTGCAATGTCCATGTGTATTTTGTCCAACAACCTCCCCTGAAACGTTTACTCATACCAGAGGCACAGACAACTGTGCACAATGCTCCCAGCACTGTCCACAGGGAGTGCTGTTCACACAACTGAACAGCACTGTCCAGGCTTACTTTGCACGCCATAGTTCAGTTCAGTGCAGTACAGTTTGGCGAGTCGAGTCGATTGAGTCAGGTCAGATTCTATATTTTGAACAACATAAAGCGATTTACTCAAACGCGTTTAGAACAGCCAAAATTTCAAAGCTCCTTCTAACAGGGTGGAGCTTGAATGAATGCTAACCAAAAGCCCGCAAAAACACTTCCGCGATCCCGTGACCGCGCCAGCCAATAGCGAGGGTTTGTGATTCCCCAGGCCACCACTAGGTGCAGCTACAGGACCCCCCCCCCCCCCGAACCTGAGGTACGGAACCGAGCGGGAGGCCGGACAAGGCGACCGGACCAAGTGGAAACAAGGGACGGGACGGGCGATACAAGTGGGACTGGCGAAACATAGCCAGGATACGGTAACGGTGCAGGGGAAACAGGCACAACGGGTGAAGGGGAGACAGGCACAACAGGTGCCACTGGAACGACCAGCGGACGGCTCCCACGCCGGGGTTGAGCCACCACCACCGGGCTATCGACATCCAGGTGGACGGGCTTGAGGCGAGCGACCAAGACAATCTCCTCCTTGCCCCCGAAATCCAACAGGAAAGTCGCAACGCCGGGGCGCAACACCCGGAAAGGACCCTCATAAATCTGCTGCAGCGGTGACCGGTGTGAGTCCCTGCGAAGGAATACAAACAGGCAGTTCTTAAGGTCAGGCAGCACATACACTGGGGCTGTCCCATGCCGCAAGGTGGGAACAGGAGCCAGGCCGCTCACTTTCTCCCGAAGACTCACCAAAACGGCCGAGACAGACTCCGGCTGCCCCCGAGCAGCAGGAAGGAAATCCTCGGATACCCGCAACAGAGAGCCATACACCAGTTCAGTGGACGACGTGTCCAGGTCCACTTTAGGGGCCTTACGGATGACCAACAACACCCAAGGCAACTGGTCGACCCAGTCCGGACCAGTGAGCCGTGCCTTCAGCGCTGATTTCAGATGCCGGTGGAAACGTTCCACTAACCCGTTGGCCTGAGGGTTATAGGCGGTGGTGCTGTGCAACTGCGCCCCGTACAGCTGTGCCAGAGCCGCCCACAAGGCGGAAGTGAGCTTAGCCCCCCAGTCGGTGGAAATGTCCGCAGGCACTTCAAAACGAGCAATCCAATGGGCCACAAGAGCCCGAGAACAAGACACGGCGGAGGTGAGTAGATGCTTGGCAGCATGAGCCGGCGGCAGTGGGCCCACCAAATCCACATGGATGTGCCGGAAATGGCCGGAGGGAACCGCAAACTCTTGCACCGGTGCCGGCACATGATGCTGGACCTTCAACATCTGGCAGGGAATGCAGGCTCTGGCCCAAGCCGCGACCTGCTTACGGAGGCCCTGCCAGACATATTTGTCCGCCACCAGAAGTCGCCTGGATGAAAGGGTGGGCCAGGCCATGGATGGCATCGATGACGTGGTGCCGCCAACCCACGGGGACAATAGGGCGTGGTCTCCCTGTGGACACATCACAGAGGACCGACACTCCTGTTGAGCCGAAAGGGACGTCGGCCAACCGCAACCGTGTAACTGTCCACAGGGCCAGATTTACGTATAAGCTTGACAAGCTTAAGCTTAGGGCCTCAAGATCTGGGGGGGGGGGGGCTCACTGAGCCGGATTTACCACTAGGCTGAAGCCCAGGGCCTGCCGTTCAACTCTGGGCGGGCCCACCTCTCTCTCTCTCTCTCTCTGTCTGTCAATCTCCGTCTCTGCCCACCATCCATATCCGTGTCCGGGTCTCCACTCTCCGCTCGCTCCTCATCCGCCGGCACGGCCTGCCGCCTTGTACATGCGCACTGCTACGGCAGCACATCCTCCCCCCTGCACATGCGCACAACCACGGCCACCACGCTGGGCACTTTCTCCCTCGCTTTGAATTGTGGGAGATCTGGCCGCCATTGCTGTCCGGTCGCCTCCTCGCCACGACTGCTGAAAACCAACGCAGAATCATTCCCTGACCCTGGATCTGAAGTAACCCCCTGGAATAACTCTTGCTTCTGGTTTCCTGGTCCTCCATAAATATTCCAAATGGAATTTAAACTGGAGGTGGGGAGGGCTGAACAATAACAGCCTATTGCATTTTATCTGTGTTATCTGTTATTTATTGTGTATATATATGGTCTATGGAATATAAACACACTGAACTTTTATCTCCTGTTCTGTATTATGTTTACATATTCCGTTGTGCTGCAGCAAGCAAGAATGTCATTGTCCTATCTGGGCCACATGACAATAAAACTCTCTTGACTCTTGACTTGGATTTAAGCAAAAAAGGGTTCTTGGGGAAAAAAAAGGCACCTTAAATTGGGTACCTTAAATTTAGTTGCATCTGGTTGGGTAACTATGGTAGGGTGAAGACTATTCCATGCTTCAATTGTGCAGGGGAACTCCATGGAGCAGCCAGCATGTCTGGATAGAAGAAATTGGGTAACGTTTTGGGTAGAGACCCTTGATTTTAGTGTTTTTAGTTTAATTTAAAGGTACAGCGTGGAAACAGGCCCATCGGCCGACCACCAATCACCCGTACACTATTTCTATCCCACACATTAGCGGAATAAGTCAAGAGTCAAGAGTGTTTTATTCTCTCACGTCCTAGTTAGAACAATGAAATCCTTACGTGCAGCAGCACAACAGATTATGTAAACATAGTACCCTATAAACAATGTTATAATCGAGAACACAAAACGGTGTATATTTATATATGAATATATAACTATATAAATATATATATATGTGTGCGTGTGTGTGTGTATATATAATATATATACCCACACACACACAATTTCCCTCCTGGGATTAATAAAGTTCTATTGTATAGTATTGTGTGTGTAGGAAGGAACTGCGGATGCTGGTTTAAACTGAAGATAGACACAAAAAGCTGGAGTAACTCAACAGGTCAGACAGAATCTCTGGACAAAAGGAAAATATTATGTTTTGGGTTGGGTCTGAAATAGGTTCCTTTGGAATGAAACAAGAGCACCGGAGAAAACCCATGCAATCAAAGGGAAAAGGAGTAAACTCTATACAGATAGCACCCATATTCAGTATCAATTCCGGGTCTCTAGCACTTTTAGGCAGCAACTTTATGGCCAATGTACTGCCCCATAGTCTTGAACTTAATTAAAACATGCAGTAGCTATAAAGGAGAACATTGCGTTACTTGGAGATTTAAAACTGAAAATTTATATTTTCATTTTTTTAGTAACCAAAGTTATCAACGTATCATTTTTTGTGTGTTGGAAAACAAAATATAGCGGCACAGCTGGTAGACTTGCTGTCTCACATGCCAGAGATCAGTGTTCGATCCTGTCCTCGGGCACTGTCTGTGTTGAATTTGCACATTCTCCCTGCAAGCGTGTGGGTTTCCTCCCATATCCCAAAGACGCATTGGCTTTGTAGGTTAACTTGTCGTGCTGAGCCACCAGGAGATCTGGTTGGTTATTGCGGACTGAGCAGAGGTGTTGGGCGAAGCAATCGGCAAGCATACGCTTGGTCTCATCGATGTAGAGCAGCTGACACCTAGAGCAGTGGATGCAATAGATGAGGTTGGAGGAGGTGCAGGTGAACCTCTGCCGCACCTGGAAAGACTGCTTGGGTCATTGAATGGAGTCAAGGGGGGAGGTAAAATGACAAGTGTAGCATTTCCGGCGGTTGCAAGGGAAAGTTCCAGGAGAGGGGGTGGTTTCGGTGGGAAGGGACAAATTGACCAGGAAGTTACAGAGGGAGCGGTCTCTGCGGGAAGCCAACAGGGGAGGAGATGGGAAGATGTGGCCGGTGGTGGGATCCCATTGGTAGACAAAAAAGCTGGAGAAAATCAACGGTTAAGGCAGCATCTATGGAGCGAAGGAATAGACGACGTTTCGGGTCGCGACTCTTCTTCAGTTGATGTCGGGGGGGGGGGGGTAGGGGGACACGAAATAGAAAGGAAGAGACTGAGCCATTAAGCTGTGGGAGAGCTGTGAATGGGAGGGGAAGGAGGGAGAAAACAAGGACTACCTGAAATTAGTGAAGCCAATGTTCATACCGCTTGGGTGTAAACTACCCAAGCAAATATGAGGTGCTGCTCCTCCAATATGCGGTGAGCCTCACTCTGGCCATGGAGGAGGCCCAGGACAGAAAGGTCAGATTCGGAATGGGAAGGGGAGATGATGTGTTGAGCCATCGGGAGATCAGGTTGGTTATTGCGAACTGAGTGGTGGTGTTGTGCAAAGTTATCGCCAAGCCTACGCTTGGTCTCACCGAGGTTGATCATATGCTGAATAATCCAACCACATTTTTGTTTGAAAGTAGAAAGAAATAATAGAAATTGCATTCATTGTAACGTGTATAAAGAGTTGAGATACTGTATTATAATTTTGCAGCATGTCATTGTGGTATATATCATGTCTTGATTGGTGAATATGTTTAGTTTGTGACTTTATTTGAAGCAGAAATAATATGTGAATGCTTCATTAAGCATAATTCCGACTGGTAACTACGCACTTCGTCCGAACACATTATTGCACGTGTCATGCAAGCCATCTTAAATGACCGCCTAAACTGTCATTTGGCAACTTAAAAAACTGCCCAAGTTGCCCGGCTGACAAATGAAAAAAATAACAATTTAAGTGAGAACCCTGCAAGATGTATAATATTTTTGACACTGTCATAGGCCTTTCTTACATATCCTGTCACAACACACTGTAGTCTCTAAACAACCCTTCTGTAATTTTCCTTGCCCTCCATTTCAGAATAATAGTATTTTAAGTCAATAACTCGACACTAGCACTGGCAATAAATAAATAAGCGCAGCTTTCCAGCCCCTTATCTCATTGGCCACGCTCGGTTGCAAATCGGGGTTAATCTGGTGGACCATCTTCCTCTAGTCATGGGGGTGGGGGATTGGGAGGGGTCTCATAAGTGGAACAGCTTCTAATCTTCATCTAAATCCGGCCCTGCGTGCTATCCAGTCAGTAAAAAGACTGTACATGATTACAATCAAGCCATTCACAGTGTAATGGCAATTTCTTAACTTTCTAATGTCCAACTTTTAATTGCCGTTACCACACTGGCAGGGAGGAGTGGATTTATGCAGTCGATAGTAAAAACAAATCTTCCAGTCGTTATTTCCAGTTTCATTGATTCTTTATTGCAGTTGTAAAGACAAAGAAGTGCCTTATACAAATTATAGCTTTCCGTTCTTACTATCTGAACTGGTAAAAACTGTGTCTTCTCTTCCTGTGCCATCTCCCATCTGATCTGACCACTCCCTGTCGTTTCACTTAGTTCAATGTAAGTCATGCCCATCTATGTATCAAAATCCCACCCTTAAGCATACAAAACAATACAGATAGAAATATCCAGACAAAATAATAAAATATGCTAACTGTAACTAGCTTAAGCATGAATGGCTGCTACACACAGTATACAGGTATAGGATAAAGGGTATAATGTTTAGTGTAAGGTAAAGTCTGATTACAGTATCCTGCTTCTTGTCTCACTCACAATGTCTGATAAAACTGGTGAGAAAATGTGACATCTATCAAGGATGATTGTAGAGGATACAAAGGGATCCTTTTGCCTTTCTAATTGATATGAAGCCAATTTCCATAGGTGAATAAAAACAATCTCATTACATCAAAAAGCGCAGCACACAGGAACTACAGCTTCAACTGATAACTAATTAAAAACCTTCGCTTTATTCACAGGTGGTAAATCAGAAAGAGCTGAAGGGAATTATTTGGAAAGGTGGTGGCAAAGCAAAGCTCTACCGCGATGTGGACCAGAATGTGACGATTGGAGAACGAGACTCTCTCACCATTCATAAAGTGAAAGAAGAAGACAGTGGGATATATAAATGCTCCATCATTGCTTCATTGGGAGGCACCAACCAGAATGGTCAAGTATCACTACAGGTTTCAGGTGAGACACAGTCTGTCTCTTGTAAAAAACAAGAAACTGCAGGGCTGGTCTAGAAAAAAAAAGATACTAGGTGCTGGAGGAACTCACAGGTCAGACAGCATCCCTGGAAAACATGGATAGGTGATTTTTTTGGATTGAGACACTTTTTCAGTCTGTCTGTTGTTGATCCTGATCTCAGGTGGAACATTGTCCCTCATTCACCAAGAGTCTCAGGCAGGTCACTGTCCTTCTACACACTAGGTGTATTGATCAAAGTCAGCTTAAACATGAAACTGAATCTTCCAAATCACTGCAATTTTTTGAGGAAGAGAGAACCAGTGGATGTTATGTATTTGGAATTTCAGAAGGTTTTTAATAATGCTTCACATATGAGTTTAATGTGTAAAAGTAAATCGCATACTGACATGGATTGAGCATTGGCTGACAGAAGGGAAATAGTTTTTTTTTTCCTGGTGCCAGGCAGTGATTAATCGGGAGACACAGGAATCTGTGCCTGGACTCCAGCTAGTCACAGGATATTTCAATTATATAGATGAGGAAGCTAAATATAACGAGTTTGAAAGTAACTCAAAACTGGTGGGGTGGGGGTGGTAGAGTAAAAAGGGGATGCAAAGAAGATCCAATGTCATTTGGACGAGTAAGGAAAATAGCAGATGCAGTTTAATGAAGATAAATGTAAGATTATTGACATTGGTTCTAAAATCAGAAAGCCAGGTTATTATCTGAATGATGAATGGAAAAAGGAAGGTGTAACAAAACTAGGATGTCCCACCAGTCACTGAAATCAAGCGTTCAGGTGCAGAAAGGCAGATGGTATTTTGGCCTTTGCGACAAAAGGGTTTGAATGTAGAAGAAGTGTTGTCTTGCTCAGCTGTACTTAGCATTAGTATGACCATCTTACGTTTTGTGAGAAGTGTCGGTCTCCTATTGCGAGGAAAAGTCTTCTTGTCATGGAGGGTGTTTAGCAAATATTTTCTACCCCCGCTACGTCACAGATCATTGCAGAGATGCTGCCTGACCCGCTGAGTTACTCCAGCATTTTGTGTCTTTTTTGTAAGCTAGCATCTGCAGTTCCTTGTACCCAAAGATATACTAGATTGATTCTTGGGATTACAGAAGTAATTTATGAGGATAGATTGTCAATTAAGCATATGGTCATCAGAGTATGGACTTATAATGTTGTAATAGAACTAAGACCAGATATAGGGAGAATGTTCCCAACAACTGGTAGTACAGAACCATTGTGTGACAGCATTTCAATGTGGCTTTGGCATTTACAACTGAATGGAAAATTCTTCACCCCTGAATGTGATGAACCTGTGGAATTCTCTACCATGGAATGCAGTGCCAGCCAAGTCAATATATTCAAAGGGATCAAGAGATATGAGGAGGAGGAGGAAAATGTTCATGAAGTTGAAAGGCAGCCGTGCTCATGTTGAATGGTGGAGTGAGTTTGCATGGACAAATCCCCACCGCTTTTAAATTTCTTTAGTGGCAAATATAACCCCACTAATTTAAGGAAGGAGGGAGAGAGAAAACAGGGAACTACAGATATAATAGGGATATTGTTAGAATTTGTTATAAGCGAAATGGTCAAAAATTCATTTAAAAACGAATAAGACAGTGTAGACACAACATGAACTTACAAAATCATATTTGATAAATATGGTGGAGATTTTTGAGGCTGTTAATCGCAGAATAGATAAGAGAGAACCAGCAGGTGTAGTGTATTTGGACCTTCAAAGACCTTTAAGGGCCACTGCTTTTTGATGAACAAAGGCAGAGCACACATGAACACTGAAGCAAATTAATTTCATTGTTTCCATTGGTGCAGCTTTAAGGATCATTGGCCTGAAACGTTAACCTTGTTTCTCCCTCCACTGATGTTTGATCTGCTGAGTATCTTCAGCATTTTTTGTTGTTATAGAACATACAAGATTGAGCGTAATATACTGGCCTGAACTAAAGATTAGTTAACAGTAAACAGAATTGGAACAAAATGGACATTTCTTATAGTGTATATCCTAACCTTATTAGATCCCCCAAAATGCAACACCTCCTTTATCATAATAATTATTTTTTTGCCATTGCTCTGCCCAACAAAACAGATACTATCATTCAGTATGTTTAAGAAGGAACTGCAAATGCTGGAAAATCGAAGGTAGACAAAAGTGCTGGAGAAACTCAGCGGGTGCGGCCGCTGAGTTTCTCCAGCACTTTTGTCCAACTATCTATCAGTATCCTGAGATAACCTTCCTCTTTTTCAAAAACACCATCAATTTCTGGGTCAGCTGCAAAGTTAATAATCATACCGCCTTCATTGCCACTGTGGGTGGCACAGTTGGTAGAGCTGTTGCTTCACAGCACCAGAGATCTAGGTTCAATCCTAGCCTCGGATGCTGTCTGTGTGGAGTTTGCATATTCTCCCTGTGACCTTCCTCTGGATGTTGCTGTTCCCTCCCACATCCCAAAGATGTGCTGGTTTGTAGGTTAATTGACCTTAAAGAACCCTCCTGTTCTTAATATACATAAAATGTTTTGGGTTTTCCTGTAATCTTACCTAATGCCACTCTTTGCCTCCTTAATTTCTTTTTTAAGCACATCCCTACATTATCTATATTTCTGAAGAGTCTCCCCATTTTCAGTGTTCTACACCTAGCTTATACTTTTTTTTTTCCTTTATCAAACTGTCAATGTGTGTTGTGTCCAGGGTTCCTTAGACTTGCCATCTGTACCCTTCACCATAATGGGAACACATTAACATTGAACTCTCAGAACCTCCATTTTAAAAGGCTCCGTTAATTAGATGTAGATTTACCTACATGTTGCTGCTCCTAGGTCCTGTCTAATAAATCACTTTTATCAATCACCTCTCCCCCAATACAGACATTTAATTTATGGACTGTCCTTAACCCTCCATACCTACTCCTCGCTGCTTTCTATAATGCCCGTCCCACTTAGAAAACCTGAACGGAAACCTCTGGAGACTTTGCGCCCCACCCAAGGTTTCCATGTGGTTCCCGGAGGTTTTTGTCCTCCAGCAACCACCTTCAACTAGCATCGCAACCGACTTCAACTAAAAAATTACCGATTTTTAAAACGGAAACCACTTTCGACCATTAGGGAGACTGACAAAAACCTGTGTGAACCGCACGGAAACCTTGGGTGGGGCGCAAAGTCTCCAGAGGTTTCCGTTCAGGTTTCCTAAGTGGGACAGGGGCATAACTACCTTGAAACCTACCAGGTTGTGATCACAACCCCCGAAGTCTTCGCCCGTGGCACTTCAACCACTTGTTTCTCTCCCTAGGATTAGGTCTAGTGCTGCCCATCCCGGATAGGACTGTCTACCTCAAAAGATGTACTTAAAACATTCCAGCACATCTAATCTTTTAGCATTAGGACAATCCCAGTTAATGTGAGGTCGGGAAAGTTGAAACCTGCTACTACCGTAACCTTACTTTAGTTACTTTAGAGATACAACGTGGAAACAGGCCCTTTGTCCCACTAAGTCCGTGCCGATCAGCGATCACCCCGTACACTAGCACTATCCTACACACCAGGGACAATTTTGCAATTTTACAGAGGCCAATTAATCTACAAACTTGTACATCTTTGGAGTATGAGAGGAAACCGGAGCACCCGGAGAAAGCACTCTCGAAACCAGGGAGGACATACAAACTACAGACAGACAACATCTGTAGTCAGGATCGAACCTGGGTCTCTTGCACTGTAAGGCACCAAATCTACCGCTGCCCCACTGTGCCGCCCTAACTCTATTCCTCCTACACCTTTTTGTCATTCACCTGCATATTTTCTTCTCAGCCTGACCATCAGCTTTTTTAGCCTGAATCTGAAACTAACTTGCATGTACTCTCTTTTGCCATTTTTTATTTCCTTTTCTGAACATTCAAACGTTTGCCTAATTATTTCAACTGCATCTTCTGTGGACTATAATTTTTTTACTACATTATTTTATAGCAGTAGAACGCTGATGTTGGGCCATAACTCTTCAAACACATCAACCTGTAGTGTGTACAGGTCTAGCTCCTTACCTGGGAAAAGAAATGGAGGGAGTGAAGCAAAGGTTCACCAGATTGCTTCCTGAGATGGTGGGTTTGTCACAGGAGAAGAGATTAAACTGTCTAGCTTTATACAGTCTTGACTTTAGAAGAATGAAAAGTGATCTCATTGAAATGTACACAATTACAATGGGCCTGACAGGTTACACATGGAGTTAATATTTCCCCTGCAGGAGTGTCTCAAACTGAAGGGTGATAGTCCCAAATTAGAGGATGAAATAGAAAATGCTGGCTACACTGGTCAGGCAACTTCACTGGAGAGAGAAACAAAATGAACATTTGAGGCTCATAAGGAGTAACCATTCAGGACAAAGATGAGGAGAAATTTCTTCAGTCAATAGGAAGTGAATCTTTGGAATTCTCTGCCCACGAGGTTTGACTACAAACCAAACATCAAAAGGTTTTTTTGGATAATAGTGGGCAAAACTGTCCTCTCATACTGTGTTGTGACGGTGTTCTTTCTGCTTGCTCAGCCTGTCTATTCCCAGGTGCAGACACAAGCCCTGCAGTGACTTTTCCCGGGACATCCCTCAGCGCCTCACTGAACACCCCACCAGCATTCTGCCTCTGTGTCAGCTCCCTGGTCCCACCTGCTGCCTGGCTGGCCATTCTGGTCGCTTTCAACGTCGTCAAAGTCATGGTCTCCTACTGCATTGTGCAGGTGAGACTATTTTCACTGATTGTTCTTGGCACCTTCTGTATTGGTAAGGGATTGGGGGAGGGGTGGCAGGCTGAGGGGCAGAAGTTAGGATTTGATGTGAATGGCCTTTAATTTGTAAAAAACAAAATTACAAAGGTTTAGCACCATGTTTTTGAACCAATATTTTGGTCCAGCTGTAGAAAACAGTAGTAAAGCCCAGAAATAACCCAGATATGTGACAAAGTACCCACTACAACACACACTGCAGGGGGCAGAGAATAGGATACATCCAATATGGGATAAGCACAGGAGGTAAAAACTGGTCCATACCAGTTGTGAGCAAAGATCCTATGGTGGAGCAAGATAGACTACTCCTGCTAAATGCAATGGGCTGACGTGTATTACGTAACGGAACGGAACGTGGGCCTTTTTTCATCCATTTCCGTAACCAGACCCGACTTGCAGTGTAATCAACATTGCGGGGGAACAGTTTGTGTTAATAAATTAAAATTCTGAAAATGAGGTGAAGATTTTTACCAAATAACTTTTATTTTTACGAGGATGTTTCCGTAGACGGCTTCCGTCTCCGCACTAGTTATCTTTGCTCCGCTGTGGGATCTTTGGTGCAGAGACGGAAGCCGGTTACGGAAATGGGGGCTAAAATTACCCATGAATCTGCCCATGAATCTTTTTCGTCGAATGATCTATCTTGCTTGCTATAGGATCTTTGGTTGTGAGAACAGCTCGGAAATCACCTGAGACACTGGAAACAGACTGTTGTTATACACAGAGGGTCAACACAGACAGAGGAAACAGACAATTGTTACACACACAGGGTCACCCCAGACAAAGGATACACACAGATACACACTGCGGGAGTACCCCACAAAGTAAAAATTGGTTAAACAGTGAGATCAAACCAGAATGGCATTACAAACTATGAGAGGCTGTGGGATATCTACCCCTACATGGGAACATTAAGGCTGGGATAAAGTAAACTACCTGGTGAGACAGTGGGATTTTAAGTCAGGGTTTGTAGAAAAGCAGCAGGAGTTTGGGACAGCTGGTCACAGAATGCGGGAGAGGTAGTGGGGATGAAGGATCTCGTGGATCAATTGTGGGAGATTGATACTGTGCTGGAAGTCAACCCGTGCATTGCCCCTGGATCCACACAGTGTACAAGGTGAGCATAGATCCTTAGCTTGTGTGAGCACCCAGCTGGAGAAATGGCCAGCGGGAAACCTTCAGTAGCCTAGACTGCCCCACTCTCATATCTGTGAGCCAGAGGCCAAGTGTTGTGGCATTTATTCTGAGATCAGGAAAGATATGGGCAGCGGTGGAGCTGCTGCCTCACATCGTTAGAGGCCCAGGTTTGATCCTGACCTTGGGTGCTGTCTGTATGGAGTTTGCATAGTCTCCCTCTGACCATGTGGGTTTTTTCTGGGTGACATGCAGGTTTGTAGGTTAATTGGTCTCTTTAAATTGCCCATAGTTTATAGTGGGATAACTAGTGCAAACGGATGATTAATGATCGGAGTGGACTTGGTAGGCAAAGGGCCTGTTTCCATGCTGTATCTCTATACCAAGCTAAACATGTAAATGCAAGTACTTACTGACTACAGGGGACAATCATTCACTTTTCACTTTAATTCTCCTCTCAGGCATTAAAAAGAATGAGGCGTCCAAATGGGGAAATCCCCCAACCAGATGTAGACATGGAGGAGGAAATGGTGCAGTCTCTGAAGGAACACGTACAGAGGTTTTCCGTGATGAAACAACAGCACAATTTTGAAGCTGGTGTACAAACAGTTAACTCTTTCCATTCTGGAAGGAAGATCAGAAGCATTTCCCAGATGGCTGCCAGAAGGGAGAGACATATGGTCGCACTTTCCTGACTCCCTGTCCACTGGTGTCTGAGTCTCACACTAAGTCTCTCTGTCTCTACCATCAAATAAATCAGGAAATCACAAGCTAGAGAGACCATTGATCACGAGAAGCCTCTGCATTGGTCCAGATGATGAGAGATGCAGCTTGTGTGGGACTGAGATATCAACTGATGGGAAGTTGCTGGAGTGAAACAAGACAGGAAAGAGCTCAATCCCACCGGATGGCGAAGCCTGCTAGATTCATCTGGACAGCTGGGTGAGAATATTCCACTGTACAGCAAAGCCCACTACCAGGGGGCACCAGGCTTGCTGCTCTTTCTGCAGCAGTCGCTCCTCTCAATCAAATTCCCAGTGCAAGTACTGTCACATGCACCTCACTTGCACCAGAGTGAATGACATCCTGACTTGGAAGTACATTGTGGGTCGTTTATCATCCCTGGGTTTAATCCTGGAACCCATCCCCCAAAGGCACTGTGCAAGTGCCTTCACCAGAAGCCCTGCAGTGACTGAAGAAGTGGTTCATCATCATCTCCTCAATTTGTGATGGTCAGTAAGTGTGGGACTAATGCCCAGATCCCACAAATGACATGATTCCCTTTACATATGGTACCTGTATGACTTCTATGATGTGGTAGTGAGCAGCGAACAGGGGTTAGGTTAGAGGTTTGCTGTAGATGGTTGGAAAGATCTAGTGAGGAAACTATGAGCCATACCCTCACAGAAACAGTAGTCCAGCCTTGAGAAAGTAACTAAAGGTTGTCCTCCAGATTATCATCCATCTCAATGATTACCATCTTGGTAAGCCTGAGCATGCAAAGACTTTGTTGCACATTGTGGTGTGACATGCAGTCTTGGTGCTTTGTATCCCACAGATGGTCTTCTCGGTGATCTCTGCCCGCAGGTCCCAGACCCTCCCTGAGCAATAAACCATGCTCAGTTCACAGGCTGCATTAATATAGTGGCAATGGTGTCACCTTATGGTGAATGAGGGTCTGAGAAAGCACTCCCAGCGAGTGTTAACCAGTCTATAGACCTTGGCCAGTATTTTGATGGCTGTAGTCTGCTCAAAGTTTGCATCCCTTTAAATAACGATAAATACAGTAAAGTAGCCCAGTCTACCTCCAGCTTTACCAAGACTGATCTCCAGAGGTCAAAACAAGAACCGTAACTGCAATTGATGAAACTGGGAAACTGGTGCAACGTGACTACTAGGTCATTGAATGCAAACCATCGGACTCACTTAATACCTCCCGATCTCCTGATGGGTCTGATTTCACACAAAAATAATCACAGGAATGATCTATAAAAGGTGAAATAAACTTTGTGTGATTTACTTGTGAAAAATATGTGTGAGGCGATTCAGCTTCTTGGTTAGTTGTATTGTTTGTAGTGTTGGTGGAGATAATGTATATAATTCACAGTCTATCAGCCATTGAGTACGTTTGAATAAATTACTGCGATGGACTCCTGCAACAGCTCTTGGTCAACCCACCCTCCAGAGCAGCAGCAGCAGCAGTGTATGGTATAAGGCATCCGATCACCCGTACAGAGTGGAGGTTTCCTATGTACACGCCATCTTTCTTCTATGTACTGCAGCACTCAGACCACTAAGGACACACGCCCAGAATTTTGTCTGTGTAAAGCCAATAAAGGTATTATTTTGTTTAAAG
Organism: Raja brachyura; assembly: GCA_963514005.1. The sequence goes on from OY740802.1 coordinate 22,900,033, forward strand.
TAAGCTTATTGCAGAGTGATGCAACTTTGTACACATGTCTGGGTGTTTCAGCGCAAGTCACCTGTATCTTCTGGCATTACTTTCGTGTCATCAAGCAACGCATTTCCAGATCACACTCACCCAAGTAACACCAACCCAACACCCTGAACTCATCACCAGTAAGGTTTTGAACCAGACAGACCTGAAGAAGGATTGTAGCTATTCACCCATAGATCCAGCTTCCACACGGGTTCAGGAACAAAAGGGAGACATAGGAAACTGCAGATTCTGGAATCTTGAGCAAAACACAAAGTGTTGGAGGAATTCAGCGGCTCAGGCAGCATCTGTAGAAGGGACAGACAACGTTTCGGGCCACGACTGTTCTTCAGACTGATGGAGTAAGGGGGAAAAAGCTGGAAAGGGGAGGTGGGGTTGAAGCAAAATCTGGCCAGTGATAGGTGGCTACAGGTGAGAGGCGTTTCATTAGGTGAGGGGTGGAGACAAAGGGGAGAGGTGAAAAGGGGACAAAAGCATGTCAGATATGGAAAGAGGAGGGGTCCTCAAGTCCTGGCAACATTCTCGTAAATCTTCTCTGCACTCTTTCCAGCTTAGCAATATCCTTTTGAGTTTGACCAAACCTGAACACAATACTCCAAATGCTGCCTCACCAACGTCTTGTACAACTATAAAATAACATCCCAACTCAATACTATGACCAATGAAGGCAATATATTTACAGTCTTCTTGATCACCCTATATTCCTCTGTTGCCACTCTCAGGGAACTTTGTACCAGCATTCCAGTATCCTTCTGCTCTATAACGGCCCTGCCATTCCTGCCCTACTTGGACTTCCCAAAGTGCAACTTCTTGCACTTATCTGCCTGAAATTCCATTAACCATTCCTTAGCACACTTCCCCAGCTGATCAAGATGACAATTTGCCATCTTCAATTCCATCCACTTTAGTTTCATCTGCAACCTTAGTAATCATGCCTTGTACATTCACATGCAAATTGTTGACATAAACCACAATCAGCAATGGCCAACACTGATCCTTGAGGCAACCCACTAAGACCCCACTTCCTCAGAAAAGCAACCAACGTAATCAAGGACCACTTACACCCAGTTATTCCATCTTCTCCGCTTTCCTGTCGGACAAAATACAAAAGCTTGAAATCATGATCCTGGTTCAGAAACAGCTTCGTCCCTGCCATTATTAGAATACTGAATTACCTTGCATTAGTTAAAGATGTAGTCCCCAGTCTCCCAGCTTACCCGATTTAAGCCCTTGCACTTTTTTTATCTGCACTTTTTCTGTAGTGCTGGAACGTGATATTCAGCACTCGTTAATTTTCTCTTTGCACTACCTTTTGCACTTGTACTCATCTATATTACTCATGTACAGTATGATTTGACTAGATAAAACTAGCAAAACAACATTTTACTCTGTACCTCAGTACACGTGACAGTAAACTAATACCAGGAGAATGTGCAAACTCCACACAGACAATACCTGTAGTCAGGATTGAACTCAGAACTCTGGCACTGTGAAACAACAGCTTCACTGCTACACCACTGTGCCGCAGTGTAAAAGCTGATTGCTGAGGTGCATTCTCTTTTCTTGAATTCCTCCCTGGTTGGTACAAGTCCCTCTGGCAAAGGCACTGTGCATAGTGTATGTGATTGGTATGTGGACGACTCGCCCCTCTTTGATCGGTGGGTTGTGTGCTGAACGACCATCTTGTGGATATTCTTCTTTGACCAAATATTATCTCAGTCAATCGTCAACCTCTAGCCTCCCTGCCCAGGACCAGCTACACCTCCTGCTTGGTCTGCTGAGGCAGGGCTCTGGGTGAGGAAAGGGCCGCAGCTGCCTGATGAAAGTTCCGCCCGTGAACAAGATCATTAATTGTGAATGTGTTCTGATGTCCTGAGGACTTAACAAATCCCCAAGTTAACTCGGGTTCATCCTTTGAAGGAATCAGTGCCCCAGGGTGGCTGCTGTTCAGATGAATCTCCTTCCTCAGCTCCTGAGTAAGTCTCTTTCAAAACAACACCTCCTGTGCAGCTGAGCAAACGTATTCCTGGAGATCTCATCACATCCTCCAAATCCCAATTGTCTTATCACTCTGCCTTATTTAGCTAATAATCAAACGTGAAAATGACTTGCAAATTTTAACTAATTTTATTCCTCTATTCATTGAAGCAGAATCTTAAAGAACTTTTAGTTTGTGGATTGTGGGGATTTTATGATGCGTGGGGAACAATGTGACCAAAATTCCACACCTTGTCTCTTTGCCAAGTGGTCACATTGTCCAGGGAGAGGGTGGGGTTCATCAGCTGAAAGGGTCAGCTAGAATTGCTGATTCACTCCACACTGTAATTATCCACATGTGACACTGCCCCATGGAACAAAGTCAACAATCACAACCCTGTTCCCAAACAAAGTCAATTAAAAAAAAAAAAAAAGCAGGAAAGACTCAGCAGGTCAGACCAGTTAGGGGGCGCCGTCGTGTACGGGTATGGCTGCCCAGCCTGCAGCGGTCCGTTTTTTCATCTCTTTTTAAAATTTTTAGTTAGTTGAGTTTTTGTTTTCGGAGTTCTAGCCTTTTTCATGTGCGGGTGGAACTGCTTTTTCATGTCCCTACCTGGTCGGAGAGGCTGCTTTCCTCCAGGCTGCACCTTCGACCCGTCCTCGCGGCCTACCAGCGGGTCTGGAGCGGCGTTTCCTGACAGGACCAGCCAGAACCACGGCACAGCGCTGGAGCGCTATCGCGGAGCGCTATCGCGGAGCGGTGCCTTGCCCGGGTCACTGCGCTGGAGCTCCGGTATGCTGGGACCGCTGACAAAAACATCGCGGAGCTGCGGGACTGTGGAGCAGCCAGCCGCGGGCGGCGGCGCTGACCTTAAACATTGCGGAGCCTGGGATCTCTCGCCGAGATCGGCAGTGGTGGAGCTCCGTCCAGCGCGGCCTGTCGGCTTGGAAGCCGCGGTCTCCGGTAAGGGGGCAGCCGTTCCCTGCACCCCAAGCCGCTGAGAGGATTCTCCCGAGCCAGAGTACCATCACCCAGCGAGAACGGCCTGGAACACTGGGCCTCCGTAGTGGCGACTGCGGAGGCCTCAATAGGCCCGACTATGGGTGGAGATGGGGACTGGACTTTGTGCCTTCGATCACAGAGGGAATCATTGTGGGGGAATGTTTTTATGTTTATTGTTAAATTTTTAATGTTTAATTTTTAATTTTTATCTTTATCTGTGTGCTGCATGGCAAGTTAAATTTCACTACACCAATTGGTGTATGTGATAATAAATGTCCTTTGTATCCTTTGTATCTTGATCAGAACATAATGCAAATTAAGCCATATGGGTCCCAAAACGCAGTGGTTATATAATCTGCACACGATAACCTCCATCTCACATTACTAAAACTCACATCTTGACCACTTACTGTCTGTGTTGTAATTAAATTTGAGCAAAAACGCTTCCCCATAGCGCTACGATTTTTCGCCACCTTACTCATCATTCTCCTCTGCTGCAAGTCAAATAAGTTTTGTTCTGATCGGTGAAATAGTACAAATGTTATGACGGTTTTGAAGGTTCCCCCACCCCCCTTGCCCCACGTCCCCCTTCTCCCTCACCCCTCCTTCTCCCTCACCCCTCCTTCCCCCACACCCCCCCCTTCCCCCACACCCCCCTCTTCTCCACACGCCCCCCCACAGCCCCCCCTCCTCAGAACAGATTCAAGGGGCCAGGGGGCCTTGACACCCTTCTCCTGATTTATATGTTCACATTAAGAATGGACTGAATGGATGGTAATTAACCAAATTGGATCTGCCCTGCCTTTTGAGGGGCACACCTGGGCAGTTTTCTACAAACATATGACAAAGTTAAACTATTGGAACAACTTGGCTAGAGGCGCAGCTGATTCTGCAGAACAGGTCATTATGTACTGGAACCAGGATGTTGCCTGCTCCTGTATCCTGTGCTCTCAAACATTTCTTGATTTCAAATTGGCTAAGGATTAACTACTGTGATGGTGAGGATCTCAGCATCACATGTTGGACATTTCTGCCTGAACATGGCTATGAAGGTTTCAGCTTCTAATGATGGAGTGCAAGTGTGGTGCAGCTGGCAGTATGTCTGGATCGGGCAGATATTCCCATTGGAAGGTCCTGGTCTCTGTGCAGTACACTGCATGACGTGGGCTGGGTCTGAAGGAGAGCCGAGTCTGGGCATGTTTCATATCTGAATTGTAAACAAAAAATTAAAAGAGGGTGGTTAGAAACTGCCCCTGCTCATTCTAATTTCCAGATATATACTCATCCTCACTCTCACACACACATACTTCCTCAATCTCTTTATTTACCACATATTTTGCACATCCTCAAATTCATACCCACAAATATACATCCTCAGTTTCACAATCACTTACACACACACACACACTCAAGCTCACACATCTCTACACATATACACTTCGTCATTCTCACACATACAAACACACATACCCTTGCTCCCACCCACTGCCTTGCACTCCCACCCTCACTCTCAGACACACACACACACACACTTCCTCACTCTTCCAAGCACACAGGTCCACACACACACATACACTTCCTTACTCACACACACACATCAACTTGACCTCCTCAGTAATTTACCTGTAGCAAATAGATGTACCTGGGCATAGGAATGAGGTAAAAGTGACCACTGCACACACCTCGTGCTCCTACACTTATGACCACCCATGGTAGTTTGTTCCAGGCACCCATTACCCTCAGTGTAAAAACAAAACATGCTTTACATGTCACCTTTAAACTTTGCCCCTTTCTCCTAAAAGCGATGCACTTAGAGATGCTAAATAGTATAGGACGGATCTGCCTCGCAAAACTTGGCCCATCAGCAGTCTGTATCTCATAGCCTGGCCTATCATCAACTTACCGTTACTGTCAGCCATGGCTCAGCGAGGAAGTGAATGTGGGATTTGCACCAAGTATTCTTATAAACGATGAGGTGTCAGAGCAGTGGGGTTGCAGCAAGGAACACGTGCATGACAACAGCAAGCAATAGACGAAGCTAACCCCCTCATTATACGCTGACTGGTGATAATCGCGGGCTCAGGATTGCTGCCTCACAGCGCCAGAGACCCGGGTTCGATCCTGACTCCAGATGCTGTCGATGCGGAGTTTGTCCGTTCCCTCTGTGACCGCGTGGGTTTTCCCCGGGTGCTCCTTCTACATTCCAAAGACGTACATGTTTGTACGTTAATTCGCTTACTGGTAAATTGCTCCCAATGTGTAGGACAGTGGTATTGTGTGGGGTGATCACGGGTTGGCGCGGTCTCGGTGGGCTGAAGGGCTCGTTTCCACGCGGTATCTTTAAGTCTAAAGGATGTTTGTTCAGTGACCGGGAACATGGAGATGGGGAATGTAGACTCAGGGATGAGAAATTAAACATTTGTTCTCTCACATACCCAAGAGAACACTGGCCTCCAAACTGACCTTCCCTTCATCTTTCCCCAGGTCTGTGTCTCGCCAACTATCGGCCGGCGGTGGCCAACATTAAAAGGCCGGACCCCTCCCGTGCGGCTCTAGGCACGGTGTAAAACTGAGGGCCCGAATGGGCTTTCCCGCCAACGGAACCATCCCGCAGCAACGGGTTCCTGGGGCGAGGACTGTCCAGTATCAGTCTCCCGGGATCCCCCAGGACCGGGTCCGCTTTCGGAGGCTGCGCTCCCGGGAGGGCAGCGATTACCTGGCGCTGCCGGGGAGGAGACGGTGAAGAGCGGGGCGGTGCGGGGAGCTCACTCTGCTCTGCTCTGCAGCGAGTGGACGGCGGACGGGCGATGAGCAGCCAGCGGCCGGCCCTCCTCCCCGCTCAGACCCTGCGCTGCCTGCGCTCCTACCTGCGGGTGCAGCTGGCCGAGCCGGGCTGGGCGGCCGGGCTGCTGTGCGAATGCGGGCGGACCGTGGACGGGCTGGAGGCGCTGAGCGCCGCGCACCGAGAGCTGGCGCGGTGTCTGGGCGGCAGCGCCGACTCGGCCGCTCTTCGCCAGCGGCTGCTGAGAGCCCGGTACTCGGTGAGAGAGCGGAGCGCAGGTGGGTGTCCGGGACGGGCGGCAAATGATATTTAATGCTGAGAAATGTGAAGAGTTGTAGTTTGATGGGAAGAAGAAGAAGCGAAATCATTTAAAAACCACGGACAGAGAGATCGGGGGGTTAGACACAAAATAATAATATTAATAATAATAAATGTATTTGTATAGCACGTTTAAAAACAACTCACGTTGACCAAAGTGCTTCACATCAGTGCAGGTACTCATTTGATACATACAACGGTAGACAGACCTAACAATACATACATAAACTGTTTACAGTGCCCCATCAGAGGGGCTCAAAAACGCTTGGGAGTAGAAATAGGTTTAGAGTCGTGACTTAGTGTTGCAGTAACTCAGCGGGTATGAAGGCAGCATCTCCGGTGAAAAGGAATAGGTGACATTTCGGGTCTCTCTTCGGTGTAAACCTGCACCTTCAGTTCATTCCTACACAAGCAATCCGTTGTGATATGTATATAGTTTGTTGAAAGTATTCCCCCCCCGCCAGCCAGCCGCGTGTTGAGAGCGTGGTTAATAAAACAAACAGGTGGAGTAGAAGAGTAAGCGAATCGCGATAAAACACCGGTGCAACAAGTTACACGAAATGTGAAAGGTGCAGAAGAGATTCGTCGAAATGATTTGCAGGGACGAGAAAGGTGAGCGAGAAAGTCCGATCCGTATATTTAAAAACTCGAAGGGTGTGGACAGCAGATGAAGCGACATTATTCCCGTTGGTAAAAGGATTAACAACTGAATGAAGATGAATTCAATAGACAGAATGGCCTCTCTCCATGCCGCAATCATTTTGGAAGAAATTAGTATCAATACTTTTACAAAAACATTGTAGTATGAAATGTATTAGATCAAATATTGAGATGGATAAAACACCATGGCCTGATTAACTGCATCCAATGATATTGTGGATGTTATGGATTTAGTGGATAGCTTGCTTGATATCTTCTAGAATTTCATAAATTGTTCTAATAAATTGGACGTTAGCAAATTTAACCCCAATATTAAAGAGGAAAGAAAACGGGGAAGTTTGGATGAGTTACCATGATATTGAGTGGTAGTGCTAGTGAGGGAAGGAATAGAAAGATGGGACACGTGAATGCATGGTTGAAGAGTTGGGATACGGGCAAGGATTCAGATTTGTGGACCATTGGGATTGCTTCAGGGGCAGAGAGCATTTGTACAAGAGGGATGAGTTGCACCTGATCTGGAGGGCGATCAATATTCTAATATGGAAATTGTCAATTGTCTTCAGAATGTTTCTTCAAAGGGCAAAGCTTGATCCACTCTTGGGAATTGGGCAGGGCAAGTGAAGTATCAGTGGGCGGGCCATTTGGAACCAGTGCCCACAGTTCTATTGGTTTTAAAAGTTATGGGTATGGTCCACAAGTTAAAGTTCCAAACTGGGGCAAGGCCAACTTTGAAGGAACTTAAATTGAATTGAATACTTTACTTTATTGTCATACGTGACAAGTCACAGTGACATTCTTTGCTTGCATTCCCACGGTATGCAAATAGTCGCCCATAAAGGGCACTTACAAATTCACACCCCCACCCCTGCCGTGCTAGGTCCCCCTTTGTTCTTTCCCCCCTCCCCATCCCTCATGGCCATCCCCGCATGCCGGGTCCTCCGTTGTCCATTGTTCTTCCCCCTCCCACACGGCAGTCTCCTCACAATGGGTCCTCCTCTGTTCCTTACCTCGGCAGCAATGTCCTCTCTTCCACATGTCCGTCCTCTTCAGTCGGTCGGCACCGACCTTTTCACAAACGCTGCCGGTTCCTCGGCTAACGACTCCGTGGTGCCAATCTGCGAGGCTCTACCTCCGACTCACGAGGCCCGGGCTCTGACCCGCTAGGCTCAACCTCCAACTCGCAAGGTTCCAGCCCGCGAGTCCCGGGCCTTCTCAGCGGCACCTCTGGGAGACTTCCCAAAGTTGATTACCGCAAGTTGTTTGTGGACAGAGACTTCCAGAAAATGGGATGCTTGTAAAGGTGTGATGATGAGAGTTCAAAGTATGCATGTTCCTGTTGAGGAATAAGGAACCCCGTAATGACGAGAAAATGATGAGGCTCTGGGGGCACGGGAAAGTTATATACAGCTGAGGTCAAGTGTAACCCTGCAAGAGGCTAGGGGGTTGAGGAGCTTACTTATGAAGGAAATTGGGAAGGCAAAGTGGGGGCAGGGAATAGCTCGGGCAGATAAGATTAAGGAGAATCCAATGAGATTTTATGTATAGTGAACTATGAGAGAGAGAGCAAGCCCCACAGAAACTAAAGTAGTCATCCATGCACGAAGCTGCAGGAAATTGGCACTGAACAATTAATATTTCTCCTTTGTTTTTACTGTGGAGAACAACATGAATCCTAGGAAACTTTGGAAAGTTAAAAGATATATCTTGAGGACAGTTGAAATACTGGACATTCTAAGATGTCTGAAGGTAGAGAAATCTTCCCAGCCTGAACAGATATATCCGAGGACACTATGGAAAGCTATAGAAGAAATTGCAAGAGGCTGAGATTTATGAAAGTTGGTGAAAGGTTGATTTTCAGACTGGAGGCCTGTAACTATGTCAACAAATTGGATGAGAATGAACAGGGGGCATCAATAGTAAGTTTGCAGATGACACAAAAGTATGTGATTTCATAGTATTGTAGATGTCACAGTATCATGATACTGTATTGAAGACGGTTTTCAAGAGGTACAGCAGCATCTTGATACGCTGGACAACAGGACAGAGCAATGAATGGTAAAGGAGTTTTTTCAGTTAAATTTGCATTTTCAAGGCAGGACTTCCAAAGGGAATGGTAGGGCCCTAGGAATGTTGTAGAACGGAGGGATTGAGGAGCACAAGTATATGAGGGGGGAAAATAGGAACCTGTGGGGCAACATTTTTACTCAAAGGGTGGTGGGTATATGGAACGAGTTGCCAGAGGCAGATACTATCACAGTGTTTAAATGACATTTGGTACATGAATAGGATGTTTAGAAGGATTTTATCCAAACACAGGCAGGTGGGGCTGGTGTAGATGGGGCATGTTGGTTAGCATGGGCCAGTTGGGCTGAATGGGCTGAGTGGTGAAGAAGGTTCTTTGTCTATAGTCCAGACGCAGTAGGCTCAAGTGCTGTTTGGATGGGGAAAATGTCGCCCTGCTGCTCTGGGGAGCACCCCACCCCTCTGCTCCAAGATACCATGTTGGTGTAAGGCTTGGCCAATAACCATGTTTTCTGTTCCGCCCCCGGCAGTGACAGGAGTCAAGCTGCTGCTGCTACTGAGCAGAAGGCAGAGCCTGGAGCCCGTGGACCAGGAGCAGCTGCAACACTGGTGGCTGCGGTTCGCCTTCTGCATGGAACTGTTCCAGCGGGATCTGGGCCTGGTGCACCGTCTCAGCCAGCTGTTCCCCAATGACCATCCCGCTGTCTTCCTGACCAACACGGGGTTGACCTGTGACGCAATAGAGGAGAGCACTGAGCAGAGCACAGGGCTGGAGGCCAACGGGGAGACAGACTATGTGGAACCGAGTCTTCAGGCACAAATTGCAGAGATTGGGATCATGCTGTTCGAGGTGGAGACTAAGATCCAAGCTCCAAACTGGTGCCTGGAAGCAACTGCGGAAGCTTGGGCAGAAGCAAGCTTTGGAGATGAAAGCAGCACAGAATCACCAGACATGCTGACCGAAGAGGAAGCGCAGCAGGGCAATAGCCGCACTTCAGGAGATTGCTGCACCATTGCATAGATGCATGATGACATAGATGCAGTCATATAGCCAGGAGAATCCTATGTTAGCAGTTATTCCATCTGCTCCCAGTAGAGGTGTGCTGGTCAGCTGGAAGGAATAGGAGTAGAATTAGGCCATTTGGCCCATCGTGTCCACTCAAATATTCAATCATGGCTGATCTATTTCTCCCACCTAAACCCATTTTCCGGCCTTCTCCCCATAACCTCTGACATCTGTACTAATCAAGAATCTCTCTATCCGTGCTGTAAAAATATTAACTGACGGCCTGTACAATCTTCAGTGGCAAATAATTCCACAGATTCATCACCCTGACTAAAATTTCTCCTCATCTCCTTCCAAAAAGAACATTCTTTAAATCTGAGGCTATGACCTCTAGTACTAGACTCTCCCACTAGTGGAAACATTCTCTCCACATCCACTCTATCCAAGCCTTTCACTATTCTGTATGTTTCAGTGAGGTCCCCCCTCATTCTTCTAAACTCCAGTGAGTGCAGGCACAGTGCCGACAAACGGCCATTATAGGCTAAGCTAATTCCTGGGATCATGCTTGTAAACCTCCTCAGGACCCTCTCCAGAGCCAGAACCACATCCTTCCTCCGATATAGTGCCCACCATTGCTCACAATATTCCAAATGCGGCCTTACCAGCGACTTATAGAACCTCAACATTACATTCCTGTTTATGTATACAAGCCCTCTTGAAATAAATGTTAACATTGAGTTTGCTTTCTTTACTCCCGATTCGACTTGCAGATTAACTTTTTGGGAATCCTGCATTAGCACTCCGATTTCTGGATTCTCACCCCATTTAGGAAATAGTCTACGCCTTTATTCCTACTACCTAAATGAAGGACTACACACATTGCTACACTATATTCCATCTGCCACTTCTTTTCCCACCCTCCCAACCTGTCCAAGTCCTTCTGCAGAATCCCTGCTTTCTGAACACCACCTGCCCCTCCACCTATTTTCGTATCATCCGCTAACTTTGCCACAAAGACTTCAATCCGCTCGTCCAAATCACTAATGTACAATGTGAAGAGCCACTGTCTTCTGCCATTCGGCCAACCTACTATCCATGCTATTATATGCCCTTTGATACCGTGGGCACATCTTCCTAAGCAGCCTAACGTTTGGCATGACGCTTTCTGAAAATCTAAGGAAACATCTACCGACTCTCCGTTGTTGGTCCTGCTATTTACTTGTTCAAAAAACTCCAGCAGATTTGACAAGCAAGACCTCCCCTTCACAAAGCCATGCTGACTTCGACCTATTTTATCGTGCCTCTGCGTGCTGCATGTGACATAAATGTTCACTCCACATATTTCTTATTTATGCCATAGTAGGTTATTTGGCCCATTATTTGTTCCTGCTCACAGAGCTATCCCTTTCCCCTATTAGATTTTACCTCCAACCTATTTACCTCACATTCTCATCAACTCCCCCAGATTCTACAGCTCACCTCCAGACTCAGGATCATTTCCAATGTCAAATTGACCTACCATTCTGCACGTCTTTGGGATTGTGGGAGAAAACCATAACACAAACTTCACACAGACAGCAGCAGAGATCAAGACTAAACACAGTTATAGGTGCAGTTATAGTCCAATATCTCAGCAGTCACTGGGGTAAATATGTGGACAAAAGATTAGGAATCCTTCACACCAGGTTAAACCTGAAGCCCTGTCTTCTTTTGGGTCAATGTAAATTTTCCAAGATATTATTCTGAAAAATTGTCTAAACATACCTGTCTGTCAATCAATGTTACTGAATCAGAAGCATGGTGTAGTGTTATAGCACGTTTCCTGTGTGCAAACTGGCTACACATTTTCATCGTCCGTTGAGTGCTTGGGAGGTTATAAAAAGTTCAGGCCTTCCTCCGAGACTTGATTGTGAGTGATGTATTTTCAGCATTTGCTAGTTTGCAAACTCTGGGAGCAAGTGTATGAATTAACACTGGTCTGTTTCAGAAGACCTGCATTGCAATCCTATAATTTAAGAGTAAAAAATGCCAGATTTCAAGAGGTCCAAGCCAAGGCCCCAATTCATACCTCACTCTTTCAATGGGTGATGTTCAATCATATGTACAGAAAAGGAGAATGTTCAACTTGAAATTGTCCCACCAGTAAGCAGCTACATGTCAAACACCCAAAGCTCAAGTGTTTTAGTGTTGACAAAGCAACTGTGCAGATTAACCCTATGGGGTATTTAATGACTTTCAAAGTTTGCATTGATAAGTTTCTAGCTCGGGCCTCATCTCAATACACTCCACTCTATGCCAGTGAACTGTTGGGAACTGGAGTCCTATTTCAGCATCACATTCAGTCCTGCCCTCAATTGAATTGCCTAAAAGATGGACAGAGATGGATCAGCAACAGTGTTCTATGGTTCCAAGAGTGCAAAAGAGGAAAGTACTTGCAGGGTGGGAGAACAATAAGGGAATGCTGCTAATTAGAGGCAGTGGGACTGAGCCAGCTGCCCAAACCATCAATGGAGTCTAGGTTGAGTCTATGTTGACACCGAGCTCCTAGATTGAAATGCGATGGGCACGTCACATTTCCATCAACTCTGTTGGGCCCCACCGGCTCTAGCTAGAAGAGGCTAATCAGAGCCCTAATCAGATGGGTGCAGTGTGACTGCGAAAGGTCAGCTATTGGCATTGTACGTGGCTTCCCCGGAACTGCCCCCCTTCTCCAGGGACCACTCCAACCCCGGCACAAAGTTTACAGATTACTTATGGTTGCTAATGTTGAAAGAGAGCTTCTGTTCTTGCTAACATCTCAACATTTCAGCAAGAGCTCAACTGGGCCAGGTGCAGCTGCTTTGCCGAACAAGTCACTGATTAACCTGTGAACAGTAAATTAAGTTACCCATACAACTGTGAACTCCCCCCCCCCCAATTTTCTGACCATCTGTCCACTTAAATATTTTTTTAAACTCGGAAAGGCTGCTATCCATCATTCCACAACTTATAATGCAAATAGAATATTCTGCAAATGTTCAGCAAGTCAGACAGCATATGTAGAAAGAGAAACACTTTATGCTTCAAGGAAGACAAAAATGCTGGAGAAACTCAGCGGGCGAGGCAGCATCTATGGAGCGAAGGAAATAGGCAACGTTTCTGGCCAAACCCTTCTTCAGACTGGGGGTGGGAAGAAAGGAAGAGGAGGAGCCAGAGGGCTGAGGGAGAGCTGAGAAGGGAAGGAGACAGTAAGGACGACCTGAAATCAGAGAAGTCAATGTTCACACCGCTGGGGTACAAATTGCCCAAGCGAAATATGAGATGCTGCTCCTCCAATTTTCGGTGGTCTTCACACTGACCATGGAGGAGGCCCAGGACAGAAAGGTCAGAGATGGAATGGGAGGGGGAGTTGAAGTGCTGAGCCACAGGGAGATCATGTTGGTCATTGCGAACCAAGCACAGAAATGGTTCTACAGATGCTGCCCGACTTCAAGCATTTTCTGTATTTATTTCAAATATTTCATCATGTGCAATTTAAAAAATAAAATAAAAAATCCATAAAGTGTAACCCGGTCTGGATGTTGCAGGAACATTGCTTCTGAATATTTTCTCTTGGCTTTCAATTTTTAAACAAATGCTCTTTTTGCAGACGTTTTCATCAGTAATGGTTAAATGTTTTCATGTTGGTTGGTACCAGGAAGTTTTTAGTGCAAGTTAAAATACAGCAGGGTGTTTATTAAGTGGTTAGTTTTATTTTTAATGCTGTATGATTGGATCTTTCCTCTGTCGTGTTGAAGTCTGTATTAGGTTACGACGGTGAAAATTGGGAAAGCCATAGACCTGTGGTTGAAATCACAGGTGTTATGTGTTAAGCAAGGGTATAATTGCACTGGAAGCAGTGCAGAGATTGTTCAACAGGTAATTCCAGGGAGGGGTTGGTTTAATGAAGAAAGGTTGAGTAGGTTTGACCTCTATACATTTGTTTAGAATAATAAGATGTGATCTTATTGAAATCCATTGGATGCCGAAGGAAAATTATAGACTAGATGCAGAGGAAATTTCCCCTAGTGAAGGTATTTGAAAACTGGTCACTCATTCAAGATGGGGATATGCGGGAATTTCTTCTGTTAGACGGTCATGATGCTCTCCAATAAGTTTGTGGAGAAGCAGTCATTGAATTATTCAAATATAAATATTTGACCTGCAGGTAATGCAGGGGGTCTGGAGAGAACATAGAAAAGTGATGTTGCTTTGATTGAATCAACCATAATCTTGTTGATGGGTGAAGCAGATCAAAGAGCTGGTGAAATCTTGCTCCTGTGTACTCAGCAGTCTCTCTGCCCATCCCTCTCACCCCAAGCACCCAACAGCCTAGTTTCTGGCAATCAAATATGATGCTAATTTAACATGCATTTTGGCTGGAAGATTCCTGGGGTGTTGAAACAACACATTTAGAAACAGTCCTTGTATCAAAAGCCAGCAACAACTGCCAAGAGAAGCAAAAGCACCAGGTAACAGTGCAAAGTATATTCAGAGATCAGGAGGAGGTTGCCCCTCATTACAACTTTCCCAAATCTTTAAAACCTGGGATCGTACTGAAGAGGAAATCAGAGGCTGTACTCCACCGTCAAAGGTTACGGGGAGAACTAGGAGAGCTTGGGCAGACTTGTATTTCTTCCCCAAGTAAAAATGTCAAAAACGAAGGCACAGCTTTTGATGAATAGGGCAAAGTTTAAAAGACGAGTATACTAGCGGCATTTAAAAAAAGACTGCCTGGAACATCCTGATGGGTGTGGTGGGAAGGCTGACAATGGTGACCTTAAAGACAATTTTAGATAGACTCATGGAAATACAGAGAATGGAGGAATATGGATCATGTGCAGGCAGATGAGATTATTTTATCGTGGCATCATATTTAACAGAGGCATTGTGAGCTGAGCTGAACAGGGTGCAAAGATAAACTAATCTCAAAACCTTCCTCAGTCCAAAGAGTCTATCTTCCAGATCACTTTTGCCCAATTATATCCCAGCCTGGTTAATGAAAACCTGCAGTAAAGACTTAAACCTGGTCTGACTCTTTGCAAAATATCCAAATATATCACAGCTGCTGATCTCCCAGTGCAACTGTTAGGACTTCTGAAACCAAATCTCACACATTATTTTCCTTCGTATTATTTAATGGAGGATTGACTGTGTGCCTTACACAACAGTGTGGAATGCTGTGGTGAATGTTTGTGTTTAATTTTATTGTGTATTCTTTTGTGATTGTACTGCTGCTGGCAAATTCATTTCACTGTACTCGTATGTGTATGTGATGAATAAAACGGATTGATTGATTTGTTGATTGAATGATTTCATCCCAAAAACAGGCTGCAGGGTGATCACTTTCTGGAATGTGCAATCCACAGAACTCTCAGCCTCCCCACAGGGTAGCTACACCTGCTACTACTCAAGCCCCATCTTTATGCAATCTTACAATGACACACTTCAACTCAGTTCAATGCTTAACATCTGACTGCTCTACTAAAATCAAAGAAACCTTTTCACACAGTTGTGAGTCTGTGGAATTCTGTGCCTCAGAGGGCAGTGGAGGATGGTTCTCTGGATGCTTTCAAGAGAGTTAGACAGAGCTCTTGAAGATAGTAGAATCAAGGGATATGGGGTGAAGGCAGGAACGGGTCACTGATTGTGGATGATCAGCCCCGACACATTGAATGGCAGTGCTGGCTTAAGGGGCCGAATGGCCTACTCCTGCACCTATTGTCTATTTCTGCATGGACCAGTGGAGAAGGGAGAACTAGTGTCACTAACTATAGTACCAATTCAACACCCGGTTCGATGCCGACTATGGATGAAACGCAGGTCTGTATACACGCAGTTCAGCGGCCGAGAATGTTTATCTCCAGTGACCTATGACCTGGGCATGCACAGTCAGAATACCAAACTCGCTTATTTCAACTTGAAAAACTAACAAGAGTGGTGGAAAATGTTCTAATGCTACTTATTAGTCCCAATAGTACTTGTTCTCCCAGCCAGCAGATCATCCACATAATTAGCTACAACACTTAATGTTTCATAGCATTTATTAGAAAATCAACCACAGTGCACTTTATTCACATGGCAAATTAAAAAAAGATAAGCACATGCCCATTTACATAATTGGACTGACAGACATTCAAAAGAGGAACACAGGAGAAGAACACAGGAGGTAGAAGAGCAGCTGGAAGTTCTGGGCCCAGCCTCAACTCTTCAGCTGTCGTGCATATGCCTCATGTAGCCGCTGCTTGTACTCTGTAACAAACCCACATTATGTCAGACTGAGAGCTCATTCAGTAACTCTACCCACCACAATCCCAGGCCCAGCTCCCACCCACCAAATGTGGGGGTCAAATGTCTAGTGGAGTAAAACTCTAGTCATGGAATTACTCAGATTGTCTTAATTAAACAGCAGTGCATTCCTCATTGGGATGTTGCAAATTAAAAACCCATGCAAATATTTAAATTGCCTTAAACCTGAAACTAATATACAGGGGAGCTATAATCAACTGTTCCTCTTTCCTCCCACCTAACCAAAGCAAGGGTCAGTCCCAGATTTCCCACCTAGTAGAGCCTACTGCCCTCAGGAGGACCCCATCCATCACCCTACCTCCAGGAACCAACAGATCACTTGGCTAATTTCACTAAAACAGGACCAGGACCACTAAAACAGTCCAGACAGAGGGGGGAGCGGCTTTAAGATTAAATGCCCTCTACAGATCCACTTCAAATGACAACTCAGCCAGGTCCACACAAAAGGGCAGAAGGTACGGGCCAGAGCAGGGGGGTGTGGTTGGGAAGAGAGGGTGTGGATGAAGACAGGGCACTTTATAAACTGGGTATCATGAAATCTCAATGCATAGTTAGAGATACTCCATGTTCAGAGACAAACAGTCCAGGACTGTTGAACACCCCACTCCCAAGCCTTCTAACGGAAAACTGGAATGGCCCCTTACCTTGCTGATTAGACCATAATTGAGCCGCAGCAACATTCAGGGGACTCTGTATGTTTGGCTCTGTTTTAGAGAAAGGAAAAACAAAGGTTACCAAATGTAGGACGAAATGTGCAGAAAGGAACTTCAGATGCTGGCTTAAACTGCAGACTGAAGATGGGTCTTGACCCAAAACGTCACCTATTTTCTCCAATCTTCACATCTGTTTATTACAAGTGGCACCCAGGAGTGAATTGGTGTTTTGGTCAAACCACATTTCTCCCCCCCCCCAGCCAAAAAAGCCTATAATTTTCTGAAGAAGGGTTTCGACCCGAAATGTTGCCCATTTCCTTCGCTCCATAGATGCTGCCTCACCCGCTGAGTTTCTCCAGCGTTTTTTTCCTACCTACAATTTTCTTGCCTAATTTTACTTAAAGTCCAGGATCCATACGCCATCTTTTTTTGATAAAAATGACAACCAACCATAAATTCAGTCACATTAGGGGTAAAGGAACAAAAACGATTACAAGCAGATCTACTCATGTAGAAAAGTTTCCAATCTCAAAGGGAAGCCACAAAAATTGAAACAAATACTCCCTTCAACACTAATCAGATCCAGAAAACAAAATGGCTGGGAATAAAAAGACACCAAGTGCTGGAGTAAATCAATGGGTGGGGCAGCATCTCAATTTAAATTGAGAACAAAGAGGAATCCCAGGGGAATGAGTGCAGATACCCAAACAAGGACAAGATGTGCAATATATACAAAATATGTGCAACAGCAGGCCACACGGACAATGTAAACTACCCGTTTAACAAGATCATAGCCCACCTAATTGTAGCGTCTAGACAGAGCTACAAAACTAATCCTTCCGCTCACGGAATCCAAATTGACTGTCAACCACCCATTCCCGTTCATTTACAGTAATCTCTCATAATAAAGTCAGCTTCAAATAGGATGTTTCCAAATCCTTACGGGGACAATGCCAAAGAGTTCCCCATACGTCTTGGGTGGAGAGCACAAGTTGCAGATTTCCCCCACAAAGGGGATGAATCCTCTCACCCGAAGACTCCTCAGGATCTTGCGCTTCAAATCACTCTCCCCCATTCTAATCTCTTATGACCATTGTAACTATCCAATCTTTTATCAGAAGATAACACTCATTCTCAGTATTAGCGCAGAGAAGGGTTTACAGGAGATCCAAAACACGCACGGTTTCAGATATGGCCTCGCTAATGCTCTATTGAACTGCAGCCCCTAATTTAATTAGGCAAGGCGCTTTACAATAGTGAAAATATTAGTTCTCATAACATTTGAGGTCCAATAGCAGATAAGCATCGTGCTAGATACCTGCACAAAGTCATTCGGATCCTCCTTTATCTCAGACAGAAATTCTTACCTCCCAATAAACTCTGAATCGACAGCAGGATCGTCCTGACGTCATAAAGTGCTGACCATTTGTCTTTGAGGATGTCCAGACAGATGTTGCCTTCCCCGTCCACATTGGGATGGTAGCAGGAGGTCAGGAACTTCACCGTGGGAGCGTTGTACGGGTAGCCACTGGGGAATTCTAGAGAGAGCTTGTACCTCAAACCCTCATAGACCTGTAAAGAAGATCAACCAGAGCACATTTACTTTCAGGCCCTCGCGTAGAATTTAAAGCAGAGTCGGCGGCCCATCACATCCTTGCTCACGCTACAAAACGAGGCCGGGCCCAAGCTTGCCCCCAGTGCCCCCTCACCGTGTCCACAGCGCCCTCAATGGTGCCAATCCAACGGAAGAGATTGTCCGACTCGGGGAAAGCGGAAATTCCTTTGTTACCGGACATCTGAAAGTACAAAACAAGGGGCTCGATTCAGGTTCTACAAGCGACATTGGCCATAAAATGGCGAAAACGGAGAATTCTCCCCCCAACCCCAAAAATCTTCCCCTTGTGGACTCACCATGAGGGTCATCAGTTCTTGTTGCAACCTGTGGGAAGACAAGAGACAGTTAGACTCAAGGATCTTTGGACAGTTAGACTCAAGTAGCCCAGCCGCCACCCGTGGCGACCCGTAACCCCCGGCCCACCCCGTCCACTTGCCTTTTGGACACCGAACCACGGGCGATGGCGGCGCCGCTCTCGCTGCCTTTTCGGGTTGCGGCGGTGCCAGCGGCGGCGGTGGGGTCCACGTTCTGGGCCATTGTGGCTGCAGGGCAGGGGGAGAGGGGTCTGACCAGCGGTGCTGTCTTCGCCTGGGCTTGAGGTTTGCTCGTCCGGGCTTCCACCGCCGTGTGTGTGTGTGTGTGTGTGTGTGTGTGTGTGTCCGCCGCTCCCTGCACACAACAACAGCCGTGAGTGTGTACACCGGCCGCTCCCTGCACCAACAACAGCCGTGAGTGTGTACACCGGCCGCTCCCTGCACCAACAACAGCCGTGAGTGTGTACACCGGCCGCTCCCTGCACCAACAACAGCCGTGAGTGTGTACACCGGCCGCTCCCTGCACCGACAACAGCCGTGAGTGTGTACACCGGCCGCTCCCTGCACCGACAACAGCCGTGAGTGTGTACACCGGCCGCTCCCTGCACCGACAACAGCCGTGAGTGTGTACACCGGCCGCTCCCTGCACCAACAACAGCCGTGAGTGTGTACACCGGCCGCTCCAACCTCCTCTCTGACCGCCTCCCCCCTCCCGCCGTTTATTTGAATATCGCTCCCGTCAACACCCCACCAATCAGGTTGCCGTTTTAATTTAATTGACCCAATGGGCATCGGGTGTTTATGTGTTGGTTGCCAGGCAGCGGGTGAGGTCACAGAGGCGGAGAGGGTCAGAGAGTGAGACAGCAGCACAGAAACAGACCCTTCGGCCCGACTGACTCACACCGACCAACATGTCCCAGTTACATTAGTCCCGCCTGCCTGCGTTTGGCCCATGTCCCTCTAAACCTGTCCTATCCGTGTACCTGTCTAAATGTTTCTTAGGTACACAAAAATGCTGGAGAAACGAAGCGGGTGCAGCAGCATCTATGGAGCGAAGGAAATAGGCAACGTTTCGGGCTGAAACCGAATGGTTTCGGCCCGAAACGTTGCCTATTTCCTTCGCTCCACGGATGCTGCTGCACCCGCTGAGTTTCTGAAACCGAAGGGTTTCGGCCCGAAACGTTGCCTGTTTCCTTCGCTCCATAGATGCTGCTGCACCCGCTTAGTTTCCCCAGCATTTTTGTCCACCTTCGATTTTCCAGCATCTGCAGTTCCTTCTTAAAAACGAAATGTTTCTTAAACGTTGCGATATTACCTGCCTCAACTATCTCCTCCGGGCAATAGACACAAAATGCTGGAGAAACTCAGCGGGTCAGGCAGCATCTCTGGAGAAAAGGGATCAATATTCATCTCTTTAACTTCAAGTAGCCCTTGCATTCCCTCTCACCCCGTCCCTCCCCGACCCTACTCCTCTTGCTAATTTCACTGTTTGCATTTCTTCATTATCACCTGGTCCCCAGCCAAGAACAGAACATAGATAAACACAAAAAGCTGGAAGAACTCAGTGGGACAGACAACATCTCTGGAGAGAAGGAATGGGTGACTTTTCGAGCCGAGCTCCTTCTTCAGACCCTTAACCCTAACCATTCAGAAGAAGGGTCTCGACCCGAAACATCACCCATCCCTTCCCCCCAGCGATGCCGAGTTACTCCAGCTTTTTGTGTCTAGCTTCAGTTTAAACCAGCATCTGCAGTTCCTTTCAACACAACAACAGTCCATTGTGGGCTCCACTTTTCCCGAGTCATCGATACAAGCTTTGCTTTGTTCTGTACTTTCTTATACCTCTAGTTTCCCCCTCCCCAATTCTGTCCAATATAGACCCTAAACAGCCTGACACTCTGAGTTTTGTGTCTATCTTCAGTGTAATCCATCAACTGGTTTGTTCTTACACATTATCTCCTCCCACCACTCTGTGTGACAGTTACCCCTCAGAATCCTATTAAATCTTTTCCCCCTCATCTTACATCTATGTCCTTTAGTTCTCGATTCTCTCACTCTGGGCAAGAGGCTCTACATCTACCTGATCTATTCCTCTCATGATTTTGTACACTTCCATAAGATTACCCCTCATCCTCCTGCACTCCAAGGAATAGAGGCCTAGCCTTCTCAACCTCTCCCTATATTTCAGACCCCCCCCCCCCCCCGAGTCCTGGCAATATCCTCAAAAATCTTCTCTGCACAACATCTTTCCTATAATATGGTGCCCAGAACTGAACACAATACGCTAAATGCGGCTTCACCAAGTTCTTATCTGTACGGAATTTGTATGGTCTCCCCGTGACCACGTCTCTGAGAATTTTGGTTTCCTCCCACATTCCAAAGACAGGTTTGTAGGTTAATTGGCTTGGTATAGATATAAAAATTGTCCCTAGTATAGGAATGTGTTAATGAGCGGGGATCACTGGTTGGTGCAGACCCGATGGGCCGAAAGGCCTGTTTCCACGCTGTATCTCTAAACTAAACCAACCCCTTATACAACTGCAACGTGACCTCCCAACTTCTATACTCAATACTCTGACTGATGAAAGCCTATGTGCCAAAAGCCTTTTTGGCCACCCTATCTATGTATGTTGCCACTTTCAGGGAACCATCAACCATTCCTCAGCCCAAAGATGTACAGGTTTGGAGGTTAATTGGCTTGGTAAAATTGTAAATTGTCCCTCATGTGTAGGATAGTGTTTATGTGTGGGGTTAAAAACTAAATTAAACTAAACAACCGCTTCGGTGGCTTGACCTGCTGAGTATTTTCAACATCACCTGCTTTTAGTTCAGGTTTCCTGCAAATGTTTTGGTTTCTGGTTGATTTCCCTGTCAAGCTGTAGATGAGTCAGGGGAAGAAGATACCTCACAACCGGGAGACAACTTCAGCAGGAGAAATGAAAAAGACAAACCGACACTTGTCCAGAGGGGATGATTTAATTGGCTCAGTTTGTTCCAATTAAGGATTAGACACTGCCACACGCAGCAGATAGAGAAACCAGACACCGTTCCACACAGAGGCAAAAAACAGACACAGTTCGGAGGGGACACAAGAAAACACAACTTTTAATTAAAGACAAGCGTAAGAAAGATACAAATCTGCAAACTTAAAAAGTTAAATAGACAGACATGGTAGAAGCTTGTTTTTTTATTTTTTTGTGTTTCCGATCTACATCAGCTAGAGGGAAACGTCCAGCCCTAACAATTCAGCCTCATTTCTAAGTTTACACAATATAAACCTCACGTTTTGAAGCAGTCACCATGTGAGCATGCCCCGTGCTGGATTCAACTGCAGTACTAAAAGCCAGTAACATCAATACCAGAGGATAGGACAGCTTGCCTCAAAATACTCCAGCCTCAGGAAACTGATGTGGCAGAGGAAATCACAAGAGCTTTATATTCACCAGGTTGATGAAGACTTATTATTTGTAATCACATCCTTTTACCACTGCTTTCTATACGGTGCCCTATTCTTGATGTAATTGCACAAGCTACAAAGCTGCTCAATCAAACCTCTTCATTATGATATTAACTAGTGATAATTAACACACTTATTACTGAAAGGACAAGGGTTCAATCCATTCAATTGGTGGAAAACACCATTTAGCTCAAAGTGATGATGGCTCCTCTCACCCACTGGAAGAATGTTTGGAACAGTTGCTATTAGCTTAGCTTAAAGCTAGCTTCAGGTTTAAGGCTATTGCAACTCAGCCATTGGCACAGATACATTTCTTGTTGGTGCAGATTCCTCCAAGAATCAACTGGACACCTCAGAAAACTTAAGATGCAGGCTTTACAAAGCACAAATATGTAGGGCACAATTTAGGTGTGACCAAATTCACTTAGTTCATATAATGACCAATCCTGGTCTTTTCAATGTATTGTGCTCATTTGATGATTCTGAGGTACATACTACGAGGATCACTTTCAGGAACGATAGTGATAGAAACTAGGAGTATCCTGTGCTTCAAAGGACTAATTATACCACCAGATGCCTGGGCAATCCTGGCAATAAAAACTTCAATCATAACCATCCTTCCCTCCCCATTGCAGGATGACTTCCTATTCCTTCTCTGTCCGAACAGCAATCATGTATTTCTGCATCTTCTCCAGCATCCACATTGGAACAATAAATGGTCGGAGTTCATCCAATCTCAGCTCAGGACAGTCCCTGTGACAGAAAGTGGAACATGGGTTATTGTGCTGCAACCGCTATGGCAGAGACACGGGGTCGATACTGACGACGGGTGTTGTCTGTGCGGTGTTAGTATCTTCTCCCTGTGACCGTGCGGGTGCTCCGGTTTCCACCCACATTCCAAAGACATGCAGGTTTTTAGGTTAGACAAATGCTAAGAGTAACTCAGCGGGTCAGGCAGCGTCACTGGAGACCAAGTGAAGTTTTGGGTTGGGACCTTTCTTCAGACTAATTGTGGAGGGGACGGTACATCCAGCATGAAAACTGGCCCTTCATCCCACGGACTCTGTGCCAACCAACAATCACCCATTCACATTAGTTCCACAATATCACATTTTTTCATCCACTCCTTACACACTAGGGCAATTTTAGAGGTCAATTAACCTACAAACCCACATGTTTTTGTGATGTGGGAGGAAGCTAGAGCACCCGGAGGAAACCTATGTAGTCACAGGGAGAAAGTGCAAATTGCACACGGACAGTACCAGAGGTCATGAGGCACATCTCTAACAGCTGCACCAATGTGCTATATCATTCAGAATGATACAATTCAGAATATCAGTCAACATGGTTATACAAAAGTAAGATCATGTTTTATATAATTAAGGGTTTGAGGAAGCAATGCAATAAGATGGATAATAGTATTTGGATTTTCAAAAGATAGTTTATAATATAACGTTAATTAAATAAAATAAGGGCTTACAGGATTGAGGATGACATTTTAATTGATTTGTTAAAGTAATATGATGGAAGGAATCAGCAAGCATTTTCAGTTTAGCCGACTGCTACTGGCTCTATGTCACAAGAATCAGTTACATCCTGATATGTTGAAATTTATATTAATAATAGATGGAAGCACAGTTTAATATATCCATTGGGAAGAGAAACAGAATCAATGTTTCAGGTCGAAGACCATCTGAATTCAGAGAGAAAGAAAATCAGCTCGATAAGTTGCAGGGTGCGTGCGGAGGGAGATCTCTGATAGGGCAAAACTGGAGTGACCATGAGGATGAGCTGTAATTAAAGTTATCTGATCAATGACTGAATTAGAAGAGCAAAAACATGAACAAAAGAACATAGGCAAAAGAGCGTGGGAGCTGCAAAACACAGAGCAGGAAGTCATGCCCAGCAGGGGAGGCTGGACACGTCTCCTCTTTATGGAGAAAAAAGGAAAACAAACAGCATTTGATCAGGCTCTGGTGGGCTGCTGTCTAAGTTTAGAGCATGGAATCCAGGGAGAGCTAGCCGACTGGATAGCAAATTGGCTTCAAGGAAGGAAGCAGAGGGTGATGGTGGCATGTTGTTTTTCAGACTAGAGGTCTGCGACTAGTGGTGCCATAGGGATCAGTGCTGGGCCCATTGTTGTTTGTGGTTTATATGAATGATTTGGACGATAACATAGAAGGCATGATTAGTAAGTTTGCAGATGACACTAAAGTGGGTGGTGGTATGGATAGTAAAGATGGATATCAAAACTTACAGCAAGATCTTGATCAGTTGGGCAAGTAAGTTGAGGAATGATTAATGGAGTTTAATGCAGGTAGGTGCAAGGTGCTTATGTGAAGTTTAGGGTGGCGCAGCAGTGGAGATGCTGCCTTACAGCCAGAGACCCGGGTCCGATTACCACTACAGGTGCTGTCAGTCGGGAGTTTGTACATTCTCCCTGTGGTAACTGAGCGGGTTTTATCCGGGTGCTCCAGTTTCCCCCCTCACTCCAAAAACATACAGGTAAATTGACTTTGGTTAGTTGTAAAATTGGCTCTAGTGTTTAGGATAGTGTTATTATGTGGTGTGACCGCTGGTTGACATGGACTCGGTGGGCCTGTTTCCATGCTGTATCTCTAAAGTATAGACTAACCAGAGCAGGGCCTACACAGTGAATGGTAGGGCCCTGGGGAGTGTTGAACAGAGGGATTTTTTAGTGCAGGTGCATAGTTCCTTGTAAGTGGCATCACAGGTGGAAAGAGCGGTCAAGAGGCTTTCGGTATATTATTCTTCTGCAGTCAAGGTATTGAGTATAGAAGTGGGGATGTTATGTTACAGTTGTACAAGATGTTGGTGAGACCACGTTTTAAGTATTGTGTTCAGATTGGTCACCTTGCTGCAGGAAGGATGTTGTTAAGATGGATTTAGAGTACAGAGAAGATTTATGAGTAAGTTACCAAAACTTGAGGGCCTAAGCTATACGAAAGGTTGAGCAGACGAAGACATTTTTGTTTATAGTGCAGGATTACAAGAGGTGATCATTTAGAGTTGTATAAGATCACGAGGGAAATGGATAGGGTAAATGCACAGGGTCTTTTACACAGAGTAGGGGAATCAAGAACCAAGGAACATAGATTTAAGATGCAAGGGGTACAATTTAATAGGAACCTCAGGGGTGATGTTTTCACATAGACACTGGTGGGTATGTGGAACAAGCTGCCAGAGGTAATTGAGGCAGGTACTGTGACAACATTTAATAGACAGAAGGCTACAGCATACCAAGGCGTTAATAAAATGCTGTAACTAAAGTTTGCGTTGGGCCCAACTTTGATTCTTGCTCTGTTGTACTACATTTCCAATGGAGACTCGCAATTTGGCATGATGATTTATATTCGTCTGGTCTCTTTCCTGAACCGTTTTGTCTGGTCCAAGAATGTTTAATCATATATAACAATCCTTACTAAACAAATGAGACCAGGAGAAATGTCTTCACCTGGAAGGCGATGAACCGAAGAAATTCTTAACCACAGAAGGCAGTGAAGTTATTACATACTGTATATTAAAGGAAGTAGATACATTCTCTGATAGAAGGCAGCTTAGTACTTAAG
Organism: Raja brachyura; assembly: GCA_963514005.1. The sequence continues at coordinate 22,925,793 of OY740802.1, forward strand.
CTGACCTTCATTGTTTCGGACTACAACAACAATGTGGAAAATCTTCAAATGCATCCAGTGTGTCTATGAACAGGTATAAATACTTGGGCTCAGGCTGGTTTCAAATTGGCCTTGGTCAGGTAGAGATTAGGTTGGGTTATAATTTTATTCCTGATCAGACATATAATCTCTGCCATTCAATATTCATTCTCTGCTTCTCTGCCTTGCCCCTCTCACTGGGACTCAAGTTACCTGGTTGCAAAGGTTCTCACCTGTAGTCATCATTGGCTGCAAGTTCTCGAATGTCATCTTCTATTAGCAGGTAGGCCTAAAACACAAATACATTACATTTAGAGTAGGCTAACAGCCATTGAATCTGCATCTTCAATTATACCTACACAACGTGAAGACCATGCATGCGAGCGGAATAACTAGTTATTACTGTGATTCCAAACCAGAGTTTTGATATTTCAGATGCGATAGAAAGGGAAGAGAAAGGAAGGTAAAAGAAGCATAGTTGCTCCACTAATCAGGGAGAATGTCACAGTGGGACTCGGAGGACATACTGGAGGGTTTGTCCATTGAGTATAGGCTATTCGATTCTCTCTCGAGACAGAGTCACTAGAAATCTATTGCAAATACCAATCTCTGTTGCAAGGACGCAAAACTAATACTGTGTGTTTAATTCTCATTATGCGTGTTTACATGTTAAGAAAAGTGGTTTGAACATGCAAGGATTTCTTTGCCACAACTGCAGCTTGGGCTACTCAGGTATAGTTCTGCTCAGACATCCAAACCATATGCCTAAAATGTGACAGATTAGCTCTGTGATCGGCCAAGAACAAAAGAGATCTTGTTTTTATATGGTCATTCTAGGGATGACCTACACCATCCCAACTTCTAATTATGGTCTAACTTCTCATATGTACATACCTTGATTAGTAAGGATATCAAGGGTTACAGGGAAAAGGCAGGAGAATGGGGTTGAGAGAGAAAGATAGATCAGCCATGATTGAATGGCAGAGTATTCTCGATGGGCCGAATGGCCTAATTCTGCTCCCATGACCTATGATCTTATGATGGTTCGGTGATCAAAGAAATAACATTCACAAGATGATACAGGTTTGAAATAAATCTGTATGGTGTTGCTCATTTTGTCTTTACTTGCTGTATGTAGTTGCCAAACATCAGCCCAAATTTTACTGCTACACTCACACACATGTTTAATCCCATCTCTAAAACTGACATGGAGAATATGATTGGAAGTTTTTCTTTTAAATTTGCCAGGAAATATATTAGTCACTAACCAATGACAAGATATCCAATATACAATAGGTACATGAAAAGCATTAAAACCACAGATGTTGGAAATCTAAAATGAGAACAGAAAATGCTGGAAATACACAGCAGATTCTACAGCATTGGTGAAACCAAAACTATGGAGTGAGAAATAGAGTTAACACTTCAGGCTAATGACTCTTCAATTCCACAGTTGCCGACTGCATTTCTGTTTGCACAGCAGCAAGTATTATGGAGTTTTCTTTCACACACAATGTCCCATCTCATCAGGCTGCCCGTTGCTGTGAACTATTAAAGAAGCCCTTTAGCCGCAGGGTTTTATCCCTTGTAAATTGGGGGAGGAGGGAGGCAGCGGGTCAGCTAAATAATTAGCGTCCCCCCCCAGTAGCTCCACATAGCAGTGATGACGTGCAGGATCTTGGATGGAAAGTGGCAAATGGAAAGGGGTGGAAAACAAAACAGTTGAAGGAGGGACAAAGCAGTCCATGTGGCCTCATGAAAGATGAAACAACAATAATGGCACTTATTTGAGATGCTTTTGGAAATCTTTGGTTTGGGGACAAGGACATGGTATAAAAAAACCCCACCAAAATACCAGGGCATTAAATATTTTGCATAAAGTATGACATTATTGTTGCAGAGTGTTAATACTCACCATCTTGCCCCCTGTGGCTGGCATATGATGCTTTTCTCCAAGCCAGTGCTTGTCCTGCGAGTCTGCAGAATACTACAAGTCCAGGAGAGTGCAGGTAAGAACAGGTGGTGCATACAGTGACCCGCCTTTGATTTATACAGTAAAGGGTAACGATGAACATGATAAACACTGATCCATGCTAAATCTACAGTACTAAACTGCACAGTACAGTGAAATTCAGCATAGCGCCGGCTGATACTGCGTAGGAAACCTCCAATATCCTTGCATAGTTGGGACTTTTGGATTTACTAGATACTGGATATTATTTCAATGAATACTCCAACAGGTATTTAAAAAAATATATATATGTGCCAGCAAACCATTTTGAAAGGGAGCACAGATTATGGAAAAGATGTTCTGCATTCAGCACCTGGTGAGCCAAATACTGAATCATCAGGATTTCTGAATTGTTGGATAGCATATTGGCATTTTACTGAACTGACCCAGTGAAACACAGTACTGTCCTATACCAGACCCATAGCAAAGCATAGCAGTGACCCACACTGGCAGTGCAAAATACTGATTATTCTGTGATTGCATAACTAATTAGGCTTTTGTTTCATATGGGATGTTACTTTGATGGTTTTTTTTCCCACTTGAAGATTTTATAATCCATCATTATTTTTCAATGGAGAATATTGCATGAAATAGGTTTAATCTTGAAACATGGACTGTGCTAAATATTACTCACAAGAGTAAAGAAGTTCGGTGAAATATGGATTCTGGTTCTTGACAGATGTGTTGGAGATAAAAGCCAAACTGTAACTCTCACCTACTGGGCTATCACTGCTGGCAGTGGGCAGAGTGAGAATAATCAAATTACATGGTGCGCTCATTACACACTTGCCTTGGGAAGAAGGCTCATTTGGTCTTACCTTGAATAGTTCAGGATGCTTTATGTAGATTCTTCCACGGGTGCCACCCATGCCCAAGGCTCTGGAACAAGAGGGGAAATGCTTGGGAGCGAACTTGCATGCAGTTCCGTCAGTAACGTTCAATTTCTAATAAATCTCAACAGAGATGTGGATCCCTCAGATTACAACAAACCTTTTAACTTCTGTGTGTTGCAGAGTTTACTCAAAATATGGTATGAAGGTTCTGTTGGGAACAGTAATCCTGCTACAACAGTATACACTTCATCACAGCACAAGGATACTACAGGACTCAAGATTTGCGAGGATGGCGCTATGACAGAAGAAATCTAGTAATCACAAGAGACTGTATAGGATGGGGTTGATTTATTTGGAACGAAAGAAAATGAAAGGAGATTTAAATGTACAAAACTAAGAGTTTAAGAAGGAACTGCAGATGCTGGTTTGAACCAAAGACAGAAACAAAAAGCTGGAATAACTCAGCGGGACAGGCAGCTTTTCTGGAGAGGAAAGGATGATGTTTTGGGTCCAACGTCACCCATTCCTTCTCTCCAGAGATGCTGCCTGTCCCGCTGAGTTACTCCAGCTTTTTGTGTCTATCTTACAAAACTAAGAGGCCTGGTCAGTACATGGAAAGGAGCACTTCGTTTGACATGGATGCTGATAACTAGGAATCACAGATTGGTGCTTTTTGGTAGAAGGATTAGAGGGAAGGCAAAGTATTTTTTTTACTCAATGAACAGAGGAAGTTTGGAACTTACTGTCGGAAAGGCAGAAAGCAAAAATGCTAATCACGTTTATAAGAAGCCTGGTTCAGTTTTGAAGAAATGTAACCAACAAGATCATGGATGGAAAGGTGGGAAATGGGCTTGGCTAGCTCCATTATTGCTGCTTTTTGAAAAATGCGGAATCTCTAAACAAATTATTTGAATGGCCTCCTTCTGTTTCTATCAATGTCATGATGGAAATAATGGTGTGAAGCAAAGTCTGAGGAAATGGGTGGTTATTGCAAAAAATCTACTTCACGGATGAGAATGAAAATCTCCCCAAATCAAAACCAGTTCTCATGATGCTACTCATAATCTCTTTTCAAAATTACCACATAGATATCCTATGGCGTCTAATTTTAATAATTTCAGCATGCACCCTGGCCTATTTATGTCATCAAGATTAATATAGCAAGTACAAAAGAGCATAACAATGTCTCCATCCTATGTTGTACCTATGTCAGTAATTTAAGTTTACTGTGTAAATAAATTGAACTTTGCAACTAGCCTGTGCTGTTCCTGCATTGGTAATTTAAGCAGCCATATAGCAGCATGTCTATTCTATATCTAATCACTGTGGCACCCCTCCCTGAGATTATTTGATAGGTGAGTGCACAACTAACTAAAATCTCACCAATCATATCCTGATTTTTGAATAGATGCAAATTGTAGATCATTGAAATTTGAATATTCAGCAATACAGAGCATATTATCCGGCAACATAGGTAATTTTCTAAAAAAACATTCCATCACAGGCTGAAAAAGAACATAAAAACTAGCCGCTTACTTGTTTGCACGTGATCCAAGCGCAAATGTGGTTGATGAGTTTAGTCTGGCTGGGTCCCACTGCAAACATGGAATAACAATACAATTAGGAGATCCTTAACCATTGCTCTCCCATTCTCCTTGACAGCCATGCTTTACTATCTTGCACTTCCAGCTAAAGGTAATGCAAATTGACTAATTCTCTTTTCTAAAGTACAGAATAAAGTTACAAGGACTTATTTTTCGGTCACCCCATTGTAAAACCCTGACCGTAATTGTCAACAATACTTAAATGAGAATGTGTAGTCTGTTAATTGCATTGCTGGGGTGTCTGCATCCATTAGGTTTCCAGCAATTCTCATCACTTTCCAGTCTGTATCATTTAAAAGAGGAGAAAGCTATAATCCAGAGTTGTAGTCGTCCATCCAGGGGGAACCTCCCTACGTTGTTTCCCAGTCTTTTCAAAGCAGTGGTTAGAATGTTACATAGATACATAGACAATAGGTGCAGGAGTAGGCCATTCGGCCCTTCGAGCAAGCACTGGCATTCAATGTGATCAGGGCTGTCATCCACAATCAGTATCCCATTCCTGCCTTCTATCGAAGAGCTCTATCGAACTCTCTTATGAATGCATCCAGTGAATCGGCCTCCACTGCCTTCTGAGGCAGAGAATTCCACAAACTCACTACTCTCTGTGTGACAAAGTTTTTCCTCATCTCAGTTCTAAATGGCCAACCTATTATTCTTAAACTGTGGCCCCTGGTTCTGGACTCCCCCAAAATCGGGAACATATTTCCTGCATCTAGCGTGTCCAATCCCTTAATAAATTTATATGTTTCTATAAGATCCCCTCTCATCCTTCCAAATTCCAGTGAACATAAGCCCAGTCGCTCCATTCTTTCATCATATGATAGTCCTACCACCCCGGGAATTAACCCCTTGAACCTACGATGCACTCCCTCAATAGCACGGATGTTCTTTCTCAATTAAGAGACCAAAACTGCACACAATACCCCAGGTGTGGTCTCACCAGGGCCCTGTACAACTGCAGAGGGACCTCTTTGCTCCTATACTCAACTCCTCTCGTTATGAAGGCCAACATGCCATTAGCTTTCTTCACTACCTGCTGTACCTGTATGGTTACTTTCAGTGACTGTTGTACAAGGCCACCCAGGTCTCATTGTACTTCCCCTTTTCTTAACCTGACACCATTCAGATAATAATCTGCCTTCCCGTTCTTGCCACCAAAGTGGATAATCTCACATTTATCCACATTATACTGCATCTGCCATGCATCTGTCCACTCACCCAAGCTGTCCAAATCACCCTGCATCCTCATAGCATCTCTTCACAGTTCACACTGCCACCCAGCTTTGTCTCATCTGCAAATTTGCTAATGTTACTTTTAATCTCTTCATCTAAATCATTAATGTATATTGTAAATAGCTGCGGTCCCAGCACTGAGCCTTGCAGCACCCCACTAGTCACTGGCTGCTATTCTGAACGGGACCCATTAATCCCTACTCTTTGTTTCCTGTCTGCCAACCAATTTTCTATCCATGTCAATACCCTACCCCCCGATGTCATGTGCTCTAATTTTGCCCATTAATCTCCTGTGAGGTACCTTATCAAAGGCTTTCTGAATTTCTGATGCTACATCCACTGGTTCTCCCTTGTCCATTTTACTTGTTACATCCTCAAAAAATTCCAGAAGATTAGTCAAGCATGACTTCCCCTTTGTAAATCCATGCTGACTTGGACCGATCCTGTTACTGCTATCCAAATGCGCCGCTATTACATCTTTAATAATCAACTGCAGCATCTTACCCACTGATGTCAGGCTAACTGGTCTATAATTCCCTACTTTCTCTCTCTCCCTCCTTTCTTAAAGTGGGATAACATTAGCTACCCTCCAATCCACAGGAACCGATCCAGAATCTATAGAACATTGGAAAATGATCACCAATGCGTCCACGATTTCTAGAGCCACTTCCATAAGTACCCTGGGATGCAGTCCATCAGGCCCTGGGGATTTATCAGCCTTCAGTCCCATCAGTCTACCCAACACCATTTCCTGACTAATGTGAATTTCCTTCAGTTCCTCCATCACCCTAGGTCCTCTGTCCCCAGTACATCTGGGAGATTGTTTGTGTCTTCCTTAGTGAAGACAGAACCAAAGTACCTGTTCAACTCATCTGCCATTTCCTTGTTCCCCATTAAAAAAACAATCACCTGTTTCTGTCTTCAAGGGATCAACATTTGTCATTAAAAAGAATTTCCACTTCGCATACCTAAAGAAGCTTTTACTATCCACCTTTATATTCTTGGCTAGCTTACCTTCGTACTTCATCTTTTCTCCCCGTATTACCTTTATAGTTGCCTTCTGTTGCTCTATAAAAGTTTCCTAGTCCTCTGGCTTCCCGCTCATCTTTGCTATGTTATATGTCTTCTCTTTTATTTTTATACTGTCCTTGACTTCCCTCGTCAGCCACGGTAGCATCTTACTCCCCTTAGAATCTTTCTTCCTCTTTGGAATGTAATGATCCGGCTTCTTCTGGATTATTCCCAGAAATACTCGCCATTGCTGTTCCACTGTCTCCCTGCTAGGGTCCCTTTCCCGTCAACTTTGGCCAGCTCCTCCCTCATGCCTCCATAGTCCCCTTTGTTCAACTGCAATACTGACACATCCGATTTAACCTTCTCCCTCTCAAATTGTAGATTAAAACGTATTATATTATGGTCACTACCTCCTAATGGTTCCTTGAGTTCCCTTATCAAATCCTGTTCATTACACAACACTAAAACCAGAATTGCCTTCTCCCTGGTAGGCTCCAGTACAAACTGCTCTAAGAATCCATCTCGGAAGCACTCTACAAACTCCCTTTCTTGGGGTCCAGTACCAACCTGATTTTCCCAGACTACCTGCATGTTGAAATCTCCCATAACCACCGTATCATTACACGTGTTACATGCCAATTTTAACTCCTGATGCAAATTGCACCTTATCTCCAGGCTACTGTTTGGGGGCCTGTAGATAACTCCCATTAGGGTCTTTTTACCCTTACAATTTCTCTGTACTCGCCACAATGACTTCTGATTCTATGTCACCCCTCACAAGGGACTGAATTTCATTCCTTACCAACAGAGCCACCCCACTCCCTCTACCCACCAGTCTGTCTTTTCAATAGGACGTATACCCCTGAATATTCAGTTCCCAGCTCTGATCCTCTTGCAGCCATGTCTCCGTAATTCCCACAACATCATACTTACCAATTTCTAACCGAGCCTCAAGCTCATCCACTTTATTTCTTATACTTTGCGCATTCATATATAACACTTTTAATTCGGTATTCACCTCCCCTCTCACACCGGTTCCTATTTCACCTGACCTTACTCTCTCATCTCTTCTTGAACTTTCCGTCCCCTTAATTCGTATGTCTTTTGTAACTTTTCCTGTACTCTCTTCCCCTTTAACTCCATCCATATACTCCCAATTTATCAACCACTACCCCCCCGCTATTTAGATTAAGGCCTCCCATGTAGCACTAGCAAGCCTGCCTGCCTGCCAGAATGTTGGTCCCCCTCCAGTTAAGGTGTAACCTGTCCCTTTTGTACAGGTCATCCCTACCCCAGATGACCCCAGTGGTCTATACATCTAAATCCCTGCTCCAGTCCTTCAGCCACACATTCAGATTCCCTATCTCCCTGTTCGTGCCCTCACTAGCACGAGGTACTGGAAGCAATTCAGAGATAACCACACTGGAAGTCCTACTTTTCAGCCCTCTTCCCAACTCTCTAAACTCACATAGCAGAACCTCCTTCTTTTTCCCGACGTCGTTTGTGCCCACATGCACAACCACATCCGGCTGCTCACCTTCCCTCTCGAGGATGTTCTGAAGTCGGTCCGCGACTTCTTGGACCCTGGCACCAGGGAGGCGACACACCATCCTGGAGTCTCCCCTGCCGCCACAGAATCTCCTGTCCGCACCTCGGACAATGGATTCACCCCCACTATGGCTCTGCCCGAGGTCGGCCTAGTCTCATCACTAGGATTAGAGCCACCGACCTGTCCGCCGCTCAGACTGGAAGCGTCGTCTGCCTCGACAGCTCCCAAGGGGGCGTATCTTTTTGCAAGAGAAACTTCCACCGAGGTCTCCAACACCACGTCTCCTACCGGCAGGAGGACACGTTGCCTTGAACAAGGAGAGGCCCAGCATGAGGGGGCCGCCGAGAACAATTGGCCTCAGGGGTGCCACTGATGTCATAAGGAGTAGAATTAGGCCATCAGGCCCATCAAGTCTACTCCACCATTCAATCATGGCTGATCTATCTCTCCCTCCTAACCCCATTCTCCTGCCTTCTCCCCATAACCTCTGACACCGTAGAGTTGCTGCCTTACTGTGCCAGAGACCTGGGTTTGATCCTGACTACGGGTGCTGCCTGTACAGTTTGTGCGTTCTCCCTGTGACCATGTGGATTTTCCCTGCTGTCTGACCTGTTAAATTCCTCTAGCACTTTGTGTTTTGCTCAACTTTCCAGTATCTTCAGTTCCATGTGTCTCCAAATAAAAGTCTAGTTAAGGAGGGAGTACAAGTAGAAAGTATTACCTTTGGTCCTTCTCGTTTTATTGGCTCAGCATACTTAACCTTTGCGCTGAAAAAAAGGTTGAGATTTCAATTATTCCTTTATTTAAAGAATCTGATCTAATTGAAACAAACAAAATTATCGAATACACAATCAAATTTCTGAGAGGACTTGACCAAGTAGATACAAAGTTGATGATTCCCAAGATCGAGCATCTAGAACCAGTAGTCACAGTCTCAGAATAAGTCAGTTATTCAGGACAAACGGGCAGCACGGTGGCACTGCCTCCATACCTAAAGACCTAAGTTCAATTCTGACCTTGGGTGACCTGTGCGGAACTTGCATGCTTTCCTCGTGACCTGTGGGTTTCCTCTGGGCCTTTCAGTTTCCTCCCACATCCCAAAGATGTTTTGGTGGAGGTGAATTGGCTACTGTGAGTTGGCCCTTGTGTGTAACCGAGTGGTGAAATTTTGGGAGATGATGAGAATTAAAGAAGAGATTTGATTAATTAAAATTAATCGTTCGAGATGGACTCAGACTGAAGGGCCTGTTCGTATGCTGCATCTCTCCCCGAATCTAAATATCTCTAAACAAAGAGTAGCGAATCTTTTGAATTTCATTTCGGAGTCACGTGAGTGACTTCGTGAAGAACCCGCCAGCACGCATGCGCGACATATCGCTCCCCACCAGCCCTTCAGAGGGCCGACTCAGGTAAGGCTAAGCCCCCTAGAGTTGGTGTTCCTGTTGTGGGGAGTGTGTTCTCTCCCTACAGGAACGTGGAAACAGTAAGGGCCAGGACATCCGCAGGAGTCGCCGGCCACTTATCCCGGAGCCCTCCTCAACGGCTGCACCTGCGAGTCGGGCCGGGAAATAGGCGTGGAAGTCGGGGAGCCCTGTTGGTACAGGGCCCGACCCGCCGATACACCGGAGCTCCAGTGGGAGTTGGTGTTCCTGTTGTGGCGAGTGTGTTCTCTCCTCACAGGTACGTGGAAGCAGGAAGGGCCAGGACATCCGCAGGAGTCACCGGCCACTTATCCTGGAGCCCTCCTCAACGGCTGCACCTGCAAGTCGGGCCGGGAAATAGGCGTGGAAGTCGGGGAGCCCTGTTGGTACAGGGCCCGACCCGCCGATACGCCAGAGCTCCAGTGCTGGTTCGAGGAGCAGGAGCTCCAGTGCTGGTTCGAGGAGCAGGTAGACCCTGTCTCCGTATCGGGGTCGCCAACAGGCTCGTTGGTCGACCTGGGCTAGGGCTTGCGTGCTGCTGCACGGCCCTTCTCCCTGAGCCCTCGGAGAAGAGGGAGGGATGGAGCCCGGAAGCCTAACCCTTTAGGGGCAAAGGCGTCACCTGCCGCTAAACTGCGGACTGGTGTCATGGCGGGACTCAAGTCCACTGGGAGACCTGTCCTGACTCGGCGTCCGTGGCCGGGACGGGTCACTTGGGAGGAGTCCCGCCACGGTCGCCGAGTCCCCCATGGATGGGAGGACGAGACCATGCGTTGGCAAGGTCCACGATGTGGGCAGCCGGCAAGCCCGCGCGGGAGTCAGGTCACCGTGCTGAGGCATTGGGTGCCGACTCTCCACCGCGTTTGCCCTCCGTGGCAGCGGGATCGAGCTCCGCCGAGGAGGCGTTTGAGCGTACCTCCCGCTCGGGAATCGCTCAGCTTTGCTGCGGCGGCTGGCAGTGACAACTTCCGGCACCGGGTTCACCTCGACGAGGTGCGGGCCGATGAACGGAGCCTCAGCCGTTCAGCAGAACATGAGGACTCCGTTCGCCCGAGTTCTAAGGGCGAGGGGCGTATTGGCCAGGATGGAGCGGATGTTGGAGCTCCTCCTGCAACAGAATCAACGGGAGGAAGCATCCAGCTCCAGTGGGCACAGGGAGGTTTCACCATCGTCAGCAGGAGCCTGAGGCAGCCAGAGGATTGTCAGAGACATCGGGACTACCCCTCAACCCCAAACTGGCCGCCACGGTGGACTTCCTGACCAACCATCAGCTCCAGGAGGAGGTCCTATCGGAGGCCATAAAACAGGCACAAAGCCCAGCGAACTGCTACTCCCTTCAACGAGCCCATAGTCAATACGCCAATCTGGGGCAACATCAGCCCAAGGATCAGGACCGAGGAGATGGAGCTCCAGCGGATCCTGAAGCTGCTCACTGTTGGGTTTACCGCGTTTGCGCGGTCGGTGGACGTGGAGGATCTGAGCACCAAGCAGGAGGATGCTCTGGCTCTATTGTGTACCACACAGTATGAGATAAATGCCTTCAGGAAGAGCGTCATCAAACCCATCGCTGTACCCAAAATTTGCAGGGTTATGCTAAACACCTCCTACGCCGCCACCCAGACAGTTGTTCGGGGAAGACCTCCCGAAGAGGGTCAAGGAGCTGGATGACCACGCTAAGACGGTGGGACTCATGCGGTCACATATCTCGACCAGGCAGGAGGCCAGGGAGTGCTATTTTTCAGGCCACAAGGCCCTGCCGTTAGGCCAGCAAGGACCTACGCTCCAGCTCCGCGTCAATTTCAGCAGCCTCATCAACCTAGGCCTTTCAGGGCTAGGGCCCCAGCGGCCAGCATGGAATATGCGGGCGCCGCATTCTCAGCTCAATCCAGCACCTCCACATCCGGCCATACATATCAAGGGCCGCCTATAACCATGAAGGTAAGGTGGTCTGGATTTCATGCACCTGCATGTTTAACTTCACATGTTGGTGGGAGACTACGGCTCTTTCACTTCTGATGAGTTTATCTTACAAAGTATTCAAGGCCATGAGATTGAATTCATCAATGGTGAAATCCCTCCATCCCAGCATATGCAGATCGGAAATTTACACTGTCCAGCAAAGAGCGGCAGTAGGCTATGCTAAAAAAATTAAGGTTACAAGGAGGGATGGAGGATGTCGGGTTATTTTGATTTGACCCATTTGAATACTTTTGTAGAATATACCCATTTCAAAATGGAAACGTTCCAGACAGCCAAGTTATTGGGTTCTGGGGGCTGCTTTGTGGCATGCATTGATTAAAAGATGCATGCTATTCAGTATCCATTCAGAAATACCACAGGAAGTTCTTGCAATTTATCTGGTGGATCAGCTCTGGCTATACAGAGCTTTGCCAAATGGGCTTACACAACCCTAGATTATTTCTAAATTGCTCAAATCAATACTGGCTACACTAGGAGACAAAATCACATAGTGTTGGCCTATCTAGGTGATATCCTAATTATTGGGAATCAGCCGAACTGGCAGTTTCAGCCACCGTGGAAATTTTTTTTCGGGAAATGGGGTTCATTATCCATCCAGATAAATCAAAGTCCTGCCCTTCACAGGTCAAGGGTATCTGGGGATACGGTGGATTCCAATCACGTGAGGGCCACCATACCAACTAACTAGGTTGGCGATGTCACCCAACTATGCCCTGCCACAGTCATCTAAACTTGTTGGCTTGGAGGTTCTGCACAGGCCATTGCTGCGGTATGGCCTATCATCTAGAACCATGGATACCATCGGAGCGTCATGCTGGGAGTCCACCAGGCGGCAATACCTCTCTCACATTCTGATATGGGAAACCAACTGCGGCCGGTCCCATATTGCATACGACGCTGTAACCATAACCGACGTATTGGAATTCTGGCGGGGTTGCATCATAATGAACACCTGAGCTACAATGCCATCAACAGCGCCTTGAGTGCGCTGTCATTCTACCTCAATATTAAGGTAGGATCCAACAGGCTGGTGTCCAGACTCATGCGGGGAATATTCAATTCGAATCCGCCCAGACCACGCTATAATATCACCTGGGATATCGGGGAAGTATTCACCCTGCTCAGGACGTGGTCGCCCATGGAGGGGCTGGAGCTGGACAAACTCACCCTGAAGCTGGTGATGTTACTGGCACTGACTTCAGCGCAGAGGGTACAGACACTCCACAAAATCCGGATCGACAGGATGATCTCTACCTCTGCAGAAGTAGTCTTCGTCATAGACGAGCTACTCAAGCAGCATAGACCTGGGTGCACAGGGCTGCAGCTGAAGTTCCTGGCATACCCCGCTGATGCAAGGCTATGTTTAGCCGCCCATATCCGTCACTATGTGAAAGTGACGAGAAAACTGAAGGAATGGAGAAACCTCACCATAGAGTGACGGTCCAGACGATATCCAGGTGGCTCAGGATCGTCTTGGACACGTGTTGACACTAATATCTTCAAATCCCATTCCACCAGCGCATGCATCAACGTCGGCGGCAAGGGTCATGGAGGTGCCCATGGACCATATTCTTGCCACAGTAGGATGGCGAACGAAGCTACCTTCCAGCGGTGCTACAATACAGCTGTTGCCGCTCCTCTACAGTTCGCGGAGGCCATGCTGAATGCAGGTCAAGAACGTGGAGATGTCCCCGAATGAGGGGTTTTCTTTTGTTGTTAACAAATGTTGCTCTTGTTTTTCAGTACAAGCAGTCTGGAAAGTTGATTACTCCTATCCATCCTCATAAGTGGTGTGTGACAGCATGGACGTGGTCCAGGGCATGGAATCACAGAGCTTTGAAGTCTTCACGAAGTCACTCACGTGACTCCGAAATGAAATAGTAAGATTAAACGAGAAATTTCCAGTTCGAAGGTTGATCTTTATTTTATGAGGAGTTGCGATGAGGGATTTAGTGCCCTCCGCTCCCAACCCTCGATCATAATCAACTGGTAATTAGAGTCTCTTCAATCTTACTATGCCAAGTCATTTTTGTTGTTGTTTTCTGTGATTCCACATCGCTACTTTGAAGAATGTCGCGCATGCGTGCTGGCGGGTTCTTCACGAAATCCCTTATCGCAACTCCTCATAAAATAAAGATCAACCTTCGAACTGGTAAGTTCTCGTTTAATCTTACTATTCTCTGTGCAAGAGAGTTCTGGAAGCTCAGCTGCTGAGTATGTTCATTAATTTTTGGATGTAAAGGGAATCAAGAGATATATGGTTAGTTCAAGGAAGTGGCACCAAGGTCAAAGATCAGCCATTAGCTCAATGAATGGCAGAGTGTTCGAAAGAGGCCAAATGGACCACTCCTCCTATTTCTTATGCTCTTGTCTCACAACAATGTCACCCTGACCATTCGCGTATTGTGTTCTGCTATAATAACGTCCAAGATCAAATGGATTGTTAATGCTGGCCAAGTGCAAATCAGAGATAATTGTTCAATAACAAGCTGCATTTATCCCATGTCTCAAGGTGCTTCAGTAGAACATTGTAAACAAAGTTCAATGCCAACCCACTCAAATGCCCCAAGGCATGATTAAAGGAATAGGCCACAAAGACCTTCTTAATGAGCAAACGTGAAGCCGAGTGAGAGGCGCAGAATCAACCAGGACCAGGCTCGGCCATCGGCAGAGTGAGGAGAGACGTCAGCGATGTCAGAGTGGAGGGCTGTTGGAGAGCTGTCGCCCACGTGAGTGACGGTGGGAGGACGAGCTGCCTTGAACAAGGAGGGGTCCGGCATGAGGGAGCCGAGAACAAGGGGGGAGGGGAAAGAGGGACTATATTGAATACTTTTGTAACTATGTCGGCATCCTTTCTATGGCGACGCTTGAATACTTGTATTGTATGGAAACAAAGAATCTCACTGTACCAAGTACATGTGACAATAAAGTATCAATCAATCAATCAAGGTGTAGTATGTTCAGAGTTTCTTGTCTTGGTAGCTGAAGCCCACTTGGTTGTACGGTACTTAGCATCACAGCACAATAGAACAGAGAGAGATTTTGTCTGGAAGGTGCACGTTTCAGAATATCTTGTGTTCACAAATTTATCTCACCACTAGTTACACCACTGAAACTGGTACTAGTTACTGGTATCAACTAGTTCCACAGGAAAGGTTAGCACCAACCTCAATGTATATATTTTCTATGCTACACTAGTAATTGGGACAGCATTCCACTTATTAAACTCTCAATATGTTTTTGGCCCCGAATTGGCAAACAGCAGCACTGGGAGGGAGAAATAGGTTACTTTTCTCCCCCTCCATTACCCAGTCATTGCATCATCATCAGTAAAGATTTGCCACCATTTTAAAAAGTAATGTGCAAGAAAGGTAGCAATTGGAGAAGTATGGTTTCACCGACTCACTTCCACTGCTGTTAACAAGAATGGATACACTCGCCTGAGGGTTCATACTCACATCGCAGCATTTGGAGCTGTCCGGTCAAAAGACATCAGATGCCCTGGTGGCCGTCCTTTCCTCTGTAATATAGAAATATTTTCAAAACATTGCAAGTTGATGTTCTTCATTGTTTCTTTACTTTTACTTTCTTTTGGTGGGATTGAACAAGCTATGGAGTCATACTGTAGGCACATTTGCATTCATTATTGGCTCGCTTCCTCCTTCCCCAAAGCTTATTTTATAAACAGGGTTACCGTATTAAATACCATTTACTGTAGCTATACATGGATTATTATTTTCTGGAGCATGGGAGGGTGAGAGAAACCTGATCGAAGTATATCAAATTGTGAGACACGGTAGACAGTCAGAACCTTTTACCCAGGATGGAAATGTCAAAGATTAACGGACAAGCTTTAACGTGGTGGGTGCAAAGTTTAAAGGAGCTGTACAGATCAAGTTTAGTTTAACCTGGTATTATGTTTGGCACATACATTATGGGCTGGAGGGCCTTTTCCTCCGTTATGCTGGCTACATGTTCTATGTTTTATGCAGATGCCAACATCAATTTAAAGTGGCACTGAGCATTGTTACTATAGTGAATTAATCTTGAGATGCTGCCTGACCAGCTGAGTTACTCCAGCACTTGTGTCCTTTTGTGTAAACCAGCATCTGCAGTAACTTGTTTCTACTTGTTGTGCATGATATTTTGTGTTGAGTGTGGCACTGATCTATTCTCTTGGCTATATCATGTAAAGACCACAATTTTGTGATTCACTTATGTGGTCTAATCTGCACTGGCAGATGCAGTGCAACAAGTTGCCTTTCAATCTAATGACTCCATCATCAAATGACTTCTTCTGGAAAGGGTGACAAAATCACAAATGTAATGTCCCTCTTAGTTAGATGGTCCACAAATCACCAGCACATATGAATAATGTTTTTTCAGGTCTGGTACTGGAAGGCTGGGCAAAGACTAGTGCCTCCAATAGATATGAAGAAATTTGGAAACTAAGCTTACCACAGTGCCATTTTAAACTTCCCAAAACTACAACAATCACTTTAGCTTCATTCAGACTAACCTTCTTTGGGACTGGACTTCCCCTCTGGCTTAGGTCATCCTCCATCTGTCGTGAACGCTGCAAGACATATCTCACGTTAAAATACCACACAGATAGCTCTCAAGCTAAAAAAAGTACATTACAGCTATCTCATTTTTTTTTAAATGTGAGACTTAACAAACATGGCCGCAAACTTGTGCACAATATACCACAAACAGGAAAATAATAATGGTCATATACTAAATTGTTGAGATGTTGAATTGACTGGACATCAGGGTGACTCCTCCAGCACAAACCCCTATCCTCGTACATCATCCAATCCTTTCTTGGACATCATACAAGTCCGAAACAAAACGTCAGCTTGGATGGATGCACTATTTCCACTCCATAATTTCTCCATCTCTACCCCTGACTTTTTGCAGCTGTAAAGTGATGAGCATGGATCTGTGTTTACAGCATCTATATTCTATTGTGAGACAATGTAAATTCGAGGGGTAAAACAACACACTAGTATACCCAAGGATACTATTCTTGAGATAGTTTATCCTATACAAGGATAAACTATCTCACTTCCAGGTGTTACTATATCAGATGTTAATGTTGAATACTGAAAATGCCTAGATATCAGTCATTCAGTATCCTGCAACAAATGCAAACCCCCCTAAAATATCCTGGTGCCCCTCAGTTCCAGAGATCAGGATTCGATTCTGACCTCAGATTCTATTGGTGTGGGTTCTCCGGGTCCTCCGATTTTCTCCCACATCACGACGTGTGGGTTTGTAGGTTAATTGGTCTCTGTAAATTGCCCCTGGATGTGGATGTGAAAGTGGGATAATAGAGAACACGTGAGAATACGTGATCAATGGTCAGCAAATACTCTGTGGGCCGCAGGGCCCGTTTCCATGCTGTTTCTCTGAACTCTAGCCCAACATAACCAGTGTCGGTCCTGTGGGCATACCAAAATAGAAAGGTATACAAGAGAGTTTGTGATATGCCACTATTTCAAATTAGTTTGGATAATGATTATATAATCTATTTAAAATGGCAGCATTACGAATCAAAACAAAAGCGATCAAACTCCCAAGATTTGACTGGATATGAAAATTCCACATTTTTTTTTTAGTAGAAAAATCCTCACTCAGCTGTCAGCTATGGTGAATCACCTTCTTAGAATCTATAAACTTTTCACATCACTCTGGAACATGATGCAAATTCAAATGCTTTCCCAGATCAATCTATCCAGTTATTGGGAGTGTCCTAACTGCACCCTTCCATAAACCTGCTGGTGATCTTGGATGAACAACTGGATACTGCCACAGCTCTTCCATCAATGTCTGAAAACAGGTGCACCCAGGCTTACACACATCAGATGGATTGCTAAACAATGACAGTTGGTGCTATTTTCAGAACCAAATCTCCTGCTACAATTAGAGAACAGAATGACACAGCAACTAATTGGTACAGAATAGCATATTGTACTGCTTCACCAATCCAAACTCCACTTTACACTCAATGAAGCAAGGTATTAATTCCACTTCCATAATCCTGGTGGACTGAAGTCAACTCTGAGCCTACCTTTGTAGCAGAAGCGTCTCCAATGGGTTTAGTAATCATCTTCCCTCCGTCTGAGTACATCATCTTAGCCTGCAACAGGAAGATGAGATAAGACATTGAGATGCTGGCTCATTGGCGTAGTTCCTGAGGATTGGAGGGTAGCTAAAGTAACCCCACTTTTTAAAAAAGGAGGGAGAGAGAAAACGGGGAATTACAGACCAGTTGGTCTAACATCGGTAGTGGGGAAACTGCTAGAGTCACTTATTAAAGATGGGATAGCAGCACATTTGGAAAGTGGTGAAATCATTGGACAAAGTCAGCATGGATTTACGAAAGATAAATCATGTCTGACGAATCTTATAGAATTTTTCGAGGATGTAACTAGTAGAGTGGATAAGGGAGAACCAGTGGATGTGTTATATCTGGACTTTAAGAAGGCTTTCAACAAGGTCCCACACAAGAGATTAGTATACAAACTTAAAGCACACGGTACTGGGGGTTCAGTATTGATGTGGATAGCCAACTGGCTGGCAGACAGGAAGCAAAGGGTAGGAGTAAATGGGTCCTTTTCAGAATGGCAGGCAGTGACTAGTGGGGTACCACAAGGCTCAGTGCTGGGACCCCAGCTATTTACAATATATATTAATGATTTGGAGGAGGGAATTGAATGCAACAAGTTTGCGCATGACATGAAGCTGGGGGGCAGAGTTAGGTGTGAGGAGGATGCTAGGAGGCTGCAAGGTGACTTGGATAGGCTGGGTGAGTGGGCAAATGCATGGCAGATGCAGTATAATGTGGATAAATGTGAGGTTATCCACTTTGGTGGCAAAAACAGGTGGGTAGACTATTTTCTGAATGGTGACCGATTAGGAAAAGGGGAGATGCAACAAAACCTTGGTGTTATGGTACACCAGTCATTGAAAGTAGGCATGCAGGTGCAGCAGGCCAGTTCATTGGCTATATTTAAGAGAGAGTTAGATGTGGCCGTTGTGGCTAAAGGGATCAGGGGGTATGGAGAGAAGGCAGGTATAGGATACTGAGTTGAATGATCAGCCATGATCATTAAAGGTTTTCTTCTTTAATTTCTTACTTAACTCTTAAATAGTGCAATTGACCCGTAATTATCACAGGCTTCAAAAACTGTTAATTCTGTTGTCTGTGGTATGTTTTACTAGAAAGCTGGAACTGCCCTTCCCTATGAAATAATAAGCAAAGGGAACAGTGTTGAAGTTTAAAAATATTGTTGTTCAAGCATACCTGAAAGCACCCAATAATTTATTCATTCGAAATATCTATGCTCATGTGTTGATCAGCATATGTAAATCCTGTTCCATTTGCTTATTATTTAAAGAAGACACCAACAACATGCCAGAAATCCTATAGAGGCAGGGGTAGAAGTTAGTGGAGTTGCTAATGCTAAGGAGAAGGTGCTTGTGAAGCTGAAAGGTCTGAAGGTGCATAATTCACCTGGACCAGATTGACTGCACCCCAGGATTCTGAAAAAAGGAGATGTAGAGATTGTGGAGGCATTAGTAGTAGGAATCACTAGTCACGAGTGGTGCTCGAGGACTTGAGAATTGCAATTGTTAAGGCCGTGTCCCATTTGCGTGTTCTTGGCACGCAAATTACGTGACCTCGCCATCGCGTTGAGACGCACGGGCATCGTGTGGCCGGTCCCACTGAGAAGCACGGAGGGGTATGTAGTTGTGCGCGATACTCCATTGTTCAAGAAGGGAGAAAGGCATAAAAGGGGAAACTATAAACCGGTAAGCATGACTGCAGCGGTATAGGTAAGATTTTAAAGTCCATTATTCAGGATGAGGTTTCTGAGCATTTAGAAGCGCATGGTAAAATAAGCCGAGTCAGCATGGCTTTGTGAAGGGGAAAATCTTGCGAGACAAATCTGTTGGAATTCATTGAGGAAGTAAATAACAGGATAGACAAAGTGGATGTTGTTTACTTAGATTTTCAGACCTTTGATAAGGTGCTGCACACGAGGCTGCTTAACAAGATGGGTGCCCATGGTATTAGAAGGAAGTTACAAGCAGGGATAGAAGATTGGCTAACTAGCAGAAGGTAAAGAGTGGGAATAAAGGGGCTTTAAAGGGCAACTGGCCCGACCGCATGTGGAGTATTGTGAGCAGTTTTGGGCTACATACAGAAAGTATTCAGCCCCTTCACTTTTTCCACATTTTGTTACGTTACAGCTTTACTTTAAAATGGATTTACATTTTTTTTATCATTAATCTACACACAATATCCCAAAATAAAAGAAGCGAACATAGGTGCAAATTTTTGCAAAGTAATTAAAAAGAAATAACTGAAATATCACATTTACATAATTATTCAGACACCTTGCTATGACACTCAAAATTGAGCTTAGGTTCATCCTGTTTCCATTGATTATCCTTGAGATGTTCTACAGCTTGATTGGAGTCCACCAGTGGTAAATTTAATTGATTGTACATGATTTGGAAAGGCACACGCCTGTCTCTATAAGGTCCCACCGTTCACAGTGCATGTCAGAGCAAAACCCAAGCCATGAAGACGAATGAATTGTCCGCAGACCTCCGAGACAGGATTGTGTCGATACAGATCTGGGAAAGGGTATAAAACAATTTCTGCAGTTTTGCGGGTCCCGAAGAGCACAGTGGCCTCCGTCGTTCTTAAATGGAAGAACTTTGGAACCACCGGGACTCTTTAGAGAGCTGGCCGCCCAGCCAAACTGAACAATCGGGGGAGAAGGGCCTTGGTCAGGGAGTTGACCAAGAATCTAATGGTCACTCTGACAGAGCTCCAGAGTTCCTCTGTAGAGATGGTAGAACCTTCTGGCAGGCCAACTATATCTGCGGCACTCCACCAATCAGGCCTTTATGGTAGAGTGGCCAGACGGAAGCCGCTCCTCAGTAAAAGGCACATGACAGCCCGCTTGGAGTTTGCCAAAAGGGTTGTTTTCTCTGGTGCTCTGGTCTGATGAAACCAAGATTGAACTCTTTGGCCTGAATGCCAAGCGTCATGTCTGGAGGAAAGCAGGCACCGCTCATCACCTGGCCAATACCATACCTACGGTGAAGCATGGTGGTGGCACCATCATGCTGTGGGAATGTTTTTCAGCGGCAGTTTCTGGGAGACTAGTCAGGATCGAGGGAAAGATGAACGGAACAAAGTACAGAGAGATCCTTGATGAAAACCTGCTCCAGAGCGTTCTGGACCTCAGACTGGGGCAGAGGTTCACCTTCCAACAGGACAACAACCCTAAGCACACAGCCAAGACAACGCAGGAGTGGCTTTGTGACAAGTCTGTGAATATCCTTGAGTGGTCCAGCCAGAGCCCGGACTGGAACACAACCGAACATCTCTGGAGGGACCTGAAAATAGCTGTGCATTGACGCTCCCCATCCAACCTGACAGAGCTTGCGAAGATTTACAGAGAAGAATGGGAGAAATTACCCAAATACAGGTGCGCCAAGCTTGTAGCATCATGCCCAAGAAGACTTGAGACTGTAATCCCTGCCAAAGGTGCCTCAACAAAGTGCTGAGTAAAGGGTCTGAATACATATGTAAATGTGATATTACAGTTATTTATTTTTAATTACCTTGCAAACATTTCTAAACAACTGTTTTTGCTTTTTTATTATGGGGCATTGTGTGTAGATTGATGATAAAAAATGAATTTAATCCATTTTAGAATAAGGCTGTAATGTAACAAAATGTGGAAAAAGTGAAGGGGTCTGAATACTTTCTGAATGCACCGTATCTAAGGAGGGATTTGCTAGCATTGGACGGAGTCCAGAGGAGGTTTATGAGAATGATCCTGGGAATGATTGGGTTAACATATGTTGAGCGTTTGACAGCGCTCGCTGTAGTTTAGAAAGATCTCATGGAAACGCACTAAATTATGAAAGGCCTAGATATAGTGGATGTGGAGAGGATGTTTCCACTAGTGGGAGAGTCTAGGACCAGAGGGCACAGTGTCAGAATAAAAGGATGTACATTTGAAAAGAAGACGAGGAGGAATTTGTTTAGCCTGAAGGTGGTGAATTTGTGGAATTCATTGCCACAGACGGCTGTGGCGGACAAGCCTTAGGGAAATATTAAAGCAGAGATTGTTAGATTCTTGATTAGTAACGGTGTCAAAAGGTTACGAGGAGAAGGCAGGAGAATAGGGTTGAGAGGGAAAGATAGATGAGCCACGATTGAATGGCAGAGTCGACTCGATGGGCGAATGGCCTAATTCTGCTCCATGTCTTATGAACTTAGCCCTGTAGTCTTGTGAAATTATATGAACAATGTTTCTACATGCAAGGAGGCATTTTCCAATGCCAAACATGAAAGTGTATTTTTGGTGTTAGAAATTATTGTAACTCACAATCAGTGGAAGAACAAGACACTGTGCACCACGTTCAGGGCCATCTGTCCAATTACAACAATTCATTCAGATTCTCCCACTGCCATTTTTCCTACCTGTTCCAAACAGTTTTTACAGGTTTCTTGCACCAGTTGCTCAATGTCTACATCCTCGCCAATATTTTCCTTCACATTACACGCAGCTTTCTGGAAAAACTGAAAATAATTTCAGTCAGGACCAACAGACGTCAAAGAAGTAAGAATAATTTCTGTCTACAATAATTAGCACTTCAACAGAGAAAATACAAAAATTATATCAGATTTAATATATTAATCAATCCACAGAGCAGGACTCGGAGCTCAAATTCAAAATTTCCACTAATCATGTGGGTCAAACCTGCCCTAAAATTACCATCTGCCTATATCAGAATTGGATGTATCTCACCAAACTGTCCACAGCCCATGAAGCCCCGTGTGATGGACTGCAAGGACTCTCAACCCTATTCCCACTGATCTACTGACCACCGAACTACTGACCATCAGTACTTCTCCGTGGATTGTCACCTTGTCATGGTAGAGAAGCTTGTGTGGACCTAAGAGCCTGAGAGCGATGCCTTCTGGAGCTATGCTCCTGGTAGGGCCACCCATGGCGTTAAGGCCAAGGGCGAGGTCTCTGACAAAGAGCAATCCAACCAAGACGTCAATGGTGGAACAGGCGGAGGATGATGGCTGACCTTAATGGATGTCACAACGGCTGGGAAGGCGGATGAAGGGTGCGGCAGAAAAGGGTCTCGGGTTGTCTTGGACTCCACGCCACTGGATCCTGAAACTAAGCTAGATTGATGACCTTCATCAGAACAGTCTGGTAGAAGGGTCAATGACCTGAAACATTAACTGTTTCATATCCACAGATGCTGCCTGAATGATTTGAGCATTTTGTGTCTTTATACATGACAAAATCTTACATGTTCCACATTTTGCTTGCTCCAGAAAATATAGATCCGGGAACTTTCTTCCCAACAGCACAATGCAAATATTTTCCACATGAGGATTGCAGCAATTCCAGGTGTGAATCGCTACTACCTATTCAAAGGTTAGTAAGGACGGTTAATAAACACGGGACACATCAAGGATGCCACAATCCTTAAAATATGTTTTTCTAGCTTAACTTTCAACGCACTAAGCAAGAAGAGGCGTTCACTCACCCACTGCAAAGTAGGAATGCAGGAGGCCAGGTCACCTTACCTTGGTGTATTTGTTGATTACAGCACGGATTTCCTCATTGATGTGGGGCTGCAGAACAGCTCGCAACAAATCCATGGATATATTTGGATTGGTGAAGCTGAAGAAAGGGCAGAGTGATATGCAAATATTTTTTGGAGGACAAAAATAACTTATGACAGTCAATTCAGGGTATCATTAAAAACCTGTGAAGAAGGGTCACGACCTGAAATGTCACCTATCCATTTCTTCCACTGATGTTGCCTGACCAGCTGAGTAACTGCAGTACTTTGTATTTTGCTCAAGAGTCCAGCATTGGCAGATCTTTGTGGCTCCATTGATAATCTATATTTACGGCATCTCATTACATTTTGTGAGCAAGCTAAACAAAAGGCTGGACATCAACAATAGACCACACCAAGATCAAGATTCCCATCAAAAATCATAGTCATACTGCAAATGCAAAGGAATGGAGTAATATAGCAAGGAAGTGTTACTATAAGTTTGTAGGTTTTTGGTGGTCCACCCATTTTGGATAGGTGACAAATCATACTCTACGCTAATCCTCAACACTGGTGCTCCGCTAGGAAGCATTGTTAGACCCCTACTATACTCCTTATACTGTGCAGCCAAATACCAATCCAACTCAATTTACAAATTTGCAGACCACACCACTGTGGCGAGCCGAATATCAAATAATAACGAGGCAGAGTGCAGGAAAGAGATTGAGAACCTCATAACCTGATGCCAAGACAACAACCTCAATGTCAGCAAAACAAAATAGATAGCATTCTTATTTTACTCTACTATCCACATTCACCTTTATGTATACCTCTCCAGGCTGATCAGTCACGAGTCACAAGCGTTCACCGCCCTTTCAGAAAGTGCCAACTGCCTTTGTGTCACCTGGATTCTGACTCCATGCTATTACAGACATTTCCTTTGTTGTCACCACCCCTTTCCCAGTTATGTTGCATGGCTATTGACCTGAAATATTAATTGATTGTCTCACCGCAGATCAGCCTTCAGATTTGCTTTCTCCAGCATTTTCAGGTTTTGTCTTGAATTTCCAGCATCTGCAATTACTTTTCTATTCTTTCATTCCTATTCCCTCAGTTACAGAATCATGCAGGCCCTTTGGCCAACCACATCAATGCCAACCATTGCACACATCTACATTAATCCCATTTAGCCAAATTAGATCCATACGGTTCTACACTATGACAATTCAAGTGCTGATCTACATGCTTCTTAAAACCTGCAAGGTTACCTACCTCTACCATATACTCTGGCCATGCACGGCAACCAGTCCATGTGAAACCAAATCTTCCTCAGAACCTCTCTAATCTCTGTTCTCACTCCATAAATCTATATCCTTTTAGACACACCCAGCAGGGGAAAACGTTTCTTACTATCTGCCCTTCTCCCTCTCACAACTTTGTGTACCTTTATCACATTCCCTGTTACTTAACTAATTTTCCATCAATGCTGCTGCAGCCTGCTTTATTCAATGGCCTTTAATCTCAATGATAAGCCTATTACATGACACTCTAAATGCCTTTATATTTCACATTTCCAACATCAACTATGTTTTCTTTATTGGCCCATTTTGTTAGTTCATCAAATTATTCTTCTCAAGTTTGATGGACATGATTTACCTTTAACATATCCATTCTGACTTTCTCTAATCAATTTGCAGTCAGCATGGACGAGGTGGACCGAAAGGGCTACACAATTCGATAATCATACTTCGCCAAGTAACTTCTAATTCATTCCCTTATTACTGTTTCTGGAATTTTCTCCATCACTGACATCAAACTGATTGATCTGTATTTACTGTGTTTGTCCCGGAGGAAACTTTTTGGTATGCTTTATTATTATTGTCATGCGCACGGAGATAAAATTTAGCACCTTAGCATCCCCCTACCCATTGAGGAAAGAAGGACATTCACCTCATTCTAATAAGCTCCACTGATGTCGATGCAGCTTCTGGTGCATGCAGTCCAACCATTGTTAGGCCACTTTCAGCTTTTCGATGACAATGCACTCCTAATTTGTCAGAATCATTATATTTCATTGACCTAAAATTGGACCAGACTCAACTGTCTTAACCTGTTTTCCAAACTCCAAATAGGTCCTGAAACCTGTTAAAACCAAACATAAAAATGGATTCCCCGTATACAGCACAGCCACTTAAGACTGCATCCATAGCTAAATAAACAGACAGATACAAAGACTGAAATTGTGTTTTTGTCTGAGGACTTAACAAAACTTGATGTGTAGTTGCCTGCTAGTTGTCCTGAGCACACAGTTTGAAATTAACTGTTACAAAAGGTCTTTGGGGAGTTTCTGTACAATCCAGTAATACATCTCTTTCTATTACCAGGCACAATAGACAAATATATTGGGGGTTTAGATTTCCCAATCAAGCACTAATCCTATTTGATCTATAGGTTTCTGGGGAAGGACAATAAGCACAGAAGTATTGTTCTTACATGCACTTTGATCAATAAAATGTTTTACCTCACTGCCATCTGAGATCTCCGACCCCTTCGGGCAACTTGGCGGTGTTTAATCATGATGTTCCAAGGATTCTGCAAAGGAAAACATAGCAAGATAAAAAATGAAAATATTGGAGGTACTCACATGTCAGAAGCATCTGTGGAGACAGAAACAGAGATACCATTTCTTTCATGACTTTTAATCAGAAGTGGAAAAGTTAGAGATAAAACAAGTTTTATGTTCAACAGGGAAAGAATGAAAAGAACAAATGGTCTTTGTTGAAGTGCAAGGACCGGGGAGTTTGAGCAATGGTGATGTCCGCCGCTGACATGGCTATCAAAGGCTAGTGAAGAGCAGAATGCGTCTCAGGGAGGCGTATCTGGGGTGCCGCATTTGTTGAGCGTGGGGGAGTGGGGAGCACTTAAATACAACATAATTAGCGCTCAAAATTAGAAAAGATGGAAATGTTTTTTTAACCTGAAATGGCTGGGTATAGCGAGATCAAGGCACACCTCCAGTATTAATGATTTTCACCATGGGCTCACCTTAACACAATCTCTTCTACAACGTTGTGGTGCCAAATCCCATGTGACAGCCCCATCATAGCACCCAACCCTTCACTATACCAATCACTTTATTACCAGTTCCCAACTATAACCACGACATAGTATAAGAATTTTTATGCAGTCCATTCTCACATTTGCATGAGGATAAAAGAACAAGCCCTAAAGTCAGGGTACCCTGGAGACCAAAATTATAGAGATTAAACATCGAGCTGGATTGTAACATACATCATTTTAGTAGTAATTTGGTCGAAATCCAAGGCGAAATTAAAATACAAAAAGGCAACTAGAAAAATAATAAGGAATAAAGAAGGTTTTGAGAAAAGGTGTGAAAAACACAATAATAAGTCTTTCAAGAGATTTTGATTCAAGACTACATCGATCATCAGGTGGAGAAATGTAGTGTAGATAAGGAACTACCTGAGAGCTTTATCTTGCCTTGACTAGCTAACACCACAATATAGGGGTTGCTAACACCACAATAAAAAGGTTGCAAAATCCAGTTATAAAAAAGATAGAAAAAAATTAAAGTACTTAGAACAGCCAATCTGTCCTTTTAGGGTGCACCCTAGTAGACTAGGGAGAAGAGATGTTTGGAAATAGTGAGGCAGTGACCTCAACCTTCCTTGGGAATGGGGTAATGTCACAAGCATAGAGGTGTGCGAGCACATGAAGCAGAGTAAGCCATTTGAACTCATGCCGGTTTTGGAATTTAATGAGATATGGCTGATCTGATTGTAAATTCAACCCTGCTTTCCTGTCATTCCCTTTCACTCAATGGCTTATCGGAACCATCTAAAACTGCTTTCAGGACATTTAAAGATTCTGCTCCCATCTCCTCGTAGGTAAGACAGTTCCAAAGACACAACTCTTGAAGAAACCAGTTTATCCTAAATGAGTAATTCCTTATTTTAAACAATTACATCTAGTTTTAGATTCTCCCAGAACAAAGATCCTCCCACATATACCCTATCAAGATCCCTCAGATTCTTATGTTCCAATAAACTACCCTCTCATTCTTCCAAACTCCTGGTCTGACCTTTCCAACCTTTCCTCAAAAGATAACTTGCCTGTTCTAACTACGAACCTCACAACCCTTGTCTGAACTGCTTCCCATGCACTAAAATTCCTTTTTATACAAGACTAATACTGTATACAGAAGGGTCTGAAAAAGGGTCTCGACCCAAAACATCACCCATTCCTTCTCTCCAGAGATGCTGCCTGTGCCGCTGAGTTCTCCAGTATTTTGTGTCCATCTTCACTATATACAGTACTCAAGGTGTGGTCTCACAAATGTTATCCGCAAAGCAAGCCTTTCTACTTGTACATTCAAATACCTTAGCAATAGCACTTGGTCCATCACTTGTTACACCTGCATCATAAAGTATCCACATTTCCCTGCATCTAAGAGGTCTGGTATCTCTTGTTAGATAATACTTAAAAACAAACTTTTCCTGCCAACTACTAACCATACACTTTGTTTGACAGATTACGACATTCAATTGGACTTTCCACATCACTATGTAGCCTCTGTCTCTTCACAACTTACTTTCCACATATCATTGTATCATCGCTAAATATTTATAAACCTCGACAGATATGGGCGATAAAAATGATATCACCTGTTTGGTACATATCCCTCTAAACCTTTCCTATCCATGTCCAAGTGTCTTTTGAATGCTGTTATAGCATCTGCCTCAACTACCTCCTCTGACAATTTGTTCCATATACCCACCTCCCTGAGTGAAAATGTTGCCCCTCAGGTTCCTATTAAATCTTTTCTTCTCACCTTAACCGATACCCTTAAGGTCTTGATTCCCCTACCCTGGGGAAAAAGGCATTCAACTTGTCAATTCCCCTCACGATTTTATACACCTCTATAAGATCACCTCTAAAGCCTCCTGCTCTACAAAGAATAAAGTCCTTGGGTGCCCAACCTCTCCCTATAGCTCAGACGCTTGAAGCCTGGCAACATCCTTATGCAGCATTCAGTTTCTATGCTCCACACCTGTGGAACAGGCTCCCCAAACACCTCAGGTGTGCACAGTCTGTAACCACATTTAAGTCAGGCCTAAAGACACTATTGTTTGATGTAGCTTTTTCATGACCCTACATGCGGGTAATTTTAATCTTCTTGTTTTAACCTTTTTATGTGCTTTTAAAATCACCTTAATGTTTTAGTGATTTTGTTTTACTATTCATGCAATTGGCTTATTGGCTATTTTGTTGTCCTGTGTTGTATTGTGGTTCTGCAATGTTTTTAAACTATGTTATTCTCTTGTTTCTTTTGTAAAGCACTATGAATTGCAGCTTGTATGAATGGTGCTATATAAATAAACTTGCCTTGCCTTGCCTTATATCTTCTCTGTATTTTTTCCATCTTATTGAAATTTCCTATAGCACGATCTCCAAACCTGAACACAATGTTCCAAATGCAGCCTCACCAACATCTTATATAACTGTAACATAGCATTTCAACTTCAGCACTCAATACTCTAAATAATGAATGTCAATGTATCAAAAGCCTTCTTTCCTACCCTATCTACCTCTAATGCCACTTGCTGTGAACTATGTACCTATACCCCTAGACCCCTCTGCTCTACAACACATCCCAGGGCCATATCGTTCAATGTGAAGATCCTGTCCTGGTTTGACTATATTTTTGATAACTGTATTTACTGTCTAAATACCACTTACTTTACTGTAATTTGCAAACTTACTCATGTCATGTACATTTTCTTCCAATCCATTGATATAAACCACAAACAACAGGTGCTAAAGATACTGCAGGTACACATTGACTTACTACCTAGAGGCAAATCCTTGGCTCGTGATGCTTGGCGGTCCTCAATATCCCGTGAATCCCTGACTACTTGTTTATTGCAGTTTTGGTCACTGGAGAGTGTGCAGAGAAGATTTACAAGGATATTGCCAGGATTAAAAAGTTGTAGCTAAGAAGACAAAGGGGCTATTTGGACATTGGAGACAAAGGGGCTATTTCTTTGTAATAGAAAAGGCTGAGATGGGTGATAATCGAGTCAACAGACGAGTTCAAATGTTGACAAATATTTCCCTCGGTTGATGTCAAAATCAAGGGAATGGATTTTAAGGGATTGATAGAAGTAGAAAGAAGTTGTGGAAATATGTTGTCACGCAGAAGGTGCTAGGCGGCAGAAAGCTTCATCGCGTTGAAACAGTACTTGGATGGGGCTCATATTGTCCACCTCCCCGTGGTGAGCCCTGTCAACTGACCTCAGTCAGGCAAACGACTAACAAACAGAGACAGCAGCAGAAATAACGACGCTTCAGCGCCTGGGGGCGTCACGTAACTTCTGCTGCCTCAAACGCAAGAAGAAGCAGTGCTTGGGATGTGTACTTGTGAAGCAGTCACCTGCAGGGTCAAAACTGAAAGATGGAACAATATCTGGGTACAAGCTGGGTAGTTCCTCTCCGATTGACAGAGATCGGTGGGCCAAATGGCCTCTTGTGTATGTGTACAACTCCCAAACCGTAGCAGCTCGTGATCACCCTTAAGCACGATCCACGGAGTCTCTTCCAATCACCCCTAACGCCCATCACCGTGCTCTCGCCCCAGGACCACCACACACTTGTCGCCGCCGCCCGGTGCCGGAGCTGCTGTCGCCTGACACCGGACGGAGCTATGCAGCTGCGGAGCCTAGTGGCCAATAATCGCCCCTCCTCACCGTACTTGGACCCTCGGACTCTGGCACGCCACCAGCTTGGCTTCCCTCCTCGCCGTTCGCTCCCATAGTAACCGCACTCCCGCCGTTACCCACTGACCGCTTCTGCCCCCGCCGTCTTCGCCGACTGGAGAGTCACTTCCGGGCAGGTAGCGCGATGACGCACAAAGATACTAGAACTTTGATGACGCCAGCCGCCATCTTTTTGCAGGGCGCCCGGGCGCTGCCGCCATCTTATTGCGGGGATCGAGACGCAACACAGCCATTCACAGCGTGCTGGTCGCCGCCTGCACATGGCAGACGGAGCTGTACGTCAACCGCTGCTCGCGTTCTTAAATCCGGCCACGTCGGCGTCTTACGTACCGGCTCCATAGCTCAGGGGTTAGAGCACTGGTCTTGTAAACCAGGGGTCGCGAGTTCAAATCTCGCTGGGGCCTGTGATAGTTCCGTTTTAGTATGACCCACAGTTTTATTCCTGCAATTTCTGGAGGGAGGAATGGACAGCTGCGAGGGAGCAAAACTGAAGAGTATGCCCGGTTTTAGTTGTAGGTGATGAGGAAAGTGAGACACCACGCAGGGTGGAGGGGAAAGAGGAAACATAAAATCAAATCTTTACGTAAATTCGAGAGCGCAAGAGACTGCACATGCCGGGATATGGAGCGAAAACAAATCTACTATTGAAAGTTTTGCCAGTCAGGCAGCATCTGCAGAGGGAAAGCGAGGTAGCTGACATTTTTAAAAACATAGTTTTTGGCTGTTTGGTGGCTCATTTTTATATATAGTTTAGTGCTATGGGTTATCGAGTTTACTCATGACTAGAGCCAGGATTTTGCCATAAATGCCATGTGCCCTTTCATGCCTTTTTTGATGATTTTTTTTCATGATCGAGTGCCTAAATCAGCCTTTTTTGCCTTTTTGATAAAAGGTTGTGCTATTTTCCTCTAGTTGTACCATGATAACAATGACTAGCAACGTTACAAAATTTTGAGATTTAAAAAATCAAGTCTGCAATTTATCCTATCAGATAGAGCATAAAAAGAAGTTTAATTTGACACCCAATTCACTTTCATATCTTCAGTATTAAATAAGTTATGGCCATTTTCATACTCGGAAATTAGCATCTTGGTCCCTATTGCTTTTCCATTGACTTAACTGTACACAAAAGCTGTGATCGAAGACAGTCAAAAGCCCATAACTTTCTTAAAAATTAAGAGAACTGAATGGAATTTTCAGTTATTATAGATTGAAGCATTCTGAAACGATCTTACTTGGATGACCTGAAATTAAAGCATATAATTAGTTAGTTACCTAATTGTAGCTAATTACAACATTCAATTACTAGATCTAAACATCTATCCATTTCTTAAGAAAAGGTTAACATTTTTGAATAGCCATCTCGGACAGGCAGGAGAAAATGGCATTTTAATCCCCCTCCCCCTATCAAAGGTGCTGAAGTCGCGCACATGGCCAGTGGCAGAACTGCAGCGCCGCCAAAGGTAAGTATTGTAACATCGCTACAATTACGGTTTTTGTGTTAACACGTTAATATTAATGTTATTATTAACGTGTTAACATAGTATAAATTCCCACCACCGGGATGAAACTGGGGCGCCACCGTTGGTCGTTTATTCATTTGTGCCGCTGCCCGCTGGTTCAGTCTTCTCCAAAATCTATTTATTGCTTCCAATTTTGCAAACTTCCCACATGCTACCACTTCCTGTGTACAGTTTTGATCTCCTAATTTGAGGAAGGACATCCTGGTGATTGAGGCAGTGCAGCGTAGGCTCATGAGATTGATCCCTGGGATGGCGGGACTGTCATATGAGGATAGATTGAAAAGACTAGGCTTGTATTCACTGGAGTTTAGAAGGATGTGGGGGGATCTTATAGAAATATATAAAATTATAAAAGGACTGGACAAGCTAGATGCAGGAAAAATGTTCCCAATGTTGGGCGAGTCCAGAACCAAGGGCCACAGTCTTAGAATAAAGGGGAGACCATTTAAGACTGAGGTGAGTTTGTACACGTTAGAGGCAGGAAACATGTTCCCGATGTTGTTGGTGTCCAGAACCAGGGGCCACTGTTTAAGAATAATGGGTAAGCCATTTAGAACGGAGATGAGGAAACACTTTTTCATACAGAGAGTTAGAGTCTGTGGAATTCTCTGCCTCAGAGGGCGGTGGAGGCTGGTTCTCTGGATACTTTCAAGAGAGAGCTAGATAGGACTCTTAAAGATAGCAGTCAGGTGATATGGGGAGGAGGCAAGAACGGGGTACTGATTGGGGATGTTCAGCCATGATCACATTGAATGGCGGTGCTAGCTCGAAGGGCTGAATGGCCTACTCCTGCACCTCCTGTCTATTGAACTGATTTTATTTACGTATAGTATATCTGATATGCTTGGATTGCATTCAAAACAAAGCTTTCCCTGTACACATAACAATAATAAACATAATCAGCCATGATTGAATGCTGGATTAGACATGATGGGCTGAATGGCCAATTCTGTTCCTATCACTTATGATCTTACGATTCTTTAATTGATGTAATGTGACGTTATACATAAGGAGGTATGGTAGCTTATTTCTTGGCAGACCAGATTCAAATAACTTGGATCATACCCTGCAACCCAACTGTGCATACACTGACAAAATTTGGGTCAATAATATTTTTGTCCAAAGAGATGAAATGCACAAAAATAGATGAAATGCAGAGAAATGTTGACTCTAACGATGATAGACAGAAATGCTGGAGAAACTCAGCGAGTGAGGCAGCATCTCTGTAGCGAAGGAATAGGTGATGTTTCGGGTCAAGACCCTTCTTCAGACTGATATGGGGTGGGGTGGGGAAGGGGAAGAAGAAAGGAAGAGGCGGAGACAGTGGGCTGTGGGAGAGCTGGGAAGTTGGGAGAAAGCAAGGACTACCTGAAATTGGAGGTCAATGTTCATACTGCTGGGGTGTAAACTACCCAAGCGAAATATGAGGTGCTGCTCCTCCAAATTGCAGTGGGACTCACTCTGTTCATGGAGGACGCCCAGGACAGAAAGTTCGGAATGGGAAGGGGAGTTGAAGTGCTGAGCCATCGGGAAATCAGGTTGGTTAATGCGAACTGAGCGGAGGTGTTGGGCGAAGCGATCGCCAAGCCTCCGCTTGGTCTCACTGATGTAGAGCAGTTGACACCTAGATCAGCAGATGCAATAGATGGGGTTGGAGGAGGTGCAGGTGAACCTCTGCCTCACCTGGAAAGACTGCTTGGGTCCTTGGATGGAGTTGAGGGGGGAGATTAAGTGACAAGTGCAGCATTTTCTGTGGTTGCAAGGGAAAGTACTAGGGGAGGCGGTGGTTTTGGTGGGAAAGGACAAATTGATCAGGGAGTTACGGAGGGAGCGGTCTCTGCGGAAAGGGGAGGAGATGAGAAGATGTGGCCAGTGGTGGGATCCCGTTGGAGGTGGCAAACATGTCGGAGCATTATCTGTTGTATGTGACGACTGGTAGGGTGGAAGGTGAGGACCAGGGGGACCCTGTCCTTGTTCCCAGTAGGGGGATGGGGAGTGAGAGCGGAGCTACGGGATATAGAGGAGATCCAGGTGAGAGCCTCATCTATAGTCGAAGAGGGGAACCCCCATTCCTGAAAGAATGAGGACATCTCCGAAGCCCTGGTTTGAAACACCTCATCCTGAGTGCAGATGCAGCGTAGACGGAGGAATTGGGAGTAGGGGATAGAGTCCTTACAAAAAGCAGGGTGGGAAGAAGTATAGTCCAGATAGCTGGGGCACCCACACACAACTGACTTAATCCGTTTCACCACCAACTTCCATCCGGCACTCAAATACACCTGGACCATTTCCGACACTTCCCTTCCATTCCTTGACCTCACTATCTCCATCGCAGGTGATAGTCTCCTGACCGACAACCACTATAAACCCACTAACTTCCACGGCTATCTAGACTACTCTTCCTCACGCCCTACCTCCTGTAAGGACTCCATCCCCTCTTCCCAATTCCTCCATCTACGCCGCATCTGCTTCCAGGATGAGGTGTTCCACACCAGGGCATCACAAATATCCTCATTCTTCAGGGAATGGGAATTCCCCTCCCCCACCATAGATGAGGCTCACACCAGGGTCTCCTCCATACCCCGCAACACTGCCCTCTCTCCCCATCCCCCCCACTCGCAACAAGGGCAGAGTCCCCCTGGTGCTCACCTTTCACCCCACCAGCCGGCACATAGTCCTCCGCCAGTTTCGCCACCTCCAACGTGACCACACCACTCGCCACATCTTCCCATCTCCCCCCCCGTTTGCCTTCTGCAAACACCGCTCCCACCGCAACTCCCTCGTCAATTCTTCCCTACCCTCCCGCTCCACCCCTTCCCCGTGCGCTTTCCCTTGCAACTGCAAGAGATGCTACACTTGTCGCTTTACCTCCCCCCTCCACTCCATTCAAGGACCCAAGCAGTCGTTCCAGGTCCGACAGAGGTTGACCTGCACCTCCTTCAACCTCATCTATTGCATCCTCTGCTCTAGATGTCAGCTGATCTATATCGGTGAGACCAAGCAGAGGCTTGGCGATCGTTTTGCCGAACACCTCCGCTCGGTCTGCATTAACCAACCTGACCTCTCGGTCGCTCAGCACTTCAACTCGCCCTCCCATTCCGTATCTGACCTCTCTGTCCTGGGCCTCCTCCACGGCCAGAGTGAGCAACACCTCAAGTTGGAGGAACAGCACCTCATATTCGGCTTGGGGAGTCTGCATCCTCTTGGCATGAACATCGAATTCTCTCAATTCTGTTAACCCTTGTTGTCTCCTCTCCTTCGTACCTCTCCCTCAGCCCTCGTGCTCCTCCTCATCCTTTTTTCCTGTATTCCCCCCACCTCCCCCACCTCCCCCACCCCCCATCAGTCTGAAGAAGGGTTTCGGCCCGAAACGTTGCCTATCTCCTTCGCTCCATAGATGCTGCTGCACCCGCTGAGTTTCTTCAGCATTTTGTGTACCCTAGTCCAGATAGCCATGGGAGTCAGTGGGTTTGTAGTAGATGTTGGTCAGTAGTCTGTTATACTAACAATGTACTCTAACGATGATGTTCTCCTCCATATGAGGAATATAATCATTAGCATATTTACCAGGCTGTTATGCATGTGTTAGGTCTATATCAGAATATCATTGGTTACTCATTCTATCGTCTTTGCTGCCATCTTGCGGCACTATAAAACTGATACAAGTACTTAAAAAAATCTTTAAATTGCTCTCCAATGCCTGCATTGTTGCTAAGAAACACAGTTATCTCGCAGTTGTCTTATGTGTATTTGGAGGGACAATTACAGGTTGAACGTTCACGTTCTATTTTGGAGGTCCTTGTGTGACAATAAGACTTTGTGTGTGCTTATTCACAAGCTCCAGCTACAACACACAGCAGCTGTCAAAAATGATTTTTAATACTTCTGAATAACCCTATTTAATATCAATTAATCTTTTTTTTTACTTAAGAAGCTTTAAAAATTATAAATAAACATCATTTTAAGTAATATTACAGTAAGTGCAAGTAACTTTTCGAGGTGGCTTACCTTTCTTCTTCGAGGTTATAAAATTGCAATTCATGTGAATGGACTGCAGAGCAGTTAACCAGGTCTAATCTAGACCAAAGATAGACACAAAATGCGGAACTCAGTGAGACAGGTAGCTTCTCTGGAGAGAAGGAATGGGTGATGTTCAGGTTAAGACCCTTCTGCAGACTAACCCATTTTGTGTCTTTCTTCAGTGTAAAATAGCATCTGCAGTTTCTTTCTACACTAACCTAGAGCAAGTTCTTTGGGCAGATTCCTTTGTGTAAATGTTCGTGAATTATTGCAGATTCATGTTCTACCTCTGAATTCAATTCTGAATCCAGCAACAGAGCATAGCCAGGAAATGGAAGGCAAAGCTCAGCCAGTGGGTTCACCGCTTCATGTTTGCAGGTGAGTGCCAAACTAATTGATGTTTTGCTGAGAAATGACTGAGCAGTCCTATGTCCGGTCTTAGAATTCCCAGATTCAGGATATCAGCCACACCTTTCCCTCCTAAAATGCTGCCTGACCTACTGAGTTCTTCCTGAGTTCTTTCAATATTCCACCATCTACAATCCCTTGTTTCTCGAGTGAACGGTCACGTACAGCAAAGATTAAGTTAATCAGAAGGCAGTCTGTTTAACAAGCAGAGTAACCAGACAATATGACAGACACTGCAGGAATAATACCCAATAAAAGCAGGATTATTTCTTCAATAAAACACAGTGAGTGGAGGATAGTCCTGGCAGTTGATAGAAATGTGCATTGCAAGGGTAATTGTAATAGGTCCTTCTCATCTAAGAAAACTACAGAAAATAAGTAACATATTTTATATTGGAATCCAGATGTACACTTCCAGTAATGATGAATCTTTACTGTTGTGTGAAACAGTTATTTATCGGCTAAAAATATGCTTTATGTGGAGGTTCGCGTGTCGAATCTAATCTCTTGTTTAGGCTACTTTGCAATGCTTGCAATCTCTCTTAAAATAAAGACAAACTAGACAATATCTAACCAAAGAGATAGTTTAATCAACATAAAGGTTTTTGCTGTTTTACTGTAAATTCTTTGGAAGTGCTGAGAGAGCTTACTCGGGCCAGATTCACCAGGATGTTTTCTGGGGTTGGAGCAATCCAGTTATGAGGAGATGCAGGATATGCTATATGTGTTTTTCCTGGTGCAAAGGAGGCTGTGGTGGTTGTGATTGGGGGTGAGGGGTGTGGAAGGAACCTGATAGAGGCATATAAAATGATAAGGGCATAGATGGTGTAGACAGTAGGAAGCCCCCACATATCTGAAACTATAGGGCACTGGGTATAGAGGGCATATGAGGGAAGTTGAAATCTGCTTTTATTGGAAACATCCTTTCCACATCCACTCATTATCCATTATCCGGTAGATTTCATTATCCGGTAGATTTCAATGAGATTCCCCCCTCCTTATAAACTCCAGTGAGTACAGGCCCAGAACGATCAAATGCTCCTCGCACGTTAACACAATCATCCTTGGGATCAATCTTGTGAATCTCCACACCAACACATCCTTCCTTAGATGGTACATTGTTGCTGGATTGTCTAGTTACTGCCATTCGCCCATAGAGCCACAGAGCATGGAAAAGGGCTCTATGGCCCAACTTGCCGACCAAGATACCCTATCTACACTAGTCCCGGGCAGTCTCATCATTACTCACTTTCCCACTTAGTTTTGTGTCATCAGCAAACTTAGGAATGTTATGTTTAGTTCCTTCAACTAAATCATCAAAATAATTTGGGAATATAGCAGGGATCCAAGCACTGATCTCTGTGATATTTTCTGATCACAGCAATGCATTCCAAAGGGCAGGCTTACTCCTACTCTTTGTTTTTTATCTGTTAATTAATGCTCGATCCACACTAGTGGGACACATATGCTGTAACCTTATTTCATTTCGGAGTCACGTGAGTGACTTCGTGAAGAACCCGCCAGCACGCATGCGCGACATATCGTCGCTCGCATTGCAGCCGACGGCTGGAGAGGAGCGCGGCTCACCACCAGCCCTTCATAAGGGCCACTCGGGTAAGTATAGACAACCTTGAGTTGGTTGTCCTGTGTGAGTAATTGTGTTTTCTCCCACAGGGACATGGACGTAAAAAGGAGTAAGGGCCTCAGAGCTTCTGGAAGGGGTTTTAGGCCACCCATCCCGGAGTCCCCGTCTACAGCGGTAGGACGGGCCGGGAAAAAGGCGCGCAAATCGGGGAGCCCTGTTATCACAGGACCCGGTTCACCGACGCAGCTGTGCTCTAGCGGGGGTCCCGCAGAGCAAGAACTCGGTACAGCGCCGGAGCAGGGGCACCCTGACTCCATTTCTCTGTCACCCACTGGGTCATTGACGGAGACGAGCAAAAGGGACCCGCGTGCTGCCGCACGGCCCTTCTCCCTGAGCCCTCTCGAAGGAACCAGGGATAGAGCTCGACTACCTAGCCCTTCAAGGGCTGAGGTCTCACCAGGAGCCACCAGAATGTGGTCTGGTGAATCGGCGAGACCCGAATCCACTGGCAGACCAAGGAGGGCCAGCATGGACTCACCACCCAGGGGGACCAAGAGGAGTCACGCGGGTGGAGTCTCGTCACGGTCACCGCTTCCCCCGCTGGGGGCGGGTCGGGACCGTACGCCGTCTGGGTCCATATCAAGGACAGTCGGCAAGCCCGCGCGGATGTCGGGTCACCACGCTGCGGCATTGGGTGCCGACCTCTCCCCACCTATGCCCTCAGAGGCAGCCGGATGCAGCTCAGCGAAAAGGAGGCGCTTGAGCAGATCCGCGCGGGAATCGCTCAGCTTCGCCGAGGCGGCTGGTAGCTTCACATCGTCACGGCACCGATATTACCTCGACGAGGTACGGGCCGACGACGGGAGCCTCAGTAGTTCCTTCAGGCATGAGGACTCTAACCGCCCATACATGCACGATGAAGGGCGCTTGGACCGTATGGAGAGGATATTGGAACAAGTCCTACTAAATCAAAGACAGGACGCTCACAGTTCCAGGGGACTTATGGACATATCCCCATCACCATCTATGGACAGCATGAGGCCAGAAGAGGAGGAGATCCTGGTACATGCCCCAGCAGCACCTGAGGTCCCCCAGGAAGAGCTCCTGGATGTGGCAGCCAAGTTCGGGTTACCCGTATCTTCAGGACAACCCCTCAACACTAAACTGGCCGCGACCATAGATTACCTCACGAACCACCAGCTACAGGAGGAGGACCTTGCGAAGGCCATGGAAAGACACAAGGCTCCAGGAAATTGCAATTCACTCAACGTGCTGATTGTAAACATGCCAATCTGGGGCAATATCAGCCCGGGCATCAGAGCGCAGGAAGTGAAACTGCAGAGAATCCTGAAACTACTTACGTCTGGGATTACCGCTTTTGCAAGGTCAGTGGACGGAGTTGATTTAAACACCGAACAGGAGGATGCTCTAGCACTGCTTTGTAATACGCAGTACGAAATCAACGCTTTCAGGAAAAGCATAATTAAACCTTCATTGAACCCCAAATTTGCGGGACTATGCAGAGCACCTCCTACACCACCACCCAGACAGCTGTTCGGAGAAGACCTCCCGAAGCAGGTCAAAGACCTAGATGACCATGCTAAAACAGTGGGTCTGATGAGATCACATACTGTGACCAGACTTCCGGCCAAGAAAACACCTTATTTTAGGCCGCGAGGTCAAACCGACAGGCCAGCAAGGACCTACATTCCGGCGCCTCCTCAATATCGACAGCCTCCTCAGCCCAGGCCTTTTTTAGGACTAGGCCCTCAGCGGCCAGCATGGAAAATGCGGACTCCACATCAACAACGCAACCCAGCACCTCCACGTCCCACCAAACATATCAGGGACCACCGAAAACCATGAAGGTAAGGCGGTCTGGATTCCATGCACTTGCATGTCTAACCTCACAGGTTGGGGGCAGACTACGGGGATTTAAGGAGGCATGGGAAACCATCACCTCAGATGAGTTTATCTTACAAAGTATTCAGGGTTATGAAATTGAGTTTATTAATGGCCAATTGCCTCCACCTCAGCATATGCCAAATCGCAAATTTGCACTTTCCAAAAAGGAATCAGCAGAAGGCTATGCTGAAATCTTGAGATTACAAGAGAAAGGGGTGATAGAAAGAACCACACATGAACCAATTGAATTCGTATCTAATATATTTACTAAAACCAAAAAAAATGGTGGATGTCGGGTCATTATAGATTTAACTCACTTGAATACCTTTGTAAAATATACCCATTTCAAAATGGACAAGTTCGAAACAGCCAAATCTTTGATTTCGAAGGGCTGCTTCATGGCATGCATTGATTTAAAAGATGCATACTATTCAGTATCCATTCGGAAACATCACAGAAAGTTCTTGAAGTTTATCTGGATGGATCAGCTTTGGCAATACAAAGCATTACCCAATGGGCTTACCACAGCCCCCAGACTGTTCACTAAACTACTCAAGCCAGTACTAAGGAGGCAAAATCATACGGTCATGGCTTATTTGGATGACATTCTGATAATTGGACATACACTGGAGTCAGCAGAATTGGCAGTTTCAGCCACAGTGGAAATTTTTCAAAAAATGGGATTTATTATCCATCCAGACAAATCAAAGTTCTTCCCCGCACAGATCATGGACTACCTGGGGTTCATGGTAGACGCCAATCGCATGATCACCACCATACCAACTAATAAAGTTGGGGATGTGTTTCAAGCATGTAAGAATCTGGTCTGCGCCAGTATACCGTCAATTAGACAAACTGCCAAGGTAATTGGGAAAATTGTAGCAGTCTTTCCAGCTGCTCAATTTGGACCTTTACATTATCAAAATTTGCAAAGATCAAAAATAGCAGCATTAAAATCAAATGCTGGACATTTTGATAGACCTATGCAGCTGCCGCTCAAGGCAAAAATTGAGTTGCAATGGTGGATTGGCAATATCCATAACTCATTCAAACCCATCATTGTGCCTCGTCCGGTGGTATACTTACAAACAGACGCAAGCTCCCATGGCTGGGGAGCTACGGACAACAACACCAGTTGTGGAGGTAGATGGGACTCACTTGAAGCTACTCTGTTGTCAGCACAGGGGATAAACTATTTGGAGATGCTGGGAGCATTCCACGGACTAAGAGCTTATTGTTCAAACATTACTGACACTCATGTCCGTCTCCAAATAGACAACACCACTGCGGTGGCATATCTGAATCATATGGGCGGTACCAGGTCAATTTCATGTGATGAATTGGCAAATACAATTTGGCTCTGGTGTATTCAACGGAATATTTGGATCTCAGCTACCTACTTACCAGGTAAGCTCAACACAGTGGCGGACACCAGGTCACGGAAATTTAATGACAACATCGAGTGGATGTTGAACTCCCAAATATTCACCAAAGTTACAGCCAAATTTGGTAAACCGGATATTGACCTTTTTGCGTCATGGTTGAACCATCAGGTACCAACATACGCATCATGGGAACCAGATCCTGGGGCAATGGCGATGGACGCGTTCTCGCTAGATTGGGGGAAATGGTTTTTCTATGCATTTCCTCCATTTTGCCTCATCAGTCGGGTATTGCGGAAAATCCAGCTCGATGCTGCTAAGGGCATCCTTATCATACCCGACTGGCCTACGCAGTCATGGTATCCGGTGGTCCTTGGAATGATAAGTCAACCATGGGTCCTCTTAGAGGGTTGCCCACAATTGGTGACGAACCCTGTCACAGGGAAACCACACCCCTGCTATAGTCACTTGAATCTATTGGCTTGCAGGATTTGAACAGACCATTACTACAGTATGGTCTATCATCAAGGACAATGGATACCATGGGAGCATCATGCAGGGAGTCCTCAAGACGGCAATACTTATCGCACATCAGGAAATGGGAAACCTATTGCGGCCGCCTGGACATTGCATATGACTCCGTCTCCATCACAGACGTGCTGGAATTTCTTGCGGGGCTACACCATGATGAACATCTCAGTTACAGTGCCATCAATAGCGCCAGGAGTGCCCTATCATCCTACCTCAATATTGAGGTAGGATCTAACAAACTGGTCTCCAAGCTGATGCGGGGAATATTTAATTCCAACCCGCCAAGGCCCCGTTACAACATCACCTGGGATATTGGAAAAGTACTGACCCTACTCAGGACGTGGTCACCCATGGCTGGGTTTGAACTGGACAAACTCACCCTGAAGTTGGTGATGTTGATGGCGCTCACTTCGGCACAAAGGGTGCAGACGCTTCACAAGGCCAATATCGACAAGATGATCTCTACCCCTGAGCGGGTTACTTTCTTCATTGATGAATAGCTGAAGCAGCATAGACCTGGATTCACAGGGCTGCAGCTGGTGTTTCCAGCATACCCCGCTGATGCTAGGCTGTGCATAGCCACCCATATCCGCCACTATATTAAAGTGACGAGGAAATTAAGGGGAATGGAGCAATACCTGCTCATCAGCCACAAAAAACCTCACCATAGAGTGACGGCACAGACGATCTCCAGATGGCTCAGGATCGTCTTAAAAAAGGCAGGTATTGACACTGATGTTTTTAAATCCCATTCCACCAGGGCAGCATCTACGTCGGCGGCAAAGGTCATGGAGGTGCCCATGGACCAGATACTTGCCACAGCGGGATGGGCCAGTGAAGCCACCTTTCAGCGGTTTTATAATAAACCCATCACCATACCTGGAATGTTCGCAGGAGCCGTGCTAGATGCAGGCCGAGAACATACAGTCACCCCTCAGTGAGGGGTTTTTTCTTTGTTGTTGTTATTAATAAATATTATTATTTTTCAGAATAGTAGCTTCGGAAATTGGTTACTCCTGTCCATCCTTTCAGTAGCGTGTGTGATAGCATGGACGTTGTCCAGGGCGTGAAATCACAGAAGCTTTGAAGTCTTCACGAAGTCACTCACGTGACTCCGAAATGAAATAGTAAGATTAAACGAGAACTTACCAGTTTGAAGTTTGATCTTTATTTTATGAGGAGTTGCGATGAGGGATTTCGTGCCCTCCGCTCCCAACCCTCGATCATAAAGTCAACTGGTAACTAGAGTCTCTTCAATCTTACTATAACAAGTCATTTCTTGGTCTTGGTTCTGTGATTCCACACCGCTGCTTTGAAGTATGTCGCGCATGCGTGCTGGCGGGTTCTTCACGAAATCCCTCATCGCAACTCCTCATAAAATAAAGATCAAACTTCAAACTGGTAAGTTCTCGTTTAATCTTACTATTTAACAGCCTCCTATGTGGGACTTAAATTGAGGGATTTTTTAAAATCGATACATCCACCAGTTCCCTTTCATCCCTTCCACTATATTAATCCTCAAAAAAATTAATCGAACGTGATTTCTCTTTCATAAATTAATCTGCTCACATTATTCACATTCTTTTAGGCGTGCCTTGGTAAAATATTCTTCATTATAGATTCCAGAAATTCACCTACTACCAATCACAACACAAGGGAAGGCAGGTCTGGAAACTAGAGCAAAACACAAACTGCTGGAGGAGCTCAGCGGTCAAACAGTATCTGTGGGGGAACAAAATATATCAGCATTTTGGATTTGGACCCTGCAACTAAACTTGTTTATTGCACCCTACTACCAATATCAGGCTAAAACAAGAACATTGGCGGAGACGTGGGACATTTATCCTGTCTAATCCTGCTTGCCATTCAACATGCTCATACCTGATCTATCTCAGGCCTCAACTCCTAGACTGAGCAGGTTCTGCAAAATCCCCGTTTTCCTGATCTTTAAAAAATTCACATTGTTCTTTAACTATCTCCAGTGGCCGAGCTTTCATAAGCCTTTGGGATGGAGAATTCCCGAGATTAAATATTGATAGGACTCTTTCCCTCCTTCATAGCTTTTTGAAGATGTGACATACATTATATTTAATTCCTATGCCATTTTATTCTATCTCCATCTGTAAGGAGCAAAGCTGTTTGAATCTGTTCTACAATCCTTGCA
The DNA here is from genome assembly GCA_963514005.1 of Raja brachyura. The sequence goes on from OY740802.1 coordinate 22,969,393, forward strand.
AGTCATTTATTTATGTTTATAGAAGCTCAAGGTTTATTTTCAATTTCCTGTTGGTATATTCTCGTATTACATTTTATTTTAGTAGGTTTTTGGTTATCTTTTGCTGAATTCTAAAATATTCTCAAGCCTTGGGATTACTGCTTTTTCCCAGAAACATTATAAACCTTTTCCTTACATTTAATGTAACTTTCATTTTTATTGTGATCCTTGTTTGCATAAGCTTTCAGCCTCCATATTACCAGCATTGATAGATTTACTTAGTCTAGATGTGGATTAAATACCTTAATCATTCCTGTATTACCCATTGCATGCACTTCAAATGTTCTTATTTGGAAGCCTATAAACATTTCCTGCCGATGTTTTCTACCACCTGCTGCATCTTAACTATATATAAACTGATTCAAAAGATGCAAAAAACTGTAGACGCAGGAATATTGAGCAAAAAACAAAGTGCTCGAGGAGGTCAGTGTGTTAAGCAGCATCTGTAGAGTTTATGGACAGATGACATTTCAGGTTGGAACCCTACTGATTGGAGGAGCAGAGAGAAAGCTGGAAAAGAGAAGTGGAGTGACACAAAGCCTGGCAAGTGATTGGTGAAAGCAGGTGCAATTGGGTGGTGCGATTGGCAGATGGGTGGAGTAAGTGATAAAGGCTCAACGTAAAAAGGAGACAAGAGAATGTCAAATAAGGAAAGACAAGAAGTGAAAATTAAAGCTGGGGGAGGGGTGTGGGTGGACGATGACGGTGAGGGGGGTGAAAGGGAAATGTGGAACTCGGAGATGGTGGATGAGCATACAGAGGAGAGGAAGGTCTGGTGATAGGTGTATCTCCTGCGGTTGCAGTGGAAAGTACCTAGGGAGGGGATGGTTTGGGTGGGAAGCGATGAGTTAACCAAGGATTTGCAGAGGGAGTGGTCTCTGCGGAAAGGGGTGGTGATGGGAAGATGTGGCTAGTGATGGAGATCCCGCCCAACCTCACCTTGGTCACAGATGCATGTAGGCGGAAGAATTGGAGAAGGGCATGGAGTCTTTGCAGGAGACAGGTTGGGAAGAAGTGTAGTCTAGATAGCTGTGGGAATCAGTAGGTTGAGAATAGATGTCCGTCAATAGTCCATCTCCTGTGGTGGAGACGGTGAGATCAAGAAAAGGAAGGAAGATGCCTGAGATAGTCCAAGTGAATTTGAGTGCAGAATGGAAATCGGTAGTGAAGTTAATGAAGTCGGAGAGTTCTGCGTGGATGCAGGAGGTAGCCCCAATGTAGTGGACACAAGAGTTCATAGATGGGGACTGCATATAGGGAGGTTGCACAGCAGTCGAGGTCACAACCCGTGACCCATACTGTTGCCACGCAACGGCGTCTGGAGTAGACGCGGTGAATGTCAGGTAAGCATTTACTATGGCTGCCAGTACAGCCGGTCCTTCTTCTGTCCCAGTATCCGGACTCCACACTCTGGTTCCACACTTGCGGACCCCGGACCGTCTGTCCCCGCGGTCGGGGGGGTCAGTTCGGTGTGTCATCCACAGCACTTGACAGTGCGGCCGCACAGAGGGAGACGGGGCAGAGGGCGGCTGTGGCCGGACAGCGCTGACTCCGGGGTGCTGTCTGGAGGGATGCGCTCCTTCGGCCGCTTACACCGTGCTCGGGTTCAGAGCAAGGATACTCTTGGTTCAGAGTGCTCAGTCACCCTCCACAATTATTTACAGCTCAAAAATTGATCATTTCGGCAGTTTTTAACAAATAAGAAAGTATGCGTTCTTATCTGCTAAACAACGCCAAAATGGTCAATTTTTGTGCTGTTAATAATTGTGGAAATCGGGGTAACCATGAGAGGCATTTATCCTACTTCAGAATTCCAAAAGTGAGGAGAAATGATGGTAGAGAGAAGCGACAGCTGAAGGGACAACAACGGCTAAAGTGGTTGGCGAACATTGGCCGTGCAAATATCAAGATGGAAAATATTGGGAATTATTGCGTTTATTCACTGCATTTCATCAACAGTAAGGCATTATTGTGTTTTTTCTTGGTTCCTTTGGTATCTAAAAATGTAAAAACCCACTTGAGAACCATGGGCGATTTAAACATTTACAGCCAGATTTATCACTTCTGAAACTTTTAGACGTACCCCGCAAAGATTGCTGGGGCTCATGCCAGTGCCCATGGCTACACCTTTGAGGAAGGGGGAGGAGTGGAAGGAGAAGTTGTTGAGTCGGAACTAGGATGAGAAGATTTCGCTTTGTTTTAGTTCGGTGGGGCACGAACAGGCAGAGACAATGGGTCTACCGGGGCAGTGGGGTTTGTGGATTTTGGGGAGAAGGTAAAATCGGGCCATGCGGGGCTGGGGAACGATGAAGTTGGAGGCTCGGGGGTGCAGGGAGCCGGAGTTGATTAAGTCGGTGATGGTGCTAGAGTTAGTGGCCTTGTGCTCGTCAGTGGGGTCATGGTCCAGGGGTAAGTAGGAGGAGGTGTCCGAGAGTTGGCGCGTAGCCTCAGCTTTGTAGAGATCAACGCACCAGACTACCACGGCACCTCCCTTGTCGGCGGGTTTGATAACCCAGAGGGTTTCGGCCCGAAACGTTGCCTATCTCCTTCGCCCATAGATGCTGCTGCACCCGCTGAGTTTCTCCAGCATTGTGTGTACTCTAGGAGAAGAGTCAGGCGCTGCTCGGGGCACCAGGCGGCGGGGTCCTGGTGCTGTCGACGCGGCCAAAGATCACAGAGCGGTGTCTATAATCTGTGGACGCGGCTGCGCAGACGGGGCTTGGCCTGTGTGGGGGAGGAGCGCTGACGCAGACGAGGCGACAATACACGGAGAGAAGGCAGCGGCCCGGCGACAATACACGGAGAAGTTGGCGGCAGCAGCCCGTAGGGACAGGCCCACACTCCCGACAGAGGCCAGAGCCGAGAGAGTGAGGGGCGGCCTGATTCCCTTCACCCGCGCGGCGCGGTTTGCTTGCTTGCAGGCCCCGAGGCCCGGGGTCTGGCGTGGCCCAGGCTGCCCGCCGCTGCACCATGTACTGCCTGCAATGGCTCCTGCCAGTGCTTCTCATCCCCAAGCCGCTGAACCCGGCGCTGTGGTTCAGCCACTCCATGTTTATGGGCTTCTACTTGCTGAGCTTCCTACTGGAGAGGAAGCCGTGCACTATCTGCGCCCTGGTCTTCCTCGCCGCCCTGTTCCTCATCTGTTACAGCTGCTGGGGCAACTGCTTCCTTTATCACTGCGGCGGGTCTCCGCTGCCCGACTCGGCTCACGACCCCAGTATTGTGGGCACCTAGTTACAGCAAGACCTCGCCACACAGTCGCATCTACATTATTCTCGTCTTCCTGGTGGCGGTCTCTTCCTTCTCCGACACCGTGCGGTTTCTTAGGCAAGTGGACGTGGTGATATGGGAATCTTCGCCAGATCTGGATTTTCCTTTCACCGCATTCTTGCTTCCAAAAATGCTGGCTGATGTGAAAAATATTCGTCTATAGCTTCCTCTACATGGGGTGAACTGCCGACGAGAAGCAAGACTTTTGCATGGATTGTATTTAGAGCTTGCGCTGTGAACGATTACTGAAACTCGACTCAGTATTCTACGGTTCTCTCAAACCCCCAGAAGAAGTGGCCTTCTTGCAATCTCGATTTCGTGGAAGTGTTTGGTATTGGTTGTCAAAGTTGGAAATGATCAGCCTCCAACAGAGACCTGATGTCTATTACCAGTCTTCAAGTTCTTGAGGGTGACTTTGAAGATACTTCTCTGGCTAATATTGTGCAGGACTTTATTCAGTGGGAGGTATTGGTGGTGTTCATGAAGTTAATTTAGGGTATCGTATACACTTTTCATTTGGTGTGTGTGTTTCCTGGCCTTTCTATGACAAGGATGCTATTTTTGCACAATTTTGTTAGCTGAAATAGTATCGCTTTTGTGTTTAAAAGTGCAGGGATTTTAGTGTAGGTTACAATTAAATGAAATGTTTCACAGTTTACATATCCAGTTTATATTTGCACAGTGGGTTTGAAATTGAGGTACATGTTATATTATAAATAGTGTTGGCAATATTGATATTAAACTTCCAGTTCATTATCTTTGTGCCACCAGGAAGTGCATTTCATTCATTGTTTTAGCTCTTTTTCGTATGTGAATTGAGCTACTTGAGATTGTTTGGTTGTGATATTTCCATTTAATCTGTGTTGATCATGTTTTAAACCCACTTGTGCACTTCTATCTGCGTCTGTGATGTGCGAGCGTGTTGCATGATGCAGTCTACAGCACCAAATGTTTTTAAATGAGCTTCAGAAAATAAAACGGGTTTACAGCATTACCTACATTGTTTCCTGATTTATCTTAAATATAATTGGATGTGTTGGCATCAGATTTCCTCCATCCTTCCTTGTTTGATCAATGATCCTGTTATTGGCATTGATTTTACTAAACTAAGTACCTTTGTCGGTGCCATATTTTGTATGTGAATTATATTATATTCTGGATCGTTTTTAAACTTTTTGGATATTTTAACTGAGTTGCTTGTATTCTGAGTCGAGCTGAAATTGGTTTGATCTGTGAAGTTTTTTTTAAACTTCCCCTTATTCTAGATCAACATTGCCCTTTGAATTTGTATAATAAAAGTTGGCAGAATAATCACACAATGGAGTCTCATTAAAACCAACCTGCTGCTCTTACGACAGTCATCTAAATATTTTCCTGCTGGACATTCTGGTAAAGGATATCCCCACAGCAATTATTGATTGGGTTTCCTTTCTCCACATGACCGTGGCTCCACTTTCACTGTTGGGAGAAAATAAGCATAAGAATAGAACCAATGCCTAAAGTTTAACATGTAAATTACATACAACTTTATGGATACTCTTGCCCACTGATATATTGATAAATATAGTGCCCTCCATAATGTTTGGGACAAAGACCCGTCATTTATTTATTTGCCTCTGTACTCCACAATTTGAGATTTGTAATTTTTAAAAAATTACATGTGGTTCAAGTGCACGTTGTCAGATTTTATTAAAGGGTATTTTTATACATTTTGGTTTCACCATGTAGAAATTACAGCTGTGTTTGTATATAATACCCCCCCTTCCCCCATTTCAGCGTACCGTAATGTTTGGGACACATGGCTTCACACGCGTTTGTAATTGCTTAGGTGTGTTTAATACTCTCTTATCCCTGCATCCTTAATACAGGTATAAGAGAGCTCGCAGAACCAAGTCTTTCCTCCAGTCTTTCCAAAGTTGTGCCAATGAAAGGCAAAGAAGCCAAGACTGAGAAACAAGAATAAAACTTTAAGAGACATCAGCCAAACCTTAGGCTTACCAAAATCAATTGTTTGGAACATCATTAAGAAGAAACAGAGCACTAATCGCAAAGGGACAGGCAGGCCAAGGAAGACCTCCACAGCTGACATAATTATCTCTATAATAAAGGAAAACCCCCAAATGACTGTCCGACAGAGCAGAAACACTCTTCACGAGTCAGATATATATTTGTCAATGGCCACAGTCCGCAGAAGACTTCATGAACAGAAATACAGAGGATACACTTCAAGATGCAAACCCCTGGTTAGCCGCATAAATAGGATGACCAGGTTAGTTTGCCAAGAAACACTTAAAAGAGCAACCACAGTTCTGGAAAAAGATCTTGTGGACAGATGAGACGAAGATTAACTTATATCAGAGTGATGGCAAGAGCAAAGTATGAAGGAGAGAAGGAACTGCCCAAGATCCAAAGCATACCACCTCATCTGTGAAGCACGGTGGTGGGTGTGTTATGGCCTGGGCATGTTTGGCTGCAGAAGGTACTGGCTCACTTATCTTCATTGATGATACAATTGCTGATGGTAGTAGCATAATGAATTCTGAAGTGTATATACACATCCTATCTGCTCAAGTTCAAACAAATGCCTCAATACTCATTGGTCGGCGGTTCATTCTATAGCAAGACAATGATCCAAAACATACTGCTAAAGCAACAAAGGAGTTTTTCAAAGCTAAAAAATGGTCAGTTCTTAAGTGGCCAAGTCAGTCACCCGATCTGAACCCAATTGAGCATGCCTTTTATATGCTGAAGAGAAAACTGAAGGGGACTAGTCCCCAAAACAAGCATAAGCTAAAGATGGCTGCACTACAGGCATGGCAGAGCATCACCAGGGAAGACACCCAGCAACTGGTGATGTCCGTGAATTGCAGACTTCAAGCAGTCATTGCATGCAAAGGATATGCAACAAAATACTAAACGTGACTACTTTATTTTACATTACATTGCTGTGTCCCAAACATTACGGTGGCATGAAATGGGGGGACTATGTAGAAACAGTGCTGTAATTTCTACATGGTGAAACCAAAATGTATAAAAATGGCCTTTATTAAAATCTGACAATGTGCACTTTAATCACATGTGATTTTTTTTCCTATTACACATCTCAAATTGTGGAGTACAGAGGCAAATAAATAAATGAGGGGGGGGGGGCACTATACCAAGGTGCAATGTGGATTAATTTTGAAGGTTATAAATTATTCTTGCATTTACAGTTTAAAAACGTATGATTTAATATATTAATAATTAAGAACAGAACAATACAACACAAGATCTTTGGCTCCAAATGTCTGCGCCGATCATAATGCCAAGTTAAACTAATTGCTGTCTGCATGTCTCCATATCCCTCCATTCCGTGCGTATTCGCGTGTCCAAAAACCTCTTAAATGCATCTGCCTCCACCACCCCTAGCAGTACATTGCAGGTATTCTCCACTCTTTGTTTAAAAGAAACATATCTACGCACACTTTTTACTGCACCGCTCCTTTAAACATTGCCCTCTCATCTTAAAGCTATGCCTTTTATCAGGTCTCCCTTCAGCCGCCAGCACTCCATAAAAAATAATCTCAGGTTAGTCCAACCTCTCCTTGCAGCAATACTTTTAATCAAGGCAGCAATTGATCAAGAAATAATTTTACGTTTCAGTCAATGTTTTCAATTGTCTGAAGGTTCATGACTCAAAGATGCTGTCTGACCCGCTGAATTATTCCAGCACTTTGTGTCTTTTTTTCAAAACCTATATTTGCCGTTTTTGTCTTCAAGTGCTTGTCGAGCAGATAAGGCTGGGCTGGCATTTCTCTACAATTAACACAATTGAGCACAATTCCTCTACAATTGAGCACAATTTTCTAACGACTAGAAATGTGATTTATTTTTTTCCCCACAAGAAATCAATCATCTGCTGTACGAGGTGTCAAAGTTCTAATGAGAGAAATGGCTGACAGCAGTGTGGAGGCACAACAATTAATGCAACACATATGTTTGCACCTGAGCTTGGGAGTTGCACGGAGTGTGTACATTCTTCCTGTCAATGCTCTCTTTCTCCCAACATCCAGCCCCTCTTGTTGCTTTGATTTTTTTTTCCATATTGCAAAGACTTGCTGGTGAATAAGTTAATCGGTAAGTTAACAATACCCTTGGTATAGTAGGGTTTTGAAGAGTTGGTAGACGTGAGGGAGAGAGGATCCAGGAAAAATAGTGGGTCAAGGGAATGCTCTGACAGCTGGTCTAGATGTGAGCCAAATGACCTTGCGTCATCAACATTTGTGAGAAACTTGCTCGGTTTACAGAAATAATTGGAGCAGTGGGGGAAAATTTATATGACAACTACACAATCAAGCGTTTACAAAAATGTTTTAAATGATGTGATTGTCTTTAGATGGTGTGGTAACATGTTCAAAATTGCTTATAGATGGTGAGGTAAGGTGATCGCAATATGCATTGAGCTCTTTATAAAATGTAAATGCAGGTTATACATAGATTGTAAAACTCATGTTAAATGTTATTGCAAGTGAGCAATGTATGTCTGACAGTTGTTAATGCTTTTGTGGCTTAGTTAGTTGATTTGGCTGAAGCAGGAGTCCAAAGGCTGTGGTTTGAATTTTCACTTCAGAAATTAGATTTTTTAAATCTTGCTGGACATTACAGCATTGTACAGGATAGCAATCCTAGAAATTCCGTGAAGGAATGTCAAACTCGGGCTGTGTCTGCTCATTTCAGATTCACTAAATCTTGATTTGCAAGGCTTGATTAGCATGACATGGCCAATAGTTCTATCGTCATCATTAAAATAGATTCTCGCATAAAGCTTTCTGTATTTTGAGTAATAAAAAGTGACTCACTGGAAGATAAAGGGCTATATGAGATCTGATAGTATTCCTGAACTCATTAAAATAAAGTGCACGTTGCAATTAATTTAGAATCCTCTCTGAATGTTTGCACTCATCAGTAAACCCAATTTGCTAGCAACTATGGTGTAGAGTTCTTCGGCCCCTCAACCAGTGAATTCATCAAAATGAGTGAAAAGCTGCATGTAGCATACTGAGCTATCACTCTTCTGCTATACTCTTCTAAATGTGTCAAATGTATTATTAATTAGTAATGAAATCTTATTTGAACACTTGGCTGTGATTATCAGCTATAGTGAGGCAAATAAGGATTTGCTATTATGGTGATTGGACCACATTCAATTTATTATGAAGAAAGGCTGGTAATTACAATGTAGACACAGGCAGTAATTTAGAATGATGGCCATTTAAGGCACTGGTATATCCAATGGAAATTACTATATTAGTACTTTGCAGCTAAGCAGACAGTTTCCGGATTATAATTTTATTTATGGAAGTTTTAAGATTGCTATAACAGTTGCCTATGACAGAAAAAATATTGTTTCATCTCCAAAGTTGTTAAGGCCTTTGCTGAATTATATATAATATTGCATCTTCCACAACATAAGGCTTCTATTGCAGAGGATTGGATCATCAGGATCCAGTTGGATCATTTCAACTTTTCTGGGGATTTTGAACTCATTCTTGGCTGTTTCTGAGACTTGCTGTCATCTCCACTGATCCCAGACCACAGACCTGCCTGTTTGAGAAGTAAAATGAGTGAATTGTGGGCGGTACAGTGGTGCAACGTTAGCATTGCTGTATTACAGAGCCAGAGACCCTGATTTGTTCCTGCCTATGGGTGCTGTCTGTCTGGAGTTTGTACCTTTTCCCTGTGACTGGGTTTTCTCTGGGTGCTCTGATTTCCTCCCACACTCCAACGAGGTACAGGTTTGTAGGTTAATAGGCTTTGGTAAGTTGTAAAATTATCCCTAGTGTGCATAGGTTAGTGTACGGGGTGATCACTGGGGGTTGTCGTGGACTCTGAGGTCTGAAGGGCCTGTTTCTGCACTGTATCTCTGAAGTCTAAAGTCAAACTCCCTTCACTCAAACATCCTTCCATTGGTGCCGTGAACAGCAGTGTTCCCAAAGGATGTCTATTAACCTTGTCTGAAGTGAACTGAAGAAATATTTTTCCTAACTATTAAGAAAAATATAAAGCTGACACAGCTTCCCTTGCCCCCAGGCACAAAGGTCAGATGACTTTAAGCATCTAAGACACTTGGAAAGATACATGGATAGCAACGGTTTAGATGGATATTGACCAAAAGAGGGCAAAATGGTGTGAGCTTAGATGGGGCATCTTGGTTCGCATGGGCAAGTTTGGCTATAGAGCCTGTTTCTGAAGAAGGGTCTCGACCCGAAACGTCGCCTATCTCCTTCGCTCCTTAGATGCTGCTGCACCCGCTGAGTTTCTCCAGCTTTTTGTGTAACCCTGCTTCTGTGCTGCATGACTATAATGAATGGAATTAATAAAAAATAAATTACATTTGTGGAATTTTGCCAGTCTTGTCTACAATTCTGTCAATTCCTTTTTCAAGTTCAAGGCTTTCAGTAGAGATGTTTGCAGCTGCAGTAAAACTCAGGTAATCTGGCATGCTTTGAATGTTTTTAGATGTAACAGTAGTATAAATTTCCCAGGATATCTGGCAAGTTTCAATGGAGCATTCGAAGCACAAACAGGTGCATTTCAAGGGAGGGTGGGACCAGGGTCCCAGTGAGTATAAAGGGAGTGCAGTTGCTGTATCAGCAGGATCATCAAACAATGAGGTAATTCACTTCTGGAGTTGTGACTTGCATGACCTCAAAGAACAAGCAGAAGGTGATTATTGGGGGATGGTCATACTTTATAGGAGCAGAATTTGGCCATTTTGCCCCTCAAGTCAACACTGCCATTCAATCATAGGTATCTATCTTTCCCTCTCGACCCCATTCTCCTGCCTTCTCCCCATAACACCCATATTAATCAATAGTCTGTCAATCTCCATCTTAAAAATATCTATTGACTTGGCCTCTACAGCCATATGTGACAATAAATTCCACGGATTCACCAACCTCTAAGTTACAAAATTCCTCATAATATTCTTTCTAAAGGTACATTCTCTTATTCTGAGGCTATGACCTATGGTCCTGGACTCTCCCACTATTGGAAACATCCTCTCCACATACACTATCCAGGCCTTTCACTGGTAAGTTTTAGTTAGGTCCCACCTAATCCTTCTAAACTCCAGTGAGTATAGGCCCAGTGCCGTGAAACGTTCATTATACGTGAATCCAATAATTCCTAGGATCATTTTCATAAACATCTTCTGGACCATCTCCAGCGCCAGCACATCCTTCCTCAGATATGGGACCCAAAACTGTACTCCAAAACAATACTCCAAATACTGGGGCCCAAAACAGTACTCCAAATGTGGTCTGACCAGTGCCTTATAAATCCTCACCATTACATCCCAGTTGTTTATATTCTTGTTCTCTCAAAACAAAAGCTAGCATTACATTTGCCTTCCTTACTACCGATTCGATTTGCAAATTAAGTCTTTGAGACACGTGTTATTTTGTTATAATCCTGCATTTCAACTTTGTGATTTAAAATATAAAATATTAAATACTGAAACACTCAGTAGCCTGGCACTGTCTGTTGAAAAATAAACTGACGATATTTCAGGAGGCAAACCTTTGACCAGAACTTTGACCAGACCTGTTTATATCAACGGGTCGATGGTTGAAAGGGTCAAGAGCTTCAAATTCCTGGGCGTGCACATCTCTGAAGATCTTTCCTGGTCCGAGAACGCAGATGCAATTATTAAGAAAGCTCATCAGCGCCTCTTCTTCCTGAGAAGATTACGGAGAGTCGGTCTGTCAAGGAGGACTCTCTAACTTCTACAGGTGCACAGTAGAGAGAATGCTGACCGGTTGCATCGTGGCTTGGTTCGGCAACTTGAGCGCCCTGGAGAGGAAAAGTCTACAAAAAGTAGTAAACACTGCCCAGTCCATCATCGGCTCTGACCTCCCTTCCATCGAGGGGATCTATCGCAGTCGCTGCCTCAAAAAGGCTGGCAGCATCATCAAGGACCGACGCCATCCTGGCCACACACTCATTTCCCTGCTACCTTCAGGTAGAAGGTACAGGAGCCTGAAGACTGCAACAACCAGGTTCAGGGATAGCTACTTCCCCACAGCCATCAGGCTATTAAACTTGGCTCAGACAAAACTCTGAACATTAATACCCCTTTATCTGTTATTTGTACTTTGTCAATTTATTTATTCATGTGTGTATTTACGTATATAATGGTATATGGACACACTGATCTATTTTGTAGTCAATGCCTACTGTGTTCTGTTGTGCTAAGCAAAGAAAGAATTTAATTATCCTGTCAGGGACACATGACAATGAACTCTTTTGACTTTGACTTGACTTTTGACTTGAACTCTTTTTGATCTGAAATTTTATTTCAATTTCCACACATTTCTATCACCTTTTATTGTATTTTGGATTTCTAGGATCTGCAGTTTTTTTCTTCCAATTCTTTCAAATTCTTGTTTTTTCCAGTGGAAATATTTTAGGGACATATGGCACAGATACAGACTCTTCGACCCAATTAGTCCATGCTGACCCCATCTTCTTGTATTTATCCCATATCCCTCGACCTTTCCTTTCCATGTACCTGACCAAATGTCTTTTAAATGTTATTATATCTGCTTCAATTACTATTTTGCTGCTTCACGTTAAATTTTAAAAACTATAAGTGTTCATCCAGCAACAGCCAAGTATTATGAATTATGTTAGGAGTTGGGTGGGGGAAAAGGATTTTTCTTCCTTGAAATTTCTTAATATTTGTATATTGACAGATCTTTATATTTACCTATAGTGTGGCCTGAATGTCAAAATGGATGATACTTGTGTTTATACTTAGTCCAGCCAAAGGGCCATATATACTTATACTTAGTGTAATGTAGGGAACACTCTGCATTTTAACATGATACCATATTTGTGATTTGTGTGTTTGATTTATTCACCTTTCTCCAATATTAATGTTTTAGAACAAAAGTCTCTACTGATACTCTGTGTTAACTATCATAACCATTATCTCGATGAACTTTTCATGGCAGAATATAATATCTCATTTGTTCTGTGCACTTTGATCTTTTTGGTGAGGATTGGATTGCACAAATAATATCAGACATACAAATATAGACCTGTTGGCATGTGGCCACTTTGTAAATTCTATCAAGTGGGTTAGAAGGATCTGAACAAAACAAAGACATTCGGTGTACATGTGCACTTGAGAGTGGGCAAATACATGGCAGATGAAAAAAATCTGGAAAAAGTTGAAGTTATCCATTTTGCTGTATAGAACAGAATACTTTTTAATTGGTGAGAGATTGACCACTGCCATTACTTAAAGGGCATAGATGCCATTGGATCTGTCACTGAAAGCCAATGTGCAAATGCAGCTAACAATCAGGAATGTATATCACATGTTGACCTTTTTAGGAGCGGTTTTGAGTACAGGACATTCTTTGCAATTTCATTCTGCTTATTATTTGCAGATTTAAGCTCTAGCTATATCAACATATGTGGGTCCTAGCCAAGCCTGTCTTTTATTTTTTTTTGTTGGGAATATGGAACTGTCCAGATTTATTTGCAACCATTTTGTACCTTTTCTATTTCTGAGGTGTATCCACATTGCCTCCAGGATGTCTTGTTGAAGTGCTGCTGTGATGGTCTCCCTGATCCAGTAGTGCAATCCCAAAACTCTTACCTCCCTCTATCTCGTCTGAAAAATCGGAATCCTGGAACATTGAGCTGCCAGTCCTGTTCCTAGCTTAACCAAGTCTCTGAAATAATTACATGATGGTTCCATGTACTAATTCAGGGAAGGGGGAAGGGGAGGCAGCTGAAGATTCTCCAGGTGTTCTCTGGGAGAAGTTCAAGGGGGGGGGGGGGATAGGTCTGGGGTACTGCAGGATTTGGGAGACATGGCTACTCAGATCAGGGCGAATGGGAGGGTGAAGATGGAGGTCTGTCAATGAATCAGGGAGTGGTCCTGATGAGGTGCTGGTCAATGGTGTTTTTATTCTTGGAGAATCAGCAGCCTGCAGCTAGAGAGTGGGCGTAGGATGGGTGGTGGACATTGCACTAGTCATCTTGGACAATCTTTTTTTGCTTTATGAGTGATAGTTTTACATTTGGTGAACTGTTTGTGTGGACGTGGAACACTCGCCAGCGAAATGCCAACCAATCTGAGTGAAAGTCAAACACCTGGATTTGCCTTTCATGACATCAGATTATTTTAAAGATAGCTTTCGGCAATAAAGTAACTTTGAAGTACAGTTACTGCTGTAGCTGGTTTTCCTTTCATTTTAATCAATAAAAAAACTGGGGAAAATGCCTGGTGGGCTACCTAGAAAGTCTAAAAATGCCCTCTGAATTAAGACTCCATTTCAGCAATTAAAAGATCAACCGTTCAGATTAATTTTCATTCTGTTCAAAGAATACCACGTAGTTTCAAAATATTCATACAGTTGTGGTAAATTATTCCCAATGATTGTTCTGTCATTGCCTTTGATTTTCATGACCTGATGAAAAAACTGGAAGGAGTTAAGCACAGAAATGGGACAAAAATGTTTATTTCTAAAGGAAAACATTTAAGCCCAAAAAAATCTAGATGTTATTATGGATTTGCTAGTTAGTTGCATTGTGCAGAAATCAAAAGATGATGCTTATCTTTATAAACAAAAAGTTAAAAGTAGCCAATTTTGATAACGCTAGTAAAAAACAAAATAATCACCAGAACCAAACCAACATTTAAAAAAATGAAAGAATTCAAACGTGGAATGTACAAAACATAACAGCTTAGATCAGAGTTATACATCACAGAAACTGCCCTTGGCATAATTCGTCCACGCCAACCAAGATTTCCATTTGAGCTAGTCTCATTTGTCTGCATTTGCCTCATTCCCTAAACCTCTCCTATCCACGTGTCAAACGTTGCAATGTACACACTTCTACAGCACCAGCCTTCCCTACCCTGGGGATGAAGACTCGCCATCCACCTTATCGACACCCCTCATGATTTTACATACCTCCATAAGATCACCCCTCCACATCCTACGCTCAATGGAAAAATGTCCAAGCTCATCCAGTCTCACCCAAAAACTCCCTGTGAAATTGCATGTGTGACAAAGTACCATTGAATCATTGCAAGCAGAAATTGAAAGGGAAGGATCCAGTACAGCATGTCGTACAGTGCTGGTCTGAGGAAACAGATGAAATCTTACGTGACAACTGAGTCTATGGACTGGTCCATATTCAAGGTTTATGAGGTCAACTTAAATGTGTATGCCACTGCTGTCAAAGACTCCATCAGTAAGTGTTGAGGAATGTGTGACAGCAAAGACAATATGAGCATTCCGCAACTGGAAAACTATAAATGAACTGTGAGGTTCATTACCAGGTGAAGATCAAGTCTGTAGCATTCAAGTCAAACAATCCGAAACAGTACAAGATGTTTATTCATGACCTTTGCCAAACCATAAGGGATGCCAAGAAGGAATTCCAGACCAAGCAAAAGTCCCGCGATAGCCACATGGACATCCGTCATAGTGGCCGGCTTGTATGCTATAACAGGCTACAAACTGACATCAGGCATATCACTGGCAACATATCCCTCCCATACAAGCTCAGTGCATTCTATGTTTACTTTGAACAGAGGTTTGGTGCAAGATTGTCACCTGCTACCTTAGCCTCGGTGTGCCTGCACCCACGGTCAGTGTAGCAAATGTCAGATCGGCTTTTCTAAGAGTGAATTCGCTGTAAGCAACTGGCTGGATGAAATCCCTAGGTGCATACTCAGGACGGCACAGATGGTAGAGTTCCTGCCTTACAGCGCCAGAGACCATTGTTTGATCCTGACTATTAGTGTTGTCTGTACGAAGTTTGTACGTTCTCCCTGTGACCGCGTGGGCTTTCTTCGGGTGTGCTCCAGTTTCCTCCCATATTTCAAAGATGTGCAAGTTTTTAAAGTTAATTAACTTCTGCAAATTGTCCCCAGTAGGATAGAACCAGCATGTAGGTGATCGTTGGTTGGTGCAGACCCGATGGGCCTGTTTCCACGCTGTATCATCAAACCTGTACCCATCAGCTGGCAGAAGTATTTGCAGACAGGTTTTCCCCCATCCCTTACTCCTCCCCGAGGTCACCACCTGCTTTAGGACGACCACTGTCATCCCAGTTACAAAGAAATGCTTGCATGCTTTAACATTGCAAAGATGTGCGGCCTTGTTGGTTAATTGGCCTCTGTAAAATTGCCCCTAATGAAAATGGAGGGGTTGAAAAAGTGGGATAACATGGAAGTAGTCGGTGGGCCAGAGGGCCCATTTCCATGCTGTATCTCTAAAATCTAAAAAAAAAACTAATGACTACCACCCAGTGGCTCTGACATCCAGGATCATGAAGTGGTCTCCTAGGCATCCTTGATCCACTGAGTTTACCCACTGTCACAATAGGTCCACAGCAGACACCATTTCCTTAGCCTTATACTCATCTCTGGAGCATCTAGATAGCAAGGACACCTACAGCATGTGGCTGTCTGACTGCATGTGAAATGAGCATTGAATGCAGTGCACTCGATTAGAAGTGTAAGTGAATCACTGCTTCATGTTGTAGCCTGCTGTTTTGATCTCAAATTCTATAGCTTCAGATAACTTGCTTTTCTGTGTGCGTTAGAACTGGACCATACTGTGGTAAATCTGTGATACTGGCTCAGTTTCTCAGGTACATTAACACACCCTGACCTGCTGGCCACATCACATAGCACTGCTTTTCGCAACTTTTACATTGCTTTGTGTTTTTTCTTAGGCTGTGTCATTTCATATTCTCTAACTGCCGCCTTTAAGACATCAATGCAATGACAACTATGACTTATTCCTAGGACAACCTGGGCCGCACCCTATCAAAGGTATTCCCTGAAATGAACTTGTTTCCAGCATCTGTAGTTTTTTACATTTCTATTCATTGGGATATTTAGCCTGCTTTTCTGGATTGTTGCAAGAGCATAAAAAGTGATGTTTTTTTAATGATATGGTGTTGTTGGCTGTGGTTCAGTATATTTTCAATAAGAATACATAAATCAGGCTGTTGGTCATCAACTACAGTTTGGCATTCAATGCCATCATCCTTTCGAAACCTATCATCAATCTTGGAGAATCAGGCACCTATCCATCTCAATGCAATTGAAACCCTTATTGGCAGACAACAATCAGGATGAATTGGCAACAGCATTTTCTCTTCGATATGCATCAACACAGGAGCAACTCAAGGATGTCGGCTCAGCCCCCTGCTTTATTTTCTCCATACCCATAACTAAATAGCCAGATAGAGCTCCAAAGCCACCTTTAAATTAATCGACCATGCCACCGTTGCTAGCTCCTGTCTAATGACATTGTAATTGGCCACGCCCCAATTAAGTACCTTACCCCAACATCTGGACCTATCCGAATTCCAAACAATCTTAAAACTTATGGAATAAGGAACTGCAGATACTGTTTTATATCAAAGGAAGCATGCGGGTACATCAGGCAATGAAGAAAGCTAATGGCATGTTGGCCTTCAATACGCGCGGATTTGAGTTTAGGAGCAAGGAGGTCCTACTGCAGTTGTGCAGGACCCTGGTGAGACCTCACCTGGAGTATTGTGTGCAGTTTTAGTTTCCTAATTTGACGAAGTGCATTATTGATATTGAGGGAGTGCAGCATAAATTCACCAGCTTAATTCCCAGGATGGCAAGACTGACATTTGATGAAACAATGGTACGACTGGGCTTGTATTCACTGGAATTTAGAAGGATGCGAGATCTTATAGAAACATATACAATTCTTAAAGGATTGTACAGGCGAGAAGCAGGAAAAATGTTTGCGATGTTGGGGAAGTCCAGAACCAGGGGTCACATTTTAAGAATAACAGGTTAGCCATTTCGGACTGAGATAAGGAAAAAGTTATTTACCCAGAGAGTTGTGAATCTGTGGAATTCTCTGTCACAGAAGACAGTGGGGGCCAATTTACTGGGTGTTTTCAAGAGAGAGTTTGCTTTAGCCCTAAGAGCTAAATCTATCAAGGGATATGGGGAAAAAGCAGGAACAGGGTACTGATTTTCGTTGATCAGCCATGATCATATTGAATGGCTGTGCTGGCTCGAATGGCCTACACCTGCACCTATTTATCTATGTTTCTAAGACCGACACAAAATGCTGGAGTAACTCAGTGGGTAAGGGCAGTAAATCTGAAGAAAATGGTTTGGTGATACTTCGGGTTGGGACTCTTCCTCAGACTTATGGAGTTTTATAAAACTTATGGAGGTGCGTTCACCATCTCCAAAATGCTTTTCCACTATAACACCAGTCACCTGACCAGCCTTGTTTTCCAATATAGAGTCCAATATGGTTCCTCCTGATGTCAGACTATCCACATTCTGTTTATGGAAACCTTTGGATGCACCTAACAAATTCTGTCCTGCCTAATCCCCTTTTCCCTGAGTAAGCCCACCATCTCTTCTAAACTTATCGCTGGTGGAGGAATGCAACACTCCTCATCAGACACTGGGGTGCCTATACCAATGGTCTCTGTGCCTTCTTGCCAGTGAATCCACAGAAAGCAGCCAACCCAGATGGATTCCCCAACGTCATGGAATGTTTAAATGGTGATTTACCTTCATTTGGAAAAGATCTGTTGAAACTACATTGTAAATGTAGTAATTGGTTTTTATTTCTTCAGGCAAAATGCTACATTTACGTCAAGATGTCTGAAGAAGGGTCTCGACCCGAAACATCACCCATACCTTCTCTCTAGGGATGCTGCCTGTCCCGCTGAGTTACTCCAGCTTTTTGTGTCCATCTTCATTTTAGACTACAGATATCTGGACTACAGATGGACTAAGAAGATCAAAGGGCGAAGATAAATGAAAAATTATTTGTATTAGAAGGGCAGAAAGAGAGAAAAATATTAAATTTGTAAACATCACATTGTCTTTGTTGCATTCATTCATTGTTTTACAAACAATCGGAATGCCAGAGAATTACAAACAAATCTCGGAGCGACCATGTGACATTATTCTAATCTATTTAAACAACTGTTACAAACGTTGTAAAATGACAATTAAATGAGACAACCAAACAGGTTTTTGGAGAGTAAATGAAGGAGAGTGCTTGGCAATGTTGAACATGCTGATGAATCTGTACCCTAGAGATCAGTTCCGGCTGAGGGCTTTGTCATTTTGACACTTTATTACAACTGCTTTGTCTTTGTCAAATGCTAATTCTTGTTTAAAAACAAAATCCATCACCATAACATTTAAACAGCACATGGCAACAGCTTTGCAATTGCAGAATGCAATCAATTGTGTCTATGTAGTTCTGATTTTGCACCAAAGAATTTTGCAAGGATATCACTGAAATGACAGTGTTGCATTACTTACATTGTAAACTGAAAAAAAACATTGAAGTGATAGGATAGAGCAATGAAAAAAAAACAGTCCTGTTTTCTGATAATATCCAAAATGAAAGAACAGCTGAAATTGCTGTAGAGTTGAATAAAACAAGAGATCAGATTCAATCGCCAGTTCTAACAACTTTAATAGATACACACGCCTGTGATTTAAAATAAATACTTTTCTGTTTTTATTTGCGTCGTGTTTCAATCAAAAAACGTTATTATGCCTCCCTAAACTATAAACAGGCCATCTAATTCCATGAGTGCTCACAACAGTATAGATGCTGGATAATCGTGACACACATTAAATCAGACACAACATGAACAACGAAAGAAGAATTCAGACAGATGGAAAGAATGTGTTACATAACAGCGATTATGGTGA
Organism: Raja brachyura; assembly: GCA_963514005.1. The sequence continues at coordinate 22,988,459 of OY740802.1, forward strand.
AAATGGAGCCTCATATAAATGCTGAATTCAGTTCTCCCAAAGCTTGGTTGCCACCAATTTCTTTCAGCAGGAGGCAAGGTGAATCGATCCGCTAGGCTTAGACTCTAAAACAGCAAAGGTGCACACCATTGTCATCTGCAGAAACATCATGGATTCATAGTCACACCAAATAAATATGCCCTTTGGCCCATATGTCCATGTCAACCAATATGCTCCATCTAAGCTGGTCCTATTTGCATGAGTTTGGCCCATATTCCTCTAAACGTTTCCTATACATCTTGTCCAAATGTTTTAAAATGTTGTTATTGGACCTGTTTCAACTGCTTCCTCTGGCAGGTTGTTCCACATTCCCACTTCCCTCTCTGTCCCTCAGGTTCCTACTAAACCTTTCCCCTCTCATCTTCAACCAATGCCCTCTGCTTCTTTATATCCCTACCCTGAGGGATAGACGGTGCATTCACTCTATCTATTCTCATGATTTTATACACCTCCAGAGGATTACTTCTCAGCCTCGTGCTCCAAAGAATAAAGTCCTAAGCTGCCTAACCTTTCCCTGCAGAGCAAGCCCTCAAGTCCTGGAAACATCCTCGTAAATCTATGCAGACTGTCCAGTTTATTGGTATTTTCCAAACAGCAATGTGCCCTATATTGATTCCTGAGCCACACCACTAGTCACAGGCCATCAGTCTGAATAACAACCTTCCAACACCCTCTGCTTACTACAATGAAGCCAATTATATATCCTGTTAACTAACTCTCCCTACATCCTGTTCGATCTAACCTTCCAGAACGGTCTACCTTATAAAGGGCCTTGCTGAAGTCCATATAGACTATGTTTATGCCCTGCCCTCATTAATCTTCTTGGTTAGTTTTTCAAGATACTCAATCAGATTCATGAGACACTATCCCACATAAGCCAGTTCTGAATCCATACAACCAAGTCACTGTTAATAATGTGCATCTTAATCTTCTGAATCAACCTACCATTAGGGACAAGTTCCTTACTCAAATCCATGTAGTCAACATCCACCACCCACCCTCATCGATTACCTTTGTCACCTCCCTAATCAAGGTAGAAAGACACAATCAGCCATGTATAAAACCATGTTGACTGTTGCTAAATAACCAATTCTCTTCCAAATGGGAGTAAATTCTAGCTTAAAAAATCCTCTCCAATATTTTCCCTACCACTGACATGATCCTCCGATTCTCTCTACTTCCCCTTAAACAAAGGAACAACATTAGCTACTCACCAGTCCTCCCAGACCTTGCCTGTGGCTAGAGAAGATACAAAGATCCTCATCAAGGCTCTTGCAATCTCCTCTCTTGCCTCTCTCAATAATCTGGTATAAATGCCAACAAGTCCTGGGGGTTTATCCACCTTAATGTTCTTCACCTCTCAACACCTCCTCCTTCATAATCTCAAAGTGCCCCAACATATTAGTATTCACTATACTGATCTTGCTGTCTTCCATGTCCTTCTCCTTGGTGAAAACAGATGCATAATACTTGTTTAGTACCTTTCTTACATCCCCAGACCCCAAACACAAATTCCCTCCTATGTCCTTGAGTGGTCCTACCCACTCATCTGTACCCACATAGCACTAGCCAGTCCCAGCTTTCTCCCCCCTACTCAAATCAGTCTGAAGAAGGATTCCACAAGGAGTTGTCTGTCCATTCACTGCACAGATGCTGCCTGAATAACTGAATTCCTCCTGCACTTTGTTGTTTCCTCATGATTCCAGCATCTGCAGTTTCTTACGTCTCACAAATTTACATTTTATAATTGTTTTAGAATTTGTCTTCTCCATGCAGGAACAGCAGGATACTTAAAGAACTACTAGTGAGCTGGCTGTAATTGATGTGCATATGCTAGGTCTGATTAGAAAGAGTTTGTAAAATGTAGGGGCGTATAATAGAGCATAGATGTAAATTAAAGCTGAAAGCTGAATATTCACGGTTTGGAATCAGAGGTAATGAAGGTTTAAGTTTTACTTCGGAGTCATGTGAGTGATTCCGTGAAGAACCCCGCCAGTCCGCATTACGTCATTACGTCTGACGCATGGCGCAGCGACCGGCTGGGAGGAGCAGAGCCCCTCCAGCGGTATGTTTAAAAAGCCTCAGGTAAGTGTCAAACTTATATCAGCGAATTGTATCCTGCTTAAAGTACCGGCTGTAAACCATGCCATATGGGGCCATATGGGAGTAGGCATCAGGGCACAGGAGGTAAAGCTGCAAAGGGTGCTGAAGCTGCTCGCATCGGGCATTACGGCTTTCGGGAGGTCAGTGGATGGTGGGCACCTGACTGACGTTCAGCAGGATGCCCTGGCTCTCATGTGCAATGTGCACTTTGAGATAAACTGCCTTAGGAAGAGCACCATCCGCCCTACCATTAACCTGAGGTTCACTGCCCTGTGTAAGCCTAGTAACATCCAGCCATTGAATCTGCTGTTTGGGGAAGACCTCGCAAAGCGGGTAAAGGAGCTGGACGATGAGGCAAAAACTGTTGGGCTCATCAAGGCGCCAGTGACCAGCAGAACCCTTCGGAGGCAGTACCCCTACAAGCGGTTTGCTGAAACCGGGTCTGGTCAAGGACCAAGCCGGCCATTCAATGTGCGCAGCTGGCGCACTCCAGCAGGAGTACGGGCAAACATGTCTTTTCCCTCCAGAACCAGGGGACAAAGAACTCCATCGGTAACCATGGAGGTAGTTGGATCTGGTTCTTGTCAAAACATATTGTGAGAATTACCTACCAGTTGGGGGGAGGTTACACTGGTTTATACTGCAGAGTATACAAGGGTTTCAAATTGAATTTATTCTCACCTAGCACAAGCCAGAACGGGCACTCATTTTCTCACATAAAGAGAATTTGGAGGTTCAAGCTGAAATTGCAAAATTATATTTCAAAGGTGTAATTGAGAAGACAGTTTATCAAACTCACCAATTCGGTATCTAATATTTTTCCTAGACCAAAGAAAGATGGCGGGAGTCAGATTATTTTGGACTTGACAGGAGTTCATCCGTTTGTGCAGTATAATCATTTTAAAATGGAAACATTTGCTACTGCCAAGCAATTGGTTTCCAGAGGGTGTTATATGGCACGTATAGACTTTCAGGATGCATACTACTCATTGTGTTTCTTTTGTTTATTTGTGAATTAAAGCATCAACATGTTAATCAGTACCATGTTTCAATGTATTGCTCATTATTCACACCTCCTGAGTCAACTGATGCAGTGTGAGATGCCTGGATTTGGATCGCCGTGAAATCACAGACCTTTGAAATCTTCACGGAATCACTCACGTGACTCCGTGAAGTAAAATAGTTAGATTAAACGAGAACTTACCAGTTTGAAGTTTGATCTTTATTTTATGAGGAGTTACGATGAGCGATTACGTGCCCACCGCTCCCGGCCCTCAAAATATTAAAGGTCAACTGGTAGGTCTGGTTTATAATCTTACTATGTTACTTCAGTTACTGTTATCTGTGATTTCACACCGCTGCTTTGAAGATTGACGCGCATGCGGACTGGCGGGGCTCTTCACGTAATCGCTCGTCGTAACTCCTCATAAAATAATGATCAAACTTCAAACTGGTAAGTTCCCATTTAATCTTACAATTGTTTACTCTAGAACTCTAGAATTTAGGAGATTGAGAGGGGATCTTATAGAAACTTACAAAATTCTTAAGGGGTTGGACAGGCTAGATGCAGGAAGATTGTTCCCGATGTTGGGGAGGTCCAGGACAAGGGGGTCACAGCTTAAGGATAAGGGGGAAATCCTTTGGGCCCGAGATGAGAAGGACTTTTCTCACACAGAGAGTGGTGGGTCTATGGAACTCTCTGCCAGTTGAGGCCAGTTCATTGGCTATATTTAAGAGGGAGTTAGATGTGGCCCTTGTGGCTAAGGGGATCAGAGGGTATGGAGAGAAGGCAGGTACGGGATACTGAGTTGGATGATCAGCCATGATCATATTGAATGGCGGTGCAGGCTCGAAGGGCCGAATGGCTTACTCCTGCACCTAATTTCTATGTTTCTATGTTTACCTGTCTGTGACCACAGTCCAATTCCACGTGTCTCTAGGAATATTGGACTCATCCTACGTTTGTGCGAGTGACCTTGTTCCCTTGCCACACTTGTCTCTCAACTTGGGGCATTGACTCCTTGTTCAGATACAGTGCCAAAACATCAGGTGTTACAAGTACTTTGTAATGCCGCTATGAACAGCAGCCAATAGATATTCTGTTTTCATTACTCTGCTATTATGTCATAGATGCGTACAGTCTTCACATGATCACACACACATACTTACAACAGTTGGTTTTCCCTTCTCCAGTTCAAGATGACCGAAGATAAATGTAGCAAAGCGCGGTAATTTTTTAGCTGACTTACTAAGACCGAGCACCAAGCTCAGGAGAAACATGTTTTGTGCAACTCAGCCATATAAAAATAACGTCAACTAAAAGAACATGCAAAGGATATGTAAAATGTATTTCAAAATGTGTCTGGAGGAAAGCCTGTGCCCATAATTCATCTTAAACTTTTTAAACAATTCTTCACGTAATTAAATCTAGGTAAAAATGAGAAGGTGGAAAGAGCAGGAAACTGAATTAAAAATGCAAAATTCATTTTTATAAAATGTAACCAGCAGATTTGTGCATGTGTGTATGTTAATGATTATCTATTGGAAATCTAACTCCAATTACTGCTTCGATAATTTAGCATGCTACATCGTGTTGGAGAAGAGCTAATGTTATGAGGCACTCTCAATCGTAATCAAGTACTGAATCTGATAAGACATGGTAAAAGTTGAGCAATCCAGACAACAATCCAAGTGTTGTCAAAATTTATGACCAAAAAATTAGCAAACAGCCAGAGTTATTTTTAAACTTGAGATCTTAACAAAGATATTGCCATATATCATAACATTGCATGAGTTGGACATTAAACTTGGCCAAATTGACAATTAAAAAAAGATTGATTCCTGAATACAGTTTGAATCTAGTAGCTATAAGTATCCCACTTGAAAACAGAAGGAGAGACGCAGAGTGACTGCAGATACTGAAATATGGAAAACAAGTTACTGGAGGAACTCGGGAGGTGAGGCAGAATCTGTGGAGGCGAAGGGATTGTTGATATGCATGACCCTGCATCAGGACTGAGAGTGTAAAGGGGAGACAGCCTGTATAAAGAGATGAGGGGAGGAGCTGGCAAGCGATAGGTGCATCTTGGTGAGGAAGGGTTGATGGGAAGATGGAGTCAGATGGGGGCTGGGAGGTGAAATGTGGAAACACTAAAGTGCTGCAGATTGTGGAGTCTGATAAGAAAGGAAGCTGGTGAGTGGAAGCAGATTAGGGAGGGATGTTGGGCAGGTGGGCCAAGGGAAGGAGTGGATAGGCAACCCAGTGGGTCAAGTCAGTGGGTAAATAATCAGCTGGAACTAGTTGGGGAGGGGAGTGAAATTGGGCTGGAGGAGGAAAGAACGGTGCGTGTGAGAGGACCTTGGTGGATCAGGTAAGAGACAGGACAGGGGTCAAGGGTTATTTGAAATTGGACATTAACATGTCATTGGATTGTATACTAGCAAGAAACACCACAGCAGATGCTAGTTTACTAAAAAAAATATTTGCTGGAATAACTCAGCAGGTCAGGTAGCATCTCTGGAGAATATGGATAAGTGATATTTAGGGTGAAGACCTGATTTCAGCCTGACTATAGTAGGAGGAGAAAGCTGGAAAAGAAGTGGGGACAATGCCTGGCAAGTGATAGTTAGATACAGGTGAGGGAGGTTTCGATGCGGCCTCCTTTACATCTGTGAGAACAAGCATAGACTAGACTATCGTTTCACCGAACACTTGCACTTGGTCCACCTAGACCTGTTGGTTCGCCTGGTTGCTAACCATTTTAAGACCCATTCCCATTCTGACCTTTCTGTCCTGGATCTCCTCCATTGCCAGAATGAAGCCACATGCAAACTAGAATAACAGCACCTCACATTTTGCCTGGGTCGCTTACAACCCAATGGTATGGACAGTGTATTCACCAATTATACGTAACAACCACCTCTCCCTTTGTCCCCTTCTCTTTGCTGTGGCCCACCCTGGAGTGCACTCTTTTCTCCCACAGTCCTGCCCCCTTTTCCCTTCTCCCGTCTCCTTCCACCTATATCCTTTCCCCTGATTTCACATTGTACTACTCTTCTCTATTTTACACCCATTCGTATTCTTTTCACCTCTAGTCTTTGTCCATCACCTAACAATCCAGATCCCCCCCCCCCCCCCCCCTCACCAGTATCCACCTATCATTTGCCAGGCTTTGTCCCACCCCCCACTTCAGGGTGGGAGGACGAATAGTCAGTGGATGGCTGTTGGAGCCAGTGGATAGCCAAAGAGATCCTAATCTAGAATTCTGTCAACTCATTAGCGGACAGGCGTCGCTCATTTATGAACATTAATTCGATCTTATTTCTCTCTCACTTCACAAACCCACCTTCTGGAATTCCGCAGAACCTCGTGTTGGCGGACACCCTCTCTCCCTCTCTCTCTCATGTTTAATTAATCTTTGATAGGGTAATCGATATTCCGTTAATTACAGTGTAGGAACTGCTGGTTTACACCGAAGGTGGACACATCGTGCAGGAGTAAATTAGTGGGACTGGCAGCATCTTTGGAGAAAAGGAATAGGTGACGTTTCAGGTCAAGTCCCTTCTCCAGAGATGTTGCCTGGCCCGCTGAGTTACTGCAGCATTTTGTGTGTATTCCCGTTGATGACAGGTGCTCGGCTTTTGCTGGCACCCAGGAGGTTAACCGACAGCCACTGAATAAGGCGGGAGGCGCAGCTGATGGTCTCCGGCCTGTCGGGAGTTGGAGCAGAGTTGAACTGGAGTTGGCGCTACTTCTCCGCACTGGCTGTAAGCCTGGGGCCGCCACTGCTCCAGGCTGGTGTCCCATCAGTCCAGGGTCACCCGGACATTTCCGCCCCCCCCCCCCCAGGCAGGGATGGGACACTCGGGAGGGGACGGGAACGGCAGTGAGACTCCGCTCACAAATCTGCGTCCTAGGGTTATGCAGGAGAGTGTTGCGTGGTTCGCCCCTATATAATAACCTTGCATAATAACTCGGGAGGGCAGCCCAAGTGAGAATGGAACCCATACACCCTGGCTGAGGGTGATCGGACCGTGATTCATCTGTTGGGACAGGAGGAATAAAAGGCAGGGTGGACAGAGAGAGAGAGAGGTGGGGGGGGGGGGGGGGGGGGTTGAGAGAAGAGAAGAGAGAGAAAGAGAGAAAGAAAGAGAGAGATAGAGAGGGGATGGAGCGAGAGAGAGGATGGATGGAGAGAGAGAGGGAGGGGGGATGGAAGTAGAGAGAGAGGGAGGATGGAGGGAGAGAGAGGGTTCCTATCCATGCACATGTCCAAATGTCTTTCAACATTTTGTTATTATACCTGCCTTGGTAACTCCCCCACCACCCACTGTGTGAAAAAAGTTGAACCTCAGGTTCTTATTAAATCTTTCCCCGCTCACCTAAGCCCCCTAGTTCTTTTTGGTCCCAGAATATTGTCCCAGACAACTTTCCTTCCTCCCTTCAACCCCACATGTTCATGTGTCCACCCTCTCAGCGTCCTCCGATGACTTACCTTTCCCTAGTTAGATTGGTTTGGTTTAGGGGCACAGCACGGAAACAGGCCCTTCGGCCCACCAAGTCCATGCCGATTACCCGTTCGCACTTGTGCTACATTATCTCACTTTCTCATCCACTCGCTACACACTCGGGGCAATTTTCAGAGGCCAATTAACCTACGAACCTGCACATCTTTAGAATGTGGAGGAAACTGCTGGAGACCCGGGTTCGATTCTGACTACGGATGAAACATAGGTCTGCATGCACGCAGTACCTCAGCTGCCGAGAACGTTTATCTCGAGTGACCTATGACCTGAGCATGCGCAGTTGAAATACCGAACTCGCTTATTGGAAGGTGGATGAAGTACATAAATAGGATCCAACAAAATGTGGCACCTGCCTTCAACCTTGTACTCCCCAAACCCCAACCCACCCTCATTAAAAGTAGGGATGGTCAGTGTAGGTGTGTTAGGTATTCTTATTCTGGTTATTAGCCACTTAACATCGAATTCATGCTAAAGACTCTTTTATGTATCGTGTGTGGATTTGTTAAAAGTTTCTCTCATGATACATCTGAAAGCAGCTTCTCCCTATTTCGTCAGAATAAGGGAATGATGATGCTTGTTCCTCTTCACACTATCTACTGATTAAAATTGTAAAACTGGATAATCACTGTTTGAAATCAGAGGTAAAGAAGGTTTCATTTGTTTATCTGTCTGGGCAGAGTCCACTTCCATGTTGTCTCTAAAAACATTGGAGCCATTCTATGTTTGTGCGAGTGACCTTGTTCCCTCATCAAACTTGTCTCTCTGGTCGGGGCATTGAACCCTTGTTCAGATACAGTGACAAAACATCAGTGTTTCAAGTACCTTGTGTTGCCACTATGAACAGCAGCCAATAGATATTCTGTTTTGATTACTCTGATATTATGTCATCGCTGCGTACAGTCCTCTTCAAATGACACGCACACATACTTGCAACAGTTGCTTTTCCCTTCTCCCATTCAAGATCACCGGTGAAATGAAACAAAAGCGCAATAAAATTTAGCAAACTTACCAAAACCGAACACCAAGCTCGGGAGAAACTGGTTTAATGCAGCTCAGCCAAATAGTAACATCATATAAAAATAATGCCAACAAAAAGAACATGCAAAAGTTATGTAAAATGTATTTCAAAATGTGTCTGGAAGGCAACCTGTGCCCATAATTCATTTTTAACTTTTGAATCAATGTCTCACATAATTAAATCCAAGTAAACATGTGATGGGTAGTCGAAACAGAAAATTGCATAAAAAATGCAAATTTCATTTTTTAGATGTCATCAGCAAATATATATATGTGTGTGTGTGTGTGTGTGTGTTTGTATGTAAATGCGTATCTATTGGAAATCTAATTCCAGTTATTGCTTCAATTATTTAGTTTGCTACATTGCTCTGGGATAGTGCTAATGTTCTGTGGTACTCTGAAGCCTAATCAAATAAAGAATGCTGATAGAAAATGGTAAAGGTTGAGCAATACAGACAATAATCCAAGTATTATCAAAATTTGCGAACAATTTACGAAAATTGCAAACAGCCAGAATCAGTTTTATATGTGGCAGAATTTGCCATAGAATTTAACAAAGGTATTGCCATATATCTTAGCATTAGTGTTGGAAACGGCAGGGAGGGGCTGATCTTAAACATTGCATACTCTTCCTTTTTCTTTTTGTCCAAACTTACAACATCTTTGGTCATCCAAGGTTCCCTGACATTAGCCTCCCTTACCATTTTTACCTTTCATCCTTACTGGAACGTCGGTTCTGAACTTCAATCACCTGGCCTTTAAACAACTCCCACATTTCAGGTGTGGACGTCACTTGGCATCACGTTCGGCACAATCATTGTTCCTATGTTATGCCCTCTAGTATTTGATTTTTTCCATTCAGAGTTTTGGCACTCTCCCCTATCTATGCCTCTTAAAACGTTTCCTCAATCTCTGGGCTTCTAGAGAAAACAATTCAAGTCCAACATATCCCTGTAGTTAATACCCTTTTAAATCCCCATTATACAGTGCAACATCTTACACTTGCCGAGATTAAAAGCTATCTGCCATTTATCTGCCTTTTGTTTGTAGCTGTTCTATATCATGCTATATACTTTGACCACCTTCATCACTGTCCACAACTTCAGCAATCTTTGTGTCATCTGCAAATTTCCTGACTCTTATACAATGCCTATTCAATATCTAAGAAAGTAAGCATACAATATGATTTGTACCACTTGGACAACAAAAACTCATATGTCAGGCTGCTATTCATTGACTACAGCTCGGCGTTTAATACCATCATCCCCTCCAAGCTGGTTACCAAGCTCTCAGATCTGGGTCTTTGCAATTGGATCCTCGACTTCCTCGACATATTTTGCAGTATTGTTATCAAGGGAAAAAAAGCAGTTCCAATTGTTTGATATTAGGAGAAAATATAATTGCTCTAAAACCTATCTTAATTTTGCAATCTCACTAAAGATAATCCCCATTTCCCTCTCCCTCCACCTCTCTCCGTCCCCATCTCTCTGTCCCCCCTCCCCCCGTTCCTCTCTCTCTCTCCCGATCCCCTTCTCTCTCTCCCTCCCCTCCCTCTCTCTCCCCCCTCTGTCTCAACCCCCCCTTTCCCCCTCTCTCCCCCTCCCACGCAGCAAGGCTCTGACTCCGCGTCGCAGCCGCCGCCAGCCACCCCCCCCCCCCCCCCCCCGTCCCGGAGAAACGGTCACTGCCGCAATGCAATATTCCACTACTTACCTGGAGTAGACACCTAGGATCTTTGGTAGACATGAGGCATTGAGGTGATTGTGTGGAGTGTAAATTGAGATCTGAACCCGCCCGGGCCCACTGTGCACGTGTGGAGACAGAGTCATTTTCCGTCGCTACTGCGTCACCGACTTCCCCCAACTGCACAGGCGCGGATTGTCGAAATTTTTTCCCCAAAAACTTCCAACGGGCCGGAACCAGAATTTTGGGTAACTTCCGTCAAAGTGGAAATGCTGATAGCGCTCCAATTTTTTTTCTCTTGGGATTTTTTTTACTCTGGGAAAAAAACCCACCTAGGCCGGAGGCCCCCTAGATTTTGAGGACCTAGGCTTCAGCCTATAAAGCCTATAGGTAAATCCGGCCCTGCCAAGGCCCCCTAGATCTCGAGGCCATAAGCTTGTATGTAAATCTGGCCCTGGCAGGAGGTGCAGGTAATGACTCCGTCAGAAGAGGCGAAGCCTCCTTTCCAGAAACAGTCAGATGTTGAGTCCTGAGTGGAAAGTCTTCTTGAGAACAGGTGTGGAGGAGATGGAGAAACTGAAAGTGATTATGTTCTTACAGGAGGCAAGGTGTCAGGAGGTGCAGTCAGGGTAGCTGTGGGAGTCCCTGGATAGTTTGTTTCCAGAGATGGAGACACAGTGATCCAGAAAGAGGAGAGATTTGTCAGAAATAGCCCGTTAATTTTTTGGCAAAGTGGTAATTAGTATGTGGTGAGGTTTCCGTTTGTGTACCTCTCTGCGGGCACAGTCCACTTCCACGTTGTCATTTCAAATATTAGACCCATTCCATGTTTGTGTTGGTGATCTTGTTCCCTTGCCAATCGGGTAATTCTACTCAGGACGTTGACTCCTTGTTCAATACAAAGCCAAGTTATCAGGTGGTTCTAGTACTGTGTCATGCCTAAATTAAAGGCGGCTAATAATCTACTTTGATTATTCTATTATTATGTCAAAGCTGTGTCTATTTCTCTTCAAACGTTCATGGATACATTATTAAAGCATGGTTGATTTCCCCTTCTCCTTTCCAAGATAATTGAAGTTAAATGTAGCAAAGCCCAGAAAAAAAAAACTAACTTATTGAAAAGCCACTAGTTTTGTGCGGCTCGGCCAAATAATATCATATAAAAATAATGTGAACAGAAAGAACATGCAAAAGATATGTGAAGATGGACAAGGGCTAATTAGGGATAGTCAGCATTGTTTTGTATATGTGGGAGGTCATGTCTGATGATTCTGTTGAGTTTTTTGATGATGTGACCAGAGAGGCTGATCTGTAGACGTATATATGGAATTCGGCAAAGCATTCAACAAGGTTCCACATGGTAGGCTGCTCGGGAAGGTTAGAGCACATGGAATCGAATGAGAGATAGCTGGATGGATACAAAATTGGCTTGCTGGTAGCAGGCAGTGTAACTAGTGGAGCGCCTCAAGGTTCAGTGCTGGGCCCATTGGTGTTTGTCATTTATATCAATGATTTGGATAAGAACATACATGGCATGATTAGCAAGTTTACAGATGACACTAAAGTGTGTGGTTTGGAAATAGTGATGGTTGACAAAAATTGCAGCAGGATCTTGATCAGTTGGGCAGGTGAGCTGAGGAATGGTTGATGGAATTCAATACAGAAAAATGTGAGATGTTGCATTTTGGGAAGTCTAGCATGGGCACAGCCTACACACTGAATGGTAGGGTTCTGGGAGTGTTGTTAGGCAGAGGGATCGAGAAGTAGAGGTACATAGTTCGTTGAAAGTGGCGCCACAGGTAGAGAGGGTGGTCAAAAAGGCTTTTGGCACATTGGCCTTCATCAGTCAGAGTATTGAATATAGATGTTGGGAGGTCATGTTGCTGTTATATAAGACATTGGTGAGGCCACATTTAGAATATTGTGTCCAATTTTGGGAATTATGTTATAGGAAAATTGTTGTCAAGCTGGAAAGGGTGCAGAGAAGATTTACAAGGATTTTGCTAGAATATAGGGCTTAAGCTACAGGGAGAGTTTGGGCCGGCTAGGACTTTAATCCTTGGCGTGCTGGAGGATGAGGGGTAATCTTATCAAGGTGCACAAAATTGTGAGAGGAATAGATCAGGTAAACGCATTGATTCTCTTGCCCAGAGCAGGGGAAATCAAGAACCGGATGACATAGGTTTAAGGTGAGGGGAGAAAGATTTAATAGGAATCTAAGGGGTAACCTTTTTACACATAGGGTGGTGGGTGCATAAAACAAGCTGCCAGAGGAGTGAGTTGAGGCACGTACTATTGCAACATTTAAGACACATTTAGACCGTTACATGGATAGGATATGTTTAGAGGGATATGGGTCAAATGTAGGCAGGTGGGACCATTTTAGATGCGACATGCAGATCTGTGTGGGCAAGCTGAGCCGAAGGGCCTGTTTCCAGGCTGTGTAACTCAATGACTATTAGTTGAAGTGGATCCAAAGAACTGCAGGCGCTGGTTTACATAAAAAAACTGCTGAAGTAACTCATTGGGTCAGGCAGCATTTCTGGGGAGCATGGATACGTAAAGTTTCAGGTTGGGACCTTCTTCAGACTGGAGACGGGTCCTGACCCAAAATGTCACCTGTCCAAGCTCTCCACAAAAGCTGCCTGACACGCTGAGTACTCCAGCATTTTGTGTCTTTATATGTAAAGTGGAATACAAAATGTGTCTGGAAGATAACTTTGGTTAGAAATCCAATACTTAGATCGTGCATCTAGGAAATTCAGAATTGTTTATTTTGTTTTTCTTATCCTGTTTGTCTTCAAAAAATGTTTCAAATATGCACGCGTTTGTAGGTTAATTGGCTTGGTATGAAGTGTAAATTGTACCTTGTGTATAGGATAATGTTAATGTGTGGGGATCGCTGGTCGGTGCGGACTTGGTGAGCACATTAAAACTATCTTACATTAGGGACAATTTAACATTTAAACCTGTACATGTTTGGAGTGTGGGAGGAAACCAAAGTTCTTGGAGAAAATCCACGCAGGTCAAGTGGAGAGCTTACAAACTCCGTACAGACCGCACCCTTAGCCAGGATCGAATCTGGGTCTCTGGCGCGGTAAGCGCTGTAAGGCAGCAACTCTACTGCTGAGCCACCTTGTCTCAAATAGTATTCGTCTTAAGTCCAATAACTTCTGATGAAGAGTTTTTCTGTGAAAGATTTTCTCTGCTTGTCTTTTCACACATGCTGCTGAACCCAATGAGTGGTTCCAGCATTTTTGTTTCCATTTTAGAAATCAAAGCCTATTTCATCACAGACAGCCCAAAACTCCTGTATCCATTCGAGGTACCCGAGACACTGCAACATGCTTTGCATCAAAGGTGATTTTCAGGCTCGATATTACCTGTCATCTCCTGATGTATATCCTGTAGTCATTGGTGGATTTCATTTGTATGATTCACACTTCGTTTCCCAGATCAGACATGATCAGGCTTTTGCAGCCCAGAACCTATGGGCTCTTCACTACTGTCTATAGAGGAGATACACTTGGGAAAGGTGGCACAGTGGTAAAGTTGCTGCCTAATGGGCAGGACACCCAGGTCTGATCCTGACTATGTGTGCTGTCTGTTCAGAATTTGGGTGTTCTCCCTATGACCTTGTGGTTTTTCACCAGGTTCTCTGGTTTCCTTCCACTTTCCAAAGGCATGCAGATTTGTCGGTTGATTGGCTTCTGTAGAATGTCCCTAGCGTGTAGATTAGAACAAGTGTATGGGTGTTCACTGGTCAGCACTGACTCGGTGGACCGAAGGGCCTGTTTCCATGCTGTATCTCTAAAACTAAAATGAAAAACGAAATGGATGGCTTTGAAGTTAGGATAGTGAAATAACCATGCAGCACCAATCATATCTAAAGTGGCACAAACACCTCAAAAGACGACAAGGAATTTTCCAAGTGCATCAGCAAATAATAAAAGATGAGAAAATTGATGATGAGGGAAAACCAGCAAGTAATATCAAAACAAACAGCAGCAGGTTTTATAGATAAATAAAAATAGGATGGTTAGGCTACACGTGGGACCCTCCATGAACAAGATTGGGGAATTAACAAGGGGAAACAAAAAATGGCAGAAACGTTAAATTCATATTTTGCCTCAGTCCTCACAGTGAAGAATATTACCACGATTCCATGGATTTCTGATGGATAAGTTCCAAACACAATAAAAGAACTCCCAATAATCGCAATCACATGGAACAAGATATTAGAAAAGCTAATGGAAGCAAAGGAAGACCATCACCTCATCCTTATTTTAAAGGAAGTATCTGCAGAGAGAGTGGAGCCATTGATTGAGGTTTCCCAAATGTACCTAATTTCGGGAATGTCCAATAGAATGGAAAAAGGCAAATGTTCAAGGGAGATGGGTAACTATATATCTGCCTACTTAATATGCGATGTTGGCAAGATGCTGGAATGTATAATTACGGAGGAAATAGCTAGTCACTTAGAGTAATTAAACCAAGCATAATATAGTGACACCAAATCAATGTGTATTTAAGATTATTCCTATTTGACAAATTTTCTAGAATGCTTTGAGGATGGAATGAGCAGAGTTAATGGAGAACCTTAACTTTGATTTTCAGAAGACATTTAGTTAAATTTAGAGATACAGCATGGAAACAGGCCCTTTGGCCCACCTGGTCCATACCAACCAACGATCCCCACATATTAACACTATCCTACACTCACAAGGGATAATTGTACATTTATATCATGTACTCCAAACCTGTACGTCTTTGGAATGTGAAAGGAAACTGAAGATATCGGAGAAAACCCATGCTGGTCACATCGGAGAACGTTCAAACAGCACCCTTAGTCAGGATTGAACCCAGGCCTCAGGCAACTCTACCGCTGTGCCACCATTTGTCAAGCTGCCACATAAAAATCTAGTGTACAAAGTAAGAGCACATTGTATTAGATGAAGTGTGTTGGCATGGATTGAAGCTTGGTTATTACATAGCATTAAATGGCCTATGTTGCAAAAAGGTTGGAATTTATAAATGAGGAAATAGCATTACAAGTAAAGCCATATCTGGAAAATTGCACAATTTGGATCTCCCTTTTTATAAAGGATATATTGACATAAAGACGGCCTAAAAGAGATTCACCAGGCAGATTTTGGGTATAAGAGGATTTCTTATTATATTGGGCTAAATAAATTAAATCTATATTTTTCTAAAGAATGAGTGGTATGTTATTGAAACATAAAAACCTTTGGTGACATGACAGGGTAATATTTTCATTAATAGGAGAATTGTGAAAGAGGGATATAGTAACAAGATTGGGTGCAGCCATTTAAAACGGAAGTGCGTTGGAACAATTAGTGAATCTGTAAAATTCCTTATCAGAGATCAATGTAAATGCTAGACCATTGGGTGGACCATTTAATAGGAAGTAGATACATTTTTGAAAGACTGGGGAATTGAGGACTATGGGTCGATTGCATTCGTTGAAACAGGGCGGACCACGTGAAGGTTGCAATCTCCCACCCCACGGGGAACGGCCATAAGAAAGATAAGGCCTGGGGTAGATTATCATGTTGAATGGTGAGGCAAGCCTGAGGGGCCAAATGGCCCCTGCTCCTACCTTATGTTCGTTAAATCTAGCAGAGAATTCAGCGGGGATAATTCGTTAATCCAATGATCAGACTGAAAACATTATGATATTTGCATTTTTTCAAAAATGCCATGATAACTTCAGTGCATTTTAATCATTTTGTTTAATTGCACAAAATGGAACATGAACTTGCAAAAAAAATGAATTTGCTCCCCACCCTTCCCCAAAATACAAAAGAGCTTACACCCGGACATAATCATACACAGCAGAAATATGTGGAAATACATACAAAGGTGAGTATTATTAAGGTTTTTAAAATGCAAAGGTTGCATTTGTTTTATAAAAAAATTAAATCAGAATTCAAAATCAATATATTCTTTGCACAGGCCAAGAGAAAGTGTACATCATAAATCAGAAGTACCATAGTAGCCAAAACATTACATACATAATTCATTCTTTTCAATAAAGAAAACACATGGAATTTCGGTAATATAGGCATTAAAAAATGAGATTCAAAGAGAAATTATTAAAATTAACACTTTAGTTTTGCCAATTTATGCAGCTGGAAATTAAAAAAAATTGAGCTGCATACTTTTTGCCCTAAAATGTTGTAACACTTTATATTATATACAAAGGACTGACTGAACCTGCACCATCGTCTGACTTCAGTGTCTTTACGCATATTAATTTCCCAAGCTAGTTAGAATTTATCCCCAATATATAGGAGGTCTTCAATCCTATTCAGTAGAAACTTTATTATTCTTTTCCCTCACACATTGCTTCATTCCAAATGCATATTTAAGATTCTGTACAGTCTTTGATCACAGTGAGAGAAGAACAAGAGATAGGCCAGTGACTTATAAGAGGCATTGCAAAATACAGTTAGCTGCTAATGAATAACAAATTCAGTTTGCAAAAAATAATTATTCACACTCATTAGGAATTCTCAGGGAATTATTAACAAGACTTTTCAGTTGTACCTTTTCTTGCCTGTTTTTCCAAAGTTTAAAGTTCCATGCAGTGATTATTGATAGCTCCAATTAGCAAGAAAAGAAAACACAGTAATGGCAGTTTTGCCTGAATGTGCGGTTCAGGCTAAACTACCACCAGCATGCTTTCTAAAATTCACTTTGCAAGAGTTAACAGCCAAGGTTATACAGTTGATGATGAAGAATTTGGGATATTTTTGACAGGATCATTCCTTTGTCATCTATTCATTTCACCACATCAGTCTCCATCTTTGTGCTCATCTAAATAGTTAAAGGCATTGCCTGCTCTCTCCAACAGGCTTGAGTTATCTTTTCTCTTTAGAGAAGACAGCTAGCAATGGTGGCAAAAATGTTGCCACTAGTTCACAAGCTTCAGCATATTAACAATTGCCCGTCGAGGTACTTATAAAAACCCTTTGGATCCAACGTTATACATGCCTTGATACAGCACATACAATGATGGTGATTTAATAAAGAGCTGTAACCGCACGTGGGGAGGCCACTGTGAGGGAGGAGGTCGGGGATGGAGAACAAGGGAGAGGTTGCAGGGAGAACAAAGGGGGACCAGCGCGCATACTTTTTAACTTTGTAAGCTTTTACATGCCGACTATTTGCATACCGGTATGCAAGCAAAGAATTTCACTGTGACTTGTCACATGTGACAATAAAGTATTCATTCAGTCATTCAATAAAGCCATGATCCTCCCTATGGTATTTTAACCGATCTTAGTTATTTCAGTCCAATTCAATATAAATTTTGCACCCTAAAGCAATAGTGTCTATTGATCCTCAATTCCCATGTCTGACTCCCACAGCTTGACCTGGCCATCAATGAGAAGATAATCATAAAGGTAAATTGCCACTTCCCATCTCCTAGGCAGCCAATTACAAGTAAAATAAACAGTTTTCAACATTTTGTGAAGCATGTTTCCAGACATTATGCAGGGAATGGGGGAAAAATCCTGCTGTAGTGTGCAAAACAGAATATATATGTTACAGCCTGTGCAAAAATACTTTCATTACCTTAAAATACAGGGCCTTGAAATCCCACTTTGCAAATATTAGTGCTGAATAATTTATGAATTGTATGAAATTCCTTTTTAACTTATCAACAAGTTTAAAATAAATGTGTTAACATCTCCAGTAAAACGGATTTTCACAAAATGCATTTCTTAATGTTCACATAACAATGGGCAAACAAGTTCGCGCTTGTCTTGAAATAAAGCGAATATTTATTGAGGCTGGTTTATTCGCAATGGAAAGATTTTTTATCATAGTATTCTGTAAATATTTCATACATCCAGTGGAATCAAATGTGCATTTGTAATAAGCATTCATGTTTGGCACCTCATTAATTCTGTCTGGAAAACAGAACTGTTAATTTCATATTCACTTTGGCCACCAGAGGACAGTCTGAGGACAACCTACTACAACGGGGTTGGGTTTGCACACATATACAACTGAAACTATGATACAAGCATCACTGTTGCCTAATATACCTGCTATAACCATTTAGAGTAATACCATCTCTGCAGGCTCTGCCAACACGTTTTATTCTTAAGAAACAGCAAAATGTTTCATTTTCTTGTTCACATTATTGCTCTATCAAGTCATAAAAGATGGCAGCTTTACCAACGTTTACACTCCTCTCTTCAGCAAAAAAAAAATCATTATATACATATCAAAGTACCACAGGGAAGACACAAAACACTGAAATGCTTAGGTGTGACCACCATATTAATCAGAATAATTTTTCTACAATTCATATGGATTAAAAATATAAATAATAATCACAAAGGCATGTTACCAACAACAATAAAACAGAAATGTGCAAAATGTCTTTATGATGTTGCAATTTCCATTTAAGTAAATTATAGATAAAAACATTGTTTTTTACTAGATAAAGTAATCCAGCACCAAATGCACTTTTGGTGTCTCTTAATCCTTGGAGCAATATTTTCCAAATCTATAAAACTAAAGAAAAATCTGTTGTAAAGAAATTCTACATTTGTTTCTGTAGGTAAACTATAGTAGGGACGGTCAGTGGATTTTTAGAGATCATTTAAAAATTAACTCTTATCTGGTGTTTTGGCTTTGTTTGCACAAGGCGATTCTTCATTACCTCTTTCGTCGGAACCTTACCCATCAACAGGTGTTGAAATGTAAATTAAGTATCTAGAGTGCCTCAGAAACAACATTATCTATACACTGAGAAACAATATGCAAAAACGAGTTAGTGCACAGTGCGTGGGAATTCCAGTTATTAAGCAGATTTAAAGGCTGCGTGCAGCTGGGCAGAGGGAACTTTACATTCTCAAACTGCACAATGTCTTCGATGCTGCCTGTAATGGCTGGGCCTATAAGTTTTCACCTGGCTGGTATTGAGGTTCTGTGGAAGTAAAGTAATCTTCTAGGAAGGCTTGCAAATACTCAAAGGTTGGTCTCTCTTCTGGCTCTTTCTTCCAGCATTGAATCATGAGATCGTGGAGAGACTCGGGACATTCAGGTGGGCACGGCATTCGATAACCACGTTCCACCTGATCCAACACCTCACGGTTCACCATTCCTGTAAATCAGAAGAAATGGACAAGAATAAGAGGTGAAAGTTTTTGCATCTTTTAGACACATCCCTATCTTTGCCTTTTGTCAGATGCCTTAATATTTTCCTACAAAAGACAAAAATGACAGCAATTGGAGAAATCTGACCATGAAATATTGTTCCCATCTGCAATCAAGCAAATATAAGTGATTTGATTAGGTTATTTGATTATTAATTATTTTCAAATTATACAACCCTGACCTCAAAATAAAATAAAAAAACATTTCAGGTATAGAAATATACAGTATGTGAACAGGCCCTATGGCCTAACTTGCCCATGTCAACCAACATGTCCCATCTACACTAATCCCAACTGCCTGTATTGGACCCATATCCCTCAAAACCTATCCTATCCATGTGCCTGTCCAAATATTTTTTAAATATTGAGGTAGTACCCACCTCAACTACCTCCTCTGGCAGCTTGTTCCAAATACTAACCACCCTTTGTGTAAAAATGTTACTCCTCGGGTTCCTATAAAATCTTTCCGCCTTTTAGCTTTTCCTATATTTAATTATTAATAGACCAAGTGGGACCCGTTGGGTCCCGTCCCCTAACGCTGGGGGGGCGTGTGGCGTCACAGGGGAGGGTTGGGTTATTTTCCCGAAATGGGTGAGTTTTTGGGCTGTTTTTAAAACTTTAAACGATTAAGAGGTTTGGAAATATAGGTGGGAATGCGACGGTAAGATGTTTATCGCCTCGACAGGAAATATGTGAGTATAATGTGTAAAAATGGGACGGATGTGGCCTAGCGTTTGGAAGAAAATAGGAAAATTAACCAGATTGACACACACAGCCACAAACAAGACAAAGAGTTTTAGTATTATAGAGATTATAGCACTTGATCCTTCACTATGTTTTTCAAATGTTGTACTTTACTACAATGTCCCTTTATCTTGTGCATCTAACAAAGCCACAAAGTCCTATGGCAAATAAACATAATCAACTGGAATTTCACACTGAGCGATAAACAAAGAGATCAGAACATGAGGCGTTCGTCATGACTGCTTTGACCTAGTGAGGTCTATAAATAGCATATTCATAGATGAGTGTTTCATTAGTGAATAAATATGGGGGAGGAATGGAGCTGGGTTATAGAAATAGCTGGTCTTGGTGAAGTCACTGAGCAGTGGATCAAAGCTCATCTCAGGCACGAAAACCTAGATTTTGTACCGTCTGGTTTCGTTTCAAACCCCATGGAGATGGAGTGAATCGTTGTGGCTGACAAATGGAGTTTGTGATGGGATCAATGATTTTGGTTTTGTTATTTGGAGGAAATTTCTGTTTACAGACTTCTGGATTTTTGAGGAGTAATCTTGGTGAAAGAGGAGAGTTCAAAGTGGCAGTGGTGATTTTGAGCTGAATTTTGTCCATGCACATGCAGAACCAAAAGACGTTTCCAGATGCATTTTTAAATTGTTCGAAAAGAACCTCGTCAAAAGCCCTGCCAATATGGCATACACACTGGCTCTGTGCTTCTGAGGTAACGAACAAACCAATGAGATACCCAGAGGTGGCAGGCGAATCCTGATGGTGTGGGTATGTGTGCTGTCTGAATTGCTGTTGTGCATGTCACAGTACTGATGAATGGGTATCACACCACGGCATTACCTATTGAAACACTCCTTTTCAAACTAAGTTGTTACTTCTGATGTGCAACCTGCGAATTTATAATGCCATAATATTTGTGCTAAAGCTACCAACTTAAAAACAATTAAATTCAATTGAAAGCCACCGACTACAAGATGCCAAAGCAGATATTTTTGTGCAATTTTATATGCAGTGGGCAACCGGGTATATTTGGAAAGTGCCGATCTACAACTAAAAACATGAAATTAAGTCTGGTTTAAAATTTACATCTATTCAGTTTGTACAGTCAGCCAGAGACAGGATGTGACATGATCATTGGGTGGTGGTTGTGTTGTGAATCATGATGTTTAAATCATCATGACTGCAATGTAAAGAGGCTAATAGATTAGTTGGTCTTCCTTGCCCAATTTGCCTATATTAGCTGTAATTTATGAGATAAATCTCCTGAGGCATTTTCCCCCTGACTAACTTTCATTTCCTCTCCTAATGGCACTCTTTCTTATTACTTGGCTTATAAGTTAGTCTCCAGTGCCATTATTCAATGCCTTGACAAATGAGAATGTGCAAACAAGAAGAGACATCAGAAAGGGGCCTGCTCCATTTAAAATCCAAGATTTACACAGGAAGGTTCATGGTAAAGGATGGTAGAGGACTGAAAGCTTTAGCTGATTTTTGTATTTCCTTAAATGATTGCTAAAATATATGAATTTATGAAAAGTGGGAATAACATTCAAATGATGCTCTCAACTGGAAGGATATCATCAAGCTCTAAAGAGTGATATTTCTGTCAGGTCACGAGGGCCTGAGCTACAGGGGAAGTTTGGGCAATCTAGGACGTTCAAATCTAGGATCTAATCTTATAAAGGTGTATAAAACATGTGGGGAGTTTAAAGGATGAATGCACAGTCTTTACCCAGGGTAGGGGAATCAAGAATCAGAGGACATTGGTGAGAGGGGAAAGATTTAATGGAACCTGAGGGGCAACTTTTATACACAAAGGGTGGTGGGTAGATGGGACGAGCTGCCGGAGGAGATATATCATTTAAAAAGCATTTGGGCAAGTACATGGATAGGAAAGGTTTGATGCAAATGTGACCTGCTTAGATGGGGCACCTTGTTCGGCATGGATGAGGTGGGCTGAAGAGCCTGTTTCCATGCTAAATAAATGTATGACTCTCCGTGTGCCAGCCTTGGTTCAGATAAGCTCACTCAATAGATAATAAAAATGTTTCCCACAATTAGCAAATATAGGAAAAGTACAGGAAACCATCTTGTGCAAAATCAATGTTTATAATTCCTTTCAGATACTCATACTTCTGTGCAATTTGGTTTAATGCAGCGGATTTAATAGACAGAAATTCCATGGAGACAAAAGTCTCCAATCTTACAACGCCCATGTTTTGCTCTACTGCAATAAGTGTGCTGACTACTTGTGACACCTGAACCAGTCCTTACTATATACTCACAGATTTAAAGAACTGTACTAATTTCAGGCAAATTTGTTTTAGATGTTCTTCAGCATTATTAAAATGTTCATTATTAAAAACTTGTTTTTCCCCAGTATAAGATCCTTGCTGGAACTGATAACGTCAGAGTTTTAAATGTCTTAAAAGACATCTGGACAAGTACATGGATGGGAAAGGTTTAAAGGGATATGGGCAAACACAGGCAGGTGGGATTAGTATAGATGCATCTTGGTCCAAATGGGCAAGTTGGGCTGAAGGGCCTGTTTCCATGCTGGATGACTCAATACAGATACAGATAGATTTTACTCGTCACATGTGCCAATTGGTACAGTGAAATGAAGTCACCATACAGCCAAAAATAAAGAGCACAACACAGAGTAGACAGAAATTCAACATAAAACATTCCCTCACAGCAGGATCAAAATTTCCCACCGTGATGGAAGGCACCAAAGTCAGTCTCTTCCCGATGTTCCCCAATGTTCACCCATGGTCAGGGCCTCGCCCAGCCCTCCGCTGTCGCCGCCCCGGGCGGCCCGATGTTCAGGCCCGCTCCCCGGGGTGATGTAAGTCCGACGTCGGGGCTGGGGGATGTCCTCAGCGGCCTGGACCCTGAATCGGCCCCCTCCTACCGGAGTCTGCGGCTCCCAAAGTCCGCAGGGCGCGCCGGGTGGAGATTCAACGCTGGAGGCCCTCGGCAAAGGGCCCCAAGACTCCACGATGACAGTCAGCGCTGCCCGCGTTGGGAGCTCTCCAAAACCAGAGCTCCACGATGTTGGAGCAGCAGCCCAACGCTGCGGAGCTCCAACGGCGACTAGGGTAGGCATCGCCTGCTCCGTGGTGACTCCAGCGCCGCCGCCGCTGTTGTAGCTCTGGTCCGGTTCCCAGTCCCCGGCAGGAAAGGCTGCTCCGATCCAGGTGGTAGGCCGCGAGGTGGGGGGCGAGGACGCGACTCGGAGAAATAGTCGCGTCCCCGCCAGGAAGCGACTGGGAAACAGTTTCCCCCTTATCCTGCCCCCCTCCCCCACATATAAAAGTTAAAGATTCCCCAAAAAACAGACTTGAAACTGACTAAAAATTAAAAAAAAGAGGAAAAACATATAGGCTGCAGGCAGAGGCTGCTGTCAGTGCACCGCCCCTATCAATGACTCTATGATTGAGTGTGAACTGTGAAGAGGATGCTATGAGGATGCAGGATGACTTGGACAGGTTGGGTGAGTGGGCAGATGCAGTATAATGTGGATACATGTGAGGTTATCCACTTTGGAGGCTAGTACAGGATGGCAGATTATTATCTGAATGGTGTCACATTAGGAAAAGGGGAAGTACAACGAAACCTAGGTGTCCTAGTACATCAGTCACTGAAAGTAATCATACAGGTACAACAGGCAGTGAAGGAAGCTAATGGCATGTTGGCCTTCATAACAAGAGGAGTTGAGTATAGGAGCAAAGAGGT
This sequence comes from Raja brachyura, assembly GCA_963514005.1. Next base: position 23,012,512 of record OY740802.1, read on the forward strand.
CCTTCTGCGGCTGTACAGGGACCTGATGAGACCACACCTTGAGTATTGTGTGCAGTTTTGGTCTCTTAATTTGAGGAAGGACATTCTTGCTATTGAGGGAGTACAGCGTAGGTTCACAAGGTTAATTCCCGGGATGGCAGGACTCTCAAATGGTGAAAGAATGGAGCGACTGTGCTTGTATTCACTGGAATTTATACGGATGAGAGGGGATCTTATAGAAACATATAAAATTATTAAGGGATTGGACATGCTAGATGCAGGAAACATGTTCCTGATGTTGGGGGAGTCCAGAATCAGGGACCACAGTTTAAGGATAAGGCGCAAGCCATTTAGAACTGAAATGAGGAAAAATAATTTCACACAGTTGTGAATTTGTGGAATTCTCTGCCTCTGAAGGCAGTGGAGGCCAATTTACTGGATGCATTCAAAATGGAGTTAGATAGAGCTCTTAGGGCTAGCGGAATCAAGGGGTATGGGGAGAAGGCAGGAATGGGGTACTGATTGTGGATGATCAGCCATGATTACATTGAATGGCAGTGCTGGGTCGAAGGGTTGAATGGCCTTCTCCTGCACCTATTGTCTATGTATCTATGTAGCTATGATAACAACTAAGTGGGATTTCATAGAATCATAGAATGGTTACAGCAGTATTGAGACCAGGCCCTATGCCAGAACCAATCCAGCTAACACAACTCCCCAACCTCTCCATATAACCCTGAAAATTATATTGGTCATGTACATATCTAGCCTGATTACATTACAGTTGAATCTGGCTCCATAATTACTCCCCACAGTACAATGCAAGCCCCAATCGTTTGTTATATCATTAAATTACTCCTCATGTCACTTATGGATGTTCTGCTAATCACTTTCATAAGTTAATTAGTCATAGGAGCGGTATTAAGCCATTCGGCCCATCGAGTCTACTCTGACATAGAAACATAGAAAATAGGTGCAGGAGTAGGCCATTCAGCCCTTCGAGCCTGCACCGCAATTCCATATGATCATGGCTGATCATCCAACTCAGTATCCTGTACCTGCCTTCTCTCCATATCCCTGATCCCTTTAGCCACAAGGGCCACATCTAACTTCCTCTTAAATATAGCCAATGAATTGGCCTCAACTACCTTCTGTGGCAGAGAATTCCACAGATTCACCACTCTCTGTGTGAAAAATGTTTTTCTCATCTCGGTCCTAAAAGACTTCCCCTTTATCCTTAAACTGTGACCCCCTGTTCTGGACTTCCCCAACATCGGGAACAATCTTCCTACATCTAGCCTGTCCAACCCCTTAAGAATTTTGTAAGTTTCTATAAGATTCCCCCTCAGTCTTCTAAATTGTAGCTGAGTATATCCAATCTATCTTCATATGAAAGTCCTGACATCCCAGAAATTAGTCTGGTGAACCTTCTCTGTACTCCCTCTATGGCAAGAATGTATTTCCTCAGATTAGGAGACCAAAACTGTACACAATACTCCAGTTGTGGTCTCACCAAGACCCTGTACAATGCAGTAGAACCTCCCTGCTCCTATACTCAAATCCTTTTGCTATGAATGCTAACATACCATTCGCTTTCTTCACTGGCTGCTGCACCTGCATGACTACTTTAAATGACTGGTGTACCATGACACCCAGGTCTCATTGCATCTCCCCTTTTCCTAATCGGCAACCATTCAAATAGTCTACTTTCCTGTTTTTGCCACCAAAGTGGATAACCTCACATTTATCCACCTTATACTGCATCTGCCATGCATTTGCCCACTCACCCAACCTATCCAATTGCATCCTCCTAGCATCCTCCTCACAGTTAAAACTGCCCCCAAGCTTCGTGTCATCCGTGAACTTGGAGATGTTGCATTCAGTTCCCTCGTCCAGATCATTAATATATATTGTAAATAGCTGGGGTCCCAGCACTGAGCCTTGCGGTACCCCACTAGTCACTGCCTACCATTCTGCAAAGGACCCGTTTACTCCTACTCTTTGCTTCCTGTCTGTCAGCCAGTTCTCTATCCACATCAATACTGAACCCCCAATACCGTGTGCTTTAAGTTTGCATACTAATCTCTTATGTGGGACCTTGTCGAAAGCCTTCTGAAAGTCCAGATATAACACATCCACTGGTTCTCCCTTATCCACTCTACTAGTTACATCCTCGAAAAATTCTTAATGTAACTAAGATTCGTCAAACATGATTTACCTTTCGTAAATCCATGCTGACTTTGTCCAATGATTTCACCACTTTCCAAATGTGCTGCTATCCCATCTTTAATTAGTTACATCCTCGAAACATTCTATAAGATTCATCAGACATGATTTACCTTTCATAAATCCATGCTGACTTGGTCCAGTGATTTCTCCACTTGTGCTGCTATCGCATCTTTAATAACTGACTCTAGCATTTTCCCCACTACCAATGTTAGACTAACTGGTTTGTAATTCCCTGAATCCGCAGGAACTACTCCAGAATCTAAAGAGTTTTGAAAAATTATCACTAACACATCCACTATTTCTGAGGCTACTTCCTTAAGTACTCTGGGATGCAGCCTATCTGGCCCTGGGGATTTATCAGCCTTTAATCCATTCAATTTACCCAACACCACTTCCCGGCTAACCTGGATTTCACTCAGTTCCTCCATCTCATTTGACCCCCGGTCCCCTGCTATTTCTGGCAGATTATTTATGTCTTCCTTAGTGAAGACAGAACCAAAGTAGTTATTCAATTGGTCTGCCATGTTCTTGTTCCCCATGATCAATTCACCTGTTTCTGACTGCAAGGGACCTACATTTGTTTTAACTAATCTTTTTCTCTTCACATCTCTATAAAAACTTTTGCAGTCAGTTTTTATGTTCCCTGCCAGTTTTCTTTCATAATCTATTTTCCCTTTCCTAATTAAGCCTGATCTAACGTTCCCTCTTAACTACATTTGCCTGCCTTTCTCCCCCATAACCCTTGACACTTTTACTAATCAGGAATCTGTCAATCCCCACCTTAAAAATACCCAGGTTCAATCATTGTCCTCTAGTTCTTGGCCCATCGACCTGTAAGAGAAGTCTCTATCTCCTCTCTGGAGACGTTCTGAATTTATGTACTTGTGTCAAACTCTTCCGCAGCCACTTCTCATTCAAGGAAAGTGACCACAACCTCTACACATAATCAAAGCTCCTCCTCCCTCGAGACTTTGGTAAAATCCCTTCTGCTCTTTTTCGAAAGCTGTAACATTTTTCTTATAGTGCAGTGCACCGAATGGGACACAATACTCTAGATGTATTTTAACTCTTACTTATTAGCTCTTATATTCTATGCCTCTACTTATAAAGCGCAGAATCCTGTATTTTCAGAATTTTCATTTAAGTTGCTGGCTTACACAAGCCCAGACTGGCAAATCAGGTTAATATCAACAAGGGAACTTGGCATTTGTAATTATTGTATTAAAAAGAGCATGCTGGCTGTGCTATTTTCAAGCCTATTGTTTAATATGCAGCTAACCAGTAGATTAATTTTGTGTTTCAAGATTTACCTGGATATGGCACTCTGCCCTTTGTAGCGAGTTCAGTCATCAGAATTCCAAATGACCACACATCTGATTTTATGGTAAAACGGCCATACAGTGCAGCTTCCGGAGCTGTCCACTTGATAGGGAATTTGGCACCTGCATCACATAAGTGCAAATGAAGAAACAAAATGATGAGGCCAACTCATATTTTGCCTGCGCAATAGTAAACTAGTATAGAGTTAGAAATTTACTGAGAGCAATTAGACCGTGTTGTATTGTAGATCACTCAAATAATGATAAAACAATGCAGCAGCAAATGATATATTTCTCTTCAATTATATTTGCTTAACCACGCCGTAAGGGCAAATTATTTGATAGGGAAATGGGAACTGTATAAGGATTTATTAATAGTAGAATGCAATTCTCGAGATTGAGCTAATATGGAAGGCTTATTTATTCCACTAGAGAATATTTTACAGTTTAATGCCCATGAAGTTAACGTAGAGACCACACATTTATTTGCTCATAAATTCTAAATTACACTCCCCTAACATATTTGTTCCACCAATAAAATGTTATTTAGAAGAATTAAAAATAACTTAAAGGCAGGTGATATCTGATAAATGGTCATCAGCATGAAGAATTAACATCAGTATTTTTTCTCTACACATGCTGACAGACCTGTTGAGTATTTCCATCATTTTCAATTTCAGCTTTCAATAACTTCAGAATTTTGCTTTGGAAACATGTACATTTTCGTTTTTGACAGCTGCAGGCAAAGTGCAGATTGCTGAATAAAATCTGAAGAGCTCAAGAAGGGTCGCGATCTGAAATGTCACCTATCTATGTTCTCCAGCCAATGCTACTCGGGAGGGTTTAAACTAGAATGGCAGGAGGGCGGAACCAGAGCAACCAGTCAGCAAAGGGAAGGGCTGATGAGAAAGTGGAGGTTATGATAAGCAAGTCTCAAATGAAGGACAGGCAGGGAGAGGTTCATGAATGTGGGGATAATGAAGCACTGAATTTTCTTTACTTTAATGCAAGGAGTATTGTGGGTAAAGGATGAACTTAGAGCCTGGATCAGTGCTTGGAATTATGACGTTGTAATATGATGCAATGTTTTTAAGTAACTTCTACTAACACTCCACTCCCCTCCCCCCTTGCCCCATTCCTCCATTCCAGTCATTTACCGGTTCCAAAGTTCGCCACAATGTATCCCTCATGGGATCACACCTTCCCTAGCCAACAATCAACCCACCAGATCACCAGCCTGCCTGAGGTTGTCTGAAGAATGTTCTCGACCCGAAACATTGCCCATTCCTTTTCTCCAGAGATGCTGCCTGTCCCGCTGAGTTACTCCTGCATTTGTGTCTATCTGAGGTCATCTGTTGCTGGCTGTGATTTGTCCAGATCTTTTCTAGCCTCCAAGTTCTTCCCCACCCACCCCAACCCCAAATTTTCAATCTGAAGGCTGATCCCAACCTTTTTCCATTTTCTCCAGAGATGCTGCCTGACCCCCTAAATTACTCCAGCACTCAGTGTCCGTCCTTAAGTTTTAAGATTGTTTTGAATAGGGACAGGTGTGGATGTTGAGGGAAGGTATTTAATTGGGGCAAGGCAGATTACAATGTCATTAGGCAGGAGTTTAGGAGGGTAGATTGGGAGCAGATAATATTGGGTAAGTCCACAGTGACAGATCAGGTGAGGATGAGGGATAAGGATGGCAAAGTAAGGGAACTTGGTCTGGACGAAAAATGAAGCATATGTCAGGTGGCATCAGACAGGGCTTTTGCGGATTATAAAGAGTACGATAGAACTCAAGCGGGAGATTTGAAGGGCCAAAAGGAGCCATTAACTGTCATTGGTGAGACTGCTTAAGAAGAAATTCCACGTTTTTTTATACGTACATTAAAAATAAGTGCGTAACCAGGAAAAGGGTAGGACCGCTCAAAGATAAAGAAATGAATCTATGCTTGAGGTTGGAGGATGTAGGTGGGGTACTAAACTAGTGCTTTGCATCTGTACTCACTGGGGAGAAGGATTTGGAAGATAGCGAGATCAGTGTGAAGAACACCAATATGCTAGTGTAGCGGCACCTAGTGGTGGCCTTGTTATTAGTGAACCCTCGCAATTGACAGGCACGGTCACATGAGCGCGGGAGCTTTTTCGCGGGTTTTTTCTGTAACCGTTCATTCTAGCGCCACGCGACTAGAAGAGGCATCGTTAACATTTGGCTGTCAATCTCGACTTGGGTGACTATTTTATTTTTGTTTTAAAATATAGAATTTTGTACACCCTATAGTCTCGACTCGCCAAACTAGGGCAGTTTAAGATCAGAACTTGAATCCCAGTCTTACAGCTCGGCAGACCTAAAGGCCAGGTAATTGGTGCACATTCCAATTTGCACCCAATTATTAATGCTCTGGGCATTTAAGGGCGCCACAGTGGCGCAGCGGTAGAGTTGCTGCCTTATAGCGCTTACTGCGGCGGAGACCCGGGTTCGATCCCAACTACTGGTGCTGTCTGTACGGAGTTTATACGTTCTCCGCGTGTCCGCATGGGTTTTCGCGGTTTTCTCCCACACCCCAAAGATGTATAGGTATGTAGGGTAATTGGCTTGGTGTATGTGTAGATTGTCCCTAGTATGTGCAGGATAGGATAGTGTTAATGTGCGGGGATCGCTGGTCGGTGCAGACTCGATGGGCCAAAGGGCCTGTTTCCGTGCTGCATCTTTAAACTAAACTAAACACCGGTATTTGAGCATTCGCAGGGTTTACTGTTGATATGTAACAACAAAAAAATGCAGCTACATTTTAAAATAAAGATTAGAGTCCTTTAATTGATTTCATGATTGGATATGCAGATTTGTATTAAATATTCTAGACGAGGAGCCAAGTTAAAGGTCATCAGGGCTGAAGGAAAAGGACAGTGTCCTATTTCTCAATAAATAGATTATTTTCCTTAATGGAAACCAGCAATTCCTTTTATTTCATCCATTACCGCCTAATCTATCCAAAAATAACTGTCATCTGCGACGTTTTTCAGAGATTAATTGAGCTAATATCAAATACAATTGTAGAATCCACAAGATTTTTAATAATTCAGTTCATAATACACTGTGAAATTTGATAAGATCAAATCATTGCTAAAAGATGAAATTGTGGCTTAAAGCAATGTATGATTTTATCAGTTGAATCTTGCCATAGCCTTGGGATGAATGGAAATAAAAATTCTGCTTTATCATTGAGGATGTGAACCAACCGCATGTGATTTAGCTCCACAGAGTCAAAATGATAGGAAGTGGTCTAAAGAAAGAGGCAAGTGAAATAAATATGTGATAGGACTGGTTTTAGAGTCAGAGCGTGGAAACAGGCCCTTCGGTCCAACTTGCCCATGCCGACCAACATGCCCCATCTACACTCGTCCAACCTGCTCGTGCTTGGCCCATAACTCTCTAAACCTATCCTATCCATGTACCTGTTCAAATGTATCTTAAATGTTATGATAGTACCTGCCTCAACTACTTCTTCCGGCAGCCCGTGTCATAGACCCACCAGAAAAAAGGTACCCCTGAGGTTCCTATTAAATCTCCACCCCCCCCCCAACAATCTCGTATCCATGAGAATTGGCCTGAATGTGTGGTGAGCAGCAATTGGAGCTGACCTTACAAAAAACTGCTCACAAAGATCTGCCGATCTCTGTGATGCTGACGTCCTCTTTTCTGATGTTAGCTGCTGCTAAGTGTCAATTCAAAAGTGTCAATTCTGACATCCAGCAACACCACTGCCATTGGGATGCCAAGCGTACTCAATATCATTGTAAAATTCTTAAAGACAACAAACTGAGAGCAAAGAAGCACAAGTTTGAATCAATTAATATTTTAAATAGTTGAAATCAATGTTATATTGAATTAAAAATTCAAGTTATTATTGCTGTAGCTGGAAGGTTGATAAATATATTGTCAGCCTTTTCCATAATTACACTGAAATCATTCATTTTTGAAAATCTCTAAATTAGTGTCAGTTTCTTGCCTAACAATGATGCACTTCATAAGTTTCCCCCCATCATTCCAACTGCAAATTCTGGGCTATTTCAAGTGGCTACAATGGGCACGGTGCTCGTAACTGGATGCACGGTGGGGAACTCGCTCATTGAGGAAGGACCAGGCAATGGAACTTTTACATTGTTTTGGATGAGGATGAATTGCAGGGGCTCGGAACTAAGATCAATAAAACATCATGCATTCTTCTCATTAATTCATTGGTCAATATGTGATGAGCATGCATCCGAGATGGTCATCAATGATCTCTCTCTAAACTTTTAAACCCTGGATGGGAATAGAATTGTCCTAAAGCATGAATGTCAAACCCTGAAACAGTTCTGTCACATGCTGAACTCTGCTGAAGCCAGGGAAAAAAAAATTGTTCTTGACATTATATTTCTAAAATAGCATAGCTTGGAATCATCTTAGTCATTAATTGATCAGTGCTAACCTTGCCGGGCTGTGTATTCATTGTCTTCGATCAGTCGAGCCAGGCCGAAGTCAGCAACCTTGCACACAAGGCTTTCACCCACAAGAATGTTAGCTGCTCGCAAGTCTCGATGAACATAATTCATCCTTTCCACATAGGCCATGCCAGCTGAGATCTGTAAAATCAGAATTAACATACCATTGAATTCAAGGCTAAACAACAGAGGCGTATCACATGTTATTTTCCTCCCAGGATCAGGGCTTGTGGTCCAGAATTGTGTTGACTGTTGTAAGGTTTTGGAACATGAAACAAATGAACCATAGTCATCCTCATTCAATAAGGATACTGTACATACAATTATGGGCAAAATGTTTGATATGAAATGAATGTGACAATATTTCCTCTTTTTACATGTAGGTGCAATCAAGTTTTGGGAATCAGGTTCTTATCTTCCAGGTGCATTTCAGAGAACTGAAACTAAATTATAACTCAGCTGATTAAAGGACAAATTACATAAATCACCAAGTGACAGTGAGTGCCCCATTCTGTAAATTTCAAATGTATCATCTTACCACAGTTTCAAAGCTGGAAACCATAAATGCTTACAGAAAATAACGTCAAATCTTCATGTACGAATCTAGTCGTACATTCTTCCCATTACAGCAGAGGAGCAACGAGGTCAGAGGAGAAAGTCATTATTTACGTGAAATGGTTTCACCACCATTCAACGATCCCTCAGGCAATATTTTTTTCCTCAGTATGAAGTTCAACAATTTTAGGTAACCAGCTTTTCCAGTTTGTGTCAGGCGTGGCCAGTTCGCATAAAAGGCCATCCACCTAAACTCAGTCTTTGCCTTCCCACAGCTACTGCCCTTCTCCTTGGCATTCGCAGCATTCTATTTCATAGAAACATAGAAATTAGGTGCAGGAATAGGCCATTCGGCCCTTCGAGCCTGCACCGCCATTCAATATGATCATGGCTGATCATCCAACTCAGTATCCCGTACCTGCCTTCTCTCCATACCCTCTAATCCCCTTAGCCACAAGGGCCACATCTAACTCCCTCTTAAATATATCCAATGAACTGGCCTCAACTACCCTCTGTGGCAGAGAGTTCCAGAGACCCACCACTCTCTGTGTGAAAAAATTCCTTCTCATCTCGGTCCTAAAGGATTTCCCCCTTGTCCTTAAGCTGTGACCCCTGGTCCTGGACCTCCCCAACATCGGGAACAATCTTCCTGCATCTAGCCTGTCCATCCCCTTAAGAATCTTGTAAGTTTCTATAAGATCCCCTCTCAATCTCCTAAATTCTAGAGAGTATAAACCGAGTCTATGCAGTCTTTGTTCATAAGACAGTCCTGACATCCCAGGAATCAGTCTGGTGAACCTTCGCTGCACTCCCTCTATGGCAATAATGTCCTTCCTCAGATTTGGAGACCAGAACTGTACGCAATACTCCAGGTGTGGCCTCACCAAGACCCTATACAACTGAAGTAGAACCTCCCTGCTCCTATACTCAAATCCTTTTGCTATGAAAGCTAACATACCATTGGCTTTCTTCACTGCCTGCTGTACCTGCATGCCTACTTTCAATGGCTGGTGTACCATGACACCCAGGTCGCGCTGCATCTCCCCTTTTCCTAATCGGCCACCATTTAGATAGTAGTCGGTTTTCCTATTTTTGCCACCAAAGTGGATAACCTCACATTTATCCTTTAATTTCTGATCTCCAGCAATTGCTGTTTTCCACTCACGGTTCAAGTATGTTCTTTTGTTTAAAAAAAAGTTTTGTTCTTAATCTGCCTTTGTTTACTTATTAACTAGATGGCTCCAAAACCATTGTGTCTCCTGGACAACATTGGTCAGCACCCTAGCAATAATATGTGCTTTGTCCTCTCCTCCCCTTCCCCTCTTTTCAATCTAAAACACTTTAGTTTTTTCACTTCTCCGGCTCCCCAGAGACGGTCAATGCAATGCAATCAAATTTTTTTCATAGATGCTGCCCGACATGCTGAGTTTTGTTCAGCACTTTAAGTTTTTTATTCTGTTTTTTAACAGCTGCAGTTTTAAAAAAAACACTAGTTTATTCTCTCATTTCAAGACTGCCTTCTCCCCCAAGAAAGCTCTTCAATTATCCGCTTTGCTTTCAGATTGCCAGTCATATTCTAGGTATATGTCCAAATAATTGTTAAGAATCTATCACATCATTTAATACCCTTCATACCTCAACATAGAACAGAATAATGCTCATCTTAAACAGTTATATTTTTAATAAACCGACCAAAAGCACATTGTTGATCAACCTTATTAATTAAAGAAGTGAGACTGTGGATGAAATAATAAGGTATTTTGATATCTGCACTCGTTAACTAACAGCTGGTGCACAATTAACCAAATGTAAATTTGGGGTGCAAAACATCCAAATTCATAATTCGAGATGGCAAACTCATTGCAAAGTTTTCTCAGCACTAAAATAAATTAGGGAAGATTTTGTTGTATTAATAGTTTTGTTTTCTTCTTGCCCCCAGAAACAATAACTTCTAAGTTCTGATAGTGACCCAAAGTGTTATTTCTGTTTCTCTCTTCACAACTGCTGCCCGACTTGCTGAGTGTTTCTTGGTATTTTCTGTTTCTATTCCCGATATCTTTCAACTGTCCTTTGTTGTACAGGGTACATGTATTTCAGGTAAAGTATCACAATATTGTGGTCTACTGTGGGAGGTTCATTACTCATACTAATGATTGTGAATGAATTAATAAGTTTATTGGCCAAGTATTCCCACATACAAGGAATTTGCCTTGATGCTCCGCCCGCAAGTGACAACATGACATACAGTGACAGTTAAGAATGATACATAAAACATTAAACATTAATAATAAAACGTTATTGATTCAAACATTATTGTATATCTTTTTTTATATAAAATCCAGCAAAGCCAGTGGGACCATTGGGGCCAAGGAAAGATCATTCACGTCGCGGCCCTATTTCCACCAAACTTTCCACCACCACGCACAAGAAGCGCAAGACAGACACCATTGTATGTAGATCTCGAGAACTGTGTTCAGCTCTGGCCGAACAACTTCTAATCTTGTGTGTGGACTCGATAAGAAGAAGTGAGACCATTGAAAATCATTTTCTTTTAAGCTCTTAACAACATTAGGACTAACCTGAGCAGCCATATCAACCAGCTGTGGAAGTCTTAAGTATTTGCCCATCTCTCCCTTGAGGAAATCCAACAAACTTCCTGCAACATTAAACAAGAATACAACACTTCAGGCTTTGACTGGAATTCCTTTCAACAATTTTCTTTCTGATCCTTAGCTGTCTGCTTATCAAAGGTGTATTACAGGCCACAATAAAGTCTTGTTTTTCAGGCTCGTTGAAATGAGGAGCATCGTTGCCACGTATTCCCAGGCCAGGTGCAGCTCATCAAGCCACAGCACCAAGGTTCATTCCACTTTAAGGCCAGAAATTATGCAGCCTTTATCATCTTTTATGTATTCAGTTTTGGAATGTGCTGATTGATGCCAAGTCAGCAGTTATTATTCATCATTAATTACACTTGAGAAGATAATGAGACACCGTTTTGGACTGCTACAATTGTCAGGTGAAGATATTCCCACAGTACTATTTGGTGACAGGGTGGTGGTTTTAGGATCAGTATAGATAGCATGATGGACTCAGTGGGCCATAGGGCCTGTTTTGTTACTGTACATCTCTATGACTCTAATTAGACACAGTGACAATGAAGGAGTGGTGAATGTGGCTGATGTTCCTTTCCCCTCAAATAACCTACTCCAGTCAACTTGAGCGAGACCTTCTCTCATACCTTCAAAGTATGAAAGGAGCATAATACAATGAATCGTAATCCCTAAGATGTGTTAGGAATGGACAATTGGAATGTGTTACAAAAGCCCATTCCAATTGGGCTTGGAATTGCGTAATTTCCAATTAATTTTGCAAGGAAAACAAATCTAATCACACTAAAAAGTAAAACCATTGTAAAGTGATTTTTTTTTCTCTGAAGGAGAAATGTCAGACTTTAATTTGTCCCCAGACTCTATTCATATTTGCATTGGTCTTGCAATTGGTTTTACAAAATGCCAGGGTTTGTTTTAGTGATGATAAATATAACAGCACGTTAGTCACAAACATTCCACATGTAAATACCTTTGCTCATGTACTCAGTAACAATGTAGATTGGTTCTTCGGAGACAACAGCATACAACTGCACCAGTTTGTCATGCCGGAGTTTTTTCATAATCTGGGCCTCCTGCAGAAAAGCCTCTGGGGACATTGTACCAGGTTTCAAAGTCTTAATTGCTACCTTTGTTGTTCCATTCCATGTTCCTATAAAACAAAGAACAATGGATGCAAAGGGTTAATACAAACTGAAAAGTAACACGAGTACTTTCTGCTCTTCATTGTCTCTTGGTTCCTCTCTCCATGCACAAATAGTAAAGATTTGTGTAGGATAGTGCTAGTGTGCAGGGATTGCCGGTCGGCGCGGACTCAGTGGGCCAAAGGGCCTGTTTCCGCTCTGTATCTCGAAACTAAACTAAATCATCCTACCTGCCTCTTGTGCTTACATCTTGTCATTATCAGAGCCTTCATCTAAAGCATTCCAGCCATGACAGTAACAAAGCCCTTAAACTTTCAGCGATAGGATTACTATTTAAAATCTCAGAATCATTGCTATGCATCATAGCATTCCATGGATTTGATATTTATTTACTGAAAGCACCATGACACTTCAATCACCCATCATTTTAATTTTCCATGCCCCATCTATTCCCACTCAAAATTCTATCCTCTGTCTTCTACGATGCTCCATAAAGCTCAATGTAAGCTGCAGAAACAGCACCTCAATCTTTGAGTCAGCCTTATCGACTCCATGGTCAAGTGAACAATCAATATTTCTAAGATAGACACAAAATGATGGAGTAACTCAATGGGTCTGACCCGTTTGAAGAAGAGTTCCAACCCAAAACCGTTGCCTATTCTTCCTCTCCAGAGATGCTGCCTGACTTGCGGAGTTGCTGCAGCATTTTGTGTCTTTCCTTGGTATAAACCAGCATCTGTGGTTCCTTCCTACACAATCAATATTTCTAGACTTTTTATTTGTTCTCCAGCAATTTTCTTTATTGACTGAAGCTGATTATTTACAACTTTCCAGGCTGACATTATTTCTTTGCAGCAACACCACTTTCTTTCATCTTCATTCTCTATGGTTGTCTTCCCCACCTCCACTTTCCTCTGGATCATAAACCCCTTTATCAGCTAGTTCTTGATTTACAAGTATTCAATTTACAAGTTAGACAAAAATGCTGGAGAAACTCAGCGGGTGAGTCAGGGTCTATGGAGCGAAGATAATAGGCAACATTTCGGGTCGAGACCCTTCTTCAGACGGGTATCGACCCTAAACATTGCCTATTTCCTTTGCTTCATAGATGCTGCCTCACCCGCTGAGTTTCTCCAGCATTTTTGTCTACCTTTGATTTTCCAGCATCTGCAGTTCCTTCTGAAACATTCAATTTACAAGTTATCACTGTAAAGTCAATGTCTCTGAGGTACATCTCTTCTATTTACAAATATTTTTTTCCTTAGGTGTCACTTGTCTCCCAATACACTGTATATTAATACCCACACCTTGACATAATTGAAATTTCAATTAACAAAATGTTTTTCAGAAATATATTCCTGTTGTAAATCAAAGAACGGCTGGAGCTCTAGTGCTGATGAACAGTCAAGGGCATGAAATGTCAACTCTGTTTTCTTCTGCCTGACTGGTTCAATATTTTTAGCATTTTGCCGTTTTAATTTAAATTTCCCTTTGCTCAGCGAGGACTGCCAACAAGCTGTGTGTTGAAAAGCACCAGTTAGGGCTCCAGTGAAAACTTCCCTTAACCACAAAGTGCAAGATTTTCAGGCAGTCTAGGCACTGTTCAGAAGTTTGTAACTACACCAGCTTATAAATCCATCACAGTTTATATAGCTTATGTGATCTTACATATAAGGTAGCACAGAGATACAGATAGTACAGCTGCTGCCTCATAGTTTCAGCAATGAAGGTTCAATCCTGATCTCTGCTTCTGTCCTTTTATGACTGGTAAGGTGCAACTATTGAAGCTCTGTAACGATTGGTCCGACCCTCAATTATTTACTATTTATATTAATCATTTGGAGAAAGGGGTGGGGCACAAGTTTGCTGATGACACAAAAAGAGCGCTGGGCGAGCAAGATGCAATTAAGCTATTTTACGCTCTGCAACAGAATATGAATTGGATGGATGAGAGGGCAAAAAAGTGGCAAATGGATGTTAATGTAGGAAAATGTGAAGTTATGCATTTTTATAAGAGCAATCAAATGGGAGACTACTATCTAAATGGAGAGAGACGGTCAATGGGTGAAGTACAGAAAGGGTCTAGGAATTCTGTGCATGAAGCAAATAACATTAGCGCAACGATGCAGCAGCTAATCAGGAAAGGAAATGAAATACAGGCCTTAACTGCATGGGGTTGGAGTGTAAAAATAAGTGCAAAGAAGTGCAAAAATTATGCAGAGAGGCTGCAGTTTTGGATCTCTTATTTAAAAAAATATATTGGCATTGGAATGTCCAGGAGACATTCCCTTGGCTAATTCCTGAAATGAGCGAGTTGGCCTATCACAAATGACTAGACATGCATTCTTTGAAGTTCAAATGAACAAGGGGTGATCTTATTGAACCACATACGATACTAAGTGCGGATGACGTCATGGTGGGAGAATTTCAAACAAAGGGACTTGGGTACAAGATAAGGGGGCTGTCATTTATAAGATTAAAAAAAAACTTTATTGTCATTGTGCAGTGTACAAGTACAGAGACAACGAAATGCAGTTAGCATCTAACCCAGAAGTGCCAACACAGAATAATGGAACAGTAAAATATTTATATGTATGTACAGTAGCAGTAGTGCAAATTTCAGGGGGGGGGGGGGGGGATCAGTCACTGGGGGAAGGAGTGTCCGGGGGGGGGGGGGGAAATGGCAATTACCAAGGTGCAGAGTTAAGTAGGGTGACAGCCGCTGGGAACTGTGATGCATTGTAATTTCTTCCCACGGAAGGTGGTGAACCTTCAGCATTCTCCACCACAAGGAGTGTGCAGGCTGGATAATTGGGGCTTTTAAAGTAGAGGTAGATGACAGGAGATTTGAGGACAAAAGGGACCTGGAACAGAAGAGGAATCAAGGCCTGGGCAAATCAACCAAGGTTGATGGGACAGACTTGGCAGCTTACTCTTGCTCCCATTTAATGTGGTCAATGGTACTAGCAATGAGGCAGCATAAAAACATCCATTCAAAAAATAAGTAAATTAGACTTCAAATGGTCTCAATCTACTTTTTAAAGATTATATTATGAAAGACAACATTTACAATTGCTGTTACACACCAACAAAGTAGGTTAGAAGAGTTATTCTTGATTCTACCATGAATATAAAATTTCCAATAACACAAATAAATAGCCCACTACTATTAACTAAAATATTTCCAAGTCTCTTACCCATCCATACTTCCCCGAAGCAACCCTGCCCAAGCTTCACTTCCAATCGCAATGATTCCCTTGGGATTTCCCAAGCATCTTTAGCCAATCCCTGGGTTTGTGGTTTCACTGTTGGACAGACAGTTGTCAGTCGATGACACAGACCATCAGAGTGCTCTGCAAAAGAAGACCACAGCACAGCATAAATACTTCACTGTCCTTCAAAGCTCTTGGTCCAATATATACTATGTAAACTCTGCCTAGCTCCCATCATACGACACGGGCACAGCCAAGCTTCAACTTTGTGGGCTGTATCAGAAAATACTGTGGTATTCTTCAGGATATACTTCAAATTAAAAATCATATTGCTTTAATTTGCAGTCTGTCAAACTGCATCTTTTGGTAAATGGCGGCTTTGTTACTCAGAATTTATTCCAAGAGGCAACGTTGTCCACTAAACTATGTACCGGTACTTCAAAGTCAAACAATCCAAGTCTCCAGTTCTGTAAGTTACAAATATAGGCTGACTTTTACAAATTTGGTTCTAATGATAACGGTCTGGAAAGTGGACACATATCTGGGTCTTAAGGTCATCGCATCTATTTTGAAATTGGATTGATTTCCATATGTATTATTTTTGCAAACCAACTTGACGGTCTGGCTCTAAGTACCAGGGATATATTAGCATGGATTTGGACATTTTATAACTCCACTGGGAATTCTCTTCGAGAGCATACTGACTTTGAAAATGTTCCTGATGCAGATTCTCCACCAGAAAAGTCAACCACCCTCTAGCTTCCACGTATGGTACTTAACCCACTAAGTTCCTCCAGCAGTTTCTTTTAAGACATGGATCTGGTTTGCCAATCTCAGCACCAGAAATCCCAAGAGAAACTCCAGTCAATTTATGCCTGAATGGAAAATCAACACTTGAATTTGGAAAGAACATTTAAAGAAAACATAAAACGATTTTACATATGTTTGAGAATCTGGGTATTACCGGCAAGGCTAGCATTTAGTGCCCATCCCTTGCTGCCCATCGAAAGGTGGCGATGAATCACTTTCATGAAGCCCTGACTCCTTCTGGTGAATGAATAGCCAGTGATATATTTCAATGTCAAAATGGATTGCAACTTGGAGGCTAACGTGCAATATTGGGCGTTCACATGTACCTGCTGACATT
This sequence comes from Raja brachyura, assembly GCA_963514005.1. The sequence continues at coordinate 23,029,180 of OY740802.1, forward strand.
TATTTTCTCTGGTTCTTGATTTCCCTACTCTTGGTAAAAGATTCTGAGCATTCACCCTGTCTATTCCCTTCATGATCTTATACACATCTATACCCCTCATCCTCCTCCACTCCAAGGAATAAAATCTCAGCCTGCTCAACCCCTTCCTATAGCTCAGGCCCTTGAGTACCAGCAACATCCTCGTTAATCTTCTCTGCATCCTTTCCAGCTTAATAACAATTTTCCTACAATGGGATGACCGGAATCAAACACAATACTCCAATTGTGGCCTCACATCCCAACTTCTATACTTAGTACTCTGACTGATGAAGGCCAATGTATCAAAAGTCTTCTTGACTACCCAATCTACCTGTGACACTACTTTCAAGGGGTGGAGTGATTGCATTTGGTGATCAGAAACAGAATGCAGGAAATCAGGGCTCGCAAGGCTGGAAATGATTACAGACAGAAAGAGTGACGTCTTGAAGGGGCTTGAAACAAGAATTAATATTTTAAAACTGAGGAGTTATTTCAAAAGAAGAAATGTAAGTCAGTGAATACCATACACGTCAAACAACATGTACTGCGCTACAAATAATATTCTAATTAAAACATATATCCTAGAGATTTGCAAGCTCCTTTCTTACATTATAGTATGTTGTTTTATTTATTTGTGCACATAAAGAATTTCTGCAGAAAATAGATTCCTATTTATTCTCAGGCCTGGAGTATTATAGGTTCATTATTCTTCAGCAAGGTTTCTGCAATATTCCCCTCACAGGCTCTCAGAGGATGTGTTGGCAGCTAGGCTAATGGCAGCTCATTCTATTTAGATGTATGTGCTTTGTTCTGCAGATCTCAAAGGCTTGTACACGCCACACATGTACAGGTTCACTCAAGATTATAATGAGACTCCAGGGAAATGGTTCATTGGGAGTTTCACTCTGGCATTACTAGTTATTCTGACTTCCCCATCACTAATTTTTAAACTGTAAGCAAAGTGAGAATTTTGCAAATATTTACTTTTGAATAATTAAGACATTTTCAGGTTCTAGTTCATTAGTCTTCATTAAGTTACAAGCTCTTTGTATCTAAAATTCAATATTGTTGCAGTCTGACACAAGAAACCTTAGGATCTGTTTTCTAGACAACTGTTTCAGCTGTGAAGTGGAAGATCTGTGAAGAGAGCACCAGTGACATGTGCAATGTTTTATTTCTGCCACTCTAGCTGTTTAATGAATTCATTGACAGATGCACAACACTAAAGTTATTTCACCCATTTACGGGCACGATTGTAACGTCGAAAGATATCTTCATCACAGTCTGTACCGTCATTGAACTTACTTGAATAGTGGACTACCAGTTGTTGCAGGTTATCAAACTGTGTTCGTGATGTAATATAGAAGCCACCCTTGTCCAGTTTGCGTATCTTGTAGTGCTTCACATTCAGTCCTTTTGCATTGTCGTAATCAGACACAGATAGACAGTAAGCACCTGGATAAAGCAGAAAGGAGATGATATAAAATTATGAGAGGCATATACAGGAAATATAAAGGACTAGAGAGCATAACTTTAAGATGGAGGGGGCAAAGTTTAAAGCAAGTGTGTGGGATTTTTTTTTCCACAGAGAGTGGCGAGTACCTGGAACGCACTGCCAAGGGTGGTGGTGGAGGCAGATACGATAGTGCCATTTAAGTGGCATTTAGATGGACACATGGATATGCAGGGAATGGAGGGATGTGGATCACAAGCAGGTAGAGGAGAGTAGTTTAACTTGGCATCATGTTTGGCATGGATATTGTGGCTGAAAGGGCTGTTCCTATAAAAGGATAGAGGTATTACTCTACAAGCAGTATACTTCATATAACTCTATACTTCTAGTTTGATTCTGCTGATGCACAAGTATCAAGTTACAGAAGGAATTTAGCTGAAGAAAATTAAAAAAGATCTTTAGTTTGCATACAGTGTGTAATATGGGTTGTTCCCGAGCTACCATTGTCATTTGTGTAACTTTTATTATACTGCAGTCCTGATTCTAGGATAGTCGGCTGAGACCCACTCTCCCTCAATTAGTTGCAGATAGTATAGCTAGGTGACACATAAACCCCCAGAAAGGCATCCATGATCTTCATCAGCCTGGCCCCAAATCACAGTAGTAATAAACTCAATGTTGAAAATCTCAATGATCCTCCCACAGACAATGCATCTCGCAGACAACCTGGTGACTTCCAGCCCACAGGAGCTACAAGGTGTTCCCAGCATCTGCACTCTCCTGATGTCAAATGTAATTAACACTTGAACAGACCCTTTGCTTCTCTACCAGAAAACACGAAAAGCTGGTTTGAATGAACAGTAGGCGCAGGAGCTAAAGCACCACGACCACAAGGCATTTTCAAGAAGGAGACGATTATAATTGCAGTAATTACAAATGAGTCTTCTTGTGGGCTGCAACAGCGAAATCAATAACCTTCAACTTTGTTTACATGGTGCAATATCGCACTTGTCCTGCTTCACTGAAATGTATTTCATACCAATTTGTAATGAAACAGAACTGAAAGCACCGCATATGTAAAGTGTTTTGTTGAGAGTAACGGGTTAGACAGTGTCACTGCACCTTATAAACATTCCCAATACAGGTGCAACCCAGGTTATGACAGGGCAGCTTCTGAGAACTGATTGTAAACCGAACAGCTTGTAAGTCAGAAATAAGGCAGCCCAGCAGTATATTTAAATAAAAACAGACCAACCATATCAATGCAGAGTTAAATTGGGACATTTAAATCATATAGCCATGAACCGAGTTCCCACACAGCCGAAGATGGCTGTAGCCTCACAGCAGCCAGCAAATCCATTGTTAACCCATCCCCAGTCTCCAAAATGCTCATTCATATGTTCAGGTTGTACACAAGTCAGGACCTGGAGAGGTCTTCATGTCCCTTTTGATTCAAATTACAGATTAACAACCTGCACAGTTCAACTGAAGACTTGTGCAAGCATCAAAGAGGAATTGGACAGTACATTCCAAGTTTGTTCCCTCTCCTTCAACGCAGCAGGCAAAATCTGCTTGGCACAAGATTGTTCAATGAAGTGTTTGCAATACCAGAAACATGTAGCTTACTGGGAGACATAGCAGAACTGTGAATAATACCAAGGATGGATACTCATTGTTATGTTGAACAGCACTCTGCTGGAAAATCATTTTGAATGCATCGTGCGTTTAGAGGGAAACTGTTCTCAAGACCGTTAAATTAGATTTAGCACAAAATTCACTGGAGGCTGAATCTGCCCACTGCCACTTTTAATTTGCTCTGTTGGTTGCTTTTCCGGTATTGCTGCAGAATGCAGTTCCCAGGCCAAGAATTTTTAACAGCAGAGAATGTTAGCATGCTATGTTTGTGATTCCAGACATTCCCTTGCAGCCGTTATCACATGGACATTGCAGATATATGCACTAAAAATGAGAGAGGGGCTTCATTTCAAATTTAGTCTCACAGTCTTGTCTCACCTTATTTATCTTTGTTCAATATTTTATTGTATTGCAATCTACACTGAGAATATCTATCAAAAATAGGCGCGATTATGGACGTGAAATTCTGTCATGTCCGAAGATTGGGATAACACCTTAAAAGTTGATAAGGAAAATAGTTATGAAATGTAAAACAGTTTAATCATTTCAACTTTTTCTATCTTCATTTGAAGGAAGTATTGGGTGGAAAGGTAGAGAGTCCTGGTGTCATTTACTTGTGAACTATGTTCACTAGACTGAGATGCCCATTGGTGCTAGTGGGTATATTTACATAAACTATATCATGAGAGCATGATTTCAGTTGGCAAGCGTAAGATGACGGACAAACTGAAATAGGTGCTCAGGCAATGTAGGCACAAATGCCTTTTCTAGCACAGGTCACTAAACAGCAAGGAAGAGCAAAGCACAGATAATTCATTCCCTCACTAATTCTATCGTGTTCCAGCTGTCTCTTATTGTGGCATCCTCATTACTAAGAAAAGATAACAAAGCACAGATCATGGGCTGATCTTGAAGTTACCCATTCTGTACAGCTGAATGCCAGAGTGAATTGCACTTTAAATTGCGACACCAACTGAACATTCTGAATGAATATTTCAAGCCATAAATCTGGAAATAAACCTCAACTTCATTTCTTAAACGTTCACGTTTTGTGTGTGCAATTACCCTCTTCAGGGTAGACTCCTGTTCAGTAAGAAAAATCAGAATGCACAGACTACTTCATTTTAACAAATAAAGTCATTAACATGCATCGACCACAATCACTGATTCACTTTGGTCCCATGTGACTATTCTTTAGACATGAACCCACACTGTGTGTTTGCAAGTTAATTTAAGTAGAAGGCATTTAACAAAGACCACTGAATTGTGATCACAAGTATTAACCGTTTCCTTAGCCTAAGTGCAGATGAGTTGTCTCAGAAACCAGAGATCAAGTCAGGCACTTCCTGGAATGTATGGATTAATATCATAATGGCAATACAACTGAATTACTAACATCAGGATATGAGGCAAGGGACGAAAGTTAACATACCTGCTTGATAATTGAAATCATCTGCACAAAATTTCAATTCATACCAGTCTTACCTTAATAATTGGACCCAACAATTCCTAACAGTGATTTTAATAGTGAATTGCAACCTGAGAATTTATGGACCGATTAAGAGAAATGCCTTAACGTTAGTAAACAGGTAAAGGTTTGGCATAAAGAATGGCTGAGACTGGGAGAGCCTTTAAATGAAAACTGGATATCGTTCAAGGATCAGGAAATCACAAAGATCTGAGGAGAGATTAGATCACACGCGGGTTATTCCAGCAAACAATTTATGACTTTGCAATGGCCTTCTAATGGATCAATACAATGGCCAAAACCAGCTGGGGAAAGTCTTGGAAAAGGAAAATAAATGCTTGAAATTTATTTTGGCATATTTGATTTGTGAAGTAATAGAGACTTCTCCGGCAACCACAATTTATGTTCTAATACAACCACAAAAAAGGATACATAAAGTAATAATGTCATAGAGCAAGGAAAAAGGGCCATGAGGCCAACATGCACATGCCAAACAAGATTCCACATCTACACTTGTCCCACATGCCTGTGCTTAACCAATATTCACCCACATCTTTCCTATCCATGTACCTGTCCAAATGTATTTTAAATATTGCTATGCAACCTGCCTCAACTACCTCCTCAAGCAACTCATTCTATATATCCTGTGAAAATGTTCCTCTTCAGGTTCCTATTAAATCTTTCCACTCTCATCTTAATCCTATGTCCTCTGGTTTTTGATTTCCCTTCCTTGGGTAAATCTGGCAATATCCTTGTAAATGTTCTAGGCACGCATATCGGCTTAACAACATCCTTTCCATAGCAGGGTGACCAAAACAGAACTCAGTACTCCAAAGGGGGCCTCACCATGTCTGGTACAACAGTAACATAACATCCCAACTTCTAAACTCAATTTTCTTTCTGATGAAGGCCAATGTACTAAAACTAGTGTCATCTGGAAACTGATCATGCCTTGTACATTCTCATCCAAATCATTGATATACTGTAAGCCACATCCAGCAATGTTCCCAGCACCGATCCCCGAGGCACATCACTAGTTACAGGCCTCCAGTCTGAAAAGCCACCTTCCACCATCACTCTCTGCTTCCTTCCATGAAGCCAATTCTCAGTCTAGATCCAATGCGATCTAACCTTCCAGAGCAGCGTACCAAGCAGAGCCTTATCTAAGGCTTTTCCCTCAACGATCTTTTTGGTTACTTCTTCAAAAAACTCAATCAGATTGTAAGACACTATCTCCCATGTACACAACATGTTGACTACCCCTAATCAGCCCTTGTCTAATAAAATGCAAATACATTTTACACCTCAGAATACTCTCCAGTAGCTTACCTATCACCAGTCTATTGCTCCTAGGATATTCCTTGCAGCCCTTCTTAGATAGAAGCAAAACGCTAGCCACCTTCCAGTACTGGCAGCCCAACAGTGTCTAATGATAACTCATACACAGTGGCTTGCAAACATTTTCTTACCCCTTGAACTTTTCCACATTTTGTCACGTTACAACCAAAAACGTAAATGTATTTTATTGGGATTTTATGTGATAGACCAACACAAAGTGGTGCATAACTGTGAAGTGGAAGGAAAATGATACATGGTTTTCAATTTTTTTTTTTACAAATAAAAAACTGAGAAGTGGTCCAGCTGTCCAAAGTCCAGAAATTGTCACTTGAATCATGCCATCACATGACCAGATCGCAAAGTTGACAGAAAAAGACACAAATTGCTGGGCTTACTCAGCAGGTCAGGCAGCATCTCTGGAGAAAATGGATAGATTACTTTTCCGGGGGAGGGGGGGGGGTGGGGGGGCAGGGGTGAGTCAAAGGTGAGTACAGGTTAGGGGGCTTTTGACAGTCCAGTGATGAAAAGACAAAAGGTTTGTGATAAGGATAAAAGTGCAAAGTGCGACACCAGAGGAAAGAATATAGGTGGAAGGGGAGGACGAGGGGAAGAAGAGGTTTTGAGGTTTGTTTAATCAAAAATTGGAGAACTCATTGTTCACATGTTGAATTAGACTGAAGAAGGGCCCCGACCCAAAATGTCATGCTGTCTGGAAAGGGATCCCGGCCCACAATATCTCCTATCCATGTTCTGCCTGACCCGCTGTGTTACTCCAGCCCTTTGTGTCTTTTCTTATTAACCAGCATCTACAATTCCTTGTTTATCCATAAAGTTGATAGGCTTTAATTGTGATGACACTGCCCCTTACCTTGCCAAACTGTCGGCATAGTGGCACAGCAGAAGAGCTGCTGCCTTACAGAGCCAGAGACAAGGGTTTGATTCTAATTACGGGTGCCACTTCCTCCCACATTCTAAAGACGTGCAGGTCTGTAGGTTATTTGGCTTCTGTAAATGGTCCCCAGTGGTTCCTCCAGCATCCCAAAGATGTGTGGATTTGCAGATAAAATGTTCCTAAGGCTGTAGGGAATGGATGCAAAAGTGGGATAACTTGACTAGTGTGAAACGGTGATCGATGATTGGCGTGGGCCGCAGGGCCTGTTTCTATGCTGTATCTTTCAATTCCATTAAAACAAAAACTACTAGATATTTTCTTGCCCATAGTCTTGACAATGCCAAGCATAAATATCTTTAAAATTTTCACTGTGCAACGCTAACTGTTAGTGTGGAAGGATCAAGATCTAGTGGGTAATTTTGAAGATATGACCATGAAAGTGAAATGTTTAACTTATAAACATTCACACTTTCTTCAACGAAGCAGAGACCAGAAGCAGAAATGTTAAGACATGTCAGCATCGCTTTTGCCAGAATGAGGGAAATGTATGAACTAACGTGACCTGCATACATGAGGAGCTGCCATGCAGCACCATTACATTAACTCAGATAAACTTTCACTTCACACTAGTACGGGACATGCATACAAATCAACTCTGCAGCAGCTTCAAAGACCCAAGTATTCTTCAAGACATCAAGGCATGAAATGCTGAATTTCACGTTATTTTGTCTGGTAGGTTGAACTAATGTAATTGAAAAATCAATATGCTGCATCAGTGAGAACATCTTTCGTAATTCTTATATACAGACTTGCAAATTGTTTTTTGAACTGGATTGTGTTCTGCAGCATAGAACATTCTAAATAATAGCAACTATTGATTTATAATGAAATATATGCTATCAAGTATTGTAATATTTTGTGTAACATACACACACCACAACCATTTCAAACAAGCAACGTAGTATATACACCTTTTCTCCACATAAGGATTGTCTAGTCTGTTTCCTGAACATGGCAAGAGTGGTAAAGAAGGTGCATAGTATGCTCGCCTTCATCGGTTGGGGCACTGAGTGTAAAGGGCCTGTCCCACCAGCATGCAACTCGATGCGATTAGCGCGACCTAACGTGGTCGCTTGAGCCGTCCGGCGTCGCGGGGCCGGTCCCACTTCGATCGCCGGAGCCGTGCGGAATTGTGCGGAGTTCGTCCCGAGTTCGTCCCGACGCCGCGCGGGGCTCCGAAAAACCGACAATGTCCAAAAATCCCGCGCGGCAACGGCTTGTCGGCTCGCAGTCGCCGCGACATTTACACACCGCCTGGACATCGTGCCTCCGTTAAACTATTGGTAAGTGCCTCCATGACCCTCTATGTGTGTGGCTCCGTGGCCCTGTATGTGTGTGTGTCTCGGTGCCCCTCTCTGTGTGCCCCTCTAAGTCCTGGCGAACTTACCTTGGACTTGCTTCAAGTTCGCCTCGCTTTGCGCCGCGTTGCGCCACTCACCCAACCTCCGCGCGGCCCCTGCTGTCGGTTTAGTTGCGCTTGCCGCATGCAGGCGCATGCTGGTGGGACCGGCCCTGTACAGGGGATCACCCGACCTCCGCGCGGCCCCCGCTGCCGGTTTGATCGCGTTCATCGCATATAGTTGCGTGCTGGTGGGACAGGCCCTTTAGAGTCAGGAAATCATGATGCAGCTCTATAGGACCTTGATTCAGCTGCATTTGGAGTACTACATGCAGTTCTGGTCACCCTTTTACAGGAAGGCTATGAAGGTTTTGGAGAGGATGTAGAAGAGTTTTACCAGAATGCTGCACGGAATAGGTGGAATTCAAGTTGATTGGAGCAGGTTGTTTGAAGGAAAATAAATGTCCGCAAAGTGGGTTGTTTTTAAAAGTTGGACAAAGTGGATTGCTTTCTTTGGAATGCCAGAGGTTGAAAAGAAACCTGATAGAGATGGGGGTAAAAGAAAAAAGGGGGTTGCTTTATTGATTAAGGAGGATGTCACAGCAGTGGTCAGAGTTGACATTACTGATGGTTCGTCCAGTGAGGCTATATGGGTGAAGCTGAGAAATAAGAGAGGAATAATCAATTTGCTGGGAGTGTACTACAGGCCGCCAAATAGTCTACGGGAATTAGAAGAGCAAATATGACAAGATATTGCAGGCAGCTGCAGGACTAATAAGTTTGTTGTAGTAGGGGATCTTAACTTTCCCCACATTGACTGGGAATTTCATAGAGCAAGAAGTTTACATGGGGCAAAATGTATCAAATGTGTTCAGGGGAGTTTTCTCTGACAATACGTAGAGGGCCCTACATGGGAGAGGGCAACATTTGATCTAGTCGTGGGAAATTGGGAGGGGATGAAGTGTTTATGGAGGAGTCTTTTGGGACCAGCAACAACTGTTCTATTAGATTTTAGATAGACAGGGCGGGCCCACGAGTTAAAATTCTGAATTGGGGCAAGGGCAACTTTGAGGGTATGAGGAAGGAACTCACTCAAGTTGATTGGAGCAGGTTGTTTGAAGGAAAATAAATGTCCGCAAAGTGGGTTGTTTTTAAAAGTGTGCTGACAAGAGTCCAGGACATGCACGTCTCCGTTAGAGTGAAGGGCAAAGCAGGTGGGCGTAAGCTTGGATGATGAAACAAATTGAGCCTCTGGTCAAGAATAAGGAGGCATGGGACAGGTACACACAGCAGGAATCAAGTGCATCTCTGAAGGAGTTTTGGGAACTGAAGAGCACGCTAAATAAGGAAATCAGGAGGGCAGAAAGGGGACAAGAGATAGCTCTGGCAGATAATATTAAGGATAATCCCGAGATTTTATGTACATTAAGGGAAAAAGAGTAACCAGAGAGAGAATGGGGCTCTTCAGGAATCAAAGCGGTCAACTTTCTGTGTAACCACAGGAGATGGGCAATGTCCTCAATGAGTATTTCTCCTCTGTTTTTACCATGGAGAAAGACATGAGGACCAGAGAACTTGGGGCAGTCAATGGAATTGTCTTGAGGGCCAGTCATTATTACGGTCAAGGAGGTGCTGAAGGTAGACAAATACTCTGGGCCTGAACAGATATATCCGAGAACACTGATCAGACATATCTGAGTACTAATAAGTCGGCTAGAGAGGAAATGCAGGTGCCATAGCTGAGATTTAGATCATATTTAAATATGGGTGAAATTCCAGAAGATTGGAGGGTGGCAAATATTGACGTTCTATTTAAGAAGGCTGCAGGAAAAAGCCTGGGAACTACAGGCCAGTGAGTCTAACATCTGTCATAGGAAGTTACTGGAGAGTATTCTGAGAGATACGTTTTTGAAGACGTGACCAAAAAGATTGATGCGGACACAGTTGTTGATGTTGTAAATATGGATTTCAGCAGGGCATTTGACACGGCTAAATTAATTTAGTTTAGTTCAAAATTAGTTTAGTTTATTGTCACATGTGCTAATCCAGGCCAAGTTGCTGTTGATATTTACTCTGAGGAGCTTGAAGCTTTCCACCATTACTACTTCGGCACGCAGATGCCTATATTTCCTTACAAGGCTTAGGAAGTTTGTCAGGTGTCCAACAACTCTTATCAACTACTACAGATGCGCCGTAGAAAGCATTTTTATTGGGATGCAACATACAGTTGCATGGTTTGGCAACAGCTCCGTCCAAGACCACACAAAATCGCAGAGAATTGTGGATTAATCCTAGACCACCACACAAACAAACCTCCCTTCCATTGACTCCTTCTACACGTCACGCTGCCTCGGCAAAACCACCAGCATAATCACTCCCTCTTCTCCTTTAACCCATCAGGCAAGAGGTACAGAAGTGTGAAAACGCACATCTCCAGATTCAGGGACAGTTTCTTCCCAGTTGTTATCAGGCATCTGAACCATCCTATCAACAATTAGAGAGCATTCCTGAGCTGCTATCTACTTTATTGTAGGCCCTCGGACTATCTTTAATGTACAATCTTGCATTAAACATGATTCCCTTTATCGTGTTTCTTTACATTGTGGACGGTTCGATTGAAAAAATGTATAATCTTTCTGTTCACTGGTTAGAATGCAACAACAAAAGATTTTTACTGTACCTCACGACACATAACAATAAACTAAACTAAACTAAAGTTCTGATTGGTAGGCTGCTATGGAAGGTAAGATTGCATAGGATCCAAGGAGAGCTAACCAACTGGATAGAAAATTGGTTTAATGGCAGGAAGTAGTGGAAGGTTGTTTTTTGGACTGGAGGCCCGTGACTAGTGAAGTGTCTCAGGGTTCGGTGCTACGCCCACTGCTGTTTTGTCATCTGTATCAATTATTTGGATGAGACCGAACAGGCATGATTAATAAGCTTGTAGATAACACACATGTAGATCTATGTGATCGTAGATCTATGTGGTATTGTAGTGAAGATGCTTCACAAAAACAGTTGCAGAATCTTGATTGATTGGGCAGGTGAATTGATGGAGTTTAATACAGGCAAGCATGAGTTTTAAACAGAGAAGTGTGAGGTATTGCATTTTGGGAAGTCTAACCAAGGCAGGACCTACACAGTGAATGGCAGGGCTCTGGGCAGTGTTGTAGGGCAGAGGGATTTAGGTGTGCAGATACATAGTTTCTTGAAAGTGGCATCACAGGTAGATAGGGTGGACAAGAAGGCTTTTGGCACATTGGCCTTCATCCGTCAGCATTTAGAGAAGTTGAGAGGTCATATTACAGTTGTATAAGATGTTGGTGAGGCCACATTGGGATTATTGTGTGTAGTTTTGGTCACCCTGTTATAGGAAATATGTTATTAAGCTGGAAAGGGTGCAGAGAAGATTTACGAGGATGTTGCCAGGACTCAAGGCCCTGAGATATTGGAAGAGGTTGAACAGGCTAGGACTATTCTCTGAAGCACAGGAAGATGTGGGGTGATCTTGTAGAGTTGTATAAGATCATGGATGAATAGATAGGGTAAATGCATAGAGTCTCCTATACCTAGTGAACGGGTATCAGGAACCAGAGGACGTAGGTTTAAGGTGATGGGGGGAAGATTCAATAGGAGTCCAAAAGGCAGCTTTTTTTTTTACACAAAGGGTGTTAGGTATATGGAACGAGCTGCTGGAGGAGCTAGTTGAGGCAGGTACAATTACAATGTTTAAAAAGCATTTGGACAGGTACATGGATAGGATAGGTTTAGAAGGATATGGGCCAAACACAGGCAGGTGGGACTAGTGTGGATGGGTATTGTGATCAGCATGTGAAAGTGTGCCGAAGGGCCTGACTCTATGAATCAAGAACTAATCAGTCAGGATAAAGGATCAACTGGAGTTGAAATATGTCGGAAGAAGACTAAATTATGGAAATGAAAATGTGCCAATAGCGACGAAGCAGGGTATCAAGGTTTGTTTGTACTCTGGTTCAGCTTGGGTATTACAGTGTATGAAATCATTGGCACAACATCAAAATGTTGGTTTTAAATCAAATCTCGATTTGACCAGTGGTCAGGTGGAGAAAATTTGAATTTATCAGGTCATCATATAAAATATGATTCATGACTATCTATCAGCAGCACAACAAGACAAGATGTGGAGATGGGTGGAGGTACAATCAAAGTTCAATCCAGGAAGAATACCAGAGTTGACAATGCATGAGTATGAGTAAATCCATCAGTATATTTAATTGCAAGGAACAAAACTACTGTGAGATCAATGTTTTTGAGCAGAATAATAGGGGAGAAGCAGGATAGATCAATAATTAGCTATGAGCAAAGTCTAGTACACTATTAAATGCAAAAATAAAACCAGGTTACAAAAGCATAATGGAGAAGCTCGGGCCATGACGCATGCTTATATAAAGCAGCAGTATTGGCCTTCAACAATCTGTGTAAAGGCATTAGTCAGGATAAGCACCTAAGAAAAACTCCATTGCACATACTTTATCGAAACTCCCAAAGCCAGTGGGGTACAGCTGAAGTATCATCACCGTTATAATGTAAGAAAAGTGCCAGCACAAGAATCCCTCACAGAATAAATCTCACATTATCTCTTTCAATAATATTGTGTAAGGGATTAACTTTGACCAAGACAATGGGGATAACCTTCTTCCCATTCTGTACCATGGGATTCATTTACATCTCTTGAGAATGAAGTAAAGCTGGAAGATGTAAAAACAGAGCTGAAATAAATACCCAAAGCGAAGGACTGGCCTATGCTGGAATAAGCTGCTGCAGTATATTAATTAGGGGTTACCTAAAACACTGAGTTTACAAAGCTGTGGTGCTGCTGTAAGTAAGAATTTCATTATTTCATTTCAGCACGTATGACAATTAAACCCTCTTGACCCTTGACAATTACATTAAAAAATAATGGGTAACTTAATCATCTAATATAATGGAGAGAAATATATTTGCTTATATAACCTGGAGAAAGTTGAGTGTCTGAGCATTTATAGTCATCAAGCACGGAAGCTGAACCTTCAGCCCAACTCATTCATGCTGAACCAGATGCCCCATCTACACTGGTCCCATTTTCCTGTGTTTGCCCCATATCTCTCTCACCCTTTCCCATCCATGTGCTTGTGCAAGCGTCTCTTCAATGCTGTTATAGTACCAGCCTCAACTACCTTCTCAGGCAGCTTGTTCACTGTCTGAGTAAAGAAATGCCACTCAGGTTCCTCTTAAATCTTTCCCTCGCACCTTAAATCTATGCACACCTGATTCTCGATTCCTCTACTTTGCGTAAAAGCTTCTGTGGATTCACCCTATCTATTCCACTCTTAATTTTATACACCTCTGCAAGATCACCCCTCAGCCTCCAGCGTTTCAAGGAATAACGTCCTATCATGTCTAACCTTTCCCTACGACTCAGGGCCCCAAGCCCTGGCAACACCCTCATAAATCTTCCCTGCATCCTTTCCAGTTTGGCATTCCATGTGTGTCTCTTTAAACTGCTCACAGAAAGAAGCAATTTAAAATAATGAATTCTCTGTCTTATGGACAATGTGAAGCTTTTCACAAATGAGACACTGCAGTCATTAGCCTGGTGACTGTATTATAATTATCCGGGTTTTTTGGAAACAATCCTTACAATAAATTAACCAGCTCCACGATGCGTTTCCATGTACAAAATTAGAAAGGCCAGAGTCATAGCTGTGGAAGTTGTGGTTCAGGATACCTAATATGCATTGAATGATGTTGCATGGTGCCAGGACTCGGAGGCTTGAGCTATAGGGAGAGGTTACGCAGGATAGGACTTTATTCCTTGGAACGCAGGAGGCTCAGGGTGATAGTGATCCTCATTATCCCTTTCACGAGCTTGCCATGTCATGCTACCATCAGAACCCCATACCTGTATCGGTGAGTTGTCTCTGAAGGCTTCAGTAAAATTTTTCCCATGGACAAATTAGGTGTCTCCAAAACAGTCTCAGCTCCTAGTCAAACCTGCAGTGAAGTGGGCTTCCCTTTACGTAAAGCATGCATTGGAGAGGATGGGCCTGACTGTTGCATGGTTGACTAGTTGAGAACATGGGCAAGGTCCACCTAGGCAGGGCTGTTATTGAATGAGCCTGGCATTAGGATTATGTTAACTCTTCACTCTTTCAGCACTGTATGCCGAAACTTAAGCTTCTGTGCTTTGCCATTTGCTTAATATCACGCCTGGTTCACAATATGCTCATGTCATTTATGATACAACTTGTAGATAGTTCACTCCCTGGATGGGGTGGGAGATTGCAACCTTCACGTGGTCCACCCTGTTTCAACCTGGCACCCACAATCAAATAAATAGAACAAGTTGTCCTACAACTTTAGGCTGTGCACGCCGTACGCAAGAAGAAAACCACCTGGATTGCTCACCCAAATGCATCATTTCTCAGTCAATATTCCATTATATACAGAGATTCATCAGCAGTTAATAGTGCAGCAGACTGGAGGGCTCCTGTTGCTTGATCCTTAGTCTGATGCAGAGGTGGTTGCAAAGCTGACACTAGCAACAAACTGGTTTTGTCCAGGTGCAAAGAAATAAAACTTGCAACTCAGAATTTACCTTGTTGAGCTCTATGTTTAGTCCTAGGATTCTTTGTTTGGTCAGGAGCATATCATATTTTATTTTATTGATGAAAGCATATTTGCTATATTTATTAATACTGGAATGAAAATTTTCAATATATTTAGCTCAGTGTATTTAACTCATCTTTGCTATATTCCATTAACAATTTTCTTACAATCTTGGCCACCTTACACAATCAGGATAATGATATTTGTGCGTCTGGTTTTAATGGACTCTGATAATTGAACTTGTAGTTGGGATGTGAAGCATGTCTCTTTTGTAGTGCCTTGAGAGTAAGAAAACAAACTCATTTTATCTATTCAGTGACCTACTTTTCACATTACTCTGCCTCTAGCCAATACGTGGTCTCTCATGAGCACTCCCTCTTTGATACTAAAGTCTAACCTTGGCTTGCAACATCAATATTACCTTTGTTGACCTTGGCTTCTCATATTTTTTGACATGATAATTTCACAAAAATGAATTTGCCCAATGAAACTTTCAAATTTCTATATTTTTACCCAATATTGTCATTTTAAAAAGCTAATGGTTTACTTTTATTTTAAATTTATGATTTTCTAAGAATAATCAATCATTTTACAACTATTTATGTTGGTTCAAAAGGTCACTCAGATTAGAAAAGAAATGCCACGAGGCAATCTCACAATTCCCTCACAGACTTGGCAATGAACAATACTTTGACCGTAATATTGTACATTTGTACCACTAACCTAAATATTGTTCTGGACTTGATAGCATCAGAAGCCATGGTACTTGCTAACCGTCATTCGTTTCTGTTACTGTATTTTTATTGGAAGACAACCCCATGTGGACTATGGCTTGGAATTAGGTCCATACTTCATCCCACAATTTCTTGTTACCAGGTGAAGATATTCATGGTACAGCAATATTTCAATCCTAAATACTCAAACCAAATTAACTTTGGCTCTCCATTGCACACTCATTTTCTGTTAACCTGCCGTTCTGTAAATTGTCATCTAAAAGTGTATGAAATGGGGAGTGCTATGCATGTCAGACGGAAAAGATTTACTTCCGTCTATTGTTCTTTTCATCACTAAATTACACCAACACACATCTGCCCTCTGCACGACAACAAGGAAGCAGAAGTAATGCAGTAGTGAGAAGCTGTCAACCTGTAGCCCAAGGGCACCAATTTCCACATCCTACATTCTTACACTTTAGTAATACAGCTCAATAATAAAGAGTTTTGGTAAAGCGAAGATACATGTTAGATTGCTCACACAAGTTGAGAATGCTTGCTCAAATGTATACAAGTTAAAGCTGCTTTAATCAGGTTTCTCTGTGTAAGTGGTGGAGACTCACTACCTCCCCAGAACAAAGACTGACAAATGAATTTGCATTCTTCCCCAGATCCCTTGACTCTTCACCCTTCCATTCTAGTTGGTTTTCAGGTTTGAGTGCTTTTAACCACATTCATTCATCTTTGGCAAGTTCGAACAGATTCATCGGCTATACAATGTTGGAGAAAAATGTTGTCAAATCCATGACATTGCAGAAAAAGAACACAACCATCTCATTCATTTACTCAAGGCCTGTAGGCAACACAAATAGAATCTTAGGACTGTGCTGCTCGCTTTGACACTTTCAGTTATATGGGGCACTTGTTGGATTACAAGTCACTAGTAAGCAAGAATTTTGAAATATAGACAGGTTATTAGCCCAGGCAGTATAAAGAGCAGCTCAGTTATTATTAAGTACTACATGCTAAAATTATCAACGATTAATAATAATCACCATTAAGTTCCAAGTGGAGGAACCCTTCATTGCTAGTGAAATACTGGGCAAAGTAACAATCATATTCATGGTTCTTTTTGATTTTCCCTAAGAAGTTAAACATTTACAAACTAGGATCTGTCCTCTCATTTATTTAGTAACTCATTCACATAAATGCACAAAAGCGCATCGATCTCAGCAACTGATGGATTTCGACGGATTTTGGCTAAGCTCTTTGGGATATTCTTGGGATGGTACAGTAAGTAATCTACAAAATTGCAAATGTAAGCATGCTATTCCAAGGTACATTAACACAACGTCATGGTGCATCGTGGACTGTGAATATCATGTTTTAGCAAGAAAAATATAATTTTTATAAGTCTAAGTAAACAAGACCCAGGGAAAGAATCTGGTTATAAAAGGAATTTCATTCAATGAGTTTTCAGTCATAATTACCTTTTGTGGTCTCACTCTCCCTGACCAAAAAGGTACCTCTTGGATTTTCAGGGCTGAGCAACATTCGCTCTGATTCTCTTCGCGTAATCTTCCCAAAATACCACCTGAAAGAATAAGAGTTAAACAGCTGCAGTTTAATGACAATGCACACTGTTATAATTTTAACAAAGCAGGACTCAAAGGTATTCATATATTGGTAACATAATGCTTTCTACTCTTGCTGCAAATTCCAATAGGATTACACAGTTTGATGGTTAGAAATCATTCGAAGCAAACAAAGCCATTTTCACTAGTGATATTGACAACAATGGACATCAAAAATGTGTGCACTTTTTCCTGACACGACATTCAGGGTTTAATCATTAATTTCACAAATCCCTTTTATGGAATCAAGTCTTTGCTTTATGTTTGAAAGGCAACAAGTTAACAGGCTAAATATAGAAAATAAAACTATGTGTTGCATTAAATTGTTGGATTGAATTTAGCTCTCAAAATGACTTCAGGAAACGTGTCTTGAATGGAAAACAAGAGGCATCAATTTTATCGGAATTAAGCATTATGAAGTTAAATGCGGTCTGACCAGTGCCTTATAAAGCCTCATAAAACATCCCTGTTTTTATAATCTAGTCCTTTCAAAATAGTATGGAACTCACTGCAGTATTTCAAGAATTAAAGTAGGATTCTCTTGGAATAGCTAATCCATTTAATTTTTTTAACTCATCATTTGAATCGCCTATTAAAAGATCTCAAGTATATGTTCAAATAGCCATTCGTTCACTGTGTTGAGACCACACATTCCACGGCTTCAATAATGCTCCTGTCCTCTAGATGGTAGGCTCAATAATTCAGGAGGCGCCTTGCACCTCGATTTGGAGATATGTCGGAGCATATATTTTCCACAAAGGTGGTTCTTGGATAATGACATTTTCACTGGCATCTTGGTAATTTTTCTTCCTGTAGCAGCCCTTCCAATCTAGGGCTGATCTGCTGATTCCTTCTCAGCACCCCCTACTGTGTACGCTGCAAAGGCACCAACAACCCGCTGTGCTGAAAGAACTGAAGAAATAATTCCTCCAGAGCTGGAGCTCTCCAAGCTGTGTGTTTAACCTCTGAAGTACCAAAGCAGTTTCTCCAGCATTTGAAATGATTATTGTTCACATCTTTGATTTTTTTTAATCTTGCACCAATTTTCACAAAGATATATGTCCTCTGCCCTCTTCCACTCTTTCTCTTCACAAAAGATTCCTAAATACCACAAACACCTTGCTGCCTATTAGAGCCATATTTAATTCAAAATATACATACTGGTCTTATTTAAGAAAGCCCATGGTTTCTGGTTTCAGGAACCATGTAGGTAATTTACATGGAATTTTAGTGAATCATTATGGTGTGAATTCATGATCATATTGATTTTTACATCTCTATGGTTGCCTGGCCCAAGTATTCTAACCCAAAATGTATTCACCAACAAACCAACAGCTCAAGTGAGAGGTCATTACAAAAACACGTAACACTCTAATTTTGATTACTATTAAAAAAGGCAAATAGAAAAAAACTAATGTCAGACAATCTGAGTTTCAAGAGCTATGG
Organism: Raja brachyura; assembly: GCA_963514005.1. Next base: position 23,047,803 of record OY740802.1, read on the forward strand.
TTTAACCACAGGCATGAGAAGCTTGGCCACTGTTGCTATTTGAAGTAAAATAATCTGTGTGGGTGAGTATAGCAGCCTACTGAATGGAATTCTTGTAAACATAGAAAATAGGTGCAGGAGTAGGTCATTCGGCCCTTCGAGCCAGCACCGCCATTCAACATGATCATGGCTGATCATCCAGAATCAGTATCCCATTCCTGCTTTCTCCCCATATCTATTGATTCCGTTAGCCCTAAGAGCTATATCTAACTCTCTCTTGAACACATCCAGTAAATCACCCTCCATTGCCTTCTGTTACAGAGAATTTCACCGATACTTCAGCACTTTGTGTCGAACTTCGACTCTAAGATCCCTCTGCACATCAATGTTGTTGAGGGTTTTGCCATTAACTGTATACTCGCTCCTTACATTCAACCTCCCAAACTGCATCACCTCACACTTGCTCGGGTTAAACACCATCTGCCATTTCTCTGCCCATTCTGCAGCTGGTCTATATCCCGCTGTATCTTCTGACAGCATTTCACGCTGTCTGCAACTGCTCCAATTTTGGTGTCATCAGCAAACTTACTCACACACCCATCTACATTTATGTCTAGGAAGGAACAGCAGATGCTGGTTTAAACAGAAGATAGACACAAAATGCTGGAGTAACTCAGCGGGCCAGGCAGCATCTCTGGAGAGAAGGGATGGGTGACATTTCTGGTCGAGACCCGTCTTGACCCGTCTGAAGAAGACCCGTCTCGACCCTAAACGTCACCCATTACTTCTCTCCAGAGATGCTGCCTGTCTCGCTGAGTTACTCCAGCATTTTGTGTCTATCTTACATTTATGTCCAGATCATTTATACATAATCACAAACAGTAAAGGTCCCAGCACAGATCCCTACGGAACTGCATTGGTCACAGATCTCTAGCCTAAATATCTAACTTCCACCATAACCCTCTATCTTCCATGAATAAGCTAATTCTGAATCCATATGACCAAGTCATTAAACTTGTGCATCTTTGTCTCTAGACTTCACTTTAGACTTTAGTGATACAGCGTGGAAGCAGGCCTTTCGGCCCACTGTCCATGCCGACCAATGATAACCCTGTACACTAGCAGTACATTAGCACTATCCGACACACCAAGGACAATTTACAATTAACCTACAAACAATTACATCTTTGGAATATGGGAGGAAACCGGAGCACCCAGAGAAAACCCACTTGCTCACAGGAAGAATATACAGTACAAACTCTATATAGACAGCACCCGTAGTCAGGATTGGACTTGGCTCTCTGGCGCTATAGGTCCGCAGCTATTGTTGCGCCACTGTGATGCCCTTATCAATCACAGCTGAGCTCAATTTCACCTTCATGTGATGTTCAAAGGTGCAGAATAATGGTTAGTCGATGACAATCAGAAGACGGAAACATGCTCAATTTTCCTGTGACGCCCCAGTGTTGCTGCAATAGTTGACATTAGGTAACTCATGACCTGCTTTGTCATATCTCAGTTTAACACAGTTACGTCTGCTGTAAACTCAACTGTGTACCACTGCACAAAGGAAAATCAGTGCCTGTGCAGTTTCAATGTTGAAACTGTTTATTTTTGATATCGGATGCTCTCAACAGAACAGAGGAAATTATGCTTTATTCAAGACCTCAATGAATTGTTGTATATATTCTATGATGCTTGATTATGTTAGTGTCAGCTAATTGCATAAGGTACACTTATAATTGGGTTGTTTTTAATTTGACCCTTAAATGTACGGTTAATGTTATAGACCTGTATTTTTTTTCCAGAAGATGAAAGTCTGCCACTGGGGCAAAAGCACCAGATGTAGCAGCTGAAATGCTGGAGAGCAGCTAAAGATGCCAGGCTTTTGCAACTGGAATATAGTGATGTTAGCAGAGGACAAGATGAATTGGGTCTGCTGTAATGGCTGCTCTTTCCCCCACTTCCTCCCATTAAATATCCTGCTGGACATGTGGATACAGAAAGATGACTTGAATATGATGATCTGTCAGATACTGCAGATAGGCAAGAATAAACATTGAAAAAAACCATATGTCGGAAGGAATTGCAGATGCTGATTAAAACCGAAGATAGACACAAAATGCTGGAGTAACTCACTGGAACAGACAGCATCTCTGGAGAGAAGGAATTGGTGAAGTTTCGGGTCTGAAGAAGGGCCTCGACCCGAAACAACTCCCATTCCTTTTCTCCAGAGATGCTGCCTGCCCTGCTAAATTACTCCAGCATTTTGTGTCTATCTTCTGAAATAAAAACATGTTCCTTTTCTGCACTTTAGGAGATATCTTGATCAAATAAAGCCAGCAAAACATCTACAAATATAAACAAAGATGTTGAGGATTAGAATTTGTACAAAAATGGTTCTATTGTTAGAGAACGCTATTGGTTTAAAAGGTAATCTTTTTGTGAACGGCTCAGATTTTTTGCTGGTGTGGTCCTGGATGGCTGTTTTTTTTTCCATTACACAGCGAGCTCAGAATGTGGATGCGTAAGGCAGCCTAACCTTTACCAACCATTCAGGGGATAGCTGGAGAAGTGGGAGGGGGGTGCTTACTGCATTAACACAAACAAATCATGTTCTCACCATAAAATATCAAACACAGATATCACAAGCATTCTTCCCTTCAAAACAATATCAAAAGCATCAAAAGTTAAGAAGAACGGTTTATCATTTCTAAAGCAAATTATTTACTCTTCAGCCTGAATGGAGTCAGAAGGTGCAACATAATTGCTGGGGATATATCCAGTGTTTCCTGTAGCGAGGGAACGGCCTAACCACCAATCACCTTCCCTGCAAGATACAAGAAAGAAAATTACATTGTAGTTAACCATTTCTGTTTGTTTCAAATAAACATTAACATATAAATATTCCGTCATCCAGCCCATACAGATTTACAGGTGCACTGCTGGCCTCAAATAAACCATTATGAAGAAAGTGTTGAAATTCAAACAATGCAGGACTTATTTCAGTCAAATCTCTTGCCTCTCTATTAGTGTAAGTGATAACAATGTTATAGAAAATCATAATTTTCTGCACATGCTTATCCAGTTTTTCAGTGAATGCGATACACAGTGCACTTGACTGGATTAGTGTGTTTTGATTAAATACAAGCAACTAACTTAAACGTCAATATCTGTCATTGATTTCAGAGAGCGGACGCAGTAGAGCCTCAAGTGACACAAGTTGTATTTTATAACAGACACATTTCTGTCAGTGAAAATGGATGTTATCATTTCTCCTTTCACTTGCACTTTCATAGAACATAGAAGAACAGCACAAGAACAGGCCTTTCGGACCATGATGTCTGTGCCGAACAATATGCCAAGATCATCTCTCATCTACTTGCATAGTCCATATCCCTCCATTCCCTGCATATCCATGTACCTATCCAAAAGTCGCTCTAATGCCACTATTGTCAATGTCTCAGCCACTACTCCAGGCAGCACATTCCAGGCACTTACCACTCCATGTAAAAAACATATCCTGCAAATCTCTTTTAAACTTTGTCCCTCCCACCTTAAATCTATGCCATCTTGTATTTGACTTTTCCATCCTGGGAAATAGGTTCTGGCTGTCTAACCTACCTATGCCTTTCATAATGTTATATACTTTTATCCGATCTCCCCACAATCTCCAGTATTCCAGAGGAAACAGTTTTGTTTAGTTTATTATTGTTACACGTATCGAGGTACAGTGAAAATCTTTTAGTTGCGTGCTAACCACTCAAAGAAAAGACTATACATGATTACAAACACGCCGTCCACAGCGATAGATAAACCGCCACCGTGTATAGATAAAAGAAAAAGGGAGCAACATTTAGTGCAAGATAAAGTCCAATTAGCTGGAGTGAGGACGGTTCAGTTAGAATGCCGTCTTGACCACCCATCTACCTCATCGGGAACCTCTGAACTATCTTTAATCAGACTTTATTGGACTTTATCTTGCACAAAATGTTGTACTCTTTATCTGTACACTGTGGACAACTTGATTATAATCATGTACAGTCTTTACTTGGAAACAATCCAAGTCTGTCTAACAGAGAAGAAGATTTAATCCAAACATGAGTGACAGCTTTTCACTCAGAATGTGGTGGGTACAGGGAATGAGCAGCCAGGGGAAGTAGGTGAGACACGTACTATAATAGCATTTTCAAGGCATTTGCACAGGCACACGGATAGTAATGGCTTAAGAGGGATTTAGGCCAAACGCAGGCAAATTGGACTAGCTTAGATATTGCATCTTGGTCACCATGAACGCGTTGGACCGAAGGGCCAGTTTCTACGCTCTATGACTCGCCCTGTAACTAATACCACCTACCTAATCCAGGCATCATTATGGTAAATCTTCCCTTTCCAACATCTCCATATCCTTTCTATAATGGGGCGACCAGAAATGCGTGCAATACTCGAGATGTGGCCTAACCAAACTCCTATACAGCAACATCATGAGTTCCTGACTCTTATAGTCAATGCCCTGACCTATGAAACCAAGCATATCATATGGCTTCTTTTCTACTCTATCTACATGTGTTGCAAACTTAAGGGAGTTTTGGACTTGGACTCCAAGATTCCTCTGCACATCAATCCTGTTAAGGGCATGCCATTGATTTTACTTTGGAGTCACGGGAGTGACTACGTGAAGAAGCCCGGCTGGGCGCATGCGCGTCATTACGTCGACGCATGTTGCTTTGAATGGAGCTGGAGAGCGCAGCCCCACCAGTGGTAAGTAGAAAACCTTGCAGGTAAGTCTTTTTAAAACACTTTCCAGCGAGAGTTAAGCTCCGTAAGGCTGGCTTGCGAGTCAGCAGGAGTCTGTGGTACAGCGGGAGGAGCAAGCGTGGGTCACGCAGCATTGCGGTCCCATCGCAGCGATCGGGAAAATAGATAGGTACGGTGCCGGTTCCAATACCGGTGGCCGTTATTTCCGTAGTTAATAACCCTCCAGCTGCTCTAGTGTCGCAGGGCACTGAGGCCACAACGATAGGAAAGTACATACAAGGTCTGCTCTGAGTATGTGTTACCAGATGCAGTTTTCTTAGTTTTATGCACAAATACACAAGAAAATGTAAAAGAAAGTAACTCTCCTCCAAGACAGGACAAGAATGTGGGGGAGACTGGAAATGGAGAAAATGCTCCACACTTTACTCAGTCAAGGGCCCAAAGACCCAAAGATTTCCCAGGCAGCTTCCGAAGGAGTTCCATACACCAAGTATGGTGCCTGTTAAAAATGGGAATCTGGCTCTCCAGTGCCTTGTTTAGGTCTGGATGAGGTCTCCCTCGAGCAAGACTAAAATGCTCCAAAACCTGATCAACCAAGGGTCCAAAGACCCAGAATATTCCCAGGCAGCCCCTGAGGGGGTTCCATATCAAGAATATGGTGCCTATACAACATGGGAATGTGAACCTCCAGACGCTTGTTAGGTCTGGAAGAAGTCTCCTTTGAGTAAGTCTCAGGAGTACCAGGGCGGCAGGAGACTGACCCCGAAGGTGGTGTTTTTGGTCTTGAATACCCACCACAGCACAAGAGTAAAACTCCAGGTGTATTTGATGTAGCACAATTCTTTGCTATACCAGAAGGGAGCGGTGAGACCATGGAAGAAAACCTGGCAGCCAACATAAACTATTTGGTTTCTCACCAGCTTCAAGAGACTGTCATGGTTGAGACAGTACACCTTTATAAAACACCTGTGAATTGTGCGTCACTCAGGGTGCCGACGGTGAATCCGGCAATTTGGACACCCATGAGTTCAACAATGCGAGGACAGGAAATACGTTTCCAGCGGGTCCTCAAGCTTATTGCAGCTGGCATCGCTGCTCTTGGGAAGCAGGTAAAAGGGTGTGCAATGTCTAAACTACAAAAAGACATGTTGGCGTTGTTTTGTAATTCTTCTTTTGAGATCAATTGTATGAGGAAAATCGCCATTCGGCCCATACTGCACCTTAGATTTGCAGGTCTGTGCAAATCAAGTAATGTTCAAGCTCCCGCTTACTTTTTCGGAGAGAACCTGCCTAAGCAAATGAAAGAAATTGATGAGGAGGCATAGACTATCAGCCTCATGAAACCTTTCATGTATGGCCAAAGAACTGGCTGGATGAGAAGAGGGTTTGATTCCGGAGCAGGAACAAGCAGAGGCTCGGGAGTGGTGAGAAGGTATTATTACCCATCACAGCCCAATGTCCACCCATATGTTGGAAGAAAGAGACTGTCACGGTCATTTGCTGAGGTACAAAAACTTCATTCCATCACAGAGAAAACTTTTGGGGAACAACCTCCGGTTGGTGGTAGATTACAATTGTTTTATGATGAATGGTGCTGTATAAAATCTGATCGATTTATATTAGATACTGTGTCCAGTTCTACAATAGAATTTATGGAAGGAGTTGATCCACCTGTACAGAATAAACCTAATTGGGTTTTGGTGTTTTCTGCACCTGAAACTTCTCAGATAAAAGAAGAAGTTAGAAATTTATTTGATAAAGGAGTAATTGAAAGTACGGTGTATCATCCACAACAATTTGTGTCCAATATATTCCCCAGGCCAAAGAAAGATGGGGGTTGTAGAGTCATTCTGGACCTCACAAAATTGAATTCATCACCATTATCGTAGGTACTTGAAGTTTAATTGGATGGGTCAGCTGTGGCAATTTAAAGCATTACCTAATGGGTTAACTTCAGCTCCCAGGCTGTTCACAAAATTATTGAAACCAGCACTGGCATTATTAAGAGCTCAAAATCAGCTGAAGAATCAGTTTCAGCAACTATAAGCCTGTTTGAAAGGCTAGGGTTTCTGATCCATCCAACAAAATCTAAGCTACAGCCATCTCAAACAATTGGTTATTTGGGGTTTGTCATTAATTCAGTTGCTATGTTAGTAACTTTTCCAACAGATAAAGTTGGGGATATTACAAATGCCTGTAGTCGCCTTGCTGACAACCCTTATCCCTCCATCTGAGAAGTAGCTAGGGTTATTGGTAAAATAGTAGCAGCATCCCTGCTGTCGAGTTTGGTCCTCTGCATTATCAAAGTCTTCAACGGGCAAGTGCACAAGCACTAAAAGAACGTACAGGTCATTTTGATAGGTCCATGCAGTTACCAACGGTTTAATTTGTTAATCTGCAGGTTCTGACCAGACCATTACAAGGGCTTGGACTTGGATAGGACCATGGATGTCATAACTGCAGCTTGGAGAGAAAGCACTAAGAAACAATATATGTCTCATATAAAGAAATGGGAAGCTTTTTGTATACAGTCAGATATATCTTATCATACTGCAAACATATCGGATGTATTGGAGTTCCATGCTATGTTGCATTTTGATCAGCACCTAAGTTATAGTGCCATTAATAGTGCTCATAGTGCTTTGTCCTCCTATTTAGGACAATTTTCAGAACGTCAATCTATTGGGTCTCATCCATTGATGTCCCGATTTATGAGAGGAATTTTTAATAAAAATCCTTCCAAAACCCAGATATACAGAAATTTGGGATGTCAGTGTAGTTCTTACATTTCTTCGGCAGTGGGCTCCAATTACGTCACTGTCTTTTCAGAAGTTAACATTTAAAGTGGTAATGCTCATGGCATTAGTGTCAGCACAAAGAGTACAAACATTGCAAATGTTACGTTTAGATTGTATGCATTTGTCTGCAGATAACATTACTTTTTATGTTTATGATCTAATCAAACAAAGCAGACCAGGGAAGGCTGGAACCAAGGTAATCTTTAAAGCATACCCTGTCGACCAAACATTGTGTGTGGTTAAGCATCTGACTCAATATATTGAAGTAACCAAGAGTCTCCGAGGTTGTGAGACAACAATGCTTATTACCCACAAGAAACCATATAAAAAAGTGACAGTACAAACTATTTCTAGATGATTAAAACAGGTTCTGGATTTAGCTGGAGTAGACACTCATGTGTCATCGCACTCCACCAGGGCGGCAACCACATCCGCGGTAAAGACACAGGACGTGCCGCTCGACCAAATTTTAGAGGCCGCAGGATGGTTTAAAGAAGAAACTTTTTCCAAGTTTTACGATAAACCTGTTGTCACGGTGCCAGGGTTTGGACACGCTGTGTTGGGTTCTGTTTGATTCTTTGCTTTCTTTTATGTCATTGCTTTCATATCCTTTGTTGTAATTTCCCCCTGGGATAGAGGGGTTCTTACTTTTCTTTTCTTTTTATTATTATTATTAAAATACTTATTGCATAATTTCATCAATATTCAATATATATTATTTACTCACTACTGTGTCAATTGAGCAGTGTGTCATATGGAATGAATCTATGGCATGAAAATCACAGAGCTACAAAATCTTCACGTAGTCACTCACGTGACTCACGTGCCCTCCGCTCCCACCCTCATAATCTAAAGGATCATCTGGTAGTTCTAGTCTTCTGTAAGCCTTACTATCTTACTTCAGCTATCAGTTTCTGTGTTTTTCACGCCGCTGCTTTGAAGTATGACGCGCATGCGCCTGGCGGAGCTTCTTCACGTAATCCCTCATCGTAACTCCTCATAAAATAAAGATCAAACTTCGAACAGGTAAGTTCTCGTTTAATCTTACTATTATATATTTTGCCTTTCCATTTGACTTCCCAAAGTGCAGCACCTCACACTTGCTTGAACTGAGATCCATCTGCCATTTGTCTGCCCATTTCTGTAGCTGATCTATCTCCCCCTGTATACTTTGACAGCCTTCCTCCCAGTGCACAACCCCAGCAATCTTGGTGTCATCAGCAAACGTACTAACCAACATTTCTATATATATATATATATATATATATCACAAACAACAAAGATCCCAGCACAGAACACTGCAGAATTCCACTGGTCACAGGCCTCCAGCCTCAGTAATACCCTTCCACCACATTCCTGTTTTCTAACAAGTAAGCCAGTTATGAATCCATATGACCAAGTCGCTGTTAATCCCGTGCACCTTAATCTTCTGGATCAGCCAACCATTGGGGGATTTTATCAAATACCTTACTGTCTTCATTTAAAGTTTCTGGAGGAGGGTAATTTGAATTGCAGTGATTTTATGAGGAGTTACGATGAGAGATTACGTGAAGAAGCTCCGCCAGGCGCATGCGCGTCCTACTTCAAAGCAGCGGCGTGAAAAACACAGAAACCGATAGCCGAAGTAAGATTAATCAGCAAAAATGGTTTCATTGCAAGTCACTGCAGGAAAACAAACTGAAAAGCTATTCTCACGACAGTAACTACAATGGTTGCAATTTTTGACCATTCTACAATCAGAATTATTAGGCCAGCGTAACTGATGTAAAGGGCTGATACTTTCATCAGAAAGTCCAGAACTGGCTTTAAAATAACACATGGTTGTATGCAATAATGACATTTGTTCTTGGTGTTGTAATTATTAGAGTAATCTTGGTGTGATTATTTAGAGAAAGGGAAAGGTTCGCTCATCACTGTTTTATGAAGGTTTAATTTAGTTTGGAGATACAGCATGGAAACAGACGCTTCGTCCCACCAGGTCCACGCTGACCAACAAACACCCCATACACTAGTATCATCCTACACTCGAGGGACAATATACAGAAGCCAATTAAGCTACAAATCTGAACGTCTTTGGCATATGGGAGCACCCGGAGAAAACCTACATTTTCATGGAGGACATGAAAAGTCCGTACAGACATCACGCGTGGTCAGGAATGAATCCGGGCCGGCTCTCTGGCACTGTAAGGCAGCAGCTCTACTGCTGCACCACCATGCCGCCCACTGGTAGATCTGATGCTTTAAATCAGCCTTTCCCTTTTGATACACAGAAATCCAATTTTTTTTAATCCATTTGATCACTAGATTGATTTTCGTTTTGCATCTTGACAAAGCCACAAAAAGACAATATGATTTTACTTTAACAAGCCATTTGCCAAAAAAAAATTTTGCTGCGTAGAATAGTTTTCTGCTCATTCGTAAAAGTACTTTGACACTGGTCTTTCCTAACTTTGAGATGATGCGTACAGTTGTTTAATGCTTTCACTCCTTACACCGCTCTATCAAATCAGTGTATCAGCTACTGAAGAATATTTCCCCCACTGAATAGACTTGCTTATCTGGTGCAGCTGCGAATATTGAATTTCTTTTAAATGCAAGTGAATACATGTTTTTTAAGTTCATCCAATGAGTCTTCCTTTGCAATGAAAAGCATTTGAATAAATACCACTGCAAAAAGTAAGCTTGCATCATGTATTGCAGTGCATTCTTTTTAGCTGATTTCTTGCTTTGCTCCAATAATGAAAAACAAAGCTTGTAGCCCCACAGTTTATTAAAAGGCAGACAGATATATTTGCACTCTGGGATATGTAATACAATACCCACAGTAAATGCCATTAGTTTTATTACTAGTAACCTAGACCTAACATCTGAGTAATTTTATCACTAAGCCTGATGTTACAGAGAAGTGTCAGCATAAAGGCCAGAGAGTTCAGGAATTTCACAGTTACATGCATAAACATGAAAGTCTGGTATTTTCTGACAGTAGTTTGCTGGCAATTCCCCAACCATGTAGCTGGATGCGCAACATCTCTTGAGCCAGAGCATTATAAATAAGATTTATTATAGATTGCTTACTATTTTTGCACCTACCTAATTTACTTTTAAATGCTGTTAAGTGTTTACAATTGTTAGCCTTTCCGAATTCTGTCAATAGCAATTACATAAGTAATGCTGTTACAGTTTTGAAAATTAAACACGCAGACAGATGCTTGATCCCATGCCAAATATTTTTTCTTTGCCCATGGATTACTCTATAGGACACAAAGAGTGGCATTAACTCAGCAGGTCAGGCAGCATGTCAGGAGAACATGGATAGGCGCTGTTTCAGGTCGGGGCCCTTCTTCAGGCTAACTGTGGGAGGAGGAGAACAAAGCTGGAAAAGAGGAGAGGCAGGACAAAATGTGGCAGGTAATAGGTCAAAATAGGCATAGGGGGTTTTGATAGGCAGAAGATTGGAACAATGGCCAAATTAGAACATGTTTGAAGAGTTGTGACATGTGAAGCCAGAGGGAGGAAAGAAGACAAGAGTGGGGGGGGGGGGGGGGGGAGGGAATAGATGAGAGTCCAGGAGGGGCATGCAGGATGGAAGGGGAGAAAGAGAGGGAGGAAGGGTGGGGGAAAAAAGGGGGCATTGGTGTGTGTGGAGAAGTTAGTTAGTGGTTACCTAAAATTGGAGAATTCAATGTTCAATGTTTCATGGTTGAAAGCTACCTAAGAGGAATATGATGTGTTCTTCCTCAAGTTTGCATGTTACCTCACTCTGACAATGTAGGAGGCCCAGGACAGAAAGGTCAGTGTGGGAATGGGACGGGGAGTTAAAATGTTGGCATATGGGAGATTCAATAGGTCTTGGTGGACGGAGTGCAAGTGTTCATCCAAACAGTCGCCAAGTTCAGACTTGATCTTGTTGATATTATTATCTCACTTCCATCATGGACATGATCCCATCTCTGATACAACGAGGGGAAAAGGCACTGCATACAATTGCATAGGATTCATAGAATCGAGGTAAGTCTCCGAGTCCAACTAGTTGTTTGTTCTCCACCCAAGCTCCTGAGTTGCTCATAATTTCATAATAATAATTTATTCCTTACATCTTCGTCCTTACCCATCTTTACAGTTAATGGACTCCAAGTACATGCCTCAAACGTTCCCTCAACCAGTGAATAATAATCTCATTATTCTTTGGACAAATAATTGATTGAAGTTTTGATTTTTAAGTGACCATCTGACATTGGCAGCTTCTAGATTTGTTCTTTCCCCCATGTTGTCATATTTTCATTGTTTATTATCAAAGTATTTCATAATTTTAAAAACATCTGACCTTTTTTTTCATGAGTAAAGGTATCTAGCCTGTTTCTCCGTCCTCGATAGATATAACCTCACAGTTCTGGCATGATCCTTCTTAGTTATTCTTTCAACCTCTCCCATAGTCCTAAACACTTGTCCTAATATGATGACCTGTACTGTTGCCATAGTCTTAATTGCTTAATTGAGGTTTGATATAGCAATCTCCTATTAATTTTTGATTAGTAAAGGTGTAAGGGGTTACGGGGTATAGTAGGCAGTGAAGAAAGCTAATGGCATGTTGGCCTTCATAACAAAAGTAGTTGAGTATAGGAGCAAATGGGTCCTTCTGCTGTTGTACAGGGCCCTAGTGAGACCACACCTGGAGTGTTGTGTGCAGTTTTGGTCTCCAAATTTGAGGAAGGACATTCTTGCTATTGAGGGAGTGCAGCATAGGTTCACAAGGTTAATTCCCAGGATGGCGGGACTGTCATATGTGGTTAGAATGGAACGGCTGGGCTTGTATACTCTGGAATTTAGAAAGATGAGAGGGGATCTTAGATAAAATTATTAAGGGATTGGACACACTAGAGGCAGGAAACATGTTCCCGATGTTGGGGGAGTCCAGAACCAGGGGCCACAGTTTAAGAATAAAGAGTAGGCCATTTAGAACGGAGATGAGGAAAAACTTTTTCACCCAGAGAGTTGTGAATATGTGGAATTCTCTGCCTCAGGAGGCAGTGGAGGCCAATTCTCTGGAAACTTTCAAGAGAGAGTTAGATAGAGCTCTTAAAGATAGCGGAGTCACAGGGGATATGGGGAGAAGACAGGTACGGGATACTGAATGTGGATGATCAGCCATGATCACAGTGAATGGCGGTGCTGGATCGAAGGGCCGAATGGCCTACTCCTGCACCTATTGTCTATTGGGGCGAAGACAGAAAAATGGGGTTGAGAAGGAAAGGTAGAAGATGATGGGGCGAATTGCCTCATTCTGCTCCTAGAACTTATGAAATTATCTTATTTCGACCCTCCAGAAATACAGCTAGGTGCTTAGTTTGCTTATTTTATAGCCTTATTGAGCTGTACTAACTTCAGTGATTTGCACTCTCAAATTCCTTTCTTTTCGTACCTACTTTAATCCTTCCCGCTCAAGATTGTTCTTTAAAAATATTTCTTAATATGTTTAAATATGTGCAAATTGAACAATGGATTTTGCCATAAAGTAGCTCAATTTTAATTATCAATATACTAGTTGTGAACAATTAAATTTTAAGCATAAAACATATTTGCCAGATTACATTGGGGCACAGGTGTTATTTCATAGAATATGTTTTTAATGAACTAAGCACTAAATTATTTGTTTTTACCACATTCTATCAGTATTCTGTTTCAGAGATTCATGTTAATTTTTAAAAGTTTCCTATGATTGGCACAATTAATGGAAACTCCACTATTATGACTTCTTCCCTCTGGTGAGTTTGAGCGCTATGTAGGCACTCCTCAACCCAAGCATGACCCGATTTAAACAAGAGCAAATGAGTTAAAGGGTCTGTCCCACTTGGGCGACCTAATCCGCGAGTTCTGGCGAGTTTGCCCTCGACTCATACTCGCAGCATGGTCGACACGAGGTCGTAGGAGGTCTTCGTAACTCTCCTTCATGCTCGAGAGTGGTCTCCGCGTACTCGAGGCCTCAGTTAGATCGCGCCGTTTTTTTCCAATATGTTAAAAAATGCCCGTGAGTTAAAAAAGGTCGCCATGGGAAAAATCGATACTTTTTTTACTCGTAGGTTTAGTCGTAGTAGGTCATAATATGTCGTAGTAGTTAGTCGTAGATAATCGAGGGTGGTCAACGGTAGTCGTAGATTGTCTTCATCATAGTCGAAGGGAGGTCGTTTTCACTCTCCACTATTTGGTGTTCAATTTTCCCGAAGTTAGTCATAGCTGCTCTTCAACATAGTCGAAGGAGGTCTTCAACATGTCATTTTTTTCAAACTCTTCTAAACTCGCCAATTAGGTCGCCCAAGTGGGACAGCCCCTTAAGAAACTGTACTCAGCCAGGTGAATAAAAACTAAAATGACACTGCCAGGCACATTTCCAACCCCATTTTTTAAAATATTGTGACCTCATGACCGGGAACCACAATTTATTTTAGAGCTACAGTACAGAAGTTGGCCCTTCGGCCCACCGAATCCGCGCCGACCATCGATCCCCACACACGACACACACACTATGGACAATTTACATTTATACCAAGCCAGTTAGCCTACAAACCTGTATGTCTTTGGAGTGTGGGGGTAAACCGGAGCACCTGGAGAAAACCCACGTGGAGAACATACAAACTCTGTACAGACAGCACCCGTAGTCAGGATCGAACCAGGTCTCTAGCCTTGTAAGGCAACCATTCTACCACTGTGCCACCCTCAATTCTTTTGGAAGTTTATAAAGCAACTGTAATGGTTTATGAATAGGTAATTTGCACTGAATACAACTTGAGTTTAAAATCTTGCAAGCTTTTATCAGGACATTTCAATTCGTTAGAAGAGACAACATTGAAAAAGTAGTCCATTCAGTTGTTTGCTTTCCTCTACCCCTTCAATAAGATTATGTCTGATCTTTTATTTCAGTCACTTTACTTTTCTATCCTGCAATGACTTTGTTTCTATTAATATTCAAAATCCTTCAAATCTTTCTTATGATTGTGCCTTCAAAACACTGTTGTGTACAGAATTCTAAAGATTCGCCATCCTATGGTTGAAGAAATTTAATTTTACGAGTCCCTTATTTTATTTTGATCCTAGATTCAAGCTGGGAAACCTGTTGGCAAAATATGATCTCTGCATCAACCCAGCCAAGCTCATTAATGATTTTGCATGCTTCAATGGGGCCACCTCTCATTCTTCTCATCAGGTCAGTCTACTTAATCTCTTTTGACAGGACAATCCACTCATTCCAGAATCAAACTCATGATCTTTTATTGCATATCCTTGCAACAGGTACAGTGCAATAAATGATTTGATATAGGGAGACTAGATCTGAGAGGCTATGTTCTCGCCAGGGAGGATGTGTACCTCATCATCCAGCAGGACTGATGTGCGAGCAAAGCTTGGGTTGATTGGAAGGCTGAGAACCTCAAAGATCTATAACATACAAGATACAAGATACATTTATTTGTCACATGTACCAATTGGTACAGTGAAATGTGTGGTCACCATACCGCCATACGAATAATAAAGAGCACAGAACACGATAGTCTTTAACACAGACATCCCCACACAGCGGAATCAAAGTTTCCCACTGTGAGGGAAGGCTCCAAAATTCAGTCATCCTCCTCTGTTGCCCTCTGTTCACCCGTGGTCGGTGGGGTTCCCGAACCCCTCGCAGTTGCTGCTACGGGCGGCCCAATGTTCAGGCCCTCTCGCTGGGATGATGGAACTCCAATGTCGGAATGGGAGAACCACCTCAATGGCTTGGACATTCGAATCGGCCACTTCCTACTGGAATCCGCGGCTCCCGAAGTCCACAGGCCGCGCTGGGCGGAGATTCAACGCTAGCGGCCCTCGGCAAAGGTTCCCAGGACTCCGCGATGTTGGTCAACGCCACCCACGCTGGGAGCTCCGCAAACCACAGCTCCCCGATGTTGAAGCAGCAGGTCCAGCACTCCGGAGCTTCAAACGGCGATCCAGGTAGGCATCCCCCGCTCCGTGGTGAATCCGGTGCTGCGCCGCCACTGCTGAAGCTTTGGCCGGTCCCGGGCAGGAAAGGCCGCGCCAATCCAGTAGGTAGGCCGCGAGGAGAGGGGCGAGGACACGACTCAGAGAATAGTCGTATCCTCGCCAGGAAGTGACTGGGAGACGGTTTCCCCCTTACCCTACTCCCCTCCCCCACATGGAAAAACTAAAGAAACCTCCAAAACACACTTTTGAAACAGACTAAAAATAAAAAATAGAAAAGCAGACAGACTGTAGGCAGAGGCTGCCATCAATGCGACGCCCCATTGTAACAGGACTAGACAAACTAGATGCAGAGTGGAATGTTCCTGACTGCAGGGGAATCTCAGGTCATGGGGTGTGACACATGAAACTAAGATAAGAAGGACTTTCCTTACTGAGGAAAGGGTGAATCTGTGGAATTCTCGCCCAAGTATTTGGCCACCACTGCCTTCAATGGGCACGAATTGCACAGGTTCATGCCTTTCCTCGGTGAAATAAAGATACCACCGGGGATGGCGTATCATAGCTGCCTCGCCAGCAGATTGTGTTGCCTTTGTCCTTCTTTGTATTTTTTGTTTGTTGTAAAATATATGTTCACTTTATCTTTACATTTGTATTATGTTGTGGCTGGTGGACACACACACACTGTGTGGAGTGTGTACATAGTTGGTGAAGAGGCTTTTGGTCCACTGTGGGAAGGGTATTGAGTACAAAAGTTGGGAAAACATGTTGCAACTGTACTAGACGAAGCTGTATAAACGGATACAATTACAACTTTTAAAAGATATTTGAACAGATACGTGGATAGGAACGGTTTAGAGGGGAGACTGTGGCCACATTCCTGATCACTTGGCAAATCTCTAGTTGCAGGTACCTCATCAAAAGATCACTTACTGTATATGGTCCCATTCAGTTCTCTGACCATGAATCAATTCACAATCCACACTGATGTATCATCCTCAATTCCACTTGATCTAATCTTATTTTTTTAATTTTGTTTTTGGCCTTGGAAGTGATTAGTCAGGTTGCTGAGAACCAGTGTGAGTGAGAGGAACCTCTTGCTTCATAAATTTATTGGCCTCCCAAGCAAAAGAATAAACAAAACAAAAATTCCATTCTTGATCCTGGATAGTCTCAGTCAGCAAGTAGCAATCCTCCCCCTGCAATTATATTGTCAAAAATTCAACTTCATTCACTTGCAATAAACACATCTACACATGTAATCCCGTTTCTGAAATTCAACCACTGAAGTTAATAGAACTGGAGGAACAAGGAACTGCAGATGTAGGTTTACCAAGGAAAGACACAAAATGCTGGAGTAACATAGTGGGTCAAAAGCTTTTTTCTAGTTATCATTCCCCCACCCACCACTGTAATCAGTCTGAAGAAGGGTCCTGAAATAAAACGTCACCTATCCATATTCTCCAGAGATGCTGCCTTACCCACTGAGTTACTTAAGCATTTTAAGTATTTCCTTAATAGAACTGGATATTGGAAGCAGTTTCAATATGCAGTTGCCACCATATTCCAGTGTTCTATCACTTTCTTTCCTACATAGTATTATTTTAAAATGCAGAACACTTGCATGGAAAATGTAAAAAGATCTTCCAGCACCATTTAAAAGAAAAGCATTTGTGAATTTTCAACACATTCTTCACTGTCTATGCACTGACACAGTGAACTCCAATTATTTCATGCCTGCAGCTACATGTTGAGAGCAGAAGTATTTCTCCCGAATCTGATCAAGGAGAAACCACACAACATACTCACGCCTTTGCAGCAGTTGTAAATCACAGCCCATGGGCTGACTAGTAACCTACTGCAACAACATCATGTGCCTCAGAATATTATGCCAGATGCCAGTTTAAAATCAATCATCTATGAGCTGGTTGAGTGGCATCTACTGTGGACAGGCATTACGATTTCTGAACGAAAATGCAATCTGATACATTTATTAAGTCTACATTTCTTTAATGAAATGTAAATGCTATGCCAAACTATCTACTGTGTACTGCTCAAAATTGCCAAGGTTTGATTTTGCCCAGGCACGTTGCTTTGCTTCCACATGACAGCGGGAGTCATGGAATGCCATGACACTGAATGAATGTTTCCAGAAGCTGTGAGTTTAACTACAATATCTATTTTGTAGGAAGGAACTGCAGATGCTGGTTTACACTGAAGATAGGCACAAAATGCTGGACTAACTTTCGGCCTGAAGAAGGGTCTTGACCCGAAACGTCACCCATTCCTTCTTTCCAGAGAAGCTGTCTGTCCTGCTGTTACTCCATCATTTTGTGTATAAAATCTATTACTTTTAAAACATAAGTTTTCAAACTGATGTCCCTGTATTCTAGGGGCTGCAGACACCAGATTCTATCCTCTTATAGGTTTTATTATTTGTCAAGTTACTAGAGCAGTTATTTCTGCTTCTGCGCATCAACAATTGCAGCTTAACACATTGCTAGCACCATTTTTCTTTAAATAGCTGAAATCAACACTTTCAGCAGAGTGTCAATCGCGACTCTCAGCGTGGCGGATACTTGAAGAAATATCATTCATAGACAGGAAATAGGACTGACTAAATTGTTCTATAAGGAGTTAGCTCAGAGGCAATGAGTTGAATGGCCTTGCCCAATGGTATTGCAGTTCTGCAATGTAATCGTGGTTAAATGGCTGCTGGTTATGCACACTGCTAATTAAAGAAGGTATAACCACACTCAATCCTTTAACCCCAGATTTTATGGCCCTCTTTAAATGTGAAAATTGATTGTCTAGTGGCAGAGGTAGTCCCAAGGAGTGCGACATTGTCATTAACAATCAAGAAATAATTAAGAATCATGTGAACTTAAGGGAAAACATGTAGCAAAAGAATAGAGAGAAAATACAGACCTGCCATCCAATCTCCTAAATTTAATCAATGTTGCATGTGGAAAGAGAAAAGGGGATTAGACTATATCCATGTAATATGCCACGCTTTTACAGATATACAACAGTTACAATTATTCATTCACTAAAGCCATACTGAACCACAGAGGTTTTACACATTCAGGTGTTCACAAAACTTCATTCCCTAATGATTCAGGTTTCAATGTTTGCCGATCTATGTGACGCACCAGAGTTCCCATTCACTTGAGGCAATTACAGACAGTATCAACATTTTATGGGAACATTTCGGGAAACGGCAGTACTGGAGATTAATTTTCACCTAGATTTATAGCCAGGTTAAAGGAAATTGTGTCAATGCATCTCTGGATTTTTATTTTGTCTGCTGAGTGGGTGAATCTGTGTGAGCTGAACTTGTTAGACACCAGTTTCCGAAGTTTCCTTAAAGATCCAATCTGTCAACTTGTAACTCTTTCAGAGATCTCAGGCAAAACCCAAGGTTATTCTTTTAAAAGCAAGTTTAATTTATAATGACATATGGCTCATTTAGCATGTCCCAGACAACAGAATACAATCAACACCAGAATATAGAATAACATAAAATGTAATTTTTTTTCCCATCTACAAATTTAGTGATTATGAGTTGGAGGATTATGGATTGAACTAAACTTCAAGCACTCTTATGCTCTCCACATCCTCCCCATTTACACTTATACTCAATGCAACACAAGCTGGATTAATAGTAAAATAATTTAATAAAGAGAGAAAATGCTGGAAATATATCAGCAGCATCTGTGGAAAGATAAACAAAGAAACTTCCACAGAATGGTTCAAATCTGCCCAGGCTCCTGAGCGTTTCCCCATTTTGTTTTTTATTATTATTTTGTGGCATCTACAATTTTTTTATTCTCATAAAAAATGTTTTTCTTTTACAATCCAAATTGTTGTAGTACTTAAAGTATGACTGGTAAACATAGATAAAGAAATATCCTTGAAAGAAGAGATTGGATGAACATTCAGAAGACTAATTTCTCCTCTCAACTCAGTTACCATGGACTGTTTTCTGTTGAAGGCCAAGTAGGGACTGTGAAACTTGCCAAAGGCAGCAGGAAAAATTAAACGGACTCATCAGTAGCTGTTCAAGCAGGTGGCCCAGGATTACTCTGCCCAGCACACACGCTCTGCTTAACATGCCAGATCTATAAACCTGTGGGTTTGTATTTGGAACAAAAGGAACATTTTACACTTTAAAAAAAAAGATTAATTCAAGGGATGAGTTTTGCAGGCTGAGCCAGCATTTCATTGCCTGTCTCTTGTTGCCCTTGAGAAGGTGATGATAGGCTATCTTCATAAACCGCTGCCTTCTTGAGCTGTGGATTCCTGGCATCTGACCTGCTCTTGTAGCCATATTATATATGTGGCTACATCAGTTCAGCTTCTGGTCCATGGTAAGCCCAGAATATTGATAGTGGGGTAATGGTAATGGTATTACCATTGAATGACAGAAGGATTTTCTCTTGTTGGATATCATTATTGCCCAGCATTCATGCAGCATGAATATTATAGGTCAACTATGACCCCAGGCCTGGCATTGTCCATGATTTGTTGCATTTCGATGTGGACAGCTTCATTATCCGAGGAATCACGAATGGTTCTGAATATTGAGCAATCACCAATGAACATTCTTACTTCTAACATTACGACTGAAGGAAGGTCGCTGAAAAAACAAGTATAGATGGTTGGGCCTGGAATACTACTCTGAGAAACTCCTGTAGAGATGGCCTGAGACTGACACCCCTACCACCTACTCTACACATTGTGCTTGTTCACACAGACACAAATACTTTCCTAACTCCCCACAGTTGCTGATGTGGCACTGTGGACACAGTCTCCTCTAGCTAACTAGTTCAATTTAGTTTAATGTCACATGTGCCGAGGTACAGCGGAAAGACTATATATGATCACAATCGAGCCGTTCACATTTAGTGCAAGATTAAGACCAGTAAAATCTGATTAAAGATAATTTGAGGGTGAACAATGTGGTAGATGGTAGCTCAGGACCGCTTTCTAGTTGGTGATAGGATAGTTAAGTTGCCTGATAACAGCTGGACAGAATTGGTTGTGAATCTGGAGGTATGCGTTTTCATACTTCTGTGCCTCTTGTCTGATGGAAGAGAGAAGAGGGAGTGATTGAGCTGAGACTCGTCCTTGATTATGTTGGTGGTGTTTTTGAGGCAGCGTGAAGTGTAGGTGGAATCAATGGAAGGGAGGATAGTTTGTGTGATGGTCTGATTGGCGGCATCACCAATTCTTTGTAATTTCTTGCAGTCTTGGATGGAGCTGTTCCCAAACTATACTGTGATGCATCCCAATAAAATGCTCCCTACGGCACATCTGTCGAAGTTTACGGGAGTTGTTGTGGACATGCTGAACTTCCAAAGCCTTCAAAGGAAGCAGAGGCATTGGTATCCTTTCTTGACGATTCCTTCCATATGGCTAGTCCAGGATAAGTTGCTGGTGATAATTACTCATTAGAACATGAAACTTTCAAGCATTTACAATTTTGGCGCTATTGATGTATACCCAGGTATGTGCACGCTTCACTTCCTGACATCGATCACTATCTCTTTTGTCTTGCTGACATTGAGAGAAAGGTTGTTGTCTTTATACCAGGTTACGAAGTTCTCAATCTCCCTCCTGTACCTCATCTCGTCATTATTTGATATCCGGCCCACTTCAGTGGTGTAATCTGTGAATTTGTAAACTGAGTTGGATTTGTACTTGGTTGCACAGTTGTGGGTGACGGAGCAGAGAAGGGGGCTGAGAACGCATCCTTGCAGAGCACTACCACAGGGGATGATTTGTCACATATCCTCACTGATTGTGGTCTGTTGGTCAAGAAGTCGAGCATACAGTTGCAGAGATGCGTGCTGACTCCAAATTCCATTAATTTTGAGATGAGTTTGGATGGGATAATGGTATTAAAAGCAGAGCTGCAGTCTGTGAATAGTCTGGACGGTAGTTGTTAAGGCATGAGATCTTGATTTTCTTCAGCACTGGGAGGATAATGGTCTTCTTGAAGCAGGTGGTTACCACAAAATGGAATAGGGAGAGATTAAAGATGTCCGTGAATACTCCTGCTAGCTTGTCCGTGTAGTTTCTAAGGACGAGGCCAGGGACTCCATCGGGGAAAGTTGATTTCCACAGGTTCACACTCAGGAAGGACAATCTAACCTCTGCATCTGCCCCTGGGAAGAGGCACAATGGTGGAATCTGTTGGACATATATCATTGCTCTGTTGGCCTTCTGCTCAAAGTGAGCATAGAATGCATTAAGTTCATCAGGTCGGGCAGCATTATTATTAGTCTGTTGTTTGACTTTGCTTTGCAACCAGTTACAGTTGTATTCAGACCTTGTCACATTCTGTGGGTGTCCAAATGATTATACTGGGACTGAAATTTGTCCCGGTATTGTCTCAGCATTCTTGCATTAAAGAAGGAACTGCAGATTCTGGAAAACCGAGGGTACACAAAATGCTGGATAAACTCAGCGGTTGCAGCAGCATCTATGGAGCGAAGGAGATAGACAACATTTTGGGCCAAAACCCTTCTTCAGACTGATGGGGGGTGGGGGGAGGTGGGGGGGGGGAGAAAGGTAAAAGGAGAAGGAGCCCGAGGGCTGAGGGAGAGGTAGGAAGGGGAGGAGACAACAAGGGTTAACAGAATTGAGAGAATTTGATGTTCATACCAAGAGGATGCAGACTCCCCAAGCGGAATATGAGGTGCTGTTCCTCCAATTTGTGGTGTTGCTCACTCTGGCCGTGGAGGAGGCCCAGGACAGAGAGGTCGGATACGGAATGGGAGGGGGAATTGAAGTGCTGAGCCACCGGGAGGTCGGGTTGGTTATTGCAGACCGAGCAAAGGTGTTTGGTGAAATGATCGCCAAGCCTCCGCTTGGACTCACTGATATAGATCAGCTGACCTAGAGCAGCGGATGCAATAGATGAGGTTGGAGGAGGTGCAGGTCAACCTCTGTCAGACCTGGAACGACTGCTTGGGTCCTTGAATGGAGTGGAGGGGGTGTCAACATTCTTGACAGCTTTGTGAAGATCATAGCGAGCTTTCTTGTACTGCTCGGAATTGTTTGACTTGTGTGCAGTGGACTTGGCCTTCACCTATGAATGTGTCTCACAGTTCACACTCCTCTACACACTTGCTGATGAAGTCAGTCGCGGCAGTGGCGTACTCATTCAGTTTGGCTGCTGAATCCATGGATATGGACCAGTCCACTGACTCAAAGGATGTCACCAGTGTCTGCCGACCAGCATTGAAGAATTCTCTGTAGCTGATCCTCCAGCTTCAGTTTTTGTTTGTAGGCAGGGAGTAGAAGCACAGCTAGGTGATCAGCTGACCCGAAATTTGGCAGAGGAACAGAGCGGTAGGCGTTTTTATTGATGGGTAGCAGTGGTCCGGGAGTTCTAGCCTCTGGTGGGACAATAGATGAGCTGATAATACTTTGGCAGCACGCTCCTGAGGTTAGCTTGATTGAGGTCTCCGGGTACAATGACTAGGGCTTCAGAGTGTTTTTTCTCAAGGCTATTGATAGCAGATTACAGTTCATTCAGAGCCTGAATCGGTACAGGATATGATCTTTGTTTAGACTCTTCCTCGTTAACTAAGGCAGGGACAGACCTCAATTATAGATTCAAGTATTCTTTCTGGTCTACCACCTCCAGTTTGGCTTAATCAGTACTGGTTTCAGTCCTGAGTCAATGCTTTGTGGGTTCAGGCTCCTTAGCAGGGCCTGAGCACATTATCATCCAGTGCAGGATTGTGGAATCTGTGTCCATGTTCTCCAGAGATGCAGCCTGACCTGCTGAGTTACTTTGTTGCAAAGTACCAAAGAGATAGGATCATCAAGGGCAGTGACAGCCTGATAAACCTTAAAGCACTATTTGAAAGATAAAGTATTTCAGCGTACTACTAGCAAAACAAACTAAATGATGAAGAAACGTGGAATAACAGATAAAGGCATAAAGTGTTGGAGTAACTCAGCGAGTCAGGCAGCGTTTCTGAAGAACACAGATAGGTGACGTTTCTGGTCGGGACCCTTTCATAGACTGATTGTAGGTGGGGTGGTTTAGTAAACGTGGTTTCCCACTGTGGACATAGATGGATCCATCACCCACATCTCCTCTGTGTCCCGTAGTTCTACTGTTGCTCCCCCTCACCCCAGATGGAACAGGGATAGAGTTCCCCTGGTCCTCATCTTCCACTCCACCAGCCTCCACATCCAACACATCATCCTCTGACATTTCCGTCACCGCCAATGTCACATCTTCTCACCACCAGTCACATCTTCCCGTCTCCATCCCTTTCTGACCTCTGCAGAGACCTCTTCCTCCTGCTTGGTTCACTCATCCCTTCCCACCCAAACCACCTCCCTCCCCAGGTTATTTCCCTTGCAACTGCAGAAGATGTAATACTTGTCCCTTTACCTCCTCCCTCACCTCAATCCAGGGACCCCAGCAGTCCTTCCAGGTAAGACAGAGGTTCACATCAACCTCCTCCTCTAACCTCATCTGTTCCCGATGTGGCCTCCTGTGCATTGACGAAACCAAGCAGAGACTTAGCGACCATTTTTCCGAACACTTGTGCTCAGTCCATCAAGGCCTACTGGCTCTCTCAGTTGCTAACCATTTTACCTCCTTCCACTTACCATACCCATATTCTTTCTGTCCTGAGCCTCTTCTATTGCCAGAGAAATGCCATGTGCAAATTGGAGGAACAGCACCTAATACTCTGCTTGGATTGCTCACAAACCAATGGTATAAACATTGAATTCTGCAATTTTGGGTAACTACAATCACCCCCCCCCCTCCCCTCCCACTTTATCCCCCACCCTCTCTCCCCTGTGCCCCATCTGCACTTGTAACATTTTCTCCCCTCCACCTTCCCCCTCTCCTTCCACCTGCATTCCTTCCTCCTGCTGCACAATTCGCAACCCTTCAATCCTTTTGTCTCATACCTCATCCGGCCGCTCCTCTCTTCCAGCTTTCCTCCTCCCCATAATTAGTCTGAGGAAGGCCCCCGACCTAAAACATCACCTATCCATGTTCTCCAGAAATGCTGCCTGAGCCGCTTCGTCACTCCAGCACTTTGTGTCTACCTTGTAGACCAGCATCTGCAGTTCCCTGGAGTTACTTAGCAGGCCAGGCAAGAAAGGTCCAGACCCAAAACGTCACCTGTCCATGTTTCCAGTGATGCTGCCTGAGCCGCTGAGTTACTCTACTTTGTGTCCTTTTTTAGAATAACCAGTGATTTATTTAACTGCTGGTTAAGGGATTTAATTGCCATTTGAAACATTTTCCCAGTGACTGTACCAATAAGTGCAAATTTGAATTTTGTTTGGCTTATAATGTACAATGCCAATTAAACTTCACAGCCATCATGTCTTGAGAATAGCTAATATGGCTCAAAAAAATTAATGTAAAGAATGTTACAGTATTAATAATGTGATCCTGCCATAGAAAAGAAAAGACTAGGCTTGTATTCACTGGAGTTTAGAAGGATGAGGGGGATCTTATAGAAACATATAACATTATAAAAGGACTGGACAAGCTAGATGCAGGAAACATTTTCCCAATGTTGGGCGAGTCCAGAACCAGGGGCCACAGTCTTAGAATAAAGGGGAGGCCATTTAAGACTGAGGTGAGAAAAAACCTTTTCAACCAGAGAGTTGTGAATTTGTGGAATTCCCTGCCACGGAGGGCAGTGGAGGCCAAATCACTGGATGGATTTAAGAGAGAGTTAGATGGAGCTCTAGGGGCTAGTGGAATCAAGGGATATGGGGAGAAGGCAGGTACGGGTTATTGATTGGGGATGATCAGCCATGATCACAATGAATGGCGATGCTGGCTCGAAGGGCCAAATGGCCTCCTCCTGCACCTATTTTCTATGTTAAAGTATCAACAGATTGAGTGAAACAACTGAGAAAGGCACAAGGGGTTAAAAAAAACCCAGGGAGAACTCTCAGATTCACTGAAACATTAAAACTTTAATTGTTGAAATGTGCACAGTAATTGCAAGGTTAGCAGTCACTGGGAGCAATTCCGTAGATGGCGAGTAAAAGGAATGTTCAGAACAAAGTGTTCCACAATGGAATAATTCAAGGACGAAAACTGCATCAAAGCTGTTTAGCTATTTTATGTGTATTTGACAATATCCAAGATTAACTAAGAGGAGGGTGTCAACAACTTTTCATCAGGCATGTGTAGTTTGAGTAGGTTTGGCAAAAAGCCCCCAATGACTGAACAGCTGAAGAATCACAAAACCTTAACCAACTCAACTGTGCAAACATTTAATTTTTTTTTCAAATTAAGGATTTGATTAACCAGTTTGAAAAATCAACCCTAAATAGTTGTGTTGGCCCAGAAGATATGAGCACAGTTAGCTGAAACTCCGCAATGAAATTAAAAAACTCATCTCGAGCAGCAGAAAGTGGGAATAATTATAGAATTAGCAAGAAACATCCTATTGACGTTCAGTATATGATGTGGTCTCAATGAATACTCAATGAGATACACCAACATAGTGCTTACGTGTTGTTAACGATCTGCAATCGCTCCCCCTTCTTAAAGGAAAGGTCACTCGCTGTCCTGGAATCATAATCATACAATGCCACAAATGTGGTTACTCCACCTGGAACGAAAGAGATGGAACAATACAATCAAATCACAGATTTTGCAAAAACCCTTTAAAGCTATCATTATTAATTCATTCCTGGTTTTGAGGAATGGTTTGGCTCCGTTATATTAAAGCTTTCTTTATTCCATCTAACTCCAGAAATTGGCAGACCTTTCTATCTTGTAGATGAAAAATAACGAGACATAAAATATGACCATGTTTTGTTAATGATGCAGAAAGCAGCTTGCGGTCACAAAAGGGTTCAGTGGCTTTGAAACATATTTTGCCTGACAGGGCGTGGGGAGTGTAGGAAGGGGCGGTGGCAGAAGCACAAGAAGTCTCTATACCCAAGGAAACATCTTCCTTCGAGATGATTTGGCGATGATTTACCAAATTGATTCATGAGGAGAGGACTTTCATATTAGGGACAATTATCAGTATTTGTGTCATATACCTTTTCTCAGAGTTCTGCCTTGAGTTATTCAGCTGAGGTAAAACCAGGACTCAATTGCAGCATAAAGCAACATTTCAGGATGTAGTTGATCTGGAGAGGGTGCAGAAGAGATTTATTAAGATGTTGCTTGGTATGAGTGTCCCACTTTTGAGGCGAGACTGGATAAACTGGGTTGGCTCTTCCCAGAATGGAGGAAGCTGAGGGGAGACCTGACCTGACAGAAGTGTACAAAATTATGAAGGCTATTAATTTGATGGACAGAAATAAAATTCTCCCCACAGCAGAGGGAGCAAAATGATAGGAGATTGTTTTAAGGTAAAGACTACAGGTTTAAGGAGGACATAAACAATTTCTTCTCCCCCAAAGTGGTTAGAATTTGGAATGCACTGTCTAGAAATGTGCCAAATATTCCCACAACATTACAAAAATTATGTAGATGAGCACGTGAATCGAGGAAAGTTGGAGAACCTTGTGTCACGGTGTCAGGACAACAACCTATTTAAGATGTCTAGAAAGGTTAAAATGATAAATCTAACAGGTGTGGGATAGGAAAGGAAAGTAGACTCACTCTAAGTATAAAATTGACTTTATTACTGCCCTACCTTGCCAATGGACAATTGAGCAGGAGGATTTTTTTTTAAAGTTTGGGTATATTGGTAATATTTTGTTATGGATGGAAATTCTCATGTCCATTGTTTAAATTCACAAAATAAATGCTTCTTCTGAAACGGTGGAAATGAGCTTATTATGACCGGTTCTGTGAAATATCAATGTTGTCGGTTAACACCAGGAGATGATAATAACCATTTTGAATTCTAACAGCAGCTTGCATTTGGGTCTCATGTCTGCTCTCCCGAATGAGAAAAAAGCATCCTCTAACTTCAGAAATAAATCTCTTCAGGACGCTACCATCTCTTCTCTCTTAATTAACACCACGCAACAGAATCACAAATAATTTCTGAAAATAAAATCTTGCCAGCAGAACATAATTATAAAAAAAATAAGTAGCAAATTTATTGGATCATTGTGTGGCCTCTATTAAGCTAGTTCTGCCACAGGCCATTAAGGCGCAGGTCTCGTACGGACCATCAGTCCAAAGCAGAGTGCAATGGATTGTTTTTTGGTGTTGATAATTGCAGTCTGGAGAATTCATTTTCATCTTAACCAAGTCTCCCCATAGGTCTTGAAGGTCACGCAATTGATTAGTGGCACCATTTCATTAACGGCACGACAAAGCAACTTTGCAAAGACATCATATTTGCACAAGCTGTGATTTCTTGTAGCTGCATCACCCTTCAGCTTTAAATGAAGTGTGAATATAAAAGGGAAATCGGTGAATGATGAGACTGGCATATCTCCTTAATCGAAAAGATTTAAAGGTGGAGAGAAATCAAGGTGAGGATAGGATAAGTTAAGAGTTAAATCCTGTGCAGAGAGGAAAATAAATAGTACAAGCAGATTAAGGGAGAGAAAATTTATTCAAAGCAAAGTCGTTTATTAATATTAAATATTCTTTATTCAGAAATGTCTATAAATGAATTAGCAGCCACAGGAATGAGATTCCATCGTTTCAACTGCTGACGACAGGAGAATAGTCTCATCTTTATGATGTATGACTCCTTGGAATTGATTTCAGCTATCTTGGGAACTGGAAATCAAAACTTCCAGAATCCAGTTTAGATTCTAGCTTTGTGTGTCAGGAATAGTGGTGAGCAGTGAATTTGAGATGCCCTCCATGATGTGCCCTAGAAGTAGATCATTTTAGGAGTACGTAAGAGAGAGGGTTGCTTGTGTAAAGCGAATGACTACACAAGTAGTCATATGCAGATGCACCATAAAAAGCATTTAAATACATTGAGGCTTGACATCCCAAATGCTCTGCCTAAGACCATAAGAAATTGCAGAGTTGGCCATGCAGCCCAGTCCACTACATTAAGCAGCTTCTCTCCACCATCCACCACTAGATCTCACTCTGCCTCGGGAAAGCAGCCAACATAATCAAGGACCACTCACATTCTGGTTATTCTCTCCTTTTTCAACTCCCATTGTGCAGCTCGAGAGCTCCAAAGCACGTCCGACTAACTTCAAGAGCAGCTTCTTCCCCGCTCTTGAGCGGACCTCTCATACGCAAAGCTGAATTTCCATTCTTTCCATCTCCCTTTTAGTGGCCCCTACACTTTTTTGTATCTGCACCTTCTCCAGAGCTACTACACTATATTCTATGCACTGATTCCTATCTTCTTAGCACTACCTGATGTACTCATGTATGGTATAGACAACAGACAATAAGCAATAGGTGCAGGAGTAGGCCATTCGGCCCTTCGAGTCAACACCACCATTTAATGTGATCATGGCTGATCATCCCCAATCAGTACCCCGTTCCTGCCTTCTCCCCATATCCCCTGACTCCGCTATCTTTAAGAGCCCTGTATGTGCCTGGATAGCACGCAAAACAGAATCTCAGTACACATGCCAATAATAAACCAATGCAAACACCACTGGGATACAGAGAGAAAGAGTTGAGCCCATTAGGAAAAGAGGAAAAAAATTCTCTGCGATGCCAGATGCTATTTTTTTGCCAACAGCAGGGAGAATAGTAAGATTGAACGAGAACTTACCAGTTCGAAGGTTGATCTTTATTTTATGAGGAGTCGAAGTGAGGGATTTCGTGAAGAGCCCGCCGGCGCGCATGCTCGACATACTTCAAAGTAGCGGCGTGGAATCACAGAACTAACAATAGAAATGACTTCGCATAGTATGATTGAAGTGACTAAGATTACCAGATGAAGGTGATTGAGGGTTGGGCGAGGAGGGCACGAAATCCCTCACTTCGACTCCTCATAAAATAAAGATCAACCTTCGAACTGGTAAGTTCTTGTTCAATCTTACTATTTCATTTCGGAGTCACGTGAGTGACTTCGTGAAGACTTCAAAGCTTCTGTGATTACACGCCCTGGACCACGTCCATGCTGACACACCACTACCAGGGATGGATGGGAGGAACAAACTTGCTCAATAGTCCATACTGCAAAACAAGAGCATATTTATTAATAACAAATCAAAACCCCTCATACGGGGACATCTCCACGTTCTTGACCTGCATTCAGCACGGCTTCTGCGAACTGTAGAGGAGCAGCAACAGGCTTGTTATAAAAACTCTGGAACACAGCTTCATTAGCCCATCCTGCGGTGGCGAGAATTTGGTCCATGGGCACCTCCATGACCCTCGCCGCTGACATCGATGCAGCCCTGGTGGAATGAGACTTGAACACATTAGTGTCGATACCTGACTTACCCAAGACGACTCGAAGCCACCTGGATATCGTCTGGACTGTCACTCGATGATGAGGTCTCTTATGAGTGACAAGCAGGTATCTCTCCATTCCTCTGATGCGTGCCGTCACCTTGACATAGTGGCGGATATGTGAGGCTAAACATAGCCTAGCATCTGCGGGGTATGCCGGGAACTTCAGCTGCAGCCCTGTGCACCCAGGTCTATGCTGCTTTAGTAGCTCGTCAATGAAAAAGACTACTTCTGTGGGGGTAGACGTCATTCTGTCGACACGAAGTTTGTGTAGTGTCTGTACCCTCTGAGCTGAAGTCAGCGCTAGTAACATCACCAGCTTCATGGTGAGTTGGTCCAGTTGGAGCCCTTCCATGAGTGACCACGTCCTGAGCAGGGTTAATACGTCCCTGACATCCCAGGTGATATTATAGCGTGGTGTAGGCGGATTCATATTGAATATACCCCGCATGAGTCTGGACACTAGCCTGTTGGATCCTACCTCCAAACTGAGGTAGAATGATAGCGCACTTCTGGCGCTGTTGATGGCACTGTAACTTAAGTGTTCATCATGGTGCAACCCCGCAAGGAATTCCAGGACGTCGGTTATTGTCACGTCATTGTACGTGATGCGAGAGCGGCTGCAGTAGGCTTCCCACTTCTTAATATGCGAGCGGTATCTTCGCCTTGTGGACTCTCGACACGACGCCCCGATGGTATCCATGGTCCGAGCCGAGAGGCCGTATTGGACTAACGGCCTGTTCAGAACCTGCAAGCCAACAAATTTAAATAGGCATGGCAGGGATGTGGCTCCCCTGAGACAGGGTGAGTAACCAGTTGTGGGCAACCCTTCAAAAGGACCCAAGGTTCGTTGAGCATGTCAAAGACCACCGGATACCAAGGCTGTGTGGGCCAGTCGGGTATAATAAGGATGCCCTTGGCAGCATCTGCCTGAATCTTTCGCAATACCCGACTGATGAGGCAAAACGGGGGGAAGGCATAGAAAAACCACTTCCCCCAGTCCAGCGAGAATGCATCTAGCGCTATTGCCCCAGGATCTGGTTCCCATGAAACGTAGGTTGGTACCTGATGGTTCAACCGTGACGCAAAGAGGTCAATGTCCGGTTTACCAAATTTGGCTGTGACTTTAGAAAAAATCTCAGGATGTAACATCCATTCAATATTGTCATTAAATTTGCGTGACCTGGTGTCCGCCACAGTATTAAGCTCACCTGGCAAATAGGTAGCTGAAATCCAAATGTCTCTTTGAACACACCAGAGCCAAATTGAGTTAGCCAATTTGTCACACGAAACTGACCTGGTACCACCCATATGGTTTAAATATGCTACTGCTGTGGTGTTGTCTATTTGGAGACGGACATGTGCTCCAACAAGCTTGGAACAATACGCACGAAGTCCGTGGAATGCTGCCAGCAACTCCAAATAGTTAATCCCTTGAGTTAACAACATCGTTGATTCAAGGGTGTCCCATCTGCCACCACAACTAGAGCAATTATTCGTGGCTCCCCAACCATTGGAGCTTGCATCAGTTTGCAAATATACCACCGGATTAGCCTCCCTAATAGGCTTGAATGAGCTGCTAATGTGACACACCCACCATTGCAACTCATTTATCGCTTCGGGCAGCAGCTGCATGGACCGATCATAATGACCAGCGTTCTGTTTCAACGCAGCAATTTTAGCTCTTTGCAAATTCTGATAATGCAAAGGTCCATATCGCGCTGCCGGAAACAAAGCTACCAGCTTCCTAATTATTGTAGCTAAGTGCCGAATCGATGGTATATTGGTGCGGATTAAATCTTGACACACCTGGGTAACCTCCTCAATCTTGTTAATTGGAATGGTAACCCTCATGCTTATAGAGTTCACCGTGAACCCTAGGTAATTAATCACCTGGGCAGGGTAGAACTTTGATTTCTCTGGATGGACAATAAACCCCAATTGTTGAAATATATTGACAGCAGCTGCAACACCCTGTTCAGCCAATTCCAGGGTGTGGCCCACAATTAAGATATCATCTAAATAGGCCATAACTATATGGTGTCGTTGTCTCAAATAAGCCATAATTGGTTTCACTAATTTAGTGAACAATCTGGGGGCTGTGGTGAGCCCATTAGGCAAAGCCTTGTACTGCCAGAGTTGCCCCATCCAGATGAATTTCAAAAACCTTCTGTCACATTTCTGGATGGATACGGAATAATATGCGTCTTTTAAATCGATGCATGCCATAAAGCAACCATGAGAAATCAATGATTTAGCTGTTTCAAACGTATCCATTTTAAATTGAGTATATGTTACAAAAGTATTCAAACGGGTTAGATCAATAATGACACGACAACCTCCATCCTTCTTAGGTCTGGTGAATATGTTCGAAACAAATTCAACTGGCTCATGCACCACTCTCTCAATCACTCCTTTGTGCTCAAGACTTAACAGTTCCTTATAGCCGGCTGCCTGTTCTGCAGCAGATAATTTAAACGTTCGAGCGGGCATGTGCTGGGATGGAGGAATGTCGCCATTAATAAACTCAATTTTATGCCCCTGAATATTCTGCAACACATACTCGTCACCAGTAAAATTACCCCATGCACCCAAAAACCACCGAAGGCGACCACCAACATGTGAAGTTAAACAGAGAGAAAAGAGAGAACCAGACCCCCTCACCTCCGTGGTTACCGGCGGTCCTTGACACGCGTGTGCGGACGTGGAGGTGCTGGGTTGGCTTGAGGGCGCGGCGTCTTCGTTTTCCACCAGGGTCTCTGCCGACCCTGTCCTAAAAAAGACGCCTGGTGCTGGGTCTGATGTTGCTGTCATTGTGGAGCTTGAGGGTGGGTCCTCGTCGAGGTACTAGCAGACCCTCGTGATCGAATGTATGGAGACTTTGAGCCTGACGGTGTGGGGGCACTCTGAGGGCGCATGATCCCCACCGTTTTGGCTTGCTCGTCAAGCTCTTTGACTCTCTTCGAGAGGTCCTCCCCAAAGAGCTGACAGGGCGGGGGCGGCGGCGGTGGTTTGCACAATCCTGCAAACTTTGGATTGAGCGCTGGGCGGATGCTGGTTTTGCGAAACCCGTTAATTTCGTGCTGGGTCGCGCACAGGAGGGCCAGGGCATCTTCCTGGTCCAAATTCAATTGGTCCCCGTCCACCGACCGCACAAAGGCGGTAATACCGGCCGTGAGGAGCTTCAGGATCCGCTGCAATTTTACCTCCTGTTGACGGATAGCCGCACTGATGTTGCCCCATATCGGCGTATTGACCACAGGCACGTTGAGGGAGTTGCAATTGGATGGAGCCTTGTGACGGCTCATTGCCTGAATGAGGACTTCTTCCTGTAGTTGCTGGTTGTTAAGAAAGTCCACAGTGGCTGCCAGCTTCGTGTTTAAAGGAAGTCCAGATGAATGTGGGGCCGCAAATTTGGTCGCCACATCCAGAAGATCCTCCGCTGGTGCCTCCACCGGAGGTGGTATGGAATGCACCAAAACCTCCTCCTCCTGCTCCAGGCTGATGGTAGAGGCTGGTGACGACGCCCTGTGCCTGTGGCTGCCCTGCTGTTGTTGGCTTTGAAGCAGGAGCTCCAGCAGCCGCTCCATACGGTCAATACGCCCTTCACCCTGAACACTCAGGTAGTCGGAGTCCTCCGGCTCTGAAAAGAAAACCGGGCTCCTATCATCGGCCCGCACCTCATCGAGGCCCTGCCGGTGCCGGTAGTTGTCGCTAACAGCCGCCGAGGCGAAACTGCGCGATTCCCGCGCGGGCGTGTTCAACCGCCTCCGTTTAGCGGGAGCTGACGCTGCTGCCACTAAGGGCACTTGCGGCGTGGTGTCGGCACCAGCCGAAGCATGGCTACCTGAAGCCCGTGCAGGCTTGCCGGCTGCCCACATCGTGGACCTTGCCGACGCATGGTCTCGCCCACCCATCCATGGGGGGCTCGGCGACCGTGACGAGACCCGACTCAACCGACCCGTCCCGGCGTCGAGAGTCGGGGTGTGCCGGCTGGACCTCACAGCCGCCCCGGGTCTCGCCCTGGAACCTGACCGCTCCTCCGTGTCAGGCAATGCCTTAGCCCTGGCACGGTTAGGCTTCTGGGCTCCTGCCCTGCCCCTTCTCGGGGGGCTGAGTGGAACGGGCCGTGCAGCCGCACGCCCCCTGCTCGAGGTCGCCAGCGAGCCCGCTGACAACCTGACTGCCATGGCAGGGTCCTCCTGCTCTGGCGGCACACCACACTCCTCCTCATCGAACTCCTCCGAGCTGTGGTGTGCTGGCGGATCTGGACCTGTAATCACAGGGCTTACCCACATCTCCGCCTGAGTCCCGGCCTGCACTGCAGGTACTGCCGATGGTAAAGGCCCTGGAACTGTTGACCGGCGAACTCGTCCTGACGTCCTCCGGCCCTTCGAACTCCCATCCATGTCCTTGCTGCAAGACATAACCAACAACAAGGACCACCAACTAAAGGTGGAATACTCACCTCCGTGGCCCCTTATGAAGGGCTGGCGAGGAGCGCGCTCCACCGCCAGCCGTCGCAGCAACGCGTTACGACGATAATGTCGAGCATGCGCGCCGGCGGGCTCTTCAGGAAGTCACTCACGTGACTCCGAAATGAAATTATATGCAGGCGTACATACAGTGATAGGAATGAAGTTCATAGGAATCTCTCCATAGTGAGCTCCACTCGATTGGTTTTAGCTGGTGCTGTTGACCATCTGATACATGCCAACATTACTCCAGGGATCAAAATGGTTCACTGGATGATTGACCATGTGGCATATCCTCGCTGTTTGGAAGAGATTTATTTTTTCACTCATTTTTACCAGGATCACACATCACTCCATGAATGTAGTTTGCTTCCATCTTTGGCTCAGATACAGGAATGTAATCAGAGGTCGTTCTGCACAGGCACGACCAGTACGTGGATTAGACCATGGCTTGAATGCTGCCCCATTAACCAGTAGCAAGTCTCCCTCCTGTCATTGTGAATCTCACTGGCTGTCAATTCTTCCTTCCCATTTTTGATTAAGTATCTATCGCAAGCATTTGTACAGCTCACTGCACAACCTTAGAGCATCCCAGAGAGCTTCAAAACCAATGAAATACTTTTAAAATATAGCCTCAGTAGGAAAGTTAGAGAGTGCTATTATCCTTGCTGTGGAGTTCATAATGATACTCCATTTGTCAACATCTCCCGCTATCTTTGGAACTAGTTCATGCTGATAATATTTAGTGGTTTAACACCACTTCTAAATTGCAAAATGGATATGGAGTAAACAATGTGTAATTTGCTACATTTTTCACTTTGATTGCTTTTGGGAAATTAAACATATGAGTAATGGGTCTGTACGGGAGAAACAGCACTCTTAAAAGTAGGCTAGACTCACTCGTTGCCCTGATGTTTCTTTGATAAGATGCCTGAACTCTGGCCAGTGGTTTCTCTCCTTGGCTTCAGTTATACGAAGGCTTCTTAATGCAATACTTGATCAAATCATATTTCCCAAATACGATGTCAAATGCAGTCGCTCTCACCTGAGTTTTTTGGTGTTCAGTATTTTTAGCCATGTTGTAGTAACGTCTGGGGTTAAGTAATCCAGGTAAAATCTAGACATAACTTTGATGAAAAGGCCATTAAGAACAAATGGTACTTGAAAGCACTGTCAACAATATGGGGCAGCAGAGTGGTGCAGCAGTAACATTGCTGCTTTACAGCGCCAGAAACCTGGGTCCGATCCTGTGTTGTCTGTACAGAGTTTGCACTTTCTTCCTGTGATCACGTGGGTTGGTTTGCTCCCGCATTCCAACGATATGCAGGGTTCTGTAAACTCTGGCTTCTGTAAATTGTCCCTAGTATAGGATAGGCCGTTGGTCAGCGTGGACTTGTTGCGCGAAAGGGCCTGTTTCCACACTATATCTCTAAAACTAAAAACCTCCTTCCACCATTTTGTTGGCATTTGAGGATTGGACGATGGAACAGTTATTGCCTGGGTTGAATGCCTCTTCAATTTTACAGGCAGGTCACAGCAAAACTATTTTCCACATTATACAGTTGTAATGCTCATGCTCGTTCTAAAGCTCATGCTGTCAATTTGTAGAGCAAGGATGTTGTCTGGTCCCATAAGAATTTTTCCAAGGAGTGCACTCAGAAATGTCTTGATGGCTTTTGGAGTGAATCAAATTGACTAAGGATCGGCTTGTGTGATGACTGAGAACTCAAAAGGTCAATTAGCTGCAGAACATCTACCTGAAGATATTTGTGAACAATTCTTCATAGAATTATAAAGTGTTAAGTTAACAGAAGGAGTATGTCTGTTCATTGACCCGTGCCAGCTCTCTAGCAGAATAACTCACTCGCTTATATCTACTCATTCTACTCATGGACCTTTCTCCACAGCCTTGCAAATCTTTCTTCACTATAACTTTATCAATTATTTTTTTAACTCGACAGTGAAATCTGCTGCCACCATATTTGTAGGCAATGCATTCAAGATTACAACTCCTCATTGTATAAAAAAGCTTTTCCACAGTTATTCTTAATTCTCCTCATCTTTATTGTATACCTGCAACCTCCAATCCTCAACCGCTCAACCTTCTCTTCTCTCGAGACACTAGGCCTATCTTCTTAATCTATCCTTGCAATACCATTACTTCAGGAACTATTCTTGAGAATCTTTTCCTTGAATGTACCCACATCCTCCGAGAAAATGTTCTCACCAGAATATTCTATTTGAGGCCAGACCAGTGTGACTTCACTGCTTTTACACTCCAATGATAAAAGTTCAAAATTGTATATGCCTATTATCCACTTTCTCAATCAACACACTACCTTCAGTTGCCTCAGCTCCTGCGCCCTTTTTAGAACAGTATCAATAGTGTTTATCTTCAGTATTCCTACAAAATTCATCACATCATATATTTTTGCATTTCACTTTGTCTGCCAATGGACTGCCCATCCGATCAGTGTGTCCATAACCTGACCTAGATAACATTTAAAAAATGGACAGATTATGTGGCAAGTAACATGTCTGCTGCACAGGTTCCAGGCAATGAGCATCTCCAACATAACGACCTACCTCTGACATTCAAGACATTACAGTCACCATGTCCCTCTTTATTATCATTCTGAGTCCCATTCACCAATTTAGCTGGACTACCCACGTAAATACTGTGGCTGCAAGAACAGGTCAGAGACTGATATCCTGATATGAGTAATTTGGTGCTGTCTTGTTTTGACGGCTCAGTAACATCCTCCCCAAGCTTCTACCACTACCTGGGACCCAATCTCCCCCAGCCCCTACACCTCTCCAGAGCCCAGTCTTCCCCAGCTTCTATCACTCTTGGAGGTCCAATCTTCCCTGGCTCCTACCAGTTTCCAAGCTCCAACCTGCCCCAGCCCCTACTACTCTCCGGGGTCCCAGTCTCACCCAGACCCCAGCATGCTCTATGGCCCCTAGATCCCACCAATCTTCAGGGTCTCCTGTGCTCCTATTAAACATATCTGCAGGAATCCCATGCATACTATCCTAACCCAGAAATACGTTATTCCTTTATTATTGCATAGTCCAAACCCTGGAATCACTTGTTCAGCGGCACTGTGGAGTTGTCTTCTCCACAAGGCTTGCATTTTCCTTCTATCCGAACAGCGAATGCAAAGCCTTTGCAAACAAGTCTTTAAAAGTTTAAGCTACAAATGTTGGGAGTGTTGCGGCTCCTCAGGGTCAGGCCATTCCACTATCGAACCCGTCGGCACGGGAATGGACTAGTCCGGGTGCGGCACTTAGCTACAGGGATAAAGGGCAGGGGTTTAGGCACGGTCTTTCTCTTGCAGACCCGACTGGACAAGAGAACAACACCTAATAAAAGTCCTCCAGAAATACCTGGCTCCTCGCCTTCATTTTGGGCTTATCTCCGTGCCACAGGAGCTAATTTTGGGTGAAATCTGTCAGTTAATGCAGAGAAATGTGAGGTGATGCAGGATTGTAGAAAAACCAATGAAGGCCATGCTCTTTTTCCTTTGATTTAATTGATGATGCATTTTGAATGAAGATAGGCAATGTAGAAGAAATTCATGCTTACATTGTAAAACAAGACAATGAAACAATTTGTTCCAGGCATGAGAGCTTGATGCTGAATCAGTGAGACTCAAAGCACTGGCAGGCATAAGTAAAATCAATATGGAAGCAAGCTGCCTGGCTTGTTGATGATCTCCTACCTCAATGACATACTCATCAACTACAAATTAATGTCCTCAGCACCTGAATTCCCTTTCCCAAAGAAAAGGCGTGCCTGGAATTATTCAAGCCAACCATAGTGTTCATTGAAAAACATTATCCTGGGATTTATTTCTATTGCAAAAATCAAAAATAGGCACTCAACCAGTGTGAATCTGTGCTTAACAATGACATCCTCTCTATCTGCAACCTGCCTGAGATGAGATACATAGAAATCATGGGCACCTCGTTCAAATGAAAAGATAAGAAAAAAAAAATTAAAGATGCAAAATGTTCCTGCGCTGAGGTACCAAATGTTCAATGTGCACCTTGTCCACGGGGACTTTTTCAGGAGGGCCTTCTAATGCAAGACTGTATTATACAGTCTTAAGTTGTCAGGGGCAATAGAACGGGCCTTGCATGCTTTACGTACCTGAATGCCTATCCATCAGAATGTCGTGGCCAGATGAGGGGATAATGGGGCTTTGGAAGAACTGTCATTGTGACAGGTAGAAATCAAGTTGGGTTAGGACATTGCGAAGAGAATGGGAGGAGAAGTTGGATTACACGAGAGAATTGGGGGTCGCAATCAAAGGTGGGCAGGGGCTCTGATGGAAACATGCTACAATGGTTACGATTTTAATTTGAAAGGTCCTGTGAGGGAGGCAACATCAGGCTCCAAGGTTTTGGTTCTCCAAGTATTATTGAAACATGCCTGACACTGAAAACAAAGATCAGCTTCTATATGAATACATCTCTGTGCAATGGCCATGCATTTGGAAGCAGCACTCAGATATGCATTCTATGACTCTGAACTGCAACCCACAAGTCAGGGCACTTCTGCCCAGTTCTTGTGTACAGAACTCTCGGGTGCAAATTTGGGAACTTTAAGGGCCTGTCCTACAAGCATGCAACTCTATGCGATTAGCGTGACCTAACGTGGTCGCTTGAGCCGTCCGGCGTCGCGGGGCCGGTCCCACTTCGATCGCCGCAGCCGTGCGGAATTGTGCGGAGTTCGTCCCGACATCGCGCGGGGCTCCGAAAAACTGACTCTGTTCAAAAATTCCGCGCGGCAACGGCTTGTCGGCTCGCAATCGCCTCAACGCATTACACACCGCCCCGACATCGTGCCCCCGTGAACCTATCTGTAGGTGCCTCCGTGACCCTCTATGTGTGTGGCTCCGTGGCCCTCTGTGTGTGTGTGCCTCTGTGCCCCTCTCTGTGTGCCCCTCTCTGTCCTGGCGAACTGACCTTAGACTTCGCTCCAAGTTCGCCTCACTTTGCGCCGCGTTGCGCCACTCACCCGACCTCCGCGCGGCCCCTGCTGCCGGTTTGGTCGCGCTTGCCGCATGCAGGCACATGCTGATGGGAACGGCCCTGTACAGGGGATCACCCGACCTCCGTGCGTCCCCCGCTTCTAGTTTGATCGCGTTCATCGCATCGAGTTGCATGCTTGTAGGACAGGCCCTTTAGAGTACAAAGCAATTGGTTTTCCAAATAGATTCTTCCATTAAGTGTACATTAGCAAAAGACTATTCTGAATATTTTGCTTAATTGTAAAAATGCCTTACTCTCTCTTGTGTGAAGACTTGTGCTTTTATGTGCATTGAGGTGAGCAATATTAGTAAATAATGGCTACCAAGCAGTTCTTGGTCAGAGAGCTGATGACTTGCACATAGACTAATGCTTTCTGGACTCTCCCTCAATGATGCGCTTTAATCAATGTTAAAAAAAAATCCTTCACTCTGCCAAAGGAGTAGTCCCCTATGTTGCACCGACCACCTTTTCCAAATTAATCTAAATATGGAAAGGAACATCATTCTAGGAATTTCATAAACAATTGAAGCCCAGTTCCATTTTTATTGGAGTAATGGAATAATATTCAGTTTTGCTGGGTAAGGGATTTGGATAAAGGAGTGAATAAGAAAGGTGATGAGACAATGAATCTCAAGGATTCAGGCTCCATCCCAACAAGGGTCAGTTGAAGAAGGATTGTGAGCTTGAACAAAGGAGAATTCCCTGCCCTTTAAATAGGACCATTTCCTTTCATCTGAAAGGGAACTCCCTTCCAGGTCACATCCAAAAGGCAGCTTCCCTGACTCCCACAGCATTCCATTGAAGTCCAGATGATGTGTACAAGTCCACTGCCAGGTTTGAATCACTCGATTCTCAGCCAGTCATGAAAAATGACAGCCTGGTTAATTTGATACAAAATTAAGACAGTTTTCCTTTTAATATTTTTACAATCTGCACTGACAGGCTTTGGAATCCAGGCGATGAGGGAATAATTTAATCTAATTATCTAATCCCAGCCTAAAATATTTTACAGTAAATAATTTCTAAAAAAAACACACCAACACTACACAGTCTTCTTGTAAAATATTAAATTATATTGCTAGCGAAGAAGATTGTATATTGATCACTCCATATTTGTGCCATCAACCATTCAAAGGAGAACCTCTTCATATACAAAATAATTTGATTGCCAGGAGATTCTACCACAAATCTTCATTTGAAGCCATAAGTAATAGGGGAATTATTTCTCATCTTGTGTTGCTCATTATTTTTGCATAGTGGATCATTTAAATGAAGATAATCTGTAGTGCCTGTTCAGCTGGAATTAAACTTGTGCAATTCAAATTGAATTAATACTACAGGGACACTTAATTGAATTACATTAGGCAACACACACACCGTGATCAGTCTGAAGAAGGGTCCCTACCCGAAACGCCACCTATTCCTTCGCTCCAAAGATGCTGCATCACCCGCTGAATTTCTGCAGCATTTTTGTCTACTTTCGATTTTTCCAGCATCTGCAGTTCTTTCTTAAACAGTTAACCCATTACAGTAGTTTATAAAATGGATGAATGAGTGATAAGCACAAATTATTTAATGAGACACACTGAATATAGCATGAACTTAAAAATAATCTGAAAAGGTGAATCTGTATGTTGTTTAAGCAGCGATAGATTACTTTTCTTTTCTATCTTTCTTCAATGTTCAAATGAGAAAAAGGGTTGGAAAAAGCAAAGAGAAGAAATTACTTCCATTGTTGTGAGGGCCGTGAACAAGGGATGGGTCGTCTGAAACAAAAGTGCATGGAGATTTCTTCTCTCAGAAGGGAGTGGCTCTCTGGAACTCTCGGCTCTTGGTGATGTTGGAGGTCAGGTCATTAGAAATACTTAAGGTGGAGATGGCAAAAATATTTTGAAGATTGGGGAATTGAGGGCTGAAAACATATTGCTGGAGGGACTCAGCAGATCAGGCAGCATCCGTGGAGGGAAATGAACAGACTGTGTTTTGGGTTGGACCCATCCATCACTTGTGTAGGGAGGAACTGCAGATGCTGGTTTAAACCGAACATAGACACAAAATGCTGGAGTAACTCAGCGGGACAAGCAGCAACTCTGGAGAGTCTGAAGTGTCTCGACCCGAAGCGTCACCCATTCCTTCTCTCGAGAAAGGCTACCTGTCCCGCTGAGCTACTCCAGCATTTTGTGCCCATCTATCTCTTGTCAGCTCTTGCCCCACCTCTTCCTCTCACCTCTTTCTATCACGTATCTCCCCTCTATTCCAGTCTTGAAAATGTTCAGCAATGGAGTCTCCGCATAATAACTTTAGTTGAAAGGGTAAATACTTGAAAAGGAAAACTTAAAATGGACTAGCAAGGCTGTGGGACTATTGTGTCAGCAAGAAAATGCAATTTTCCCAAACTTCTCTGCTTAGGAAAAGTGTTCCTCATAAGTCAGATAACACGGAATGCATGGCTTATGGCCAAGCTCCGATGTCACATTATTCAACAGGGGAAGAGGGACAGAGGGAGAGAAAGAAAGAAACATGGGGAACAAGAAACAACAAAAAAACACAACTGGGAGGAGAAATAGGGAACCAATCTGGAAAAGAGTTGAAAAGCAAAACATGAATCATTAAGGGGAAGGGAGGAGGTGCGAGTAGGAGAGCAAGGGAGGGGTGGTAGTGAGGGCGGGAGGGAAAAGGAAAGGTCCGGGTGAGGCATAGGTGGGAGAGAATGTGGGAGGAGAGGAATAGAATAAAGGAGAACAAAGAAAGAAACTGGGAACGTTATCCCAGGAGCGAGAGGCAGAAAAATAACTGCTGAAAAAACAGTGGAAACCAACAGGCACACTTGGAGGCAGACACATAATCAGGAGTGAATGAGCACATATGGCGCAATAGTGAATAACACAGGTCTATGTGTTTTCAAGTTGATTTGGTGCTTCCCTCTGAGAGTTTTGTCTTATTCCTTGAAACTGTGATTAAGTGATGGGGTATTGGAATTTGCAATTTGAAATTTGTTTGGTTTTATAACTTGCTCCACATTATAAAAATCCATATAACTGTATGAACATTTTGACTACAAGTTATTTCTGTTGTAGTGCATATTTGGCTTTTCTCATTGTGGGTACTACAGAGAAATATTTTGTTCAAACATTTCTTATCCTTTGAAGCCCTTTGTGCTTAAATTTAAAAAAAAATAATATTGTTCATCGTGATACAAAAGTAAATATTTTCGTTGGGGCCTAATGACCACTCAACTCAGCAAACGTAGTAACGTTTATAGTGACTGGAAAAATATTACAGTCAAATGTTCACTGATTTAACAGCATACGAGTTGTGTGATATGATTAAGC
Source organism: Raja brachyura (assembly GCA_963514005.1). The sequence goes on from OY740802.1 coordinate 23,090,512, forward strand.
GCCACATGATCAAATCATCTGGTTTGTATTAAAGAGTTGCCACCCTTAATGCTAATCCAGGGGCCCCTTATGGAGGGACACCAGTGCTTCCCCAGCACAATCAAATCAGTGTTTTCCCAAAAGCTTGGTCGATATTACTTATCAACTATTCAGTCAGATCACTCCAGAAATTGTGGGATCACCCACACCAACAACTCTCACCAACTTCTACAGTTGTGACTGATTTGCAATTGCACCACCACCCTTTGCTTCCCTCCATGAAGCCAAGAGTATCAAGTCGGCTATTTCTCCCTGGATCCCGTGTGTTTTAATCTTCCAGAGCAGTAGACCATGCAAAACTTTATCAAAAGCCTTGTTGAAGTCCATATTAACAACATACACTTAGAACATAGACCCAGCAGGCCTTAGTGCTCAGAGGACAATTGTTTGGCGAAACAGTCGCCCAGTCTTTGGTCACGCCAACATAAATTAGACCACATCAGGAACATTGAAGGTAATAGATGTGGTTTGAAGAATTGCATGTGAACCGCTGCCTCAACTGGATGAGTTGCTGGGTTCCCCGTAGAGAAGTGAAAAAGTACCTGGAGAGGCAATGGGTTAGGTGGGAAGGGACGAGTGAACCAAAGAGTTACAGAGTTGTGGTCATTATATAAAGTGGAAAGAAGTGGGAATGGGAAGATATGATTGGTAGTGGGATCATGTTGAAGGTGGTGGAACAGAATTCCCTTTTACCTTTCCCCCTTTGTTTTCATCCCCCTGTCCTCTTCCACCCACATCCATCCCTCCAGCTTTACATTTCACTTCTCCTCTTATTTGACACACTTTGGTCTCCTTAGGTGCAGCTGGTAGAGCTGCTGCCAAACAGCGCCAGTGACTTGGCTTCGATTTTGACCTCCGGTGCTCCCTGTGTGGAGTTTGCACATTATCCCTGTGACTGCATGGGTTTTATTCTGGGTGCTCCTGTTTCCTCCCATATCCCAAAGCCTTGTGGGTTTGTAGGTGAATTGGTTACTGTAAATTTCCCTCAGAGTGCAGAGAGTGGATGAGAAAGTGGGAAAACAGAATTAGTGTAAACAGGTTTTCAATGATTAGAATAAAGTCATTGGCTGAAGGGCCTGTTTCAATGCTATATCAATGAATTAATGTAAATGTTTCACCTCTAGCCTTTGTCATTTACTCTACCCATGCCCTACCCCCTTCACCTGTATCCATCTATCTCTTGCTAGGCTTTGGCTCGTCTTCACCTTCCATTTGCATATTTTTATCCCCCACTTCAATCAGCCTGAAAAAAAGGTCCCAACCTGAAACATCGCCTGCCCTTTCCCTCCCCAGATGCTGCTTGACCCCCTGAGTTCCCTCAGACCTTATTTTTGGCTCAATGTATTTAAATTAATTTATAACTAGTCAAAGGTTGTTTCTTCCTTGGTCACTGACACAACTCTGTTTCCCACACTAACCTGCCAGTTGGCCCGTTCGTTGTGAGGGTGAAGATGCGTTGGAAGAAATAACTCCTCCGAATAGTGTTAATTCCGTGGTCCCTCCAAATGGTGCAATGCTGGAGTTCTTCTCATCCGGACCCAACGTTTTAGCTGGGGTTGAGTGGGAGTCTTGTGGTCCTTCAAGACCATAACGTAGATTTTGCGTACTGGACAAAATGCTGCTGTCTCCACCTTTTGTTTTCTGAGACGGGTCTTTCAGCTTGCTTTTACTACTGCCCATTATTAAACCTGCTGAGCAAAAACTATAATTAATAATTGTCATAATTGGTTTCTTCGATCAATAATTCACAGATTAATTCAATTTTGTTTACTCAAATGAATAGCTGCTATTTTTAACATCAGCATTTATGAAAATAATAAAAGTATGAATAGATGTAAATGTACAATTCCCCACAGCAATAATTAATCTGTAGTTTCACATGCCAGTGCATCAGGAAATTGAATTGTTCAGCAATTTCTTTCATCAATTAATATAAAGTAACAGCAGTTCATTTTTATTGAGCATTTACCATAGTAAAACAATCCAAAATGTTACATTAAGGTATAGTCCGAGGATTATATGGCAGAGTGGTCACATTACTGGAGTAACAGTCAGAATCTAAAGTCCAAAGGCACAAGTTTGAATCTCCCTTTGTCGTGGCCATTTCAATGAATTCCAGGATACTTTTGTTAAAACATTGTATCAGTAGTGGTGATCACAAAACTATCAGAGTAGTATATAAATGGTTAATTAACATCCATAGGGATCATTCTCATGAGGTCTGGTTTACATGTGACTGAAGACATACTAATTGATCTTTCATGGCAACCTTAATCCAGGAGCAATAGGGGTAGGCAATAGATGTTGGCATTACCAATGATATCTGTACCTCTGTGCATGCACAACTTTAACAATATTTGAGATTAGGCGAACTAAGGCAGATAAACAGAGGATCAAAGAGCTCGATTTAATCCAATGCTAAGGCAAAATAATGGTGAATTCACTTAGCCATCAATGCATGTTTTGCGAAATGCTGAGAATTATGGAGTATAAGACCAGAAAAAAAGTCTCATTTTTTAAATAATTTAATTTGCTTTGCCCTACTAGTCCTGCTCTGCCCAAAATTAAGTATTTTGATTACCACCCACCTTCCATCAAGAGTTCTGATTTGTATTCCCGTGGTAGCTCACTACTTCATCTTCAGTTTTGATACATAAAAGTAATTGTCTAGATGCATTGTATATATGATGCCATCGTAGTTCTCTTTATTTAGTCTTTGTAATATGGGTGTATATAATTTGAAATATGCCAATATTTCTGTTTTTACCTCCCTTAACTTAATACGTAGTCTTCTTGGTGTTTTCTGTATTGATTCTCTCCATCTTCCCCATTAAAAGTTAGTGCACAGAAAGTAAATAATAGGAAAACATGATCACTCTAAAATTCTAGTGTAGGAATGAACTACAAAGGCTGGTTTACACTGAAGATGGACACAAAATGCTGGAATAACTCAGTGGGACAGGCAACATCCCTGGATAAAAGGAATGAGTGATGTTTTGGGTTGAGACCCTTCTTCAGTCTTGACCCAAAACGTCACCCATTCCTTCTATCCAGAGATGCTGCCTGTCCCCCTGTTACTCTAAAATTTCTAGTTAGTATCGTTCCATGTCCCTCCACAGCCTGAAATTCATCATTCATTTTAGAAACATGTAGATTTAGAACACTTTAGTATGTCCCAGAAGGAATACCAAAAGAAAAGGAGATAAATGTTTAATGTGGAGAAACTACTTTAATAAGTTAAGTATATAGACAGGTGTTTGACGTCACTGAAACAGATGAATGAACTCAAAAAGACCTTTTGTTCTTCTTGCCAACATTACCTGTGACGCCTTGTTCAATATAAAACAAAATACCAATTAATTTCCTTGGCTCAGCGGCTTTGATGAAACACTCCTTGGACATCAAATTAGATTAAATCTTCCGATGGAGTAACAAGTGGTGGAGAGCCACGAGGAGAGGGAATACTAAAAGATATTCCCCTCCTTTGTATAAACTTTCTGCAGTGCACTTTTCAGTCTCTGATCTAAAATCTATCATCATTTCTCAGAATATACTAAGCTGCTAAATGACATCTTGTCCAATATTTGTAATTGTATTCCCTTATTCCCAACTATTGCAAGTTATTCTCTATGATCATCTGATCCAAAACCAGTGGGACCTAGCTACATATGTCAGGTTTCAACTTGACTACTTTTTAAAAGATTACGAATAACTCCTTGATCAAGATGGTGGACAGGTGGAGCGGATGAGATGCCAGTGGGATTTTGGCTTCATAATAAGAACACCAACAAGATGACTAATTCCTGTCAATGTTCAAAGGGCATCTGCAGCAGATGGCTGTTTGACACTGCCAATACTTTACCGCTTAAGAAGAGAATTGGGGTTTGAGTTTAAGTATAGAAATACTACTTGTAGCATTCATACTAAGTAGGAATACACTTAAATTGTCTTACACATCCAAAAATAAAAATACATGTGAAGATAGTGGTTAGGCACTTGTAACAAGGAATCACAAGTGGCACAACTGGAAAAAGATAGCAACATAACTTTACCTCAAGATCCTGGGGACCCACATTCCTTCCACCATTGGTGGCTACTTTCACATTACATAAAAAGACAACCAGCAAGTAGTAAGACTGACATAGGATTTATGATTTATAACAAAGAGTTTTAATTGTAGAGCTTGCTACAACATAAACCCATCAATGCGAAAGGGTAACATTATATTGTTTCACATCAGTAAATTATTGGTCAGTGATTAGAGGAAAGAATGAAATGTAATGCAAAACATGCAGATTTTAGTGGATAAATTGCTCATCTAATAAATGGTAAAGGGAGAAGATTGAGAAAGGTTTAGATTCCTGAGGCTTCCTTACTGATTGCAGGGACCTATCCTCCAGAAAATGGGTGATACATTACACTTACAACATTAACTATCTCTTAAATTGAGATTCACAAGAACAAGAAAGCAAACAATATATTAAAAGAGGCAATTATATTTAATTATTATTGCAACGGAAGGCCTTGAACAAAAATAAAAGCAGAGGCTAAAGGTTAGCTCTTCTGTTGAAAAATTGCTGTGTAATGGTGACACATTTCAGCATACTGAAATAACGAAAACAGTTTCCTGGGAGAACTCTTCACTCTGACATAGCAACACACAGACATTCAGCCAGACCACAGCAGACAAAAAATCTACTCCTCCAACATATAATCATGGGTACCACAGTGCAGAAACAGGTCAGACATTCATTGCATTAAAGCTCAGTAAGAAAAGCATTTCACATTTTATATACTGTAAATGTGGCTGACAGAAGCAGATTGAAGGAATACCATACAGTGCTGACACACAAGTCTCATCTCAACTTGCATGGAAGACCCCACAGACCTAACCAAAAGGTATTTTGGTCAATGTACACCCTTCAAGTCAACATGTTATCTGTGTGGTTTTACTGATTATTGGGATTTTGTTATTAATGAAATGGCTACCATTTACACTTGTAACAATTACTGTTTGAAACCAATCGTGGCTCTGCAATACACCGTAGATATGATAAAGTAAAATATACATTGTTTCTTTTCCAACCTTTGGATATGAAGTGCCCGTTGACAGATGCAGGAATCCGTCAATACTGAATGGCCGATGTTATAATGAAGTAATAATGAACAGAATGTAGAAGCTAAAATAAGCACAAAGTAATGGAGTAACTCAGCAGGTCTGACAGTATCTCCTGGGAACATGGATTGGTGATGTTTTGGGTTGGGACCCAAAGGGGTGACATTGAAACAGGAGATGTGGAGTCAGTATGGATAGAACTAAGGAATTGTAAAGGTAAAAATACCCTAATGGGACTTATCTACAGTCCCCCATACAGTAGGCTGGATACAGGGTGGAAGTTAAATCAGGAGTTAAAATTGGCATGTAGTAAAGGTAATGCTACGGTTGTTATGGGAGATTTCAACATGCAAGTAGACTGGGAAAATCAGGTAGGTACTGGACCACAAGAAAGGGAGTGTGTGGAGTGCCTCTGTGATGGATTCTTAGAGCAGCTTGTACTGGAGCCAACCAGGGAGAAGGCAATTCTGAATTTAGTGTTATATAATTAACCAGATTTAATAAAGGAACTTGAAGTTAAGGAGCCATTAGGAGGTAGTAACCATAATATGGTCACTTAATCTACAATTGGAGAAGGAGAAGGGTAAATCGGAGGTGTCAGTGTTACAGTTGAATAAAGGGGACTATGGAGCCATGAGGGAGGAGCTGGCCAAAGTTGACTGGAAAGGTACCCTAGCAGGGATGACAGTGGAACAACAATGGCAGGTATTTCTGGGAACAATACAGAAGGTACAGGATCAGTTCATTCAAAAGAGGAAGAAAGATTCCAAGGGGAGTAAGGGGCGACTGTGGCTGACAAGGAACATCAGGGACATTATAAAAATAAAAGAGAAGTACAACGCAGCAAGGATGAGCGGGAAGCAAGAGGATTGGGTAATGTTTAAAGAGCAACAGAAGATAACTAAAAAGGCAATACGAGGAGAAAAGATGAGGTACGAAGATAAGCTAGCCAATAATATAAAGGAGGATAGTTAAAGCTTCTTTAGTTATGTGAAGAGGAAAACATTAGTTAAGACCAAAGTTGGACCCTTGACGACTGAAAAAGGTGAATTTATTATGGAGAACAAGGAACTGGCAGATGAGTTGAACAGGTACTTTGGATCCGTTTTTACTAAGGAGGACACAAACAATCTTCCTGATATACTAGTGGCCAGAGGATCTGGGGTGTCGGAGGAAATGAAGGAAATCCACATTAAGCAGGAAATGGTGTTGGGTAGACTGATGGGACTGAAGGCTTTTAAATCCCCAGGGCCCGATGGTCTGCAACCCAGGATACTTATGGAAGTGGCTCTAGAAATCGTGCACGCATTGGTGATTATTTTCCAATGTTCTATAGACACAGGATCAGTTCCTGTGGATTGGAGGGTAGCTAATGTTATCCCACTTTTGAAGAAAGGCGGGAGAGAGAAAACGGGGAATAGTAGACCAGTTAGCCTGACATCGGTGGTGGGGAAGATGCTGGAGTCAATTATACAAGATGAAATAACGGCACATTTAGATAGCAGTAACAGGATCGGTCCGAGTCAGAGGGATTTACGAAGGGGAAATCATGCTTGACTAATCTTCTGGAATTTTTGAGGATGTAACTAGGAAAATGGACAAGGGAGAGCCAGTAGATGTAGTGTACCTGGACTTTCAGAAAGCATTTGATAAGGTCCCACATAGGTGATTAGTGAGCAAAATTAGGGCACATGGTATTGGGGGTACAGTACTGACATAAATTGGTTGGCAGACAGGAAACAAAGACTAGGGATTAACTGGTCCCTTTCAGAATGGCAGGCAGTGCCTAGTGTGGTACCGCAAGGCTTGGTGCTGGGACCGCAGCTATTTACAAAATATATCAATGATTTTGATGAAGGGATTTAAAGTAACATTAGCAACTTTGCAGATGACACAAAGCTGGGCGGCAGTGTGAACTGTGAGGAGGATGCTATGAGAATGCTGGGTGACTTGGACAGGTTGGGTGAGTGGGCAGATGCATGGCAGATGCAGTTTAATGTGGATAAATGTGAGGTTATCCACTTTGGTAGCAAAAACAGGAAGGCAGATTATTATCTAAATGGTGTCAAGTTGGGAAAAGGGGAAGTAGAACGGGATCTTGGGGTTCCTTATTCATCAGTCAATGAAAGTAAGCATGCAGGTACAACATGCAGTGAAGAAAGCGAATGGCATGTTGGCCTTCATTAGAAGAGGAGTTGAGTATAGAAGCAAAGAGGTCCTTCTGCATTTGTATAGGGCCATAGTGAGACCACACCTGGAGTATTGTGTGCAGTTTTGGTCTCCTAATTTGAGGAAGGACATTCTTGCTTTTGAGGGAGTGCAGCGTAGGTTTACAAGGTTAATTCCCAGGATGGCGGGACTGTCATATGCTGAGAGAATGGAGCGGCTGGGCTTGTATACTTTGGAATTTAGAAGGATGATAGGGGATCTTATTGAAACATATAAGATTATTAAGGGTTTGGACACGCTAGAGGCAGGAAACATGTTCCCGATGTTGGGGGAGTCCAGAACCAGGGGCCATAGTTTAAGAATAAAAGGCAAGCCATTTAGAATGGAGACAATAAAAATCTTCTTCACACAGAGAGTCGTGAGTCTGTGGAATTCTCTGCCTCAAAGGGCGGTGGAGGCCGGTTCTCTGGATACTTTCAAGAGAGAGCTAGATAGGGCTCTTAAAGATAGCGGAGTCAGGGGATATGGGGAGAAGGCAGGAATGGAGTACTAATTGGGGATGATCAGCCATGATCACATTGAACGGCGATCCTGGCTCGAAGGGCCAAATGGCCTACTCCTGCACCTATTGTCTATTGTCCATTCCTCAGACCCAAAACGTCACCTATCCATGTTCTCCAGAGTTCCTGCCTGACCCGCTGTGTTACTCCAGCACTTTCTTTTGTAAACTAACATCTGCAGTTCCTTGTTACTGGAATGTAGCAGTAAATTTGCATATAACAAGATGCCACGAATTAAAGGAGGTAATTGACCAGCCTACCTGGGAAAAAAAATTAAATAGGAACAGCATCTCTGAAAGTTCCTGTCGGTGAGTAAACACGGGGCAATCAGCGCACAAATAATGTATAACTTGTATTTCAGAGAAGAAAGATAAGATTGCAAATTAAAGAACAGTAATAAACCAAAGAGACAAAAGATTACAGATGCTGGAATCTTAAGCAAAAATAAAAAAACACTACTGAAGGAACTCAGTAGGTCAGGCAGTCTCTATGGGGAAAATGGACATGACGTTTTACATCAGTACCCTTCATCAAGGCTGGAGGAGAGAGGAGATAGTTGGCAGAAAGATATATGAGGTGAAAGGGTGTGGCAACATCTGGCAAGTGATAGGTGGATCCAGACAAGGAGGGTTTGATTGATAGATGGGAAGGTAGGGGAGAGTTCATAAGTTCATAAATCATAGGAGTAGAATTATTCAATTTGGCCCATCAAGTCTACTCTGCCATTCAATCATGGCTCATCTATCTTTCCCTCTCAATCCTATTCTCCTGCCCTCTCACCATAACCCCCTACACCTGTAAAAATCAAGAATGTTTCAATCTCCACCTTAAAAATATCCATTGACTTGGCAATGAATTCCACAGATTCACGCCCTCTGACTAAAGAAATTCCTCATCTCCTTTCTGAAGGCTTGTCGTTTTATTTGGAGGCTATGGCCATTGATCCTGGATTCTCCCACTAGTGGAAACATCCTCTCCACATCCACTCTATCCAGGCCTTTCACTATGCAGTAAGATTCAATACAAGATATGAAGTTACTCCATATCCTTCTAAACTCCAGCGAGTACAGGCCCAGTGCTGTCAAATGCTCATCATATGTTAACGCAATCATCCCTCGGATCATTCTCGTAGAGAAAGGCAGAGATAGTCACAAAGGCTGGCGGTGATAAGTGAATAAGCCAAAAAGGTTGCAGATGGTGAAATCTGATAAGAAAAGAAAGTACAGAGTGAAATGTACAACTTGAGATCCAGCCTTAAACTGACTAGGGTACTGAACATTTGCACTCTCACCATTAGGGCGAGCTAGAGCACCCATTTGCAAGTCACTTCAATTCCACTTCCCTATCCCACATGGACCCGTCTGTCCATGGCGCCCTCCTTTGCCAGAGTAACGCTATATGCAAAATAGAAGACCAGTACCTCAATTTCCACTTGGATTGCCCACAGCTCAACAGCATGAATCTCCAAGTGATTAGACGCAATAGGATGCCATTTCCTCAATTGCCATAAACCTGGAGTACGTTTTTTTCTCTCCAATTCCCACGTAATGCAAACAATTAAGAAGTAAATTTCCCGATTTTTTTTCTAAATTGTAACTTTAAATTTGGATTATATGAAGTTGTGATGAAAAGTAATGCAAGGGTAAGGAATTCTCTACAGTTGGTTTGAACAAATTAACACAAGTGTTCAGCACAGTGGTACAGCTTCTGCCTTACAGCACGCTGGTTCGATCCTGACAATGGGTGCTTGTCTGTATGGAGTTTGTATGTTCTCCCCGTAACCTGCGAGGGCTTTTTCTCGGAAGCTCCGGATTCTTCCCACACTCCAAAGACGTACAGGTTTGTAGATGAATTGGTTTGGTATAAATGTAAATTGCTCCTTGTTTAAGTGTGTGGGGATTGCTGATCAGTGCAGACTCGGTGGGCCGATGGGCCTGTTTCCGTGCTGTGTCCCTAAACTAAACTAAAAAGGATGCTGAAAAATTAATCCAGGTTCGGGTCACAAAAAATGCAAAGATTTACTGCATATAACTACTTCCTCAGTCATTAGACCTAAAGGCACTTTATATGACTCATAACCGCTTCAGCTGTAAATTATGTCAATATTAATATGCACAGATAATTCTCTGACTAAATGCAAGAGAAGCTATAGTCCACACTATCACCTATTATTGTAAATGCTGACTATCTATAGTATTTAACAAGGATTATAAGGGCTTGGTTCAAAGAGCAAACAGTTTGGTGTCAGATAATAAATCTTGGAGATGTTCCAGTGAGTCATGGAGGGAATTCAAGCTGCCTTTGCCTACAGTTATATCAGGATTTACAAAGAACATCATGAACAGTCTGGTTTGGGAAACAATACAAAAATGAAAATATCAATCAAATCTTTGTTAGTATTTGACAATTTATGCTTCACAACTATATAAATATATTAATAATATCTTTGTCCAGGTTTTCACTGGTGGTAAAAAATTTCCCATTTGGTTTTACGCCTTTGAAAAATGTATTGCCTGGGGCTGATCTAATTAGTGCTCGTCCTGCACATTGTTAGTATCTTGCACAATCTACCATGGGCACTTCCAGGAGTTCACTACAAACAGATGTGAAAACACTTGAAGTCCCACAAAGTAGTCTCTTGGCATCATTAGCAGAAAGATGCAACACCTGACATCTGCCTCGCTTTATACTTCACTAACTCTGAATAGACTGTTTCTCACCTCATTTCATACCAAAGCAATAGCTCTCTCCAGGATCTGTTCAAAATTGTTCATTTCTTTTGTTGAATTGCACTAAAGAAAATATGCCGGGTTTTACTATATACCAAACAGTTGGTGGCCGCACAACAGTCACTTGCTCTCCTTTCGTAAGCTCATTACATTCTACTACAAAGCTGGCTGGCTGAATAGGAAACATCTTAAAATGGGCCTTCCTAACATCTCAGCAACTTGGCTTTGAAAAAGATGGAAAATTCAATGCTAATGTAATCTTTCATGTAGTAATAGCCTCACGCGTTCTTCCTTCAAAGTTCGCAGTAATTAAATGAACGGCTGTATATATTAATTGACACTGTACCTTAACATCATCTTTTACTTTATCAAATGTTGTCTTTCCTGGCCCTTTTTCAAATTTTTGAACCAACTGGTGGTTGCGATGCAAACATGGTCAAATTTATCCTGTGCACAGCCTAAAAGTGAAGTTGCAAATGCTACGATTCAAGGACACAGAGTGACACATTTGTTGAAATGATTGCGCTTTTTATCAAAGTAAGTGAAGATTGAAAGGCAGAGCAATGTAAAAATGTAGAATTTTCCTCAATCCAAAACAATTTGCACTTCAATAAAGACAATTTAAAATTCAAATGCAAAAAATTAAGGTGTCATAAGAACATTTGAGTTAAAAGCATACAAGCAGGAGTAAGCCATGTAGCCTTCTGGGCCACTCTGGGTTCAGTGACTGCAGCTCAGAAGCATTATGAATTAATTCCTTCGGTAATGCTGAAAGTGTGATCCAATGTTTCAGATGAGATGTTAAACTAAGGTTCCATTTGCATGTTCAAGCACATGTGATGGGGTCTGATGGTAGTAAAGCAAAGAGCAAAGAAGCCTACAAGGGCCTTTCACAACATGTACATATACCAGCAAAGAGAAGCAAGAACTCAATAAATATCACTCTCATTGCTGCTTGTGGGAATTTGCTTCAATATTTGGCTGTATCAAATCTACAATTCAAAATATTCCTGTGAGTTGCATTGGGAATAAAAGGCATTATAAATAATTTAACCACTTTAAAAAAAAAGTGCTATTTAAATGGAAGACATGGCCTGCACCTAAAGTAAAGAGCACATCAAATGCTTCAAAAATGAAGAGTTCACAATGTTTGTGAAGCAATGGATGTAACCAGAGTTTGGGCATCTGACTAGGCACATCCAGTATGCCAAGTCTCACAAATGAATGTGATCCCTGAATTTCACAGGCTTTATTTCTGATTCAGTTAATGGATGCTTTCTCATTATCTGTCATTTTTGTTTAAAATAAGGGCAAATTCAACAACTTTGTTTTGTGCAACAAATAGTGATTAAATAGGGAACAAAATGCTCACAAATGTAAAGTTGTTTACTGCTGCCCACATGTTACTAATCCATTTTTATTGTCCAAGGTTACTTCGACGTGTCATGAGCTAACATATCCTGTTACAGATTCACAATGAATTACATTTATTCAGTAGTCTGTGCATTATAGTTTTATTAGTACATTAAAAAAGACAGATTTTTTTTAGTTCTTATAGGGTCTTTTCTTTCTCTAATCATAACCAGTTAATACTATAATAAATGCAAGCTTTAGTTCATGACAGAAAGTTCAAAATTTCCTCAGCTAATTAAATAGACCTGAAAAGTGTTGCAGGGCTGTACAGTAATTATACTTTTCAAAGGATTGTTCCAGGAGTGCCAGTTTTACAGCCATCATTGGGCACATTAAGCTTTCGTGCTCATTGGCATTAGCCAACAGCGTTTACAGTTCTCAGTTCAGCTACTGTTTGAAAGGATAAGTCCTAATTGTAGTATTCTGACTAACCCCTTTGTTAGTTAGGTTTTACAGACACTTAATATGGCTCACATTGGACTTCTTGTTGTGGATGTAACTACACTAACAACCCTATGTAACATTCCCTTATTGTTTTAAATCAATTCACAATGTAAATCTGTTACAAAGAAAATCTGAAGTAGATACTTTAAAGGAACTGTATGATGTAATGATGACCCCTGATTTCCTCATGTTACATTTCATGGTTACATTTATAATGCAAAGTCTTGTACCGTAAGGTCACTTGCTTAGCAAGCAGCTAACTTCCTTCTTAATAGTAAATGCCTGTCAACAATAGTTAAGGATTAATAATAGTTAAGAGTTAACAATAGTTAAACATTATTACTATAATCCTGCCAATGATAATGAGACAAATGAACCTTTTGCGTGTCAAGCAATTGTTTTATAATCTTTACAGCACAAATATCTGCTGTGATGACAATCCACCTTGGGTAAGAGAGCTGCAATTACCTTTTATATAGTGCTTTTAATATAATAAAGCATTCTAGCTTGCTTCACAGGTACAACGTCAAACACAAAATCAGAATACGTGCTCAGCTGTGTGCAGCTTGCTGCCAACTTCTGAATAAAGTTTGAACCAGCCTGAGATGATTTGGAGTAAATTATAGATTTATGTAGAACCAAGGAGATCTTGAAGTGAAGTCCTGCACAATAATTAATTAATTTCTCTCTCCTTCTCTCTCTCGCTGTCTGCACGTCTCCCTCCCTCTCTGTCTTTTGCTCCCTGCCTCTTTCTGTGTAGAAATATGACAACCAGGAAAAATATCTTCAACAGCCAAGCTAATCTATTTTCCCTGGTTTTAAACATTACAATATTTCATACATTCAAAAACATTTAGAATCATTCCAAAAGTTTTAAAACCTTGAAAGGTATTTAAGAACACAAGTTCAAACAATTAAAAAACTCAAAATTAACTAATACAGCAAAGTTCCTCACAGTTATTCCCCTTCATTGATATGATCGGTGAACCAGCTTCCATGCACAAAATGTCATATGAATTCACCTTCATAACTGGAGGAGTTTTTGTGGTGATTTTTGATAGATGTGCACATCCTAGGAAATTCTGAAGTTCCTCAGTTTTACATGGAAAATGTAACAATTCCTCACACAATTATAAAAACTGTCAAATCACCAGCAATACAAATACTTCTAAACTCATATCACAGCTGCTCATCAGCCAGAATATTTTTCCAGACACTGGTCTTGCAAGTGGTTGAAGATGCCAAAAAGGAATTACAATCTCGAGAGCAAAATCATGTAAACCTACTCAGCCATTGCATGATTTCCAGTGAGTAGAGCCCAGAGTCGATCATACAGATTAGTAAAGATGAAAAACACAAAGTGCAAGAATAAGTAGGTCAGGCAACATCTCTGGAGGACATATGTAGGCGACGTTATGGGTCAGGACCCTTCTTCAGACTGATGCCAGCTTTCTAGTTGCTACTACAGTCAGTATGAATAACAGTTCAGACCCAAAACATTACCTATCCATGTCCTCCAGAGATGCTGCTTGACTCGCTGAGTTACTCCAGAACGTTGGTGATTTTTGCTCAAGATTCCATCATCCACAGTTCCTTGTGGCAACTTGGTGAAGATGAAACTGTATGTCTTCGTTTAACACATCCAGTATAGATATATGAAACTAGTCAACTGCAAACAAGGTACATACTTTGTCAAAAGTGCAAAACATTCAGCTTTTTCTAATAGTAATGTGATTTGTTTCCCAGTCCATAGCACCCTGTTCCTGAAATTAACACATAAAGGGTAACACAGGTGGATAATGTACAGCATGGATTATTTTGAGTATGCATATGATTAAATGTAACGGGTTCCCTGGTTGTAAGTCTGTTCTTCTCAGCTTGCCTGATCAGCTAAGCACCGCCAATTCAGATTTATTTTACACAGCACAATTAAATTAGAGGGGAAGGGGATGATCAATTTATTCTTCATGCAAACCAATCTAGATTGATGTAAACAGCCTCAGAAGGATCTCATGAGTTATTCATCAAGTATTATGGAAGGTCTAGTGAAAGCTCTCCAGAGAAACATAAAAGGCTATCGACAGCTTAGCCTTTTCTTTCTACAACACAGAGCAAAAAGATATTTAGCATACTGAAGTGATCCCCGTGGACTTGGAATCGTGAAACTATTAGATGGAAGAAAATTCATCTCAAGTTTCTAACCGGCCACAATTAACACAAAGTTAAGAGGCAGTTCTACATCTGCTAGACTGGACAGTTTGCATTGTTCATCTGCCAGCCTCAAACTTAGTAAACTTTGGGATTTTAACAATCGCTAGTCTGTTTCCTTTATAAATTCCAGAATGCATACAGACAGAGTTTCCTTTCCAGTTGTTATCCCCTTTGGATACAATGCATTATGAAGGAGACTTGAGAAAGGCAGAGGTGTGAGGACAAGTAATGGCCCTTCAATAATTATCCAGAAAGTATGTGCTCATGAACAAGATGACACCTCTCCACCCCATCATCTTTTTTTCTAATCATTGTGTTTTGCACAAACGCCTTGCTTTTTTTTTGCACACTTTTATCTTTTTCGTCTTGCAGAATTTTGTGTAATTTATGTATAATTTGTGTTTTTACATGGTTGTCCACGTTTCTATGCCTGTGATGTTGCTGCTAGCAAGATTTTCATTGCCCCTATACTCATCGTACTTTTGCATATGACAAGACTTTCGGGTCCAGTCATCCATATTAACGATACAGTGCCGTTGTAACATCAGAAAATTTGAAGTTCTTTGTTTTGATGCTCCGATTTCCTTCTACATCCCCAAGATGTATGGCTTGGTAAGTTAATAGTCACTGTAAATTATCATTAATGTGTAGGTAGGGTGGGGATCTGGGGATAGTTGATGGAATGAGAGGATAATAAAATTGGATTAGTGTAGGATCAGTGTAAGCGAGTGAAGTGGTTGCTTGATTGTCGACACGGACTCTGGGGGCTAAAGGGCCCATTTCTGTGCTGTATCTGGTGATTTGACGGGGGGTGTGCACCCATTGTCCCTGTCACTAACAGGGTCCTGCTGTTTTAAACTACAGTTTGCAGCTTTTCTGTCTGAAAGTCTCATTTGTTGATATTAAACAGACAATGCAACCACCCTCCTTAAAACCCGACTTTGTCAAAGCCTGCTTCCTTTAAAGCATAGGGACTGCTCTGGGGTTTCCAGAGGATAGCGGACAATCCCACATTCAGGGCAGCTCATGTCCCAAATATATATTTTTAATGTACTTAAAGCCTTTTGTAAAACATGTAACTGAATTACCTGAATAATATTATGGCCTCACACCTCCCCATCTTAATTGACGGCACCCCTTAGGCATCATGCTTTTGGATGCCCAGAGGCTGTGAAACGTTATCTATAAAATGTGAGGCTTTCATTTGAGGTTATGTTTATGGAGCACATGGAGCTGCAGAGGGGGCAGAACAGGCCCCAGAAGCAGCATTAATGTGTGTATTACAGCATTACAGGTTTGTAGCACTACATCTGATCCACATTCACTTTGATCACAGCTCCCCGCTGGCATTGTTACATTTGCTTGTCTGCTTTCCAACAATTGCTGTGAACTGCAGGGGACAGCTTTCTCCCTTTTACAATAGGTGAACTGATTCTACAAGAATCTCCAAGGACAGGCACATCCAACAGGCTATCTTTATTCATAAACAAACTTATCATCAGCCTCATCGGTGTGTTCTCAAATTAAATCAATAAACTACCAGACTATTAGATTTTAAACAAAAATTTGCATCTCAAATGGCAAATGGTGAATACAACAATCAGCTTGGTACAGAGCTGCATAGATCGAGAATGTCTGAAGTTTAATTGTGAGAGTGGACCTACATGGGCCACACCTCTACTGCAGAGCCAGAGAAAATAATGTACTATAGACACAGAATGCTGGAGCAACTCAGTGGGTCAGGCAGCATCTTTGGAGAAAAGGAATAGGTCCAATTAGGGGTTACACAAAAAGCTGGAGAAACTCAGCGGGTGCAGCAGCATCTAAGGAGCGAAGGAGATAGGCGACGTTTCGGGTCGAGACCCTTCTTCAGACTGGGGAAAATAATAAGCCCGACAAAGAGGCAGGCGTAGCTAGGGCCCATGCGTGTGCCCATAGCTACGCCTTGTGTTTGGAGGAAATGGGAGGAGTCAAAAGAGAAGTTGTTGAGGGTAAGGACCAACTCCGCTAGGCGGAGGAGGGTGTCAGTGGATGGGTATGGGTTGCTCCTCTGGTCGAGGAAGTACCGGAGGGCTTTGAGACCATCCTGGTGGGGGATGCAGGTGTATAGTGACTGGACGTCCATGGTGAAGATGAGAGGATGGGGGCCTGGACAACGGAATGTGCGGAGCCGACGGAGAGTGTCTGAGGTGTCTTGAACATAGGTGGGGAGGGATTTAACAAAGGGGGATAGGATGGAGTCAAGGTATGTGGAAATGTGTTCGGTGGGGCAACAATTAGGTCCAATTAGGGGTTGTGTTGTCCGCAATCTTGAGAAGCTTGACAGAGGTGTCTGTGAAGGTGCAGTCGTTGGTGTAGAGAAGTAAAGGAGAGGGGAGAGTACACAGCCTTGCGATGCTCCTATGCTGAAGGTCAGCGGGTCCGAGATGTACTTTACCAGCCTCACATGGTGCTTCCTGTCTGACAGGAAGTTGGTGATCCACTGACAGAGGGGTTCAGGCACAGTTTGGAGTTTAATAGCTCTGGCACAATGGTGTTGAATGCAGAGCTAAAATCTACAAACAAAATCCTTGCAAAGGTCCCCTAGAGGTGCTGGAGGATGAAGTGCAGGCCTAGGTTGCTCATCCACTGATCTATTGGCCCGGTATGCAAACTGCAGGGGGTCCAGCAGAAGGTTTGTGACATGTTTCAGGTGGGCCAGCACAAGTCTTTCAAGGGTTTTCATGATTACAGAGGTCAGTTCGACAGCCCTGTAGTCATTAAGACCAGTAATCCTTGGCTTTTTGGGTACAGGAACAATAATGGAGACTTTGAAGCAGGCAGGAACAGTGCAGGTTTGCAGGGACTGATTGAAAATGTCTGTGTAAAACGGTGGCAATTGTTCTGCACAGAGCTTGAGGGTAGTGGAAGAAACATTGTCCGGTCCTGCAGATTTGTGTCTTTTCTGTCTCCTGAGTAACTTTCCCATCTCCTCAATTTCTATTGTTAACGATGGAGAAGTGGCCATTGGGCAGCAAGGAGGGGGTGGGTAGTGGAGGAGGGCCCAGTCTTTGCGGACTGGAGTCAGGCTGTAAGTGGGTTTGAGATGGTGATTGGTGAGGACTGGGTGAGGGGCAGAGCTGCCAACTCTCTTGCATTGAGCATGAGAGTCACGCATTTCGCCCAATTCTCACGCTCTCACGCGGATCACAGAACTTTTCACGCTCTGTCGTGAGAAATTCTGTGATCAATGAGAATTTCAAAACACCCACACCCTCCAAAACCTTAATTTATTCATCTGGAATATCCAAGGGGATGGAATACGTGTAATACTAAAATGACATGCAAGGTGTCAGGCTGACTGTCACAACATACAGCCCCGATAACCCATTATTTCCTTCAGTTAAATATTGGGAAGGTAGCACTACTGTCATTTGCCACTCAACTATTATGTTTGTTTACCTCACTGACTATTTCTCAAATTCCTTTGATAGGTTGAATAGAAATGTCACCAATCTCGTTGTTTTATTAATTGAACACGTAGATGAACATCCTCAAGGAGTGTATTCAGATGGAAACTGATTCAGATGGTATGTTTAAGAGCTTGTTCAAAGAAGGGGCATATTTTAAAGGAATGACAGAGATACTTGCAGGGGAATGTGTGAGGGGGTTATTATTTGTCTTTAGTTTTAGCTTGAACCAGGACATCTGAAGATTCAAAGTTTAATATAGTAATTGTGCTGATACTGACTCCAACCAACCACGTAATGAATATCATCCATTCCGGAGCTTTTATTTTTCTGATGCCATTTAAACTTCACTTGGATTTCAATCACTTCAATGTAAAAGTAATTGGGAATGGGGAGCATTGGAACAAAAAATTGCTCTCGGACAATATTAACTGTAATATAATAATGTATGCATGTTGGTAGATGCAATCAAAACAAAGATATTTTTATCATTGTTGTGTTATGAATCGCACGGAAAATGTTATGTACTCTCAAGATCACATTAAATAGAATATTATTGCTTAAATATATAGTTATTGGACTTTGCATTTCGGATAAGTCCCAGCTGAGAGGAAGACAGCAAAATAATGAAAATATCGGGGGTGAAAATGTCTTCAGGGCAGTTTGTTAGGAAAATTAAGGAAATGGTAACAGAATACTTACACAGCTGAGTGAGTATAATTTTATGGATGAGAAATTGTGCGACTTCTTTGACAAAGTAACTAGCATGTTAGATAACAAGGAAGCCAATGGATGTAGCAAATTTTGCCCCATAAAATATTACCGCATTAGATAAGCACCTGTGGATTTGAACGTAATAGATTGAGTCCAGGGGGTCAGATATGGGGCTTTATGTGTGAGCTAAATGTATTGTCAGTACAGAGGGGCTAGGAGCACGGCCAAGTGTGCATCCAGAGTCAAGGTCTGGAATAGTACTAGGTGTGCAGTCAAAGCTGGGACAATGGGAGTGTTCAGCACTGGGGACCTAAGCAGGTAAGCAGCTATGATCAGGTAGAATAGGGGGCCAGGTGTAAGGCTGGACTCAGGGTCAGGAATGAGAGAAGGTATGCAACTGGAGTCAGGGTCAGGAGTAGTACCAGGTGTGTAGTGATACCCAGGTTGGTCAACATGGGCCAAGTGCTTGATTATAATCTGATTTCCATACATGAATACACTAAGAGCATTCGTGTGCTGCACCTGTTGATCAGAGCCTGGCTCTATTGTGGAATGTAATTAGGAATGTAATTTAGTCTAACTTTATTCATAGCTAATCCAATTTAAAGCATAAATATTGCATTCAAGTGTGTTAAAAGACTCACTACAGCATGCACCAGATTGCACAATTTCAAGCTGAAAAATGCAAAATCTCCGCCCCCCTCGGTTATTGCGCTCCCTCGGACTTGGTCTCTCGCAATTTCTCACTCACAACTCTCACCCAATGTTGGCAGCCCTGGTGGGGGGGGAGGGGGACTGGGGTTATGTCTCTGTCCATCAAACCTACAGTAGAACACATTCATGTCATTGGTCAGCGGGGGTGGTTTCCTCTTGTAGCTGGTAATCTCTTGTAAGCCCTTCCACACTGAAGATGAGTCATTAGCTGAGAACTTGCTCCTCAACTTCTCAGATTACTTTGGCAGCTCTGATTCCTCTTGTCAGCTTGTGCTTGGTCTGCCTGTAGAGGTCTGCATTCCCGCTCCTGTAGGCCTCTTCTTTAGACTGGCGGAGCTGTCTGAGTTCTGCTATAAACCAAGGCTTGTCGTTGTTGAACCTGATCCTAGTGGGAATGCAACTGTTCTCAAAAAAGCTGACATATGATGTCACAGTGTCTGTATATTCATCGAGGCTTGTGGTTGCTTCCCTGAACACATTCCAATCAGTGCAGTCAGATGGAAAAATAATCAATGGAATGAAAGGCAAACAATATTTTTATCGAGTAGGATCCCGTTGAAAACATTGTCAGACCAGAGTGATGGACAGTAGAGATTCACTGCGGAATTCCTAGATCCTCAGTAAATCTAACAGATTTCCTATAATTAAGAAGGGTCTCGGCCCGAAACGTCGCCTATCTCCTTCGCTCCTTAGATGCTGCTGCACCTGCTGATTTTCTCCAGCTTTTGTGTAACCCTCCTATAATTATATGGTGAGTGGTGATAGGCAATTGTGTTGTCTGAAGTTCATCACGTACCAATCTGCTCAATCTCGAACTAGTGCTTTAATATATCAGATGATTACCACAAATAGCAAAGCATGGAAACTCACGATTAATTTCACAGAACACAAGCCCAAAGGCCTGTATAAGTAAGTAGTTACTTGACACCTTGAGATTTCTACTTTGGTAAACAGGAAGAGGTCAGAGACCCAAATCAAACAGATGCAAACTTGGTTTGCTTGTGTCATTTGGAGAGTTAGTTAGACATGCTTAAGGAGAGTATTCTGGATTGGCTTTATCCAGTTCTCAAACAGTACATTTTTAATGGTTGGCTAAACAAACAACAACTTGATTAACATGAATTAAAATCATGGTCCTGTCAAATGTAATCTTCCTCAATTTGGTTGATTCTTAATTAATCTATAGAATAAGCTGATCGGCAGTGGAGCTGCATTAACTTGTGTTGGTTCTGGGTTCCATCGAGCTCAGATGTTGCCTTCACAGAGCTTGCACATTCCCACCATGATTGACTGGTTTCTCTTAAGATGCAATGTTTCCTGATTTATCTTAGCAATGAAAGGAGCTGCAAATTCAGTTGTCTGTTGAGGCAAGCTATTTGGAAACAAACCAATGCCAGAATATCACAGAGGTTTGTGAAAACTAACGGCTATTTAATTAGAAGTAAACCAATTGATCAAATCATGTTTCTTCAAATTATCTGAATCGAAAGGACGTCACCTAGACCAGATGAGCTAAACCCTAGGGTTCTGAAAGAGGTAACTGTTGAGATTGTGGCGGCATTAGTCTTTCAAGAACCAATAGTGTCAGAAACGGTTCCAAAGGACTGGAAAAATCGCAAATGTAACTCCACTATTTAAGAAGGTAGCGAGGCAAAAGAAAGGAAAATATAGGCCAATTAGCCTAATTTGTGTGGTTGGAAAAACTTTCCCAAAAGGTCAATTTGCAGATTGTATTGACGGTAAGGAAGGCAAATGCACTGCTAGCATTCATTTCGTGGGGACTAGAATATAAAAGCAAGAATGTAATGCAGAGGCTTTATAAAGTGCTGGTCAGGCCACATTTGGAATATTGTGAGCACTTTTGAGCCCCGTATCTGTGGAAGGATTTGCTGATGTTAGCGAGGGATGATTGGGTTAATGTATAGGGAGCGTTTAAAGGCTCTGGAACTAGACCTACTGGATAATGAAAGGCCCAGACAGAGTGGACTTAGAAACGATATTCCAGTAATGGGAGAGTCTAGGATCAGATGGCACAGCCTCACAATAAAAGAACATTCATTACCACAGATGGTTGGGTGTTTGCATTAGGTGTTTTTAAAGCAGAGTTTGTTAGTCTTTTGGCATCAAAGGTTATGGGGGAAAAAGGCAGCAGAATGGGGTTGAGAGGGAAAAATAGATAGAAACATAGAAACATAGAAAATAGGTGCAGGAGGAGGCCATTCAGCCCTTCGAGCCAGCACCACCATTCAATATGATCATGGCTGATCGTCCGCTATCAATAACCCGTGCCTGCCTTCTCCCCATATCCCTCGACTCCACTAGCCCCTAGAGCTCTATCCGACTCTCTCTTAAATCCATCCAGTGATTTGGCCTCCACTGTCCTCTGTGGCAGGGAATTCCATAATCTGCCGTGATTGAATGGTGGAGTAGACTCGATGGACCAAATGACATAATTCTGCTCCTGTGTCTTAAGAAATCTGACACAATGGTAGTTACATCAAAAACTTTACTGAAATCTCAAGTGTAAGTTGCACTTTTTTCAGACAGGGTCACTTGTAGGGACCATTGTTCTGCAGACCCAGCTTGGACCAGGGTGGTCAATCCTCTAGCTCATAGGCCAGCCAGTTCCAAGAATAAAAAAAATGACCCATACGGCGCTGCAAGCAATCCTGGAGAAAAGCCAGAAGAACATTGCAAAATTGATATGTATAACTTCATCTAGAACATTTTCTTTCAGTAGTAAAAATATTGATGATGCATAACAAAAATGCCCATTACACGGGCCATGACAGATGGCAGTGAAAGGCAATGTGATCATACCTCCAGGAATATATCAAACTGGGGTCAGCTTCACTTAGTAATGGTTATTTTTCTGCCAGATGAATTTCACACTTCTGTCAGCACTATCCAACAATTTTTTTTTTTTTTGCTGTGTTTTTTCTCAACTAATTATCTTCAATGTGGAAGCCCATGTTTAATCACCACATAACTGAGCATTCTCAGGGTAAAATCGCATTGCTGAATCGGCAATTGAGAGTTAATGATATTGGGTCTGTATCCTAATGTGACAATGATAAATTTAGTCAAAGAATCATAGGCCATTCGACCCACCACATCCATACCGACAAGTGGGGACCCATCCACGTTAATCCCATCTTCCAGCACATGGCCCTCTACCTCAAGTTAATTAAATGTGCTTAAATTATTCAATATTGTCAGCAACTCTGCTTCCACCACTGTCAGACTGTACTTGCCATTCTCAGAGTGAAAAATGCCTCCTGCTCATCTTATCTAAATATATTATCGCTTACCCTAAATCTATGTCCAACAGTTTTAAGTTTCTCTATTTCTGAACAGTCTCGAGCTCTCAGGAAAATATCAGGAGTTAAGCAGCTCAACAATGACTGGCAGAATAAGGTGATGTTCTGTGCTTCCATTAATCTTGGCGATTATCTATTAAGCCTCTCTGACAGTTTTGTACACTGTTGAGTCAGACAGGTAGGTCCAGAGTATGCCTAGTCAGTTTATGCTCCCATAGGATGGGAAGTATGATTTTACGGTGAAAACTATGATTTTTCTTCCTGATTAACAATGACTCATAATGTCATGTCATGTGGGGCATGGAGAAAAATAATCGACAATTTCAATTATCAGGACTGTGCAAGTTTTGTTCTCCCTTCAGTAGAAGAGGGTGATTTTCATAAACAAAATTGTGATGGGATTAGGTAGGGCGAGTAGAAATAAATGGTTTCCATTTAAGGAGGAGGTCGATTTAAACTGTCTGACCAAGTACCTGCGTGACAAGGAAAATCACGTTTTTATACGTGTGGATATTATCTAAAAGCAGTGGCTAAATGCAGATCCGTCTATACTTTTCAACAATGAATTGGATCAAGATTGGAAGATAAAAAAGCAATGCAAGAAATTCATGAACAGTAAGTGGGCAGGGTGGCGTGGGCAGCTATCGGTAGGTCCGTCCACTGTAACCAAAATCCACTGCAAAGAGGTCTGATAAAACAAGGGTTTACTGTATTTATAATATCCATATTTCTTATTTCTGAAATTTAATGTCTCCTTTTGAAACAGCCATAACTAACATATGGACCCAAATAACATTGATGATCAAATTTCCCATGTCGTCATCAACTTTTTTAAAATTAAAATTATTGCAACTCATTTGGAGGCCATTTGAGTCATATCCATACCAGCTCTTTGTAGAACAATGCAGTCAGTTCCAGTCCAACTGCCTCCACAGCCTTCTGTGGCAAAGAAGTCTTCAGCCCAAAATATTAATTGCTTCTCATTCCACAAATGCTGTCTTATTTTTAAAGTGCTTCCAGCATTTTCATTTGCCTTTCATGTACAAAAAGGAAGCTATGAAATTAACAACTGACCAGCCATATATCATCTATGGAGAAAGAGAAAGTGAAAGTGCCCAATGCATGCAGGCTCCAGTCGACAATCCTCTATCTTTCTAATTCTCCATTCTCCTTTAAGCTTCTTCTAGAACTTCTCTCTTCAAGTGAACAGTTGGTCATCTTTGTGGCATCACTATATATGGTTAACGTTTAATTTTATTTGGAATGGTCCCATAAAGAACCCTAGGTTGTTTAAAGGCACCGTATAAATCCAAGATAATGTAATTATACCCTCATCCGAGATTGTGAGATTCAGACAGAGAAAATGAATCAAAAGAAGGAATAAGGCAGGAAGGAGGAATGAGAGAGAGAAAGATAAAGGGAAGAAAGGAAAACGGGTAAAGAGGGAGTGAAAGAAATAACATCATCATGTTCAACACGGGTATTGTGGGCAAAAAGGCCTGTTCTTGTACTGTACTGTTCTATGTTCTAATAGCAACATGCAAGCTGATATATCGTTGAAAATCTGCCAGTATTATTCACAGATGGAAGACATTCAAAACCATTTGCCAACAGAGCAATCCCACAGCCCCACTCACTCCAATTCCCTCTAGTTTCACAACAGAAACCCAGGAGGTTCCAGGGTGAATATGCAATCTCCACGCTGTCAGCACTCAAAGTCAGGATTGAACTTGGGTTCCACACACTATAGAGCAGCTGCACCAGTTGCTGCATCACCTTATTAAAGTGCCAGCCTGGATTATATACTCAGGCTCTGGTGGGGGACATTATCCCACATCCACTGTACTCCAGAGAGTGCTACAAAGTAACATAAACCACAAAAAGTATTTGTGAATTAAAATGAAGTTGCTGCGGGGTTGCAAATATGGCAACCAATATCATCCAGTGAAAGTGTCTTGAAATAGACGATATATTAGAAAATGTGTTTAATCTCCTACATTGTTAATCTCTTCAAAAATATAATGTATCATTAAATCAATTTCCAATAATTGATTTTGCAATGAGGCCAGTCACTGTTTGAATGCAGCCTGAATCCAATGGCAGGGTGCACAAAGATGTGCTTTCTCACTCTATTTGGAGCATAGTCAAATTATGCATCACATAACTGCATTACATTGGCACTAGCTCCCATCATAACACTTGGACTTACATTTCACAAATGTAGCTTTGCTACAATTCAATCAGGAGCCTTTGATAAAATCCATTCTAAACCAGTACTACATAAAAATGTGCAACATACAATCATCCAAGATAAATGTATTGCTGAGGACCATTGTTGTGACATGAATGAAATATGATGGAGTGTGGAGTTAAGTTTGGAATACAAGATACATTTATTTGTCACATGTACCAATTGGTACAGTGAAATGTGTGGTCGCCATACCTGTGATTCAATGAACCTTAACTTTGAATTTGTATTCCAGTATATTGATGCTTAGCACTAATACGTAGCTGATGCAAAACACATGGACCAAGGCCTCATGGAGTTTTATAATTTGTAAAGAGTCAACTGGCACAAACAAAAGGGAAAATGGAGAGACCAATAAGTCCGAGTTGAAGAGCAACTTACAGGGATGGCTATTACTTTTATGAACAATGGGGTGCAGTGGATGTTGACGCAAGATAAGCTTCAGAAGTCAGTGCAGGAATACCTTGTAATAATGAGAAAATAAGGTCCTCAAGAACTCCATTTGTTTGAGAACAGGGTGCCCAAATGGAAATAAATTAATTAATGCAAGGGGCTGGTTCTCTGGGACGCGCGTGGACATAGAATGCATTTCCTATGTCTTGGCAGGAGAGCAGGTAGAAGAATAGGATAAGAATAAATTTCACGCAGATTTTGGAGATGGTCTCTTGCTACAGAGATGCTTTCATATATTATATCTCCTATTATTGGGTTCACTGAATGCGAATTAACAGATTCCATCAGACCCACTCCACTTCAAAAACACATAATTCTGTACATAGAACAATGTCATTGTTTTAATGATGTAATTTAGAGGTCATGTACAGATTCTATCTGATACCATTCACAATTAGCGTACCCATTGGATAGAATTAAACACATCCACCAACTACTGTTGGAAGATCATCCACTCAGTTAAAGATTTGGTCTTTCCAAAACTTGCTGGTGTGGCCAAGCAGTTCCCCAGAACAGGGAAGCAGTGATTCGTCGGAAGTGCATAGAAAGGAATTGCAGATGCTGGTTTATACCAATGGTAGACACAAAGTGCTGGAGTAACACAGCGGATCAGGCAGCATCTCTGGAGAAAAAGTATGGGTGACATTTCAGATTGAGCTCTGAAAGTAATGGGGAGAGAACTGGAGGTAGGAAAAAGTGAGAACGAATCAGGGCAGGCAATAGTTGACCAAGGAGGGGAGGAGCCTTTAATGGCCCATTGTTGGCTGGCGAAGAGGACCAAGGGTGGAGTCATAACGGGAAGGCTCATGGGAAGGTTGGCAAAACTGACGTGGAACATCAAAATCCACTAGTTGGACCAGCCTGAGCTCGCAGGTTAGTCATACAATGGAGGAATCACTAACCACATGCTGACCTATTCATCAACATTCAATGGATCTGTCCATCCAGGGAAAGTGAACAACAGAGAAACAGACTGAGCAGAGCCTTGTTTTCCTGCTTTGATGTACTTGGAGGGATGCTTTCAAAGCTACCCCAAACATATTCTCCTTTGAAGAGACTGGCAGTGGCCTTCCCATGCAAACACTCAATTTGTCAAGTCAAGATACATTTCCTGTCGGTGATAACAAGGGTATAATTAATACCCATCAGCAACCAATAACTCCACTCTGGTGGTCAGCAGTGAAGAACCTTGACAACTGCCAGTGAGGACCGCAGTCAGCAGAGGCCTACTTTAAGGGCTCCGTCCACAGGAGTGAAGATGACCATCGGAGGCTAACCTTGGTGAAGAACAAGGAACCTTTGATTCTGGGAGCAGAGGAAAGGCACCTGTGACCATTCCAAATGTAATGGATAATGTTTAAGACTTCGAACAGATAGCACTGATAGTGCATTAGTGCATGAATAAAGCTGTTTGCCCCAGGATCCAACTTATATTCTTTTGTTTGTCTTATAACACACCTGGGTCAAAAACACAGTTAAAGAGATATTGGTTGAAGAACTCAGAAATTGTAGGAGCAACACTGGTCTTCGAACGCAATGAGTTATCCGTCAGTGACTGCTGCTGACTGATGTATTCCAACCTGTAAGAAATTTAAGTACATGTTAAAGGATGCACTGAACACCAATGTAGCCACCGCAAAGGCTTTTTGTGGAATGGCCACATATAAACCTTTGCCGCCACTGAACATTAAGGGGCTGGACCCCGTGTAACAGTCTCTCCAAATATTTCACAGGTGCATTGCTGTAAGTGTGGCTTTGGTGCATTGTAAATAGAATATATTGGTTTGATGAAAGTATTCCACAATACTATTTCAACAGCACAACCATCAAGAACAGATTCACCCGTTTCTTATTTCATTGCTGAATTTGGGAATTTTGCAAAATCTGCATTCTTCAATGTATTCCACGTGGTCAAGATGTCCTCAGCAGAGGATACATGCATAGGTGGAGAGGGACATGGTCAATTGTACATTTGGATTCTCTGTGCATACACTTTCCCACGTTAAATGGCACTCTGCCACTGATTAGATTCCCAATTAG
The DNA here is from genome assembly GCA_963514005.1 of Raja brachyura. The sequence goes on from OY740802.1 coordinate 23,118,131, forward strand.
CATTCCTTGTGAAACAAGACACTTTTCCTGCACAAATAATTCCTCATCATGAGCCGCCGTCAGAACATTGCCAGAATGTAAGCTCTTCTCAGGGCTCCCCGCAACGCAAGGTCAATTTAAAATGTCTGGGTGTGTCGTTTTCTTTCACAGCCAATGTTCACAGCAATCTGCCTGCATTCCTCACAATCCGCAAGATCTATAAAGCATGCCCCTGGCTGGGGGCACATTATCATTGCTTCTCACAAACAGCCAACGCCACCACCCCAACCTCCCACCCCCACCACAATACTCTGGCTCTCATTAGCCAAACCCTGAAAGGCAACACATTTTGCCTCTAGGATTAATGACATGGTAATCATTTGAGCGATGGCATCTTCGGTAGCCACTAAAGTAAGCGCACAGGGAGATAATTAATTCTGCTATTTCAAACACGGCGCACAGCATTCCTATTTTACATGCTGAAGAGGAGTCCATATACGTTGTGACATGTTATTCCCATCTGGGTGGAAGCTAATGACTTAACCCTTTCACTGTCAAAGCATGCAGTACTGGAAAAGTACGATTAGCAAATTCACTTGAAAATTACTTACAGTATCTTGTCTGAAAGGAAAAAATTCCTCTGTTGTTTACAACATACATTCATTTAAAGAGAAGGTAACTGTTGACAGGTGTAATAAATCATAAAGAAAACGGTGTATGCAAGGCAACTACATTCTTCAGCAGTTTCACGTAACACCGGGTCATACCTTATTAATTTCTAACAATTTTTATCTGGCTTAATCATAGAGTCATAGAATCATAGAGCATGGAAGCAGGCCCTTTGGCCCAACTTGCCCATGCCAACATAACGCCCCATCTCTATTAATCCCAACTACCTGCATATGGCCCATATCCTTCTAAACCTTTCCTATCCATGTACCTGTCCAAATGCCTTTTAAATGTTGCTATAGTACCTGCCTCAACTACCTCCTCTGGCAGCTCGTTCCATATACCCACCATCCTCCGTCAGGTTCCTATCAAGTATTTCCCCTCTCACCTTAATCCATGTCCCCTAGTTCTTGATGCTCCTATTCTGGGTTAAAAAAAAACTGGGCATTTACTCTATCTATTCCCCTCTACAAGATCACCTCTCATCCTCCTACGCTCCAAGGAATACATTTTTACTCTGCCCAACCTCTCACCACAGCTCAGGCTCTCAAGTCCAGGCAAGATCCTCGTAAATATAAAAATCTGTTTTCCATAGTTCATCAAAAAGTTTTGGAAATTAGGATTCCCTCGTTTTGTTGTCAATATTTCCAGCGGTCATCTCACCACGAAGAGGGCAAAGTGCCCAGAATTCTCTACACAGATCTTCCCCAGGTTACATTAGGGTAGGGCAAGATGCCCTATCCACGCTAGTCCTACCTGCCCGCATGTAGTCATATCCCTCTAAACCTTTCCTATTCATGTACCTGACCAAATGTCTTTTAAAATGTTCCTGGCAATTGTTCAGTTTTGATATATGCTTGCTGCAAAGATGTCCCAGGGTACATAAAGATATTTAATTGATTCTGACAGGACTATGAATTTGATGCCATTTGGTGCCGGCTGTTTCATTGCGCAATGAAGGATTCTTAGAGGAAGCAAAGTAGAAGATAAAATACAGGGATTATCAATTACATTGTAATTGTTGCAGAGCACGGCACGGTGGCGCAGCGGTAGAGTTTCTGCCTCACAGCACTTGCAGTGCCGGAGACCCGGGTTCAATCCCGATTACGGGTGCTGTCTGCACGGAGTTTGTACATGCTCCCCGTGACCGCATGGGTTTTCTCCGAGACCTAAGGTTTCCTCCCACGTACAGGTTTGTAGGTTAATTGGCTTGGTTTAAATGTAAATTGTCCCTAGTGTGTGCACTAGGATAGTGTTAATGTGCGGGGATCGCTGTTCGGCGTGGACTCGGTGGGCCGATGGGAATGTTTCTGCACTGTGTCTCAAAACAAAACTAAACTAAATTAAGAAAGTACAATGAAGATTGGATTATGGTCATAGTGTTAAGGGAGACACAGAAAGATTAAGCAAATTAAAAAAATAAGAACTATTTATTTTTGAAATCCTGTTAATTTTTAACTGCAATGGGCCTCCATTGGGATAATTAATTATTCAAGGCAGAAAAACAATAATTATTACTTGGTGACCAATTAAAAGCCCAATTACATCTGGTAAGGTTTAATTTGATTTTGAACAAAATAATTTTGCCCAAAAATGTTAAATTACGTCAAATGATCGATTCTGTGTTATGTTCATTGACATTACTTACAATTTCCATTCCTGTACTCCTTGTTCTATTCCAAGGCAGTGATTAGTTCACTCCCTTTCGAAGTAGCAAGTGCAATCAAATCAACATTTTCTAGCCAATTTTGTTATTCTTGCAAGTGGAATTCTGATGGATGATAGTTAAATTGATTTTTTTTTTTAAATGACTGCTCGCTTGGACCAAATCGGTTTAGTTTAGTTTTGAGACACAGCACGGAAACAGGCCCTACGGCCCACCGAGTCCGCACCAGCCAGCAATCCTTGCACATTAACACTATCCTACACTAGGGACAATTTTTTTACATATTTACCAAGCCAATTAACCTATAAACCTGTACATCTTGGAGTGTGGGAGGAAACCGAAGTTCACAAGTTATAGGAGTAGAATTAGGCCATTTGGCCCATCTAGTCCACTGCCAATTACCCGTTCTAATCAAGAATTTGTCTATCTCTGCCTTAAAAATATCCACTGACTTCCTCCACAGCCCTCTATAGCAATGAGTTCCACAGAATAAAGAAATTCCTCCTCACCTCCTTTCTTAAAGAGCGCCCTTTAATTCTGAGGCTATGACCTCTGGCACTAGACTCTCCCACAAGTGGAAACATTATTTCCACATCCACTCTATCTATGCCTATCATTATTCTGTAGATTTCAATGAGCCCCCCCACCAACCTTCTAAACTCCAGCGAGTAGAGGCCCAAAGCTGTCAAACACTCATCATATGCTAACTCACTCATAACTGGGATCATTCTTGTAAACCTCCTTTGGACCCTCTCCGGAGCCAGCAAGTCCTCCCTCATAGAAGGGGCCCAAATGTGCTCACAGTACTCCAAATGCAGGCTGACCAGCACCTTATAGAGCCTCAGCATTATATCTCTGTTTTTGTATTCCTTGATGTAAATGGTAGCATTGAAGCTAGCGGAGAAAACCAATGCAGTCAAGAGGAGAACGTAAAAACTCTGTACAGCCAAGCACCTGTAGCCAGGGTCAAACCTGGGTCTCTGGTGCTGTAAGCTCTTTAAGGCAACAACTCTACCGCTGTGCCACCCTGCTGCTCTCGGTATTAGACTCGTACTACAGTTCTGTTCCATGTATACTTGTGTTTCTCAATCAGCGGCGGAGATTAGGGTTCAGCACCCCAACCACAGGCTCATTTCATGAGGTAATTTCCTACTTCACTGTGACTGAAAAGAAAGTGGTCACCATTCATCGCAGAAACCGCACCAATATTTGCTACACTGAAATTAACCCTTCCATCAGATTACTAATCAGGTGGTGAATGTATGTAGAATTGCACACCAAGCACCAGTCTGCTATGTCCAAATTCCAAACATTTCTAAGCAACAGTGAATCATATTATTGGAAATTATTTTTTTTAATGGAAAACTTTCCTTTTAGCAACAACTTTTCAAATGAATGAACTGTAGTGAGTGTACAATGAGTATGCATTCCTCTCTACCAAAATGACTCATCTTGCCCCGAGGTGTTGCAGTAATATTAGAAGCCCTTCAATTGACCATCAATGTGGCATTTTTCATGCTTTAGTGTGACCGAAAATACCTTCAAAACTCCTCAACACTAGACCAGCTCTGGGTCTGTGTTGGGACATAATTGTGACAGAGATAAGGAAGAAAGAAACAAAGACATTACCGAAGGCCTCCAGCTCCATTTGACACTTGTGTAAAGGAGAGTTTCAAATAAACACCAATTTGTTTGGCTGCCCAGGTCACTTCCTAGACCACCACCGGGGGTCTCCTTCCTCCATACGTATTGGTATTGGTTTATGAGTGTCGCTTGAACCGAGATAGAGTGAAAAGCTTTTGTTTGCATGCTATCCAGTCAACTAAAATCATACATACAATCAGGCCATCTACAAGAACAGCAGGCAGTGCAAAGAGAAGAATACCCAGAGTGCAGAATACATTGTTACAGCATTACAGTGTTAAGGGCCTGTCCCACTTGGCCGTCATTTCCGCACCATTTACGCAACCTGGTAGCGTGTGGGTAGCATGTGGGTAGCGCGGGGCGGGCGCATGAGTTGCGTGGAGGAGTGTGGAGTTGCACGCGGTATCGCGCAGCGCTCCAGGGTTTAGTTTTGCACAAAATCTTCGTGCGCCACCGGCCTGTCGTGTAAATGACGGCCAAGTGGGACACCCTGGCGCGACGCAAAGTCTCACCTCCAACAGCAGCAGAAGCAGGCAAACGATTGCCGAGCTCGGCCTGGGGCTCACGGCCGTTGTGGATCCGGATCCGCCCCCACTCCTACTCTCAGAGTGGGGCCAAGATGATTGGATTACACGAAGACACAAAACGCAGGAGTAACTCAGCGGGACCGGCAGCATCTCCAGAGAGAAACAATGGGTGATGTTTCGGGTCAGACTGAAGAAGAATGTTGACCCGAAACATCATCCATTCCTTCTCTCCAGAGATGCTGCCGGTCCCGCTGAGTTACTCCTGCATTTTGTTTCTATCTTCAAATGATGTCACGCGCTACAGGCGGCTGTGCGCGCATGATGACGCGCGTGACTGTTGCGTGTCAATCACTACCGGTCTGTCGCGTAAATGACGACCAAGTGGGACTGGCCCTTTTAACAATGCTGTTAAAAACGTGCAAGGATCACAATTAGGTAGTTAGAGAGGAGGAGGCCGCACGAGACGCTACACTTGTCCCTTCACCTCCCCCATCCACTCCTTTCAGGGACCCAAGCAGTCATTCCAAGTCCGACAGAGGTTCACCTGCACCTCCTCCAACCTCATCTACTGCATCCGTTGCTCCAGATGCCAGCTGATCTACATCGGTGAGACCAAGCGGAGGCTGGGCGATCGTTTAGCCGAACACCTCCGCTCGGTCCGCAATAACCAACCCGACCTCCCGGTGGCTCAGCACTTCAACTCCCCCTCCCATTCCGTATTCGACCTCTCGGTCCTGGGCCTCCTCCACGGCCAGAGTGAGCAACACCGCAAGTTGGAGGAACAGCACCTCATATTCCGCTTGGGGAGTCTGCATCCTCTGGGCTTAAACATTGAATTTTCTCAATTCTGTTAACCCAGACTGCCCCCACCCCTCCCCACCTCTCCCTCGGGCCCTGACATTCCTTCTCCATCTCCCCCCCCCAGTCGCACTAGCTTCTCATTTTCACACCACAAACAGCTTACAATGGCCTGTTTCCCTTTATCATCAATACTTTTTTGCATATCTTTCATTCATTGTTCTTTATCTCTCCACATCACTGTTTATATCTCTCGTTTCCCTGATCCCTGACCAGTCTGAAGAAGGCTCTCGACCCGAAACGTCGCCTATCTCCTTCGCCCCTTAGATGCTGCTGCACCCGCTGAGTTTCTCCAGCTTTTTGTGTAACTCACAATTAGGTAGGTTTGGAGATCGGGACTAAGTTCTAGTTTATGGGAGGACCATATAGTAGTCTGATAATAGCGAGGAAGAAGCTTTTCCTAAATTTGGTGGGTCATGCTATTGAGCTTTTGTATCTTCTACCTCACGGGAGAGGGGAGAAGAGGCTAAAAAAAACCCTTGGAAGATAGGACAGTACAGCACTGGAACAAGTCCTTTGGCTGACAATGTTGGTGCTGAACATGATGCCAAGATAAACTAATCTCACATGCCTGCATATGATCCATATCCCTCCATTCTCTGCATACCCACGTTCCTAACTACAAGTGTCTTATCCGCCACCAGAGTATGACCTACTCCTGCACCTATTTTCTATGTTTCTATGGGTAACTCAGCGAGTCAGGCAGTATCTCTGGAGAAAAAGGATGGGTGACGTTTTGGGTTGGAATCCTTCATCGGACAGTCCAGTAGCTCTGACAAATATCATGAAGTGCTTTAAGAGGCTTGTCATGGCACACATTAATTCAAGCCTCTTCGACAATCTTGATCCGCTGCAGTTTGCCTACGGTCACTACAAAGACACGTAACACTATAATTTTACTTACTATTAAAAAAGTCAAATAGAAAAGAAAAGGTCAGACATTCTGAGTTCCAAGAGCTATGGTTTAACCACAGGCGTGAGAGGCTTGGCCACTGTTGCTATTTGAAGTAATTGAATCTGTGTGGGTGAGTACAGCAGCCTACTGAATGGAATTCTGTCACTAACCTACATCCATTCCAAACTTCTTTCAAACATAGAAACATAGACAACAGGTGCAGGTGTAGGTCATTCGGCTCTTTGACCCAGCACCACCATTCAATAAGATCATGGCTGATCACCCAGAATCCGTTCCTGCTTTCTCCCCGTATCCTTTGATTCTGTTACCGCTATATCGAACTCTCCCTTGAATACATCCAGTAAATTGCCCTCCACTGCCTTCTATGGCAGAGAATTCCACAGATGCTCCAGCACTTTGTGTCGAACTTCGACTCCAAGATCCCTCTGCACATCAATGTTGTTGAGGGTCTTGCCATTAACTGTATACTTGCTCCTTACATTCAACCTCCCAAACAGCATCACCTCACACTTGCTCAGATTGAACACCATCTGCCATTTCTCCGCCCATTCTGCAGCTGGTCTATATCTCGCTGTGAGCATTCCACACTGTCTGCAACTGCTCCAATTTTGGTGTCATCAGCAAACTTCCGTCCACATCCAAAGAACATCTTGGTTGTTTAGCTAATCAATAGAGACAAATTACAGGTAGCTGTAATAACCTCTAGTGTAGGCACGTGGTGGGAAAATCAGCAGAGGGGGAAGGAGTTAGTGAGCACGTGCGAGAAAATATGTTGCGGGGAAATAAGTGGAGGAGTGGGATTATTCCACGAGGAGACAGAGATTTAACGGCTGAATACCCTCATTCCAGCTCGTATGGAAAATATTACTGTGTGACCAGAATAAATTCCCCTATGCTTGAACATTTGAAACATGTGGCTTGGTGCCTTACTCTCATGTTCACCCAAGAAACAGGATGTGGCCCTACTGATAGAGCAGCACCTCCACTGTACTGCTCAAAGCAGCAGCCTGGATTTATAGGATCTGAACTCTAGTGAGGAGCTTCAACCTACTCCCAATGTGTCATTGCAACCAACTGCAGCGACAGTTACACATGGAGATCACGACAAATATCGTAGCATATATATTAGAGGCAGACAAGGGCAAGACACAATAAAATATTGGGAAGAAAATTATGGATCACAAGGAGAGATAGTCTGCTCTGGGAAAAAAAGCTGTAGGATTAGAGTTGCAAATACAGAGAAGAGAATGGGGAAGAATGTCTTGAGTTCCTCTGTTAATATATACCAATCTATAACAGTACTATTTTGTTCCGTTAGTGAATCGAGCGCAAAACAAAATGGAATATTTAAAGCTAGTTGTACCAGGTTTCACTGCACTTGTGAGGAACGGCTTTCATTGTTCACCCGTGGTGCTCATTAGATATTCTACAGTATCTTATTGTGCTTTTTGATATAGTTCTTGATATAGACTCTATTCCCCTTGTCTATATTATAGAGAGTTTTTGATTGACTCTAAAGTAGTGCTGCGACAATATGATACCGCAGTTATTAAGTGCAAATGTAATCTAGTATACTACCATAAAAAGAACATGATACTAACCAGGCTATTGTGAATTATATTGGTTGTTTTGTCCTAATGTTATACAAATTTCCAGCAGAACATATTTTGCATATTAAATTGACATTACTGCTCAAAAGCAAATATAACAAATAGCAAATATACCAGGATATACCAAACAGTAGAACCAATGAATTGCAAATGCTGGTTTATTAAAATGGATCCAAAGTGCTGGAGTAAATCTGTGGGTCAGGCAGCATCACTACATGAAAGGGTGTAGACTGCAGACGTCAATGAGCTGTAGACCTGCAGGATGGTCTTTATCAAGCTGATATGTTTGTTGTACTTTTCCAATATGGTGTCTTCTACTTTTCATGGTAAACAAAATTGAGAAGTATTGTTTTAAAGTCTGTTAGCAAATTAGCTTGTTTTTCGTTCCACGTACATAGAAATGTTGTAAATCAGGGGTCGGCAACCTTGTTCTGCATAGGGGCCGGGACGCATGATTGTGAGCGGATGGCAGGCCACATCTATCACGTGTACACATGGATCCCACCACAGATGGCAGGCATCAAATCACGTGTACACAGAAGGTGGACAAAAATGCTGGAGAAACTCAGCAGGTGAGGCAGCCTCATGCATTCCTTGCATGTCTCATTCGCTGAGTTTCTCCAGCATTTTTGTCTACCTTTGATATTCCCAGCATCTGCAGTTCATTCTTAAACGTGTTCACAGAAGGTGCGCGGCCGTGCCAGCGGCTTTGCGCAGGATGCAGTACAGCCAGAGCTCGGCCCGCTCGGGGCGGGCGCTCGGCTGGCTGGATGGTTACGGGAAAATATCCGCCTGAGGGCCGGATGATTTCAGGGTTCAGAATCCGGATGACCCCTGTTGTAAATCATTAATCCAGCACTGTATGCTATTCATCAGCAATACATACTTGTTTCCTCAGGTTATGGGTTAAAGGCAGAACAGGGCCAGCAAATGCTTTCTGCTGCAAGGTTCAATCCTAACAGCAAACCGCACAACTACATGAAGCAACAGCAGGAACTAAAATCATTCCTTCTCCCAGGCAGCCACTCTGCAATATGGAGAAAATGATATTCTGCACATATATTAGTTAATTACACAAATCTGCACACATGCAGATCTTACCAGCAGTCAGATAGCTGGTGCTAATGCACCAACTGGCAGCTTTGCTATGCATCTGCTGTGCTTATTCTCCTTGTTGACTCATTCTAAAATCCATGCAGCAGGATAAACAAACTGGACCCTACATGACTAGACTACGAAACTGTTTCTGCAGTCTGGCTGCACGAACCCCAAGCTTAACAGATATGCTGGAAAGAAAACAGCAATGATGGCTGGATTCCAAACTGGAATTCTAAGGCCAACAGCTCAAAAGCAGGAATAGTGCCGAGTCTTTATAAGGTGCTGGTCAGATTGCATTTGGAGTATTGTGAGCAAATTTGGGCCCCATTTCTGAGGAAGGAAATGCTGGTTTTGGAAAGGGTCTAGAGGAGGTTTACAAGAATTATCCCAGGAATGAGTGGGTTAACATATGATGAGCATTGATGGCACTGGACCTATACTTGCTGGAGTTTAGCAGGATGAGAGGGGACCTCATTGAAACTTACCGAATAGTGAAAGGATAGGATAGAGTGGATGTGGAGAGGATGTTTCCACTAGTGGGAGAGTCTAGGACCAGACGTCATAGCCTCAGAATAAAAGGATGTTTATTTAGGAAGGGGATGAGGAGGAATTTCTTTAGTCAGAGGGTGACGAATCTGTGGAATTCATTGCCACAGACAACTGTGGAGGCTATCAATTGATATTTTTAAGGTAGATTAGATACATTTTTGATTAGTACACGTGTCAATGGTTATTGGGAGAAAGCAGGAGAATCAGATTGAGAGGGAGAGGTAGATCAGCCATGATTGAATGGCACAGTAGACTTGATGGGCCGAATGGCCTTATTCTGCTCCCATCATTTATGAACAGTTTCACACACTGCTTTGCAGTAGTTTACTGTATTGCAGAAGCCTTCGCATTGGCATTGCAGGGTAACTTTTCTGCAACACTCATCTGAGTTTAAAGGCAATGTAAAAATCTGATGATGTTGGTGATTTCAGTGATGGTCCCGAAGGAGCCTCATTGAAAAATACCATACAGTGAATAATTTATATATAAATGGTAATTAGTATTATGATGGTCAAGGCTAAAGATCCAAGCTAGAAAAGGCAAACTTAATACTTTTAAGTTGTTACTACTAATGATCAACACATGGAACTGTGTTTCAGGTATAATATTAAACAGGAATAACTGATTTTATTGTGTTTTTTATTTTAATTCTATGTATCTGCCCTCTGTGTTCCAAAGTTGGATGGTGATGTGGCACAGCTGATAAAGGTACTGCATCACTGGTTCAACAACAAATATTTTATACTGATTTGCAATGCTCCCAGTCTATAGACACAAAATGTTGGAGTAACTCAGTGGTATAGGCAGCATCTCTGCAAAGAAATGATATTTCGAGTCGAGTCCCTTCTTCAGATTCTCTGTCTATATGGAGTTTGCACGTTCTCCTGGTGACAGTGTGGGTTCAGTTTCCTCCACCCTCATGAAGACATGTTGACTGGTGGGTTTATTGGCTGTGCAAATTCCCCTTATCTGTAGGCGAGTAGTAGAATCGGGTATGAAGAAGGGACCCGACGCAAAACGCCTCCCATCCTCTTCTCCAGTGATGCTACCTGACCCGCTGAGTTACTCCAGCACTTTGTGTCTACTTCTCCTGACTTTGCATGTCTACTCCAGGGCAACATAAGCACACTGAAGGTAGACTAAAGTGCTGGAGAAACTCAGTGGGTGCGGCAGCATCTATGGAGCGAAGGAAATAGGCAACGTTTCGGGCCGAAACCCATCTTCAGTCTGATGTAGGGTGGGGGGGGAAGAAGAAAGGAAGAGGAGGAGCCAGAGGTCTGAGGGAGAGCTGAGAAGGGGAGGAGACTGGAAATAAGGGCTACTGGAAATTAGAGAAGTCAATGTTCATGCCTCTGGGGTATAGACTGCCCAAGCGTAATGTGAGGTGCTGCTCCTCCAATTTCTGGTGGTGCTCACTTTCGCCATGGAGGAGGCCCAGGACAGAAAGGTCGGATTCGGAATGAGAGGGGGAGTTGGGGATTCGGAATGTGCACACTGCACCTTGCTGGAGCCCCAACCTTTGGAAACACTGCCATTAAGCCCACAAGTCTCTTGTGAAAGGATAACCAAGTGAGATGCTTTCCAATTTGGTTATTTTTTTAAAACCATTTTCCTGGTGTCGTCAAGAAATTGCAGAGTCATAACACCAAGATATGGAATACAAGATTAAATGGACAGCAATAAATTTAGTTCTTAATTTAATTGAATACATTTTACTTAAATACACTCTGCAAAGCCTTTAGGCTTAAGATTTAATTGACCAAAAAATAAGTAATTTTTTTTTCTAACGTTCATGCTACATTATAAAGACAGTCAAATGCTGGAATCATACAGCAGATTCTCCTTGAAACATAATAAATCAGAATGGGTTTAATGATCTCTCACTTATGGATTTATCCATCTTTGGGTACAACCCATTGTAACCCCATTTATTACCAGTAACTTCACTGTGGTGATACTTGAGGGTTGAGGAAGACCAGCAATTAAACCATGTTTCCGGTCTGTACATGAGCTCGGTAAAGAAGTGGCACAAGTAGATAGTGGCAGAAACAACACCTTCATTTTATCTCCAACAATTAGCATTTGAAGTGGAACGAAGTTGAGCATATCAGTTGAAAACCAAATAAACGTATGACACTGGCAGGAGGAAGAAAGCACACAAAAGGAAACGGGATTGAAAGTGTTTCCTGAGCAAGGCCTATAATAGTGGGGAAAATATGGCAATTTATTCTATTCTGAAATACTTCCTAAAAGCAAGTTTGAAGTGTGCCGTCTTTCACTTGGGGATTATCTATCCAAAGCTCTCAGGTGGATGTAAAGCAACTCTTGAGCAAGAGAGTTCTCTTGGAACATTGAAACCAAGACACTAGAACAGAATACTTGGTCAGTGTCTCCTTACTGCTTGCAGAGGTTTTGCAAATTGGGTGCTGAGTTTCCTGCTTCACTGCAGTCACGAGACTTCCAGTGCATTTTATTGACTGAAGAACAATTTTGGTCAGTGGCCTAAAAAGATGCTATATAAATGCAAGTTTTTTTCTTACAAAGAACAGCGCAGATTCCCTTGTTTACAGCTCAGAAATAGTTGTCTGGGTTGCAGGGCTGTGTAGGAAAGAACAGCAGATGCTAGTTTAAATCGAAGATAGACACAAAATGCTGCAGTAACTCAGCGGGTCAGGCAGCATCTCTGGAGAGAAGGAATGGGTGACGTTTCGGGTCGAGACCCTTCTTCAGATTAGTGGACAGAAATGGCAGGTGAAAGGCGGATAGCGAGGAAGGAGGGTTGGTTTAAATTGCACGTATTTTAATGCAAGGGGCCTGATGTGTAAGGCAGATGAGCTTAGGGAATGGATAGGTACGAGCAACTGGGATGCTGTAGCCATGACTGAAACCTGGTTAAGGTACGGGCAAGACTGGCAACTCAATGTTCCAGGGTACAGGAGCTTCAGGAGAGACAGGGGTGAGGGGAAAAAGGAGGGGGGGGGGGGTCGCATTGTTGGTTAAGGAGGATGCCACGGCTGTGTTCAGAGATGACATTACGGATGGTTCGTCTAGTGAGGCTATATGCGTGGAATTGAGGAACAAGAAAGGGATGATCACCTTGTTAGTTAAGGGTGTACTACAGACCCCCGAATTGTCAATGGGAATTAGAGGAACAAATGTGCTAGGAGATTGCAGACACCTGCAGGTCAAATAAGGTTGTTGTAGTAGAGTTTTTTTTAACTTTCCCAAGATAGACCAGGAAAATCATAGCGAGGAAGGTTTAAGATGGGGTGCAATTCCTCAAGTGTTCAGGAAAGTTTTCTTAAGTAGTGTGTGGAGTATTTCTTAAGCAGTATGTAGAGTATAAGAGGGCAACGCTGGATCTAGTGTTGGGAAATTGGGAGGGGCAAGTTAATGAAGTGTGTGTAGAGGAGCCTTTTGGGACCAGTGACCACAGTTTGATTTGGTTTAAGATAGTTATGGATAGGGACGGAGAGGGTCCACGTGTTAAAATGCTCAACTGGGGTAAGGCCAACTTTGAGGGTATGAGAGAAGATCTCACTCAAGTTGACTGGAGCAGGTTATTTGAGGGGAAAGGAACATCGGCCAAGTGGGATGTTTTTAAAAGTGTACTGAAGAAAGCTCAGGATGTGTACCTCCCCGTTAGAGTGAAGGGCAAAGCAGGCAAACATAAGGAAGCTTGGCTAACGAGGGAAATTGGGATGTTAGTCAAAAACAAGAAGGATGCATGGTATAGGCAGCTGGGATCAAGTGCATCCCTGGAGGAGTTTCAGTAACTAAGGAGTTAAAAGGAAATCAAAGGCAAAAAGGGGCCAGGAGATAGCTCTGGAAGGTAGCATTAAGGCCAATCCCAAAATATTTTATAAATACATAAGGGGAAAAAGGGGAACTAGAGAGAGCGGGACCTCTCAGGAATCAAAGTGGTCACCTCTGTGTGGAGCCACAGGAGATGGGCAAGGTCCTAAATGAGTATTTCTCCTCTGTGTTTACCGAGTAAAGTCAGTAGGACAGAGGAAATTGGAGCAGTCACTGGAAGTGTCAAGAGAGCAGTCAGGATTACCGTCGAAGAAGTACTGAAGGTACTGTCGTGTTTGAAGGTAGACAAATCTCCAGGGCCTGATCAGATATATCCGAGGACATTTGCGGGAAACTAGAGAGGAAATTGCGGGAGCTCTGGTTTAAATTTACGAGTTGTCCTTAAATACAGGAGAGGTGCCGAAAGACTGGAGGGCGGCAAATGTTGTGCCTCTTTTCAAGAAGAGCTGCAAGGAAATGTTGGGAAGTATAGGCCGGTGAGCTTAACGTCTCTAGTTGGTAAGTTACTGGAGAGTATTCTGAGGGATAGGGTATACAGGCATTTGAATAGGCAAGGCTGGGGTGGAAGATTGCAACCTTCACATGATCCACTCTGTTTCGACTAATGCAATCAACTCAACGTGCACAAACAGAAGATCAAATAGAACAAGTTGTCCAAACGAAAGAAGAAGAAGATAAGCAAGGCTTATTAAGAACAGTTAGCATGGTTGTATATGTAGGAGGTTGTGTCTCCCAAATCTGATTGATTTTTTTGAAGACATGACCAAAAAGGTTGATGAGGGCTGAGCTGTAGATGTTGTGTACATGGACTTCAGTAAGGCGTTCGACAAGGTTCCGCAAGGTAGGCTGCTCTGGATGGTTAGATTGCATGGGATCCAAGGAGAGATAGCTGAATGGATTGCAAATTGGCTCCATGGAAGGAAGCAGAGGGTGATGGTGGAAGGTTGCTTCTCAGGCCTGTGACTAATGGTGTGCCACAGGGTTCGGTGCTGGGCCCGATATTGTTTGTCATCTACATAAATGATTTGGATGAGAACATACAGGGCAAGATTAGCAAGTTTGCTGATGATACAAAAGTTAGTGGTTTTGCAGATAGTGAAGATGGTTGTGAACGATTGCAGCAGGATTTTGATCAATTGGTCAGGTGGGCGGAGGAATGGTTGATGGAATTTAATACAGAGAAGTGTGAGGTGTTGAATTTTGGGACGTCGAACAAGGGCAGGAGCTACACAGTAAATGGTAGGCCTCTGGGTATTGTAGAGCAGAGGGATCTAGGAGTACAGGTGCATGGTTCCTTGAAGGTCGAGTCGCAGGTAGATAAAGGTGGTCAAAATGGCTTTTGGCATTATGCCTTTCATCAATCAGAGTATTGAGTATAGAAGTTGGGCGGTCACGTTGCAGTTACATAAGACATTGGTGAGAGCGCATTTACAATTTTGTGTTCAGTTCTGGGCACCATGTTACAGGAAAGATGTGATCAAGCTTAAAAGGGTTCAGAAAAGATTTACAAGGATGTTGCCAGGACTGAAGGGTGTGAGCTAGAGGGAGAGGTTGAGTAGGCTGGGTCTCTATTCCATGGAATGCCGGAGGATGAGGGGAGATCTTATAGAGGTGTACAAAATCACGAGAGGAATAAGTCGGGTAAATGCACAGAGTCTTTTGCCCAGAGTAGGGGAATTGAAGACCAGATGACATAGGTTCAAGGTGAAGGAGAAAAGATTTAATAGGAACCCAAGGGTAACCTTTTCACACAAAGTGTGGTGGGTGTATGGAATAAGCTACCACAGGAGGTAGATGAGGTTGTGACTATCCCATTGTTTAAGAAACAGTTAGACAGGTACATGGATAGGACAGGTTTGGAGGGATATGGACCAAGCACAGGCAGGTGGGACTAGGGTAGTTGGGACATTGTTGCCCAGTGTGGGCGAGTTGGGCCACACTATATGACTCTATAACTCCAGAGATGCTGCCTGTCTGGCTGAGTTACTCCAGCAGTTTGCGTCTCTCTGGGTTTGCAGCACTGCTGTGCACTACTCAAAAATGTTGCATCTGTGTACATTGAAACCAGATGGAACTCAAAGCTTTGGAAACACGGCATCTAAGACCCATTAGAATTCCCTTGTGAAAGGAAAACTGAGACAGTTTCCAATTTGGGTTTTGTTTTTAAACAAACACCTGCTATTATGTGTTGTCAAACAATTGCAAGGAGTCACTGGCACGAAGATAAGTTTTAAAAAGGAATACATGATTAAATGGACAGCAGTGAATTTAATATATGTACCCCTGTGCAAAGCAATGGACCCAACCACATATCTTAGCCTTTTGACATTCTCAATTTTCTTTATCAAGACGCACCCAGTTTCCTTTCCTTTGTACATTACATGGGGGGAGAAGTGGAACCGTACTTGCACCAGCTTATTTATAGTCCATAGAGTGCAATGTCTCTTATTGATATTAAAAGCCATTTTGCACTTGAATAAAAGTTCTATTGGTGAATTTTTCAAAATAATTGTCCTCACACTTCCACACATTCAAAATGCTGGTTAAATCATTAGTTTTTAGTCTTTAGTCAGAGTGGTGGTGAATCTGTGGAATTCTTTGCCACAAAAGACTGTGAAGGCCAAATCAATGCATATTTTACAGCAGAGATAGATAGATTCTTGACTAGTACAGGTGTCAGGGGTTATGGCGAGAAGGCAGTGAGAATGGGGTTAGGAGGGAGAGATAGATCAGCCATGATTGAATGGTGGAGTAGATTTATGACCTTATGTTGAAGAAAATTGTTACTGAATCCCTTTTTAAATTACAGCTCTTTATTTCTCCTTCTTTGCCCTGTTCAATCTGGGATAACTGGTTGGTGAGTGCATTTATTTTCCCATAATAAACATTAAAACACAAATATGAAATTAAGTGGCCAAAAAAGGAAAATCGTCTCTAATCCGGTCAAAGATGCCTCTTGCAACCTTTCTATTTTTGACGTTGTGTTTTGAAAATGTCTGAAATATTGCAGTGTTTCCTCTACCATTGACAAATGCTTAAAACAGTGTAATAAGACTCCATGCTGTTGCACCAGAAGGTACAATATTGTGAAGAAAGCGAATGGTATGTTGCATTCATAGCAAAAGGATTTTGAGTACAAGAGCAGGGAGGTTCTACAGCAGTTGTACAGAGTCTTGGTGAGGCCACACCTAGAAGTATTACGTACAGTTTTGGTCTCCTAATCTGAGGAAAGACATTCTTGCCATAGAGGGAGTACAGAGAAGGTTCACCAGACTGATTCCTGGATGGCAGGACTTTCATATGAAGAAAGACTGGATAGACTTGGG